>JBANSL010000005.1:16365000-17005000 GCA_037127255.1 Persicaria tinctoria | reverse complement strand
TCTTGATAACTTGATGAACCACTTCTTGATAACTTGATGAACCACTTCTTATAGGCCCATGAATCACTTCTTTATAGCTTGATGAAATAAATTTTAGTGGTTCATAGTTTTAATATCAAGTGGTTCAGAGTTTTGATACCAAGTGGTTCACGAATAAATAGACGTGGTTAATGAAATAAATTTTAGTGGTCCATGAAATGGAGAGTAGTGGTTCGTGAAATATAGTGGTTTATCAAATAAAGAATAGTGGTTCATCAAATAAAAAGTATTGGTTCATGAACCATTTTATTTTAAAAACAAATAAATAAATAATTAAAAGAAAAATAAAAATTTTACAATTATTAAAAAAAATAGTTGTTACTGAAATAATGAGTAGCGATTCATGAAATAAAGAGTAGTGGTTCATTAAATAAATACTCCCTCCGTTCCAAAATACATGGGTTTTTAGTTTTCAGCACGCTTTTTAAAGAGCAGAAAACTCTATAAAATATTATTTTTTAATTAAATTTTTTATATAATTTGACACTTATTAGTAATAAGTATTAAATGATATAAAAAATTTGATTAAAAAAAATAATATTTCATAGAGTTTTTCGCTCCTTAAAAAACGTGTCAAAAAGGAAAAGCTCATGTATTTTGGAACGGAGGTAGTAGTATTGGTTCATCAACCACTTTATTTTAAAAACAAATAAATAATTAATTAAAAAATAATTTACTAATTGTTAAAAACAACTATATTAATTTATAAAGCACTTTGGTGAAAAAAACATAATTAAATCATTTATTAACAATTGAAAACTATTTTTAGCCTCTTAAAATAAAAGGAAAAAAGGAACAAAACTAATTAAATAATGGAAGTGTACAAGGAAAGATCGGTTGGCTGTGTGGTTTACAACATTGGCTGTGTTTGGCTGTCAGGTTTATAAGCTTTGGTGGATGGGGTTTCTGCCTCGAGAAGAGCGCTGCGTTGTTTGGCTGCTGGTGTTTATCGTGTTTGCGGTGTGCGATTGATGATGTTTGCTGGATGGAAGTGGATGGGGTTTCCCCCCTCCTCCACCAAGGTTTGGTGGATGGGAAATCCGAAACCCCCCATTTTGCCCTTTCGACTTCAATCCCGTCATAAATACTTCCATCCTCTTCACTCTTCTCACACCCCGATTTCTGGAGAGCAAAAAACCTGACGGCGCGAGCGAAACCCTAGAGATCGCCGACGATCCACACCACCAGTCCGCCGCCGCCGTCATCATCAGGTATCGGAAAACGCCCTTCGACATTGTTCTCTTCGATTGTTTGTACAGATCTTGTCTTTGTTCTCTTGCACTTTTCGAATTTCGGGTTTGTTCGACTGATATTGCTGGATTTTGAGGTTCTTGATACATTTTAGGGTTTTTTTCTTGATACATTTTGGGGATTTCATTTTAGGGTTTCTGTATTTGCTATTTCGGGCTTGTCTTTGATCTCATCATCGGGTTGTCTTTGTTCTCTTCCACTTTTCGATGTCCTTCTGAAGCAAATGCATTTGCTTTTTCGGGTTGTCTTCGTTCGCTTGCACTTTTCTCATAGGTAGTATGTTCTTCTGATTTTGGGGATTTTGATTATCTTCATAAATTTTAGGGTTTGCTCATATGATAATTTGGGGCTTTTGATTTTAGGGTTTCTGCATTTGCTATTTCTGGTTTGTTCATCAATTTTGGGGTTTCTTCTACTGATTTTAGGGTTTCTGCAATTGCTTTGTCGGATTTGTTGCTATTTTGGGTATTTTGGGGATTTTGATTATAGGGTTTGTTCATTGATGGGGAACATGTACTTGTTTGTCGTACCCATGCTCGTGTCCTCCATTTCCTTTTTTGAATACTTTGCCTGAAGTTTTGTCTTTTACCCAAAAAGCACAACTGAATGCACACCATCTCCCACTGTCACTTGTTGTCGCTTACCCCTTTGGCTGTGTTCATGAATGTGCAAAGAATTTGTTGCATTTACTGAACTGCTTTCTAACAGAAATGCAGGTTGTGGTTTCATATATATATGTATACGGTGAGGGCCCTATGATGTCTGTGGCTTACCCCTTTGCCTGTTCACATGTTTACAGGAGTTGTATATGGAAGTGAGGGCCCAATGATGATTTCATGTTGCTTTGTGACATTGCTTATTGCACTGGCTGTGAGTTGAGGGCCCTATGATGTGGTCTATGCCCTCCTCTTTCGTTTCCCTGACTCTCAGTTTTGAATTGACACATGAAGTTGGCAGTCATTGCCTCTTCCATCTGTGTTGATCAACTGATATTGGGAAGGTCACCAGTGCCATTACTTATGCGTATTCTGCTTGCATGTTGCCTTCTGCTTGCATGTTGTATTGTTTTCATCCATATCCCTGAGGGTCCAATGATGTTTTCATTACCATCCTCATGAGTTGAGGACCCAATGATGCTTCATATTTCTTGCATGTAAATTGAGGGCCTAATGATGCTGTGATTTCATATTTCCTTTCCTTTTCCCTGTCTCAGTTTTGTATTGACATGTGAAGTTGGCCTGAAAGCCCCTTCCCCTAATGTTGATCAACTGCTTTAAAGGTTTATGAATTGAGGGCTCAATGATGTTTTCATGAAGCCTATTATTATTGCATTTCAACTGTTGCGTGCTGGATGGAATGTGATGAGGGCTCAATGATGTTTTCATGACTTGTAGATGCAGCTAGGGTGAACTGTTGTTGCCCTGTCTCAGTTTTGCATTGACATGAGAAGCTGGCATTCACTGCCAACCTCTCTTGTTGATCAACTGATGGCAAGGTAACTTACTTTGTAGCTTGAGGGCCCAATGATGCTACCCACCTATGGGGCTGCCTGAGGGCCCAATGATGCTAAGCACATTTCCCAGCTGCCTGAGGGCCCAATGATGTGTTCATCATCTTGTTTTAGCCGCTATTGTTGGACGACCTCGTTCATTGCAGGTCTGTACATGCCATTGGGGGCCTTATCAATGTTGGAAGACAACTTATTTCCGCTTCAGGGTCTATTCAAGTCACCTGTCACATTAATTTTTTCATGTGAATTGCACTTGTTCATTTTGAGTAACTGTTTGGTCATTGCCACTTCACCTCATGTGTGTGGGACGTCAGCTGCCTGAAAGGTAACATGTGCATTTCAACTGTTTGGTCATTGACATGTGATTTTCAAGAGATTTGAAGTAAGGGCCCTATGTTGTTGTCTATTATGCCTGTTATGATTGTTGTGATTTTATCTGGTCATGTAAACTGCTCTTATTAGTTGAGTTGTATATGAGCTGAGGGCCTTATGATGCTGTGATTTCATATATATATATATGGTCATGTCAACTGCTCTTATTAGTTGAGTTGTGTATGAGCTGAGGGCCTTATGATGCTGTGATTTCATTTTGCCTTTTCCTATCCCTGTATCAGTTTTATGTTGATCAACTGACTTTCAAGAGCTATGCCTATTATGATTGCTGTGATTTTATTTCGTCATGTCAACTGCTCTTATCCCTGTATCAGTTGTATATGAGCTGAGGGCCTTATGATGCTGTGATTTCATTTTGCCTTTTCCTATGATGTTGTGATTGTCAAGAACTATGCCTATTATAATTGCTGTGATTTTATTTGGTCATGTCAACTGCTCTTATTAGTTGAGTTGTGTATGAGCTGAGGGCCTGATGATGCTGTGATTTCATTTTGCCTTTTGCTATCCCTGTAACAGTTTTGTGTTGAACAACTGATTTTCAATGTTTATGGTTTTGTAACTAGTTGAGTTGTATATTGTGGTGAGGGCCGTTTGATGCTGTGATCCTCCATTGCCTTTTCTTATCCCTGTATCAGTTTTGTATTTTCCTATCCCTTATGATTGTTGTGGTTTTATTTGGTCATGTAAACTGCTCTTATTAGTTGAGTTGTATATGAGCTGAGGGCCTTATGATGCTGTGATTTCATTTTGCCTTTTCCTATCCCTGTATCAGTTTTGTGTTGATCAACTGATTTTCAAGAGCTATGCCTATTATGATTGATGTGATTTTATTTCGTCATGTCAACTGCTCTTATCCCTGTATCAGTTGTATATGAGCCGAGGGCCCAATGATGTTGTAACAGTTTTGTGTTGATCAACTGATTTGCAATGTTTATGGTTTCGTAACTAGTTGAGTTGTATATGTGGTGAGGGCCTTATCCAGCTGTGATCCTCCATTGCCTTTTCTTATCCCTGTATCAGTTTTGTATTTTCCTATCCCGATTGACGTAATTTGTCATATTCTTTCAGGATGTATCCATACTCTAACTCCGACACCGACTCGGACGCCTCCTACCAGAGTGGCGACCCAAGGAAGTACCCCTGGCTTCATAGCGACTATGACTATGGGCGTTCCCGCGACGAGAGGGACCTGCAGGACGACGCGACTTCGTCGCGTCGCAGACAGTCGCGTCGCAGAGAGGACGCTGCGACTTCGTCTCAGCTCAGAGAGGACTCCGAGGAGAACAACGCCCTCGTGGACTTCGCCCAGTCCGAGCTTGCTGTTGTGAGGGAGCGCAACAGGACCCTCGTAGCAAATGATGCTACCCGGGTCATCGAGCTCCAGGCGACTAGGGGTGAGCTCAACAACACGAGGGTGGAACTCCAGACGGAGAGGGCCCACAGCTCCAGCCTTGCCGCCCGCCTAGTCGCGTCAGAGGCCAGCAACAACCAGATGGTGCAGAGGATTGCAGAGCTATGCGCCTACTTGTGCGCAAGGTGGGTCGATCACGCTGGGGAGCAACTCCGGGGCGCTGAGCTTGCCCGTGTGGCGAGGATCCGAGGGTGGCTCCTTTTCATGGCGATTGCGGTGATCGTCGCCCTCTGGTTTATGGCGTAGCCAGTCCTCCCCGGCTTCAAGACCTTTTTGGAAGATCTGTTTGGCATCCTACCCGTTTCTCGTCCATTCAGATACAATGTTTATGGTTATTTGCCCCTCATTTTGTGCATGTAGTTGGGGTTAGATGATGTAAGAACAACTTATTTCTCCGTCTCTGTAGCTTGCCTGCGAGCATTCGTGCAGGTTGTTGTGTTAGAACAAACATATCCCTGGTCCTGCTTGCCTGCGACCTTTTGTGCAGGTTGTTGTTTCCGTCTTCGCAGGCAAGCAGGGCCTTATGATGCTATAATGATTATGTAAATTTGTTATCTCATTGTCTTCGTGCAATCGTTGTCATTTTGCCGTTTGTATGACTCTCAGTTTGGGAGGGACGACACGAGTTTATAATTGGTACCAAGCCATATTGCAAAATGGGGATGGCCTGAAAACCATCTTGCAAAACGTTTGGAATTACACAACCATGTCTTCCATGGTCGTGATTACTTGTAGTTACAAAATGACATTACTACACATGGAATACGTACACAACTGCAAAATGCGATGAACGACATTCGTCACAGATCGAACGGCTGCGACGAGAGGGTCTGCCATGGTCGTGAGTACTTGTAGTTACACAAAAATGAGTTGCATATGAGCTGAAGGGGTGTTCCTGGATCATGGCATGCGCCTGTCATTCCAAATCTGGCGAGCGATTTCGTCCCTCAACCCCTTCATACCTGTGACAGGGCCTCCATCCGCGTCCGAGTCATAAAGGGGATCGTCGTCCTCGTGACCAATTTCCTCTTCGTCGTCGTAGGGGTCATCGTCGTCCTCCCCGTCTGACGTCGAAACATGCATGGTGAACTCCGTGAACCGCGGGTCGTCGTCATCGACGAGCTCGGGCTCCGCACAAGATTGCCTGACGTAATTGTGGAGCGCAAAGCAAGCTATGATGATTGCAATCTGCTTCCGAACAGGGTACTTCGGAAGTAATATTAGTATCTTTGACTTGGACTTCAAAATCCCGAATGACCTCTCGATAGCGCCCCTGAGGGACGAGTGCGACTTGTTGAAGGCCTCTTTCTCGGTAGACGGTTGTGAAGCGGCGAACGTCGGGTGATGGTACTTCGTCGTCGAATAGGGAACCATGTAACCCGGCCTGAACGGATACCCTTTGTCGCATAGGTAGTACCGGCCTACACAACATGAGTGTACATTCGTGCGCATTAGCGACCACGTTGTACCATCATATGGTTTTGATAAGGTTATATGAAGGCTTCATCTTACCGGTAGGAGGGTGTGGGAAGCGCATCGTGGTTGTCCTTAGGGCGTGATCAAACACACGTGCATCGTGTGCGCTACCCTCCCACCTGGCCGATACGAACGTGAATCGCAAGTCAAAGTCGCACGCCGCCATCACGTTGAACGTGCATGTGCCCTTCCTGCACCGAAACCTTATATGGTCACCCCTGGGAATCGCCGCTTGAATGTGTGTCCCGTCTATTGCACCGATAGCGCCCTTGAAGTACGGCCAGTACCGGTTGTCGTTCTGAATAGCGTCAGGTATGTTGTTGAAGTGGGGGTCCTGAGGGCGGAAGATGTCTCAAGCGAAACCTCGGTAGCCATTGCACCTCGCCCCATACACTGCGTCTAAAACTTGTCCAATGCTTTCAGATATAGTGTACGAGGATCATTGGAACCTTTCACAGGCATTCTGATGGCTGGCCCCCCAAGACATGGTGTTGACGAAGATTGCAACCTTCTCCATAACAGACATCTGAGAGGATGGTCGAAGACCATATTGATGCTCCAGAATCCCACATAGGCGCACGAAAGCGCCCTTTTCCATCCTGAACGAGTTGACACTCCGAGTCTGCGACGAATGCCTCACAATGTCATCGACCCAACGCGCACCTGTGTACGGACCGATGTATTGGGGCACTTTATGCACATGCAGAAAGTAGTGCTGAAGAATGGGGATGGACTGCTGTTGGATGAGGAGGCAAGCGATTATAAGGCGTCGCCGTCGTCGACGCCTACGACGACGGCGCTCGTACCCCTTGGGTTGCAGCCTGCAATTTCAAGGTAACCATAACAATCAAGCGTCATATATAATAGCAATTCAAATTTCACAGGCACAACTACTCATGCAACGAAACACATAATTCGCAAACACACACGTTGCAAATCCCAACAACACACACATTATTGACGGTATGGGACTTTTAACGCAAACAGTTTGACAATTTTCATGAACTCAAATGATGGAAACGAAAGCCGAATGCAAAGTATTGTAATTTCAAACTAACAAGTTCAAGGAACGAAAATTTTGAAGTTGCAGAGGACGCGCTCTTATTGGCAGTCATGGGGGACAAGCGCCCAAATGCTGGCCATCGTTGGTGGAGTACAGCCATTTCAGCCACGCAAGACGGGACTCATTCGTATCAATCTGTATGAACACCTCCCGCCTTTCGGGTGTGGGAAGGGCCAAGCTGAAGCACCACATGGGATCCCCTGTCTTCATGAGCCCATCTGCCACCATGGTTTTGACAATGTCCATTACCTCCCGGGTGGTCCCATGAGGTTTGTTGGATGACACCTCCTCCCTCTCCTCCATCGCCTCCCTCGCATCCCTCTCCAGCATGGCCTTCAGTAAACCGTTGGTGTCTTCCGCCAAATCAAAATGTCGCGAAGCAAGCTTAGAGCCCTCCGACTTCCGAATGTTGCGTTTTGGAGCGACGGTTGATGCACCAGACCCGGAACTTGATAAACCCCGCTTTTTGCTCCCAGATGGACATGCGGCTGCCACATGAGATGGACCCGAGCCGTGGCCAGTTGAAGGACGAGACCTTGCCCCATTTGAAGCGTCGGAGGCAGGGAACTTGTCAGGTGAGCTCCCGTCCTTCGGCTCTTCGTCGCAGATGTCGTTCATTGCTTGAGACATAGATGGAGTTCGGGTCTGACTAGGGAACAGCTCATCAAACTCCTCCTCGACCCCATCATGTTGGGAACCCTTCGGGTCACTCGCATTGTCTCGGCCATTCCCATGACAACCATCTTCGTCATCGATGGAGATGCACTCGGGCTGTCCTTCATCGCGGGGGGGCTCCTGAGATGCCCGGGCCGATGGGTCCATGGATGGGGCCATGCAGTACTCTCCGGTGGCGACGGTGCCACCGTAGACTTGGTCAAACAAGTCCTCCAACTCGGGAGGGACGCCCTTCTTTCGGAACTTCCTGAAGTTATGGTCGATCTGCTCAAGGGGAAATGAAGGCAATGTTGTGAGACGTTTTGACTACGGCGGTGTGCACTATGAAGACATCATTTGAAACACAAAAGGAGAATGTACCGCAATTTTCTTCTCCCACCATTCGTCAGACGCCATGATTGTTCCTCTAACGGGATCCCAACCCAACCCCGTCTCATCCTTCTTAAGCTCTTTCCAACAATTGTAATAAGCTTTCATATCGCGAGTGCGATTCTTAAGAGTGTTGGTGTTGCACTTTTTCCCCGTCAATTCCTCGAACTGGGCAGTTAGGGGAGCCCAAAGGAAGGCCTGCTCCCTTCCTTTTTTTTTTCTGGTAAGCTAAGAGAACATGCATCAGCTTCATCGTGAGGTCGTACGACCAATAGAAGGCGGCTGGAACGGGGACCTTGTCGTCACCACTGGCGGGTGTCTTAGATTTTCCCCTTCGGTTAGTCGTCGCCTTTCGCTTACCTTTGTCATTGGGAACGGGCGTGGAATCCATGGCAATCTGGATTGGATAGCTAGCAAGGTATGGTATGGGGACGATGGATGGCGATGCACAACAACAGTCGAAATAGCGAGGCCAAATTAATATTCAATTCAACTTCAATCGAAACGAAACAGTGGACACAAAACCAACAAATTGAGGAATCATAACTCAACAAAACCCATATCAACAGCCCTCAACAATCATGCCCCTCAATTTCAAGATGTCTCAATTCAATTCATGAGGTGGGTTGTGGTTTCAATTCCCGCCCTCAGCTATAATCGCCTCATGAACAATCGACTCAGATTTCCCCCAATCAATTCACACAAACACATGCAAACCCCCACAAAATCAGACACAAATTTCCCCCATTTCAATTCCGACCTAACCCTAAGCATATTCCCCCATTTCGATTCGAGCTCCTACAGTGGAAAAAGGGGAGAACTTACATGGAAGGAGACCAGTGGGGGCGACGTCGTCGGCTGCCGTCGCAGCTGTCGGCTCACCGGCGCCGGTGGTGGGGTGCAAGACTTCGTCGGTTGTGGAAGGCTCTTCTATCGCCAAGGAGGAGGTGGGACTCGACGGCTGGCCCCTCGCAATTGTGTTGATAAAATGGTTGTCGGCATGATTGAAATCAAAATCAAGAGGGGTATGTGTTGGGGGCAATTTAGTCATTTCATATGGATAAGTGGGGGTAATTCGGTCTTTGCCCGTCACTCCATCCACCAAAAAATGAAAATACAACCAAACACAAAACCCAAAATTTTGGGTGTTGAGTTTTCATCTTTTACATCCCAAAAATCCATCTCCATCTAACACATCCCCTAAAATCCCACAAATCCCCAAAAATCCATCCAGTTCCCAAACACATCCTAAATGGTCATTGAAGATCCCGTGTTCAACACTCGGCGGCGTCGGTTTTTTTTTTATTAAGTGCGTGAGTGTCACGTGAATGTGGAGGGCAGGAGCGAGTGGTTATTAAGCGCGTGAGTGTCACGCGAATGTGGAGGGCAGGTGCGAGTGGGCGACGCCTGGAGGCAAAAACTTCCAGAAATTTAAAGCGCGTAAATGCCGCGAGATTTCTTATATTTTGGATTATTTTTAATTCAATTTTGGACAAGTGGGCCAATAGGATTGCTTCTTTCCTTCTCACTTTTGGCTACCTTTGCACCTGAACCCAACCATATATATATATATATATATATATATATATATATATATATATATATATATATATATATATATATATATATATATATATATATATATGTTTTGAAAATACAAAGGTTGAATGAATAACAAATGGCATTCGGCAGGGTGTATGCTATGAATCAGACTACTCAACAGTTAACCCATGTGACCAATCAGACTACTCAACAAGCATACATTTCGAAATGCCAGTCTGTGAAAGATGACTTCAAAGAAGGAAATAATAACTGACAGGAAGAATGAATGAGTAATATACAACAAGAAGATAGACCAAGAGGCCCAAGATACATTATGAAAACAAATTATAGCAATTAAGCAAAATCATTGAAATGATTTCCTAGTCGTAAACTAAATTGGTATTCCAACCCCACACAATGACCTGCTCCTTCACATAGCAGGAAGATCATTTGAAGTTTGAACTTCCCTAAATAAACAACATTCAAGTAACAATCTAGTAGCATCAATCCACAGAATGAAATAATTATAAACATTCTCCATTCTACAAGGCAAATTACACACGAATAAGTTGTACTATATGAAAAACCACGTCTAAGGTTTGGACGACACAAATTTTCTACCAAACATGTGTGGCAATGCCCCCACAAAAAATGCACCCATAAGTTTGAAAATGCTAGTCTGTAAAAGACGACTTTAATGACAGGAATATTGGCTAGCAAGAACTAACCTACATCAACTGATTCGAACAACAACAGAGCACTCAAAAACACTCGAAAAAATTCAGAAGCAACTAATTCGAATAACAACAAGAAACATTCAGAAGCGAGAAACAGCAAGAAGAAATTCAGAAGCATCAAGAGCACGTGAGAAATCACAAATTGAAATTCAACACAGGGAGAAGTGGACTGATCGTTCAGGCCAAATTTCTCGAAATTCAGAAGCGGATTGTTCGTTCAGGGCCAAACTAGTTTAGTACCCGCACTTTTGTGCGGTCTTTTTTTTAAATTAATACATTTAATATTAAAAATGTATAAAAAAATTGTAAGCTAGTAAACTTTAAACTCCAAGTAACTTTATTCACATCTAAACATTGTTAATTATTATATAGTTAACAATAAAAAGAACTTAAAATATTTTCAATTTAAGACAAAATTTTATCACATTGTTAATTAATATGTGCCAAATACATATGTATGTAAAAATAATTTGTCATGTACATGGGTATTAGTAATACCCTAATAGCTAATACCCATGTACATGACAACTTACCTGATATGCGCGATGAGATTGTCGTCTGTGCATCACAACATGGGTCAATCCGAGTCTGAGCTAGTCGCGGACTATCATCTCCATCTGGACACCATCAATTGTCAGCTCCCACTGACAAAGATGAATCCTGCTCGAAAAGGCTCTTATAGCCATGAAATCTAGCCTACGCCTTTCGGTGACCCCCTTTGTGTTTACTGATTGTCTTCATTGTTGGCAAATGGCGCGACCTTAAATCTTGGTAACTTATCGCAGTACACATGCACCTTGCTAGAATAAATTAATCATTTGTATTTTTAGCATTGAAGGACTTTACCAACATTTACCTTCTTCAATTCACAAAGATATACAGTACCCTCGAGTACTTTTTCATCATACAAAAGATATCTTACCTTTTTAATTTAACAAAAATATGTATTCCACTTAAACTCTCCAAATCTCAAATCTTAGGCGGAAATTTATATCATGCAAAATCATCATGATGGTGAGAAGACAATTAATAATGCATCCATTTTTCAACCAAATTCCTGTAGAGAAAATTGGTTACTTAATCAAGATGATTGACGAATTCAATCTGATCAAAATAAAAGTAGGTTTAGTGATTTACCTTGATTATAAATTACCTCTTAGTGTGAGAATGTTCCTATAAACGACGTCAATAACGAAGTTTGATCACCCGGAGTCTCTCACACTCTACTGAATCCAAGAAACCGCAACCACGAGAGAGATTGCAATTCAACCCAATGTATAATATCTTAAGTGAGTTAGATTTGCTTAATTAATTAATTAATTACTTAATTAATTGAAGATAAATATTGAAAAACAAATCCTATTGATGATTTATCAAAATCTATTTGTTACATTTGGATAATTATTACGATTTTTTTATTGAGAATGTATTTTAAATCAAAATTAAAATATAGTCCATTCATTTTTTAATTTTTAATTAATTAATTACTTAAATTGATTAATTGGATTTATAAATTAAAATTAAATAACTAATAACTTAAAATGCCTATATTAAAGGAGAAGTCGCCACATGGCTTAGGCGACTTCTCCTTTAGTATTATAATTATAATATAGATAAAGAAAAATCACAAATCGAAATCACATACCTACAAGGCTACAATATTGGTTTGGAGAAATGGAAGTCACATACCTTCAATATAGAGAGAAATCGAAATCACATAATCTATGTGAAGACTGAAGAGATTTGGATTATGTGATTTCGATTTGGAGTGGCGGAAAATCTGAAGAAAAAAAAACCCTAAATTATTGAGTTTGGAGTGGCGGCAATGAATTCAACATAGGGAGAAGTGAACACATTGAATTATACATATGAATTCTCTTCCTCTATATTTAGAGATTTTTCTCCTCTTTTCATCCCTTTCTCTATTTTGCAGATGTGTTTAGAGAATCTGTTGGGGAGAAAAAAGGACCTTTTTCTCTAAAATCCCTCATTTTCTCCATTTTAGCACATCTGTTGGGGTTGCTCTTATACCATCAACTCTCACTCCATACACATGACATTTATATTCCGGCACGTAATTAGGGGTGAGTTGATCGATCATATGTTTAAATCCTTTTCATTTTTGTAAAAATAATTAAAAATAGATAAAAAAAATTATTTTACTTTTTACTACCATAAAAGTTTTGTTAATGAAAATTATAAATATATAAAATTTATTTTCTGAGGGCTCGTTTGGTTAAATTTGAGAATTTCAATTTATGGGAACTTACTTCACAAGAAATAGAATTCCCATGAATTCTACTTCTTGGGAGGGAATTCTATTTTCTGTGAACTATGAAAATATGTTTGTTTGCAAATAAATTCTCATCAACTCAATTACTGTATTTTGTTTGGTTAAACACGGATATTTGACAGCAATTGGTTTTAAATTACTTTTATAACCTTTATATATAAATAAATTCATCTTATTAATATGGACAAATTAGAGATTTTCTTTATGAAAGAATAAAATAAATAAAAGATTTTGGAAAGAAAGGGGAGTAGATCTTACCCACCCCCTCTTGGTAAGTTAAATTTCACCATTTTGTAGGGATTCCAATTCCTGGGATTTCTAATTCATATGTTTTTTAGTTTAAAAAAATTGTATTAAACACCTGTATTGAAAACCAATTCATAGAAACTTATACTGAAGTGAAAGTGTAACCAAACGATGCCTGATTTTGTACCGTTTTATATTAGATGTGTAATCATGCCTTGACAGTTGACATACATTGAACATATTTTACGGCTTATTGTTTCATCCATACCCTCAAAATCCTATTTATAATATAACGGAGGTTAATTATCTCTAACGCCCACTTTCCTACAATTTTTTCAAAACTTTGTAAAAGCAGGTAAACACAACTTATGCAGTTTGGTCAATTTTTCAGTCTTTATCATAATCTAAATAACTTGCCCTGTATTTTTTTTTTTTTTTTAAAAGAAAATATTTTTTTGTCAAAAAGTTTGTACGTATTTTTTTTAACAGAATAATTTGACATTTTTGTGAAAAGTTTGCTGATTGGATAAAGCATAATACAGTGTCAATACTCAACCTAATTCTACTTAGACCAGTTACAATTTTTTTTTATTGGTTCATTGGAATTCTTGAAAGTTGCAAGAAAAATTAAATTAAAAACCAGACCTAAATAAATAAATAAATAAATAAATAAATAAATAAAAGGGGAACAAGATATCTATGTTTGCACTCTTGATAGAAAAATCAGAGTTTGTGGGATCCCAAATATTTGAAGTAGACAGGTACTTTCCCAGCAAATGTCATGGTATTCTACATTTTGGATTGCATAAAAGTGCAGATCTCTAAAATTTCCCAAAATATAATAAACATCAAATTAAAGAACAAAAAAAGGTAGATAACCTTTATTATTCATTTATTAAAAAAATTGTAACTAAACAAGTGGTGGTGAATAACTTGCAACTCTCACATATGTGATAGTGTTGCTGCAAAGTGCTGTCTGGAGTATCTCTTAAATTCATTGGACTAAGTCCTCTTTTGTTTCCTTTCTATTTTAAACTTTATTTATTCTTTTTCTTACCTTTTTACAATTATCCAACTCATATTAATATTTTTATAATATTATGTTGGCTAAATTACCAAAAATCACCCTTAAAATTTGCGATTTTTCAGAAAACCACGAACCACCCACTGCGTAAACAACGTTAAATTCTAATTTTGTTTATTTAAGAAGAGAATGAAAATTTAGCATGTTTCATGGATGTTCTTTCAACAAAAATCAAAATTTTGGGTAGTTTTCTAAGAAAATATATTTTACAAGTGCTTTTATGAAAAGTCCCATATTTAAGGGTGACTTTGTGTAATTTACCCTATCATGTTACATGCTTAATTGCCACAATACCCAAAAGATTATACTAAAAAAAAAACACCAGACAAACTATACATTATTCACCTTTTATAGGCATTCAAAGAATCAAAAACACAAAACCACACAATCCACATTGCATCTCCATGTCCTTTCTGGTAAACCCATCTCCTCCCACTCTTCCTTTCTGTCTTTTTAATCATCTCTACAGCCTGTCATAAACCCTCCATTATTTAACACCATTTGCCCCTTCAATCACCATTTTTATTAAATCCAAAACTTCCAAGTGCAAGAACCTACTTTGTTGCTTCCCTAAGAAAACTTCCTTGATCTGAATTCTTCATTTTTGCCTCACTAGGACCTCAAACTCATCACAATTATGGGTCGACGATGTCGCTTATCGAAGTACTGATGCTAGATGAGCTCAAACTCAGTGGCTTCTCTTCACAGGTATACATATTGAATTGATCTCTTTTAGTCGTCCTTGCTATGTTTGTTCATGTTGTACCTTGATTCTAGATCCGATTCGATCCACTTAATATAGCAAGGTAGGTTAAGTTGTGTTGGTCCCTGTTCTATTGCTTGATCTGAAAAAGGGTAAAGTAAACAAAAAACCCAAATGGAAAACATCTTTTTTTTTTTGGATCTATGAGTCACTCAGCTTTGAAATGATTCCACTATAAGTTGTTCCCTCCCTCCAACTTCTTTCAATTCAATTCAACTAACTTCATCTTTACCTACTTTGACTTTGTACAACATCTTCTTTTTTTGCCCTTGACTATAAGCATATATCAGTCATATAAGTGCTTAATTGCAAGTCTGAAAGAACAATGTGCAGCACCAATTTGGATGATGATGATGATGGTAGTCTAAATCTTTTGCAGATATGGGAACTAAGCTTGAAGCTGCTATCGATCTTTTAGCGACAAAGAGCTTCGTTACAGCGACATTTGAGGTAAGGGACTCGATGGAGCACAGCATTGAAGCCGTCAAGAAAACAATGTTGAAACAGGAAGAGGTCTTCAAGCAACAGGTTAGGGCTTAAACCAAATTTATCGGTTGATATCTAGATACGAAGTTAAGGGATAATGTTGCAGGTAAGGGAACTCCACAGGCTGTATAGCGTACAGCGAATGCTAATGGATGAGATGAAGAGCGAGAACAGACATCATAGCAAGTATCCGAGGACTACTACGAGTGGTCCTACGCAAGGATTCGGATACAACTTCCGCGTCAAGAGTGAGAAAGATGAGTGCAGTAGTGAAACAAAGGCGGGTTTTGCTTTCGAAATCATTCGTCCAGGTGAAGGCAGCTGCAGCATGATCATGCCTGCAGGCTCATCGAGGGTCAGTGGGGCGAGTCACGGAGGATCGGAAGACGATTTGTGTGGGGTGGATCTCACATTGAGCATTGGTGGCGGAGTTGGTGGTAGTAAGAAGAGGTTGAAGGAGTTGCAGGGTTACCAAAGCGTAGGATTAGAGAGTTCGGAAGCCATAGAATCGGATCAGAAAAGCCGAGAGCACGAGCCTCGACATGAGAAGAGGCAGCCTTGGAGTTTATAGGGCTTGAGCCCCTCAACAACATGTACATTCTTTGGTGACTTGTGAGATGATTAAATACTTTTATTTCTAAGAAAATTTCAGATCAGTTTGATTCTCCTTTCACAGAATCTTTCTGCATTTGTAACATTCCAAAAGTTTCAATGTCTAATATCTGAATTTGGAGAGACAAACACCTTAACAAACTTGTCTAACATCTGACTTACTTGCGGAATTTGATCATAGCTAGGTAGAGTCCTTGTTGTGCCATGGCAAGTATCTGAACTGCACCATAACTGTGATGAGTTTGCAACCACATTAATCAATTAAATACCATTATTTCTCAATCAATAATGACTAAAAAATCACTAATTAATCAATTAAATAATAATAATAATCAACAAGTAAACCCCTTTTTCAAAATCACCATATTAAAACATCATACATATACATATATTCCAATTAATACTATTTTTAAAACAATTTATAATAATATATATATATATATATATATATATATATATATTTAATTTTAGAAAATCTATATTTATCCCAAAATCAGAAGTAACATGTAATAATAATCTAATAAACTAACAAATACGCAGTAACTATATGTTATACCATAAAAACAACACAATTAACGAGCGAAAACCCATGGGGAAACACTCTCTTTTTTGAGAGTTCTATTTCCGCCGCCGCCATCACCTTCACTATGGACACGAGGGTGCGCCGCCCCGCTTCCGCACCCCTTCCTCTGCCGCACCTCCTCGATCCGTCACTGGTTTTGAATGCCGATCACTTAATCTCCTTCGGGAGCCCCTAAATCTCCTTCGGGAGCCCCTAAATCTCCTCCGGGAGTCCTAATTCTCTCTAGAGGAGTCCGAATCCGGGCTCCAACCGCTTCCAATCTCGGCTTTGGCTTCTCACGTTTCACTATTGTGTCACCGTTGGCCTCCATCGGCGTCGTTGGTTACCGTCGGCTATAATATGAGCTCCTCCGTCTAGGGCTCGCTCCCCCTCCCCTTTCATGGCAAATCAACTTTTCTGGTCTGAAAACCCCAATTTTTTTGGGGCTTTTGCTGTTTATAAGATGTGGATCTCAAATCCACTTTGATTTCTCAACAGTTCTGTACTCAAGACGTTGGATTTTCAGCTCTTGGGTTTGTTATTGGCCTTTCCCGTTGGTCTAGTCGTTGGCGCGCCTCGGCGGTCCCCTCTGGTCTGGGCGTTTGGTTGATGGTGTTGTCGGTGTCGTCAACACTATCGGTTGCCTTGCCGGGGTTCGTATCGTTGGTGGTTCCCCCTTCGCTTCCACCACCTAAATCAGACCTCCCGGCCGCTTTGTTTCGGGCTGCCTTCCTCGCCGGGCTTTGGCCCGCCTCTGTCTCAGGCTCTGAGTCAGTCGGTCCCTGCGCCCTCATCTTCCTCGTTGGGGTTTGGTTTCGGTCCTGGCATGTACTTAATTGTCTCTCTGCCTCTCCCCTGCGTTCCGCCCATCCATCCTTATCCTAGGTGGCTTTTGGTGGTCGCTGACGGTAGTTTCCTTGCCTAGGGTGGCTTCTTTGGTCTGCGTTGCACTGATGCCTCAGTGGCCTTGTTTCGGGCCCGATTGGGTTCTTTGGGCCCAAGCATCTTGCCTTGGGCCCAAAGTTTGGTCCGAAGCTGGAAAATAAACCCACAAAAAGGGTTATGTTTACATATTATTATTTAATTCCGGATTATTCCCGCGCTCTTCGTCCTCCTTGCGGCTGTGCTTCTTTTGCTCGTGTGGTTTGGTGTCTGTTTGTTGGATCGTGGTTAGTTTCGGTTGAGGAGCAGTTCTGCGGCCCTGGTTGATCGACGTGATCGTGTTGGTGGTGTTTGTGGTCTCCGAAGATCCCTCATCCAGGTGGGGGGAACGTCGTGTGATCCACACTTCCTCAGGTGTCGCCTTTGCCTTGCGAGGATTTCTGCTTTCCGTCTTTCCGGCGGCGAGACATCGTGTCAGCCAGTGCTGTCCCATGCGCTCGCTATCCACTTCTCCGCGACGACTTCCTTCCTCTCGATTCGATGTTGTGTCCGCTAGTTTGCTTAGGTCTTGGGTTTTTTCCGGGTTTATTTTGGGTGCTATTTTGATGTATTTTATGTTATATTTCTATTTCGTTGTTGTATTTTAAGACGGCTTGCCGTATGCCGACTTTGTCGGCCTCTCGAGGTCCGGGCCTGTCCGGCCTCGAATTATTTCCTTATCAAAAAAAAATAATAATAAAAAAATAAAAACAACACAATTACTTGGAATAACAACACCACCCCATTAACCAAAACAATCCAGTAGCCCAAAGAAAGAAATCAGGCCCAACCCTAACCCTGCACCTATCTCCCAAACAGGAATAGCAACTCGAACCCAAACAGAATCCGGATCCAAGAGAGGAGAAAGGAAGGCTTGCTCTCCCAAATGTTATAGGCCGGATTTCCCAGCCTCAAGCCCAAACCCGATTGAATCCGTCTCTCCCAATAGTCAACGACGAACGGAAACGAAGAAAGAAGGAGAAGATTAGAAAGAAGAATGCTCCCGTCGGCGGCCTCCCTTGAACAGTCTGCCACAGACGAGACCTTCAAGAACGGGATGGGAAAGCAACGGCGGATTGAGGTCCGAGAATAGGATGTTCGTCAAGGCACTGTTGTGTTGACATTGGCGGGGGTAGGCATCTCCATCTCTATTCAAGTCGGAGAATCAAAAGCTCAACAAATGATCGAGGACGTATAATCCGACCCGACGACACTAAAATTTATACGCCAACCTCAGCAAACCCAAATTCAATAAGCATCACCAATGGAATAAACTATTCAATTCGCGGAATGCATGGTTTCGCGGGACACCCAGGAGACACCAAAGGGTAAAGGTGGCCCGGGGCCTCTGTGCGACTGCTGCAACTGTGCTGACCCGTGGCCGACGATGTTGCGGTCGAAGGAGACCCGAAGGGCGGCAAATTGGGTGCAAGGGAAAGGAAGTAGGGAAGGGAAGTACTGGAGTATATATTATACTATATACACATGCACCTAAATTACTTAGGCCATGTTTGGTAGGAGCGTTTCATAACGTTGGATACAGAGTTAGATAGAACGTTTTCATAACGCTCTCAATATCCTGGTTTGGCAGGGCAACAACATTTTCAAAACGCTTCCCGTTCATCTCCTCCGAAAGCTTTGCAAGCGTTTCATCCGCCGCTCCCTGAAGCAAGCGTTGGATGAAATGGGAAAGCGTTTGAGTTTGAAAAGGACGATTCATCATCGCCATCGCCTGTTTCCATCTCCTTCGCTTTCTCAATAAGGTTTTGAAAATCACTGATCCATTTGCAACGGGGCTCTTCCGGGTTCCAATTCGCCTTCTCTACCAAACTCTTTCACTTTTACGCTCTTCAGGTAACAGTTTGATTTCTGAATTTACATAGAACCCTAGTTTTCAATTTCAATTTCGATTTGCAACTACCCTAGTTTTCGATTTACATAGAACCATACTTGTTTGTCTGAAATCCTGGATTAACATAGAACCCTAGTTCTCGCTCTTTGATGCCCTATTGCTGCAATTTAGATTTTCCCATGGAGATACTGAGATAGAATTAGGGTTGTAGGTTTAAGAAATTAGATAAAGTGTTCCAGATTTTGCAAATGGCTTGTATGCTCAAGAAATAAGAGAAAGTGTTCACTCTACTGTAATTGTGCCTTGTTATTTCCCAAAAGTGTTCACTCTACTGCAATTCAGATTTTGCAAATGGCTTGCAATTCAGATTTTGCAAATGGCTTGTTATTTCTGTAAAAACAGATTTATGTAAAAATAGATTTCTGTCAAAATCAGAATGTGATTTCTGTAAAAACAGATTGCCTTGTTATAGCTCCAATACTGATCTATCTAATTTTTATTAAATATATATGCTTAACTTTAGACAGGTTTATTAGTTTAGATGGGTGGAGATTAGAAAGGGTGGAATCTTTTAGGGGGAAATTTCAGTTCTGAAATTCTTTGGACCTAACTTGCATATGTTGGAACTGGTTTCACATTTGGTAATGGGATGTTTCCCTTCTCAGCGGTATGTTAAATTGGTATTGCTGTCTTCGACATTAAACTTGATTGTCATAAATATTGCAGTGATCTTTAATTCCTTTCACTTATGAAAGATATCTTTTTATCTTTGTGTGTGTGTATCTAGCACATAATCTGCTTGTATCGAGATGATCTGCTTGTATGTTCAGATTACTAATAATCTGCTTGTATGTTCAGATTACTGATAATCTGCTTGTATGTTCAAGATGATCTGGATTCTATGAATACCCATGTGAAGTCAAATCGAGTACTCTAAGTTGGAGTTAGATGCATTCCTTCATACTTGTTCTGCAACCAGAATACTTATACGACAACTGTGAGCAGCAACAACATGATGATGTCCTAAACCTGGGTTTCTTATCGCCTTCATCCCAAGGCTGGTCATACCTCTTGCTTTTTCCCAAAGTCACCTATTCTGATAGCTTCAATGCTCTGAAATTCTGACAGTTTGCATCTTAACAGATTTTAACATATTGCATGCATCTTAACAGAAATTTGAATGCTCCCTTGACATCTTGTTTATATATGTATCCATCCAGATTAAAATGCTTAGAAACTCAAATGTCAAATATCTATTGCATACATTGTACCCACTAAATCCATTGCTTGTATTTTCATATGGAAGTAGATTATAAGTTCTTTGAATGACCACTGAGTTCAACTTATTATTTTTTTCTTTTTTCTTTTTTTCATTCATTTTTTCCCAGTATTACAGATTAGTTATTATTGATTAGTTTTTCTTTTTTCATTCATGTTTTCATTCAATCTTAACTGCTAAATGCTGCCATTTCTGGATGAATGCTATTACAGATTAGTTTTTTCTTTTCATCCTTTTCATCCTCAGTCACCTTTTCTTTATTGTAAAAGTAGCCACCCTTAGTAAAATGCCTTTGTGATGCCTCCCCCTGCCATACAAGTACATGTCTTGCTGATGTGAAGAGATATATGTGAATGTTTCTGGTAATATTTGAAAGCAATGTTTCTGCTCTCCTTTTCTCTTTTGCTTGGTAAATTGAGCTTGTATAATCACTGAATATACAGTTACAGTGCTGCTGCAGAACATTTGTGATGCCTCCCCCTGCATTGTTTTCCATCTGCTAAATGGTGGGTGATTTTGCACTTTTAGTTCACCTTTTGCTCCATTTTCGCTCACCCATTTCCTTCAAAAGCTGCCCCTTTCCTTCAATTTCACTTGCCTTCAATGTTTACTGTTCCCAGACCCTTGAATGGCTCAATTGGGTCTACACAGATTGTTGCTATTAGTTCATGGCTTCGTATTTCGATAAAAGTTTATGCTTTGTATGGTGCTGCTTTGTCTAGAGAACTTGTAAAGCTTGGAATCTTTCTTTGGTTCTAAACTACTAGTTTTAAGTCTTGAAGTGCTTTGTGAAGTTGTTTCAAAAAATGCCCATAAAGGTTTCTCCAAGTTAGATCCTTGTCATTGTCTCATGGGTTTCTGTCATTTGTTGCATTTTGTTTCAAATGGTGTTCAAGTAGAACACTTTCTAGATTGTGGGTCTAAAGAAAGTTTTAATCTTGAAGTGAGTTCCTCGGAGATACATCCCACATATGTGCTTGAGGAGATATAGTCTCTCCATTGGGATTCCAATCAAGTGCATTTGCCTTTACTAGACAATCAAAACCCCCAACTTTTACCAACTTGATTTGACCACATTTTCATCAAATCACAAAAATCAGCTGCTTGGCTAAATTAAAACCCATAATCAGGAATGGGTTTCTTGTCAGGATCTTCAAAGGTTCATGGTACCCAGAGCTGACATCAGACACAACAATTCCAAGATACTGGCTGAATTGGAGAGCAATGGCGTGTGCTCTTTGGTTACTGCTGTCAATGGTCTTTGCATCCTTCCTCCTATCGAGATACGAAGGGCCTCGGAACGGAACCCCAGGGTTCCCGAGGAAAGACAAAGAGGAGGAAGAGGAGGAGGAGAAGACGAAGATGATCAAGTCGAACATCCCGGGATTTTGTATGAGGATGAGGTTTGGAGCCCTTGCATTAAAGGAATGCACCCAGCTTGGCTATTGGCTTATAGGACGCTTGCCTTCTTTGTGCTCCTCATTTTGCTCATTCTCAATGTGGCTTTGGATGGAGCTGACATCATGTATTAGTAAACATACCATTGCTATGAGCATGAAAACATACATGGGCACACAGTAGATGTTCTCTAGGATTATGACAGCAACTACCCTCCCTTCTCTATATGACATTGACAGCAGCCCTCGTACACTGAAAACATAAATATAGTGCACACAGTAGCTAATTTAATCATGAATTTTTTAGGAATGGATTCACACCTTATATCTCATACAAGAAGCTCACCCTTATTTAAACAACAAAATGAGCAAAATTGACAAAACGAGCATAACAAGAAAAAACGAGCATATCAAGAAAAAACGAGCAAACGAGCTCAAATTCGAGCTTGTCTAATTATTCGCAAGCCGAATATTATCACAAAACCAAACTTGATAAAAAAATTATCACTCCTATTGACAATGTATGATTTTGGTTTTATAGCCCGGACTTGTTGTTAGGCTATAAAGTTATGTATTTTTTCTCTTTTATTAAGGAATTTTATAGCCCGGGCCAAATATGATCGGACTCTAAAGTCATGCATCAAATAAAATAAATCCATATTGGTAATTTGACAATTTAACCTCCAAAAAGCTTGAATAATCAAAATCATGCCAAACAAGATGTTAAATTTTAAGCTAGATTATAATCTTAAGCTAGATTAAAAAATATGCATGCCAAACATGCCCTTAATCCCACATGTTATCAGATTAATCTAAGGGTTTAATCAATTTGAGGCTTTGAGAGGTAGTGGAGCAATGTAGTTCAGCCATGGATTTCGGCTACTGGTAGCGTAGAGAGGCGTGCGGGTAGGAGAGCAAGGGTGTGGCTTGGGCGGCGGCGGAAGGTTTAGAATAAAAATTAATTAGTTTAATTATTAATTAATTATAGTGCTTAATCTTAACCATTAATTTAATCTAATGGTTGAGATTTACCTATTAGGTAAATATTAGGAAACCTCTCGATCCGGATCCAAAGAATTGAGCATCTCCAACGGTTTCCCCATTTTGGGGATTTTGGAGTTTTTAGGGTATTTTAAGGGTTTTTTTGGTCCAACAGATGCCCCATCACATTCTCCAAAATGGAGAAGCAGCAGAAAAAATAGAGAGTATTCCCTAAATTTGCAGTATCCTCCAAACTAAATAATTCTCCAAATCTTCAAAATGGGGAAGCTGTTGGATTTAAAGCAAAAATAATTTGAAGAATATATATTTTGTTTCTCCATTTTGGAAAATTTTTAGGGAAGCTGTTGGAGATGGTCTAAGAGCATGCCCAACCGATACCCAAAATTTTCTTCAAAATGGGGTATTAAAATTCATCTTCTCCAAGAATAAATTGTGTCAATCCCAACCGCTTATCCATTACAAAGAATTGTAAATTGTTTTTTTAATTGTAAATTAATTTTGAATTGAAATTTTGCAGATGTAATTCAATGGCTTCAACTTATACATAAAAAAAATAAAAAAAATCTGACTATAAAAGAAACAAACCCTATAAAATATACCGTCAATAAACTGAATTTGAAACTTCACGATGAATCAAAACAAGATAGGTTGATAGATGTGAAAAAATAATGAATTCAAGTAGAACTGATCACCCGAATATCTTCTTTCTTGAGCGAAAAATTGTTGAACATCGTGGATCGGAGGATAGAAGAACGTGGGATAGAGCGACGGCAAAAAATTTGCCGTTTGCTGCACATATGGGGAAGACACCCTAATTTATTCAGTCCATCTCTATTTTTGGGAATGGATTGGGGAAAACTGTAGGGTTAAAATAAGCTCAAAATTCTCCAAAATAGAGAAGCTCCTGGGAATGCTCTAAACGCATTCGAGAGAGGGGGACGGGGGAGAGAGAAAAGGAAAATAAGAAAAGAAAATAAACGGTGCGGATAAATACACCACAAATATTTTACTTCGAAAAGGACGTGCAAGATTGAAGTGAGTTAATTAATTGGAAAAGAGTGCTAATTAATAAAAGGCGAAACTAATTAAAATAACTCGACCTTTAAGGGTGTGTTAAAAATATATCTCAACCTTTCAAAGGTAAGATAAATATCCCGACCTTTAAGGATATGTTAAAAATATATCCCTACCTTTCAAATGTAAGATAAATATATCAACCTTTATAAGTGATGTTCAAATAATATATAAAATAATTCTCTACCAAAAAAAACTAACATGGCATACATATGTAGCAAACTAAATTAATAAAAAAATAAATTTAAAAAAAATATATAAAAAATTAATAGAAGGTTTTAAGAAAACAAGTTTTTTCATTTATTATTTTAAAAAAAATTCAAGACACTTTATTAATATTTCAATTTTCCATATTATTCTTCTTTGTTCAATTGTCCCATTTTTTTTACATAATTTATTTACCTAAATTCTAACTATTCTTCTTTCTATTTTAAATTTTCATCAAAAATGCGATATTAGTTAAATGGTCCATTATACGAATATGGGTGTTATCCCTCAAATATAAAAATAATCTAAATAAAATATTAAACACTTGTAAATCTATCATTTTTTATATATATATTTATATTTTATTAATTTATTTCTTTCACTTGATAAAAAAAAGAAAAGAAAAGAAAAGTGGTTTGATAAAACAAGGTTTTTAATATAGAGTTATAAGGAAACAGTGTGTATAAAATATAAAAGACGAAAGATATGTAAATCTATAATTTTTTTATATAGATTTTTTAAAGTTTTTTTTTGTCATATATGCATGTCCTGTTAACTTTTTTTCTTTGTACAAAATTTTTTGAGATATTATTTTAACATCACCTATAAAGGCCGAGATATCTATATTACATTTGAAAGGTTGAGATGTATTTTTAACACCCCTTTAAAGGTCGGGATATTTATCTTACACTTGAAAGGTTGGGATATATTTTTAACACACCCTTAAAGGTTGGGTTATTTTAATTAGTTTCGCCTTAATAAAAAAGACTTGCACGTTGGAAGGGACGTGCAATTAAAGAAGAGGATTTGCGGTGTATATAACAACACCCAAAATAAATATGAGTGGTTCCCAAAATAAAATGCAAAGATTCCCGAAATCCGAAACTCGAAACCCACTAATCCTGACTCTAATGAAATTAAATCGAAATTTTCAAATGATTTTCAAACAATCGAAATCAAATTAAATTCTCAACTCCAAGCTCGAAAGCGGAAATTGAATTCGAAAAATCTAAATTTCAAAACGATGCCGGAATTATTTATAATGATTTTTAAATTGAAAATTGACCTTGAGGCGAGTTTTCTTAAAACTTAATAAATCGGATAGAAAGAACATAATATATCTTCAATTAAAATAATGTCGGCCTTTACATAAAGTGAGTTTTTTTATCCTTTGGTTAGAGAGTTTTTCCCACGTAAATCTTGTGTCGATATTTGTGCTTTTATCTATGTTTGTGGTTGCTTGATTGTTTTATTTCTGCATTGGATATTATTGATCGGTCATTGGTTTGTTGGTAGGTGGTTATTGGTTTTCTTATTACCCAAATTCGCTTTCAAGTATGGTTGGAAAATGGTTTCTATCCCAGCAATAGGACGAGGTAAACTGGTATTCGTATAGAAGGCATTTGAAATCTCCCTTCAAGAGGACGTGACAGACATCCCCGGTCTTGTAAGAAGCAAGATCGAGAGGGATCCGCTTGTTTACCGTGTTTTGAATGGGCAACATTACACAAATCAACTGAGCAATTAGTTAGGTAAGACTTGAATCAATTATAAATCACTCCGAACATTCTTATTATATATGATGTGGGATGAGGTGTTACAGAGGGTTACTTTGTGTGTTATAGGTGATCCGGACCGTCAATATGAGTTCCTACAATTTTGATTTAATACCAAATAATTCAACATCTCTGATTCATAGGGATCGAACATTACCATTAGAATAAACAAGGTGTATAGGCTTGGGCTTGTCCGATTAAAAAAGTATAGTTACTTACATTGCTATCATGGCAATACGAATGGTTGCTTAATTCCCCATTTTGTGTGTCAGTACTCGTCGCCTATATATATATTATCGGAACACCCTACAAGAAGACGAGCCAAACTGGTATTGGTACATAAGGCCTTTGAAATCTCAATTCAAGAGGACGTTACAGACATCCCCGGTCTTGTGAGAAGCAAGATCGAGAGGGATACGCTTGTTTACCGTGTTTTGGGTGGGCATAATTACACAAATCAACTGAGCAATTAGTTAGGTAAGGTTTGAATCACTTATAAATCACTCCGAACATCCTTATTATATATATATATGATATGGAATGGGGTGTTACAGAGGGTTACTTTGTGAGTTATAGGTGATCCGGACCGTCGATATGAGTTCATACAATTTTGATTTAAGACCAAATAAATCAACATCTCTGATTTGTAGGGATCGAACACTACCATTAGAATAGACAAGGGATATAGGTTTGGGCTTGTCCAATTTAAAAGGTATAGTTACTTACATTGTTATCATGGCAATACGAATGGTTGTTCAATTCCCCATTTTGTGTGCCCGTACTCGTCACCCATATATATTATCGGAACACCCTACAAAGCAAATGATGAAAATAACGTTACTCAGAACATGCATCTATATATTTTAATAAGATTTTTTTGCTGTTATATAGTAAGGGACTAATCATCCATATATATTTTAACAAAATTATTCATGTAATTTAGTTTGAAATTATTTATTTATCTTGTTTGGAAAACCATAAGACATGTATAGGAGGAAGTTGCACACTTGACGCAGTCTCGAAATCTTCACATCAACACTTGCATTTTGTGCCTCTTGAGAGTTTACTCTATTTTAGTAAGACAAGTAAAAAAATGAACCCAATAAAAGTAATAACACGTAAATGATACAAAAATATGTATTATAGGTATGCAAAGCAATAACTCGTGAATTGTACAAATTTACATATGAGGCTACTTGGCCACAATTTCAACTGACATTGTTTTCCTCGCCGTCTCGGTTGTTTTCTCCATTTGCCATATTATACTTGTCCTTATACGACACAAGATCGATCAATGTGAAGCTATCATGTGTGCAGACAAAATTTATGCTACTCCACGGCTTCGTCCGTCCTTCTTTAAAGTTTAAAGTAAAGCAATTAATGATAAGTTAATTTAAAGAAAATAAATTAAGAAAGCAAAAGGTTAATTAATTTGGCCCATTTCAAAAAATTAACTCAAATCATTCCATTCCATTCAGAATAAAAGTGATGATACTTAAATTTATTAATTTGGTAAGTGTCAAAATTATAATATATTACATGGTTCAACCGAACCATAATGAGGTGAAACAAGATATTCAGTTAATGTTGTTGTTGTTGTTGTTAATGTTGTAAATAATTGATAATTCGAAATCATATTTTATCTTTTCGAAGTAAAGAATTCTTAACTTTTCGGAGTAATGTATAATTACTGTTTTTATCTTTCCCGTCGTCTTGATTTTCCTCATCATTGTTCATATTGTACTTGTCATTGCAGATGATAAAATCCGGTGGAGGGAGATGTATAGTAGCTTTCAATACTAGCCATGTACCTCTTTGTCAAATGTTGTGAGCATCCGAATCTTTTTGCGTTTGGAAACAATGAATGATTGTGTCAGGAATGTCAAATGAAAAGATTTAATTAAGTTGCTTGTTTATGTCTAACTCTTTGACATGGCGGAGTAAACGCTACAAAGTGGCCGACCAATCTGGAGTGTGAGGATCTTTCCAACTATGCCACTCTATATTCTCTGATGTCACGAAATCTCTTTGACCAAGTATATCACGTTCTCTGAGAGCAAATATATTAATGGTAAGGTGACATCACGTGAAAATGACAAAAGCATCACTTCAAACCTACTGATAGATCATAGATTAGAGTTAACTTACTTATGAAACCTGATAATCAGACAAACGAAATGAAATAAGCCATAAATATTAGCTTCCTTTAAGTCCCACCGAAAGTCGTTAATCTGCATACGCTAAGTGATCAATATGAGTTCCTATAATTTTGATTTAAGACCAAATAATTCAACATCTCTGATTCGTAGGGATCGAACATTACCATTAGAATAAACAAGGTGTATGGGATTGGGCTTACCCGATTTAAAAGGGGTAGTTACGTACATTGCTAACATGGAAATATGAATGGTTGTTTAATTCCTCATTTTGTGTTCCCGTATTCGTCACCCATATATATCATCGGAACATCCTGTGAAGTAAAGAATGAAAATAACGTTAATCAGAACATGTATCCATATAATTTAAAGGGAGTCTGTTACTGTTATATGTAGCAAGGGACTAATCATCCATATATATATATATATATATATATATATTAACAAAAGTATTTATGTAATTTAGTTTGAAATTATTTATTTATCTTGTTTGGGAAACCATAGGATGAAGTTACGCATTTGATGCATTCTCAACATATTCACATCAACACTTGCATTTTGTGCCTCCTAAGAGTTTACTCTATTCTATTAAGGCAAGTAAAAAAATGAACCCAAGAAAAACAATAACACGTGAACGATACAAACATATTAGTTAGGCAAAGCAATAACTTGTGAATTGTACAAAATTACATATTAGGCTACTTGACCACAATTCCAACTGATATTGTTTTCCTCGCCATCTCGGTTGTTTTCTCCATTGGCCATAATATACTCTTCGTTATACGACACAAGACTGACCAATGTGAAGTTATCGTGTGTGCGGACAAAATTTATGCTACTCCACGGCTTTCGTCCGTCCTTCTTTAATTAAGGTTTAAAGTAAAACAATTAATAACAAGTTAATTTAAAACTACAATATATACGGATTGTAAGGTTTCAATCTAATACAAGCAAGGGAAACAATTACCTCGTACAACCTAGAGTTGCTACACAAACACTCAACAAAGACTCCAACAAATCCATCCGCACATGCCTTTGATAAGCTGTTGCATAATGTTATAACTCTGAAATTGCAGAAAAAAATGAAAGCAGTTTAAATAAAGAATTTAGTCGGGGAAACAGGAAAATTAAAGGAAAAAACATAGGGAAAAAAACCTAGTTTGACTCTCTATCTCGCTATTCCATTCGGACCAAATACTCTCACACTTGAATTCGCCAAGTATATTAAGGTAGTTGTTTCCTTTAATTCTTTGTATGAAATTGAAAACTTATACTTTATTTTAGACTTTAGACTTTAAAGAAGAAGAAAATAAAGTCATGGAGTAGCATTAACTTTTATGCGCACGCGATGGTTTCACATTGGCTGATCTTATCATGTACACCGACAAGTATAATATGTACAATGGTGAGGAAAACCAAGACGGCGGGAAAGACACAAACAATACGTATCCATTACTCCGATAAGTTAAGAATACTTTACTCCAAATAGTTAAAATATGAATTTGACTTACCAATTATTTACAGTCTTAATTGAATACTCCCTCCGTTAATTAAAACTTGACGTTTTACTATTCACGCACGCATTTTTAGGTGTTAAAAACTATATAAAATATTAACTTTTTTTAAATTTTGTTTTTATAAATTCATACTTAATACTATTAAGTATGAATTTATAAAAACAAATTTTAAAAAAATTCATATTTTATATAGTTTTTATCGTTCTAAAAAAGCGTGCATGAATAGTAAACGACAAGTTTTAATTAACAGAGGGAGTATCATTTATTAAAAACATTGTTTATTTTGTTTCACCTCATTACTGAACCATGGGATTCTAATTTTAAGACTTACCTAGTTAGTAAATTTAAGAATCATCACTTATAACGAATGAAATGAAATGGTTTTAGTTAATGTTTTGGTATGAGCCAAATTAACCTTTTGCTTTCCTAATTCATATCTTTTGTCAACTAAATTCTATATTAACATATATTTTGGGGGTTTAACTTTCAATATTATGACATTGCCCAACGTTTTATAAGAGGTATTAATATATTTGTTGAAGTCTTTTTTTTCAAGTAATTTGTATAAGGTAATTGTTTGCTTTGCTTATCTGTATGAAATCGAAACTTTATTTTCCATATACATATCACACAATTCAGTTGCTAGTCCCAAATTCTATATTAAATTAAATTGTTGTTTTACTTTAGAGTTGAAACTCATGGAGTAGTATTAACTTTGTATGTGCATGCAATGGTTTAACATTGACTGCTCTTTTGATGTACAACGACAAACACAATCTGGACAATGATGAGAACAACCAAGACGGTGCGAAAGATATTAAAAAAAATAGTTGAAATTGTGGCGATGTAATCTAATGTGTAATTTTGGCATTGTGGGTACATCTTGCTATCTTGTTATTGTTTTATTTTCATTCATTGTTTTCTCACCTTATTAAGATAGTAACTAAAATTTCAAAATGGAAAAAATACAAGTATGCAAGGTTGATGATGTGAAGGCCTTGAGAATGTGATCTATGCACAACGTATATAAGCTTATTATTTCGTACTGAATTAGATGAATACTTTTGTTAAAACCTATATAAATGACTCGCACCCTTACTATGTAGCATACTCGTTGAGAATGTATATTTCTCCTAAACCTCGAATCTATTTGATATTCGCATATCAATACTAAATAAACTATTTTGATGTTTTTCAAATTAACATTATTGTCCTTACCTTTAATTACTTTGGTTCGCAAGATGTTTCAATGTTGTGATGGAAACAACAATTCTTAATATCATGATTAGGAATGTAACTAGGGGCGTGGTAACGTCCGCTCCAGCCTGTCCCATTTAAAAAAAATAAGGAAAAAAAATAAAAAAAATTATTTATTTTTTATTAGAATAAAAATTTTATTAATGAAAATTATGAATATATGAAAATTTTAGTCTATCTAGCCTACCCAAACTTTATTTTATTGTTCCGTGTCTCATCATGATAATGATGAAATGATGGAAATATATGGAAATATGATCTCTTGATAATGTATCATCAAGTTACCTAATAGTTATTTTCCTTGAACTTTACAACATTTTATATATATATATATATATATATATATATATAGAGAGAGAGAGAGAGAGAGAGAGAGAGAGAGAGAGAGAGATCACTTGTATATAGCTCTTATAAATATTAACAAATTTAGATTATTGAATAAAAAAGAGTAAATAGATGAGCTTGAAAGTGATTTGCGGTTATTCATTGATATTAGATGATTATTTAAAATCACTTGTATATAGCTCTTATAAATATTAACAAATTTAGATTACTGAATAAAAAAGAGTAAATAGATGAGCTTGAAAGTGATTTGCGGTTATTCATTGATATTAGATGATTATTCAAAATTAACTTATGCTAGGTACTATATGATTATTCGTACATAAATACATATGAACAATCATTCTTGTAGAGACGAATAATTATATTATTATGTAAGATTGTAAGAATAATCATTTAAAACAGGTGAATAATTTTTGTGTAGACGGTAGTGCAACCATGCATGAGGATTGTGCATGCAGAGACGGAGCCAGAAATTTATCGGAGGGGGGAGGGGGGCGAAGTTTTATATAAATTGTTGATTCACTATTCGATAGATTTTTTTTATAGTGCGTTTAGTAAACCAAAACTATGATATTTTAGATTAAACGATGATATTTTAGTTTAAACAACTTTTTTTAGTTAAAAACACAATGCTTTTTTGTTCAAAATGGCGATATTTTAATTTAAAATTGTGCCAGTAGTTACTATATATTTTTTATCTTTCAACGAAAAAATGATTCCGTTTTAATCGATAACAACATTTTTTTCGTCTAAAAATATATTGTTTGAAACCTACAAAGTTAATATGCAACTTGTTGTTCTGTTAGCATGCAGTAACGTGTAACAACATATACAAACTTTAAACTTGCATAATTTCTTATATAATTATCGAATTTAGTAATATAACCTCTTGTTTCGAAGCTCTTTTGTTGAATTATATTGCCAAAATATCAAATTAAGTAAAATATAAAAGAATCACGTTTTATTAAAAGACATTTGAAATAATTAATTTGTGTTTAACTTTCAAACGTGCATAACTTTTTACTTGTTTATCGGATTCAGGCTTATAGTATGTCAAAACGAAGCTATCGACATGTAGAACAAATATAAGTGATTCGTCGGATGAAATGGGAGGTGTATGCTCCCGCTTTCCCTCGCCTAGATCCGTCTACGTGTGTATGTACATCCAATATATGTTTTCTCTTTTAAATTGACCAAGCCCAATTCAAGTCTTGTGATTGTGTCAGAATCAAAGATTGCTTCTAATATGCTTCAAGCCAATTCTAATGGGACATACCCTCCCAACGGTGTAGACGGCTTCGTAAGTAAGTTAACTCCCAACGGTGTAGACGGCTTCAAGCCAATTCTAATGTACGTAGCTCAATGGGCTTTGTCCCTAAACAACGATTATATTGAACATGTACAACTTTCTGCCTAGTTAGAGACCTTATTAGAATTTAGAAACCAATCCTGTACTTGACTCCATTTCGCATATTAATAATAAGTAATTGTGGAACCCTACATTGGTTATATAAGGAATCCAAGCATGTAAGTCGGTGAGGTAGCTATTTCTCTTGATGCCAATTAGTTTTAGGATGGATCTCCGTCGATCGGTCTTGCGTGTTCGGCTTGGTTAGCGTATGATGTGCTCGAACGTGTGACTCCTACATCATATGGTCCATCGGAATTTAACAGTAATAAACACTAGTCCGTCTTGCTGTTTTTTTTGGTCTTAAAGATAGTAAGAACTCAATGCCACTTAACACATGGTGATTGCTTTTTTCTTCTTCAAAACAATGACCTCATAGTCTGTTTTCCTCAAAATAATGCTCGGGTCCATCCATATTCTTTGCATTGTCTAATATATGATGGACGAAATTCACATAATCAGTTAACAGTCTTTTTAGCTCATTTTAGATTTAATATGGTCGAGTGGTTCCACTCTACCAAGGGGCGGCACATTAGTTTGACAAAGCGAGAAATTGCACGTTTGGGGCCTCAATTTTTTTGATAAAACTTACTATAAATGATTTGTTAGCTCAATTGACATGCAATGAGGACTTTTTCCACTTTCCAATTTTAACTTGGGTTCAAATCCCCTTGTTCCCATTAGTACAAAGCGATACCTCATTCATTAGTACAAAGCGATACAAGCTATATTTCCTCTCAAATAAAGAAAAAAAAAACCTAGTATCAATTCTGTTAGATTAAATAGGTCTTAATATTGTATAGTGGGCTAAAAGCCCATTAAGGTCCAATAACTTTGTAACTTATATATATGTTATATCAATCAATGAAAACCCTAAGGAGGACTTTACATCAATTCTAGATTCTAACATGGTATCACAGTCTTTTCTTCCTCACGGAACCCTAATTTGATCCTCCCGCCCCACCCCTCCTCTTACCGTCGTCGACGTCGTCTCCTCGCCGCCTCTCTCTCTCTCTCCCCCTCTCTCCCGCCGAACCACCTCCCGCTCTCGCTCTCGAGCCCGACCCTCTCCCTCTCGCCGGTCTTCTCTCACTTTCGCTGCTCGCCTCTCGCTCTCGTCTCCTTCTACAAAAAAAAAAAAAAAAAAAAAAATGTCGTTCACCCTCTTCAGCAGCGCCCGCGGCATCGACCCCTGCAGCGCCCGCTGCGCTCCGCGGCGGCCGCCCCATACAAAGCCTCGCGACCCTCCTCCTTCGACCGTCGCCCCTCGATGGTCCCCGATGCCTGGCTTCAACCCTCATTGGATACACTCCGGCTCTCCTGCCATGAGACATGCCGGTCCTCAAGCCTATCTGGCATCGTCTGATCAAGGATATGTTCCGCCTGATGGGCATCACGCCTTCTCCTCTATGCAGCCGACACCGTCAGACTCTTCTTGGTACATGGACACTGGTGCCACCTCCCACATGACGAATTCCTCAGGTAATCTCTCATCTATTTCTTTTAAGGGCCCTGCCCACTCTATTATCGTCGGAAATGGTGGTTGTCTTGCTACTTTGGGAATTGGCCACGCCAAATTACAGACCCCAACCCACCACTACACCTCAACAATGTCTTTATTGCCCCAAAGATTGTCAAAAACCTTATCTCTGTCCGTCGGTTCACTACTGATAACAACGTTTCCCTTACGTTTGATCCCTATGGTTTCTCTGTGAACGATCTTACTACGGGGGTTACTCGAATGAGATGTAACAGCACCGGGGAGCTCTACCCTGTCACACCAACTCCCGCGTCCAGTCAGTCGTGTCCGGTCGCCCTCTCGGCATCGTCGCCTGGCCTGTGGCATGCACGCTTGGGCCATCCCAGTGCTGCCGTTCTAGATGTCCTCCGTTCTCAGAGCCTTGTCACCTGTCCTAAAGACCCACGCTCTGGTTTATGCTCTTCCTGCCAACTAGGCAAACATGCCAGACTGCCGTTCCAACGGTCTTTGACCTCTACCCTTGCTCCCTTTGATATCATTCACAGCGACATTTGGACCTCTCCCGTGCCTAGCAAGGAGGGTCACAAGTACTACCTCTTGTTTCTTGATGATTACACTCATTACTTATGGGTCTTCCCGTTGCATTTCAAGTCCCAAGTGTTTCCTGTCTTTGTCAGATTCCATACCTACATCAAAACACAGTTTCACATATCCATCAAATGTTTCCAATGTGACAATGGCCGTGAATTTGACAACAAAGACTTTCACTCCTTCTTTGCCACAAACGGGATCTCCTATCGCTTGTCTTGCCCCTATACATCTCAGCAGAATGGCAAGGCAGAAAGAATCATCAGAACCATTACCAACATGATGCACAATTTCCTCTTCCACGCATCTGTTCCCCTTCCCTATTGGCCTCACGCCTTATCCACCACATGTTATCTCCTAAACATTCTCCCTTCCACTACCCTACATCATCGCTCGCCTGCTCAGGCACTTTATTACGCCGAGCCTAGGTATGATCACCTTCGTACCTTTGGTTGCCTGTGCTTCCCTAATCAGGCATCCACCGCCCCCCACAAGCTTCACCCTCGCTCTACCCCTTGTGTCTTTCTTGGCTACCCGTCTGATCATCGCGGTTATATTTGCCTCGATATCAAGACTCACAGGATCATTCTCTCTCGTCATGTCACCTTTGATGAGTCGCGATTTCCCTTCGCATCTCCCACACCCTCTGTGTCGTCGACAGAGTCTGATTCACCATTCCCTCACTTCATTCTTCCCCAGAGCTCTCCCGGTGCTCCTGCGTCTCCCCCTCCCCCACCTCCCTCGCCACCCCCCACCACAAGACCACACACCCGCAGCGTCTCCGGAGTCTTTCGACCCCGTCAGATCGTCTCCATGACCACCACCCATCACCCCGCTATCCACCGTCCATCACATCGTCGAACTCCCTCGCCTCCCCTCCGTGCGGCGCCCGCCGCTGTCCCTGCCGCGCCCGCCGCAACAACTGCGGCGCCCGCCGCACCATACCCCCCTCTGGCGGCGCCCGCCGCACAGCCTGCCGCGCCCGCCGCATCCCTCTTTGCGGCGCCCGCCGCACCGTACCCCCCTGGCGGCGCCCGCCGCACCTGCACCCGTCGCCCCAGTCCTTCCCGGCTCCCAGCCCTCCCTCTCCCCCATTCCCACCTCCCACAAAACAGCCCTCCTCAACCAGAATTGGTAGGCGGCTATGCTTGACGAATACAGGGCCCTTACAAAGAATGGTACTTGGGTTCTTGTCCCGCGCCCTCCAGCGGCGAACGTCGTTCGCTGTATGTGGCTCTTCCGTCACAAGTTCCGCTCTGATGGGACGTTGGAGCGCTATAAAGCACGTCTTGTCGTCAACGGTCGGTCCCAACAGGTCGGCATTGATTGTGATGAGACCTTCAGCCCCGTGGTCAAGCCTGCCACTATCCGAGTGGTATTGAGTTTAGCTCTGTCGCGCAAATGGGCCATTCATCAGCTAGATGTCAAGAACGCTTTTCTGCATGGTCACCTGAATGAGACAGTCTACATGTTTCAGCCGCCGGGATTTACTGATGCCGATCGTCCTAAGCACGTCTGTCTCCTGAAGCGCTCTCTGTATGGTCTGAAACAGGCTCCACGAGCTTGGTTCCAGCGCTTTGCTTCTCATTTGCTCCTCTTGGGTTTCATTGGCAGCCGCTCGGATTCCTCCCTGTTCATCTATCGCAGAGGCTCCGACATGGCATTTCTGCTACTATATGTTGACGACATCATTCTCACCGCCTCTTCTGATGCTCTTCGGACGTCGATTATTTCACAGCTAAGTGCTGAATTCGCTATGTCAGATTTGGGCCCGTTATCTTACTTCTTGGGGGTTGCTGTTCAGCGGCACTCGTCTGGGCTTTTCCTCTCACATAGTAAGTATGCTGCTGAAATTGTTGCTCGGGCTAACATGAGTAACTGCAATCCGGTCGCCACCCCTGTCGATACATCCAACAAGCTCAGCGCTCACTCTGGTCCTTTGGTTGATGATCCGACATTATACAGGAGCCTTGCTGGTGCTCTTCAGTATCTCACCTTCACCAGACCTGATATCAGTTACGCAGTTCAGCAGATCTGCTTGTTTATGCATGCACCCAGGGAACCCCACTTTCATGCCTTAAAGCGGATCATTCGGTATATCAGCGGCACACTCGAGCTCGGCACCACAATCACTCCTTCCTCTAACCTTGACCTTGTTGCATACACCGATGCGGATTGGGGTGGTTGTCCTGACACGCGTCGCTCCACGTCTGGCTACTGTGTCTTCCTCAATGACACACTTGTGTCGTGGTCGGCCAAGCGTCAGTCTGTCGTGTCTCGCTCCAGCGCTGAAGCCGAATACAGGGGAGTTGCCAACGTTGTCTCTGAGTGCTCTTGGCTCCGCAATCTCCTGCTTGAGCTCCGTTGCCCTCTTATGAAGGCCACTCTGGTCTACACTGATAACATTTCGACGGTCTATCTGGCTAGCAACCCGGTCCAACATCAACGCACGAAGCACATTGAGCTTGATCTCCACTTCGTCAGGGACAAGGTTGCCATTGGACATGTTCGCGTTCTCCATGTCCCGTCCTCATATCAGTACGCTGATATATTCACCAAGGGTTTACCTAGACAGTTGTTCATTGATTTTCGCTCCAGTCTCACTGTACGACCCCCTCCAGTTTCGACTGCGGGGGTTTGATAGATTACATAGGTCTTAATACTGTATAGTGGGCTAAAAGCCCATTAAGGCCCAATACCTTTGTAACCTATATATATGTTATATCAATCAATGAAAACCCTAAGGAGGACTTTACATCAATTCTAGATTCTAACAAATTCAAATTATTCAAACCATTACAATCGACCTTCTATATTGAGGATTTTGAAAGATAATCTAAAATATTTACTTATTTATTACTATCTTTCTCTCATTAAGTCGAACACATAACTCTTTTGTTAATAAATTTTGTGTATCATTTTTCCCATTCAATTAGTAATAAAAAAGATCTCAACATATAAGTTGCACAAGACCTCGAAAAGTAACGGACTGGCCTTGCACTCGACTCAGCTCCTTTCCCGACTCTTGGTCTTGGACATGTTGAAATTTTTATATCCTCACCAATTTCAATCATCTGTCACTTTATAAATGCATAATCATATATGGTTATATGAAAGAAAATAGAGAGTACAGCCATGATATCTCAGTGAACGTCATGTGTTATACGATAACAATCGTTGTTAACGATGATGAAGAATGAAGATATATGAAATGCAAACTCTAAATTTCTAATCAAGCTTGCTAAGGAGAAGAGATAGAAACGTAATTAAATACTAACCAAAATTAAAAAGTTATTTATGAAGTTTTTGGTAATTACTGTATTGAACAAGGTGTTATGGAACATGTAGCTAAACAAGCTTGCTAGGTGCATGCTTGACAAGTGTTATATTCATTTTTTAATTTACATGTAAACTCTTTTATTAGACTAGGTAGGTTGTGCGCGCTTAGCGCGCGACATGTGCGGTAGAAATTCAGTTGCTGTCTGAAGCAAGTAACAAAATCTAAGGCTCTTCAGTCTTAGGCAGTGCATTTTTTTTTTCAACTCTAGTTACAACATCAACAGCTAGCATGTCCAAGAGCTGGATCTCTTAGCGTGGGGTACGGTACCATCTGCCTATCCTCTATAAAGGACACTTATCCCCACACAATAAGGATCTTCAAGTAGCATCTTAGCTACCATCATTTCTGGTGCTTCCGTTCTTGGTTTCCTATCAACCGCTCATGCTTGTCATCACAGGATTCGGCCCAACTATATCCCACCATCAAACTCTTTGCTAATTCAATTGCTTTCTTTGCAAGTTGAGGTATTCTGCTCTTTATACATGGTGTATTGGTGTTATTAGCCGTCAAAGCATCACTGCAATCCAACAAAATAAAGTACTTATGAACATTCATTTCTAAAATTTAATGGCATCAACATTATAGATCTTATTGAATCTCTCATGCCTATTCTTCTTGAATCTCTCATGTCTACCCTTATTCTTAAACTATAAGTAGCAACTATTAATACGATAATCACAAAGGTAAGATTAAAAAGCAATCAATTCAAAATCAAATTAGCATGACTGGACATAATTAAATACTATCTTTTATAAAAGTATCCATATAATATGCATAAAAATATATCATATAGGAGCCGAGATTGCAGCTACGAGAGAGTTTACAAGTGGAGTCATAATGAATCTAAATATTTATTCCATCAATATGTAAAGTAGTAGTAGTGTCGTTGCTATTAAAACATTGAAATTGTTATAACAATTGGCCATTGGCCTAGATCTACTTTCCAACGGATAATTTGCTCTCCCAAGATTGTAATGCACCACAAAACAAAGATATGTCTTCGAATTATAATAAAAATAAACCACAATTTTTTATGAGTTATTGCTACCATACGAATATTAGAGAGGAGTGTTATAGTGCTCTTTAGGCATTGTAGTTATTGCTGGATCAATACCACATTTTTTTACAATCATTTCCATTAAATTCTTAAGCTGAAAGATATTTTACAAGAGAAATCACTATAAAGAAGAAAAAAGCAATATAACCATAGTAGAAAGAGATAACTGAAGGGAAACAAATTAGATCAAGCCATGTGCAATCACACTTCAACAACAATCATGCCAAACATCTCAAACATACAACAGAAAAGAGATGATCATCTAAAAATAGAACACATACACATCAACACCAACATGGAATGGATATAAATTAGCAAAAAGCCTCAAATACATAATTGGAGTCAAATTAAATCCAATCAAATAAGACATAATTGGAGTCAAATTAAATCCAATTAATTAGAAGATGTACAAAAAGAGTGCTTAGTATTCAGGAATCATTGCAGCGAAGCAGATATTAAAGACTAAACAACAAGAAACCCTTAAATTCTGATATTGACTTCTTGAAGAAAAGAATAGAAATCACTAAAATGCATCACGCCAAAGGTGGTTGATGGAGGCTGCAATCCCAATAACAAAAAATCTAGCTAAATCAGATAGATTAAACATCAAATTCTCAAGGCAGGATAAAGCTGAAAACCCAACAAACCAAACTCTTAAAATCAGGTAGAACAAAGTGTAAAGTGACAAAGAAGATTTCAAAAATAAAAATTACAGAAGACAGATACGACATAAAATAAAGAAAATAAAAGAGAGATACAAAAGAAGATTCCCAAGGTAAAGGATAGAGTGACATACATTGAAAAGAAACAAATGTAGTAGCTCAAAATTCAGCTAGCATTGTCACCAAATGGCCAAGAAACATGACTGAAAATAGCAGTCCCCTAAAGAAAGTGTGCCCCAGCTGCAAAAGAAGACAAACAGTAGCAAAAATGAAGAATAGGACATTTAGAGTGGAAAGAGTAGAGTTAAGCCTCAATCATATTTGATGGTGATATGAAGTTCCTTTCTAGGATCATAATCTTTGTCACTATAACATCAATGTTAATTAGTTTTCCCATCAGCAATAGTTCCCATATTTAAAAAAAGAAAAAGAACTAATTTTATTACTTTTCCCTAGAGTAATATGTGTAATATGATTTCACGTTCAGTGAATCAGTTCCCATTCAGGAGGCTAAATGATTTCACATTTGCAATATCAAGATTTAAACCCTACAATAATATATGTAATATGATTTCACAGCATACCATGATTTATAGCTGTGTATTAATAGAGATGATGAATCAGTGAAAGGCCAAAGACCTTCAGATATTCAATATCCAGAACTTGATGGAGAAACAAAAATGGCCAGCTCCATAAAATAGGAAAGAGAAAGTAATAACAAGGTTGAAAGCCCGGTGACAAAATAAATTGTTGATTAGCAGACAAATTTTCCATATGATCTAAAACCAAAATGCAGCGTGTCTTCATATATGCAATCAAATTTGAACAAATCACTATCATTATACCTGGAACCCATAAAGCAAAAATCATCAAGAATCAAATCTTAGACACATAATTAGGCTAAATTTAGAGGATAAGGAAAGCAATTGAGCAACAATATTTGTTAGGCATTTCATTCAATACCTAGAGTGCATCACTAACTCACATATCTAGACCTAAATTTGAAGAATTTATAATCTAAATGCATAAAAATTTGAAACAAATGGATTTGGGAGAAATGGAGAGGTTTAGAGTCATTGGATAGAGGAAATATAGCTATCATGAGAGAAACGAGAAAGAATAGGTGTTAAGAATTTTCTTGGTGATATTCTTCTTGTTCACTCTCTACCTTCGAGAATTTATGACAAAATTCTTTCCCTTAAAAAAAAAAGATAGCATATATTTGATGTAAACCAATTCTTTCTAAACATTTTGTACCCCTTTTCGCTTTTCTTTTTGTAAAGTTATCTCTCTGCACATTCAGGGCAATGCTAGCCATGGTGTAGACCAGTGTTTAAAAAGGCGAGGCCAAGGCGCGCTTAAGCCCGCTTAAGCCCTAGGCGCACTTGTGTCGCCTGCCTTGGAAAAGGCGCACCCAGGGTGGAAAAGCTCACCCAAAGCGCCCAAGCGATGCTTAAGCCACATGCGAATAAAAGCCCCAAGCTATGGGTTTTTTTGGGTTTTTCCTTATTTTGATCGATTTAAGATATATTTCAATTTTTTTTTTGGATACAATCTTTCTATATCTTTTTTTAGTTGAAAAATTATTTTTCTGATTTTATTTTGAATATTTTAGAAACTTTTTTATTTTTGTTGAAGATTTTTTTTATTAGCCTTTGCCCTCCCCTGTTTTTCACTTCACGTCCGTCTATTCTCCCTTTCTACTCTACTTCTACCCCCCTTTCTCTTCCATTCTTCCTTTCGGTGGAGTTGCTTTTGTGTTGCTGGGTCCTGCTGAGTCCTTGATGTTCATCCTGCTGAGTCCTTGCTGTTGCTGTCAGGTCCTGCTGACTCCTTTCTCTTCCCTTCTTCCTTTTTTAACTTGCTTACCCCTAAAAACTTGATTTTAGTGCAATAATATGTTTTCAATCTGATTTTATTTCATCCAAGATGGTTTTTATAGCATTTAAATTGAAGTTTAACGTGTTTTTAGTGTTTTTATGTAAAAGCCATCGCCTTCGCTTCTAAAGCCCGCTTAAGCTACAAGTATGCCTATCGCCTTGTGTCGCCTTTAGCTTTTTTAAACACTGGTGTAGACTAAAAGATGTAAGAACATTCTGTTAAATACCTTTGGAAAGTTCATACGAAAAGTAGCCATAATTGCGATGGTAGAAGAGCAAACAAATGCTTCTGAGCTTGACAATCCAGGGCCTACACAGTCAAATAAATGAGTAAGAAAAGTAGGATAGACTCTATTTGTACATACACAAATTTTTTTGGCCCCTTTTTCCTTGCTCTAATAAAATCTTTATATTAGACTTTACATTGCAATAAAGTGAACCTACTGGAACGGATTCGTCAATCAACACATCCAATCCGATAGGTGCGGCAACTTCTACACCTTTAGATTTTGAATATTCATGATAAACTTTGTACCTGCAATATAAACCTTAATCACTGGCTTTGAAACAATGACATGGCTGGGTTTCAGCACTTGAACAATAATTTTAGACTCTCAATTGCTCCTCTCAATCTGGCATGAAAAGAAAAATGACATAAACCTGTTATAATAGGCATAATAGTATACAAAGTGAAAGACTTCTCCCTGTAATCCTGGATTGCAACCAATAAAAGTGGGACATATACTACCGAAATAAGATCAGTGACATTAGGCTCCTTGCTTGTTGCCAATTCAAGTGAGATGCAATGTGAACGAAACTAATTTTTGTTTAAATTTAACAGTTTTGTTGAGTGGTTCTTAAAATGATTTCGTGTTTTCTTCCTAATTACCATTTCATCTCCTCCTTCAATAGACAATTCAGAAAACCGAATTTTAGGGATTAGAGCTTAAAAAGCTCGGGTTTTTTCAACGTAAATAAATTACTTGTATTTGTCATATAGTATCCCCAAAGCGGTAAGGGCACTTCTAATGAAGATAACTCCCTAATGACAAAGAATTTGCCCAAGTCCTTCACAGGCCATCAACTACAACCAGTTAAGAGGATAATGCAAAAAGAATCAATCCATTCTCATCATTTATTTGCAAATAGTGATCGAAACAGTAATGTGACATATGCAGTTTTTCAGATTTGTTGTTGCAAGCTTAAATCATCATATCTTCTTCAATACTTGGCCAAATGCAACCATTCAAAGCTAAAAATACTCTAAATTGAAGTTAGTTTCTAGAAATCTAAGCTATTAGCAATAGTTAAGCCCACAAACTTCCCAGAAATTGCAGCAAGTAACCTGCGATCAATATTTTCCCAAAAGCGATAAGTCCCATTCTAAATAAGATTTAAGATAGCTCTCTAATGACAAAGAATCTGCCCAATTCCTTCATAGGCCACCAACTACAACCAGTTAAGAGGATAATGCAAAAAGAATCAATCCATTCTAATCATTTATTTGCAACTGGTGATCGAAACAGTAATGGGACATATGCAGTTTTTCAGATTTGTTGTTGCAAGCTTAAATCATCATATCTCCTTCAATACTTGGCCAAATGCACCCATTCAAAGCTCAAAATGCTCTAAATTTAAGCCAGTTTCTAGAAAAGTGGGTTATCAGAAACAGCTTAGCCCACGAACTTCCCAGAAACTGCAGTAAGTAACATGCTCTCAATATTTTGGGAATTTCTGCTGATATCACATAAATGAATCGGAGAAGCAAGGCAAATTAGAGAACACTCACACACTGAGTTCATGGCTCATTGCTCAATTGGGGACATAAGCTCATAAATATGGCCTAAAAAAAAATTTGGACAATAGGTACATACAAATCAAAGAATACAATGTGCACTGATTTCTTGTTCTCAAGAATTTCGTCTAAGTGGAATCGTATGTTGTGTGGTTTTCTCTTACACTTTCTGCTATTTGTACTATATGTGTATGAGTATATATATACTCCTTTCACTTGTTCCCTCCTTAAGGGAAAATAGGAACATCATACCATGTTCAGAAAAGACAAAAAAAAAGTAAAACAAAAAAAATAAATAATTTTAAATGGAAACTCTGAGGGCTAAATAAGACATTATACATACATGTAAGTTAATAGCCCTTGATGAGAATCACCCACCCAAAAAGAACGGCCATGATGTAAGAACAGTAAGTTTTTAGGAGTAGTAGTGAGAGATGCAATTTAAGGCGTAGATAACCTTAACCAAATATCCCACTGAATTCTTAATCTCTCTCAATACCTCTTTCACCTAAATGAACTTTGATGGATTATAGTTCTGTATTTGGGGTTTTATATGATGATTCTCAATGTAAAATTGCAACAGTATACACTCATGAAGAGGCAACCAAGGTGATGGAATCAGCCAAGATGGCACAGAAAGTGTAGGCAAAGATACCTCTTTGGAAAAGGGCTGAACTGCTTCATATAGCATCTGCCATCCTTAAAATGAACAAGATCACCATTCTTGAATGCATTGCTAAAGAGATTTTCAAACCTGCTAACACATGCTGCCACTGAGGTCAAACTTGTAAGAAACTGGGGACTTTAAACTAAAATAATACTCAAGAGGTTTGCCTAATTAATGCAAGCCATATTTACCTTGTTATGATCTAACGGAAGCACCCATTCAAGGGCCCCTTACAAAATACGGAGTACTAATAAACATGAGTAAATAAATCCTAATTCTCACTTCCAATTATTCAAGTAGACATCAAAATAAGCCATAAAGGGTGCCCTCAAAGCATGAATTGTCACTACAATTCTAATGGATATTGTCCAAAAAAAATTTGTTTGATAATACTTTGAGGCATCAAAAACATGTTTTTCATTAGATTATACATGTCAAAGAAGCAAATCTTGCTTTGGAAATCAATTGTCGGTTAGACAAAACCCAAACTAAGCTACAAGCAAACCTTAGTCATTTCATCGACCCCAAAATAAGGTACAAGCAAATCTTAGTCATTTCATCGAGCACCTTGAGTGCGTATAAAATTTGATCTTTAGATCCTAAATTTCACCAGTTTGTAATTGTCAAACCTTAAACACAAATCAATACACCCCAACTGCAAAAAGTAGAGGACAACTTACATTAAATTTGCACAACCGAGTCATCATGATCACTCGATATCTAAAACATAGAAATGAGAATGTTGGTTCCTTGACCTCGTTAAGAGATATGAAGCGAATGGAAAGACTGAACAAAACAAAAATAAGGGGAACATAAGATGAAAACCTGGACGAAATCGAATCTCGGAAATACGGTTAATAGAAAAACGGAAGATGTTCACTTATGGTCGGCTTCATCAGTATATTGGTGGCGTAAATCATCAGTATCAAGCCTCAATCATGCTTCCTGATGTATACCCGATTGAGTCTGAGATAGAGAAAGATTAGAGGTGAGCAAGGTCATCAATCAGTGAACCCAAAACCTATAAACTAAGCAATCATCAACCTAAATACAGAGTGAATAACTAAATCAACGACTTTCAAACAAATCAATTGCAAAAAAAAAAACCAAACAAATCTGATTTCTAAGCCCTAAACCCTGAAAGCCAAATCCAAAAACCAAATACCCAAATCAAAATTCCAAACCTAATTTCCAGAATTTTTATTGTTCATAACTCAAAACAAATTAACCCTAAATTTAAAATTTTGATCCATTCAAATCCTCCAATCCAAAAACTTAAACCCAAAATTTTGTGGTTTTCAAAAGAAAAATTGAAGACATACCTGCTCTTGGGAAAAATCACTACCGGTCGGGATTGCCCACCTAAAGAATGAGAAACGAGGGAATGAGGAAAGGCAATTGTCTGAGCCTTTGGGATGGAATCGAAGGTGCAGGGGGGCAAAATCGGCGAGCAACTGAAGTGTGAATAATACACAGAGATATGCATCGAAATCAGCAACCAAGATAGAGAAGAAGTGCACCGATGAATAAGAATAGTGGCGGAAGAACTCACCAGAGATCAGTACAAAGGGAAGAGACCATAAGGAATTAACAAAGCAGCGGCGAAGGAGGTAATCGGACCTGGAAGAAGATACGACGAGGAGGGCGGACCACAAAGAAGAGACGAAGAGGAGGCCGAACATAGGCAAGGAAGATTGAGAAGACTGGAGATGGAACCAAAGGGCGCCGGCTATACTCCGGAGAAGGAGAGCCAGAGTCGGTGGAGAAGGAAAGCCAGAGGCGGAGAAGGAACCCAGAGGGAGAAAGGACCGAAAAGCCCCTCTAAACAAAAAAAACAATATTTTTAAAATCAAACTCTGAGGGATATATTAGTAAAGAAGGCATGAATCGATCTGGACCGCACAACCTCGCTATCCGACGGCCAATTTAGCATAATTTTTATGAATAGTAACTTTGGACTTCGTCCTTTTAGGGAATGAAGGATTTATCCAATTCAATAAATACAGTAATTTTTTCAACAAGGATAAGTGGGGCCCGCACGAGCTTTGACGTGGAGGGCGGAAGTGGGACCCGCCGATATGTGGTGGTGGCGCCAATATCCAATGCATTTTCTATAGAGGAATCCAGAAACTCCGCGAAGATCTTTCAATTGTTCATCCTTTTAAACCCCTCTCAGGATCTCTCTCGCCCATCCTCCATTCGATCTTTCATTCACCAACCAATTTCCTACTTTCCCGTCTTAAATCTTCCACAATCTTCTTCTACTGTTTCTGGATTTACAGTGAGTGTGAAGTGTCTGAGATATAGATCTAGGATCAGCCATGCCGTGCTACCTCTCGACGAATTTCAAGCGCAAGGAGCTGGAGTTCGATCACCTCGACCACGATGACGTTTTCGATTTCACTCTCTCTTCCCCCGCCCGCAAAATCCGTCGACTGGTAAGTTGTCCCTCTCGATTGGCCTGTCTCGTTTCTTTTGCATCGAACCCTAGCTTTCTAGATTGGAAATGGAAGCTACAGTTATGTAAGAAATTAAGAATCTCTCTCTTCTTTCTCGGATGTTTGATTTGATTTGTTTGTTTGCATTTCTCGGGGAATTGGTTAGGCCGCTGATTTGCCTCCGATGATCGAGCTGGAGGAACCGGACAGGCCTTTGCGATTTGAACAACAGCCTTCTTTTTCTGGATCTCGCTCTTCCGATGGAGGAGAATCGCGATTGAGGGGGCTCGTCATTGAAGAGTTGCCTCCTGAGAACGAGGAGAGATCTATTGTTCTATTCAATCCGATTAACACTCCCCTCTACCGTTCGCCTTCGCATTTCGTGGTGGATTCTGATCTGATATCCAGTATAAAAGGTAGAATCTCCCCTGCTTTGCCTCATTTCCCGATTTATTGTGTAGACATTGTGCCTAGTTAACAATCCTGTGCCTAGATGCAAATGTTGATGCTTAATTATTAATTTTGTCTAGATCTTGCATGTATTGTGCACCATTAAGTGATTAACAATCCTATGTTAATGGCATTAACAATCCTATGTCCAGCTGTGTTGTGCAACTTTTGAATTTTGATGTAAAATATGAGGGAAAAACTAAAATATGTTGGAAAATTTTCTGCTGGGTTTAACTGTAGCTTTTTTGGCTAGATTTAGTTGCCAACGGTCATGTTGTTCTTTTGCTGGTTTCCTCTTGAATCAATTAACCTTGAGTTGGTAAATCGGCATTGCTTATTAGTTATTACAGTATAAAAGATTGGCATGGTGTATGTATGTTGGAATTGCTAACAATATCATAGTTGCCATTGATGGGCTAAGTGGTGCATTGTTCTTGTAGATCAAGCTGTGCGCGAGGTCAGTTCAAAATCAAGCAGATCTTTAGAGGAAAAAGAATCAAAGGCGGCTGAGCAGCTGGCAGTCATCCCTTGGATTCCTTCCGAGCAATTGCACGAGGTACTGCCATCTGAAGTTTCCGAAATGGAGTGTTCTGAGCCCATGGATGCTGAAGAAGTAGCAATAATGGAGGCTGAAGAAAACATTGCGACTCCTGGAGTTCAATCAACAAAGGGATTCAATCAACCAAACTGGGGCAGTGAAAATGTGCTGCACCAGTACTGGCAGCAACAGCACTGCATGGTTCCTCAACCTCCTCACAGTCCCGCCACACCAATTGTGTGGTATAGGTAGTGAACTAGCAATAGACGGAACGGAAAAAGGCGCTCTGATCCTGAAGGTGAGTTCTCAAAATGTTGTTTGTCTATGGGGAGCAAAGAGCATTGTTTGAGATCTTCCGTGAAAGTGGCTTCTTGTGAAGTTAATGTTTTGCCACTTTGATTCTGTAAATGGCTTGTTTAGCATTGCAATCAAGCTTGCTAATGGCTTCTTTTGAAGTGTGGGTGACTTGGTGGTACAATGTCATTGCCTTGAAGATGGGTTCTCGAAAGGCCGCTTTTTCTGATAGAAGGTGAATTTCATCGGAAATGGCTTGTTTAGCGATCAGTCATCTGTGTAAATTGATTTGAACAAAATCAAGCCATTGCATTTGTGTGTTGTATCAATCATCTTGGTTGTCATTTTGATGTTGGAAACGGCTTGTTTAGCGAACAATCATCTGTGCATATTGTTTTGCTTGCTAGTTGCTTCTATTCTAGTGTGGGTGCAAATGTGCAATGCCATTGCCCATTGGACACAAATCATGGAGTTGGAATACAAAGTATGTTCTTAAGGGCTACCCAGATCACATCAAGTAAACATGTAAAAATCAAAGGAGCGAACAAATGGAAAGCTTCAACTTGATTGATTTCTGACATTGAATAAATAAATTGAATCGAAGGAGCCACAGGCTTCCAACTTCCAAGTGGCTCAAAGGCCTCAAATCACGAATCACGTGAAAAATGATCCAAAAAACCTCTGTAGATTATAGATAAAGAATAATTCAACCTTAGTTTTGTTTAGATCAAGGCCAAATTGTATGCAACGGAATATTAAGAAAACACATCAAACTAAATAAAGTGTTTTTAGCAACTCAAAATTCAAAATAGAGCTAAAAATCACAAATTCATACTCCCTCCGTTCGGCAAAACTTGTCATTTTAGCTTATTTCACAAGTTAACTAAAATGACAAGTTTTTTTGAACAAAACTAACATCCTAAAATGACAAGTTTTGCCGAACGGAGGGAGTATGATCTAATATCTATATTCTCATTCCATAAAAAGTAAAAACACACTGCAAATTCAACTTTTGCAAGGAATTACAAATTCATGGTCATTTTCTGTTCAATGATATCCTTTCAATTTCGTCAGGGGGGTTATTTGTACTGTCTTTACAAAAGTTCATTAAGGATAAACTGTTCCCTTTAATTTCCCTGTTTTATTTCGTTGTGTGAACCTACTTATAATCGGAAACCTATATATAATGCCCAAACCCTTCAAGTGTCCAAGACGTTATGTGCTAATTAATATATGTGTCTTGCAAGAAAATCTAATGCTTAAATATACAATACATCTAGAGTGCACCCTTCATATTAGATATAATCAAACATCATCTAATGGTACCAAGCACTAAATTATATATAGGGGACGGTTCGATGATGCACATTTTATGCCTAAATGGTAAACATTTATGTGCTTCATTTTTTTCGAAAATGTGCATTCTCCTTACGTCTCGATCACATAAAGGCCGTTGTGACCCTCATTTGATCCATTTCCCTATAGTTATCTCATTAAGAGGGTGTTCAAGATAACATGGAGTCATGTACCACACTATAACCCTTCTATCTTAATAGAAATGGAAAGGCTATAGCCTATAGGCAGTGGCGGAGCCAGGATTCTCGGTCAGGGGGTGCTAAAAAAGTTCGTGAAATATTGTTTTTTGCTATATACCTACTAAGAATATTTTTTAAAGAAAATATTGAAAAAATACTAAAAATTGTGATTTTTGGAAATGTTTTTTTTTTGTATTTAAATAGTGGAGAGTAACCAAAAAAATAGAAGAGAAACAAACAATATTGAAAGAAAATGTTAAATGTATAATTTAAACATAAATATGACATTTTTAATGAAATAGTTGATAGAAACATAAAATATAGAGAGAAATGAAGAAGAATTAATGCTATAGTAAAACAAAGAAAAAGTGAAGGTGTTGAGAGTTAAATCAAAGACCTTTAGATTTTAAATATGTTATATTACCTTAAAAATACTGAATATATCATATATGCAAAAATAAATTTATTTATTTTTTTGTATTTTTTTTCCGCCAGGAGGTGCTCAAGCACCCCCTTGGCTCCGCCACGGGCTATAGGCACCCATGACGGGTTCTAAGTACACTCAGTCTAGCGGATCGTAGATTCGTTTCGTCCTTAACTTGACACGTGTCCATAATCAGGGCACTCCAGAATGAAAAAAAATAACGAACTGGTCTAGATCCCTTCGGCTAATTAGAAGGGGAAAAAAAAGATTTATTCCTAATCAAATGTGTTTTTATTTTGTTTTTTCCCCTTGTTAAAAAAATTCATAATTTTTTTTGTGAATTGGCCGACCGGATCCAAGATTCATTCGTTACTTTTTCTCCCCTTGAGGCACTAATTATGTACACGTGTCATGTTAAGGGTAAAACGGATCAAAGATCCGCATGAATGAATGCATTTAGCACTTGATTTCAGTGTATATAACAACAACAAAATGATAAAAAAATCAAGATATCTCCCAATGCAACAGATAATATGGATTGTAGATATAAGTTTCAACTAGTGAGCTACACCACAAAAAGGCAAATGCAATATCTTATTAAACCATATATTTGTTTGGCCTTTTTTACCCAATTGGAATATGCACAGCAATACTGCACCAGTCCAAACCTAACCAATCTAGCAGGACAAGTATTGAATGCATTTTGTGAACAAAGGTCAATCTATTGCTTTGCAAATTGCATATAATACAAAACCTTGTCACGAGCTATATAAGGACAAATCCAGCTCTCCACTTTCCCTTACTTATTCATACTCCCTCAAATAACCCCATTTGCCCCTTTCATTTCAACCCAACAAAACTAAAAAAGCTTCTTGAATTTCAACTGCCACCAATGGCTGCTTGTTCTTCTGATGCATTCAAGCTGGGCCTGCTGATTTTTTCCCTAATTGCCCTCAATGTCCCATCTGATGCCCTCAACATTGGGATTCAGTCCACGGATGTGGGTGTCCAAGTGGTAAGCAAGATCAAGATGATGAAAACCCTAAAATGCCCAATTTGTTTTAATCTTCAGGTTCTTATCCCCTTTTTTGTGTTCAAATTGCATTGCAGAAGAAAGAGTGCAGCAGAACTTGTGAATCTGAGTTCTGTTCAGGTAATTTAACTTTTTGGATTTCTACATGTTTTTTAAACTTTGATTGATTGGTGTTGTGTCTGTAATTGACAGTGCCACCATTGCTGAAGTATGGCAAATACTGTGGTGTGCTGTACAGTGGGTGCCCTGGGGAAAGGCCTTGTGATGGCCTTGATGCTTGTTGTATGAAGCATGATGCCTGTGTTCAATCCACAGGAGGTATGAATTCATTATTCTTTTCTTTTTTTCACACCATTGGGCTGTTACCTGTGTAATTGGAAGAGTCTGAAATACAATTGGCAGATGATTAATATGATTATAAAACTTTAGATTGGATTTGTTAGTTAAGTTGTCATCTTAAAGAAAAATCCAATTCATACAATTTAAATATCTACAAGTCACTTTTGGTTAGTAGTGTGTTACACTGTCATTTCAAATTGAATACAGAACCCGTTGGTCAATCACTTTCAGAAATTGGTGGTTGTTGTCCATGCAGTTTGTATAAGCCGAGTAACTTAAGCTCGTTCATTTATTAAACAAGTTGAGTAAAAACACGTTTTTTTATCTCGACTCGGCTTGATTCAAGCTCAAATTTTGTGAAATTTTAAAAAAGTCTTTTAAATTCCTGTCATGAGTATAATTTTAAGCTCGAGTCCAAATTTAGGCTCGGCTCGATTTTAAGCTACAATGTGGAAATGGGTGTGCAGGTGATTACATAAGCCAAGGCTGCAGCCAGAAGTTGCTCAACTGCATGGCAAACTTCCAAAAGTCCGGAGGCCATACGTTCAAGGGGAGTACTTGCCAGGCCGGAGACGTCATCGAAGTCATCAAGCTCGCCATGGAAGCCGCCCTGATTGCTGGTCGGGTTTTCAACAAACCCTAGCCAGCTTCCCATTTAGGTCTCCTATTCGCCAAGATCGGTAAAAACAATGGATCAGGAGGTGTTCTGATCCATGGCTTGTACTCGTTATCAAACTGCAATAACACGATTCGTGATAGAACAACTTGTCGATAATTGTGTTTAAGTTAATACATCGGTCCTTTCGTCTTCTCGTCCGGGCTGAAGAGCTTCATCCTTCACAAATCAATGCTGTGGCAAGAGATTAAAGGCATACCCAAAAAAGACCAAAAGGGTAAAAGCACAAAGTTCATATATGATCATCTATCATCAAGCCAAAGTTGTTCCTCTATTTTTCTTCACACATTCCTGTATGTACCACTATGCTACGTAAAGTACGGGGCATGATCCGAGAGTAAAGAGACGAGGTGTAACATGTCGTACAAATATTTATCCAGCTATGACATTCATCTAAGCTAAAAGGTTATTCTGATTTGCATCTATGCTTTCAAATAACAGCCTCCGACTGTCAAGAACACGCAACAAGTCGATGCTTCCATGAGTCTAGTCGATAAATTACTTACCTGCCAAATGTCCTAATCCAAAGTTCTTTCTGTTTTTGTTTTTGCTTAGATGAAGTTTCTTATTCCGCCCCTCAGCTGTCTTGAGATCCAGATGCTTGAAAATCTGCAGCCATGAAATCACGAATTACAATCAGTAGATCAGTAACCCGATGCAATATATGAATCGTGCATCTTCCATTATCGCATTTCACAATGACATACCTTCACCGAAAAGCTGCTCAAACCGAGAGACAATGTGTTTTCCATAGGTATATTTCCTCAGACCACTGAGATGGATTTGTATACGTTCACGAAGCAAATCCCGCTGACTGTCAGTGCACAGATCAAGAATCTTCTGGATCACATAATTTGCATACTGGTCTTTCATCATTACCTGGAAGTCAAAAAGACGAGAAATGCAAATTTTAGCTCAGCTTATTTTATATTTGAGCATCATCAAAAAAGTAAAGTTTATCTCAAAAAGCAATGCTTTTAGTTTTATGGGCTTACCAATAGGTTATCGTTCGCCTCAGTCCCAATAATTTCCCCAATCAAGAGTTCCCGTCCTTCAGTATCGCCATACTCCAAGCATTTCTCAACGACATTCGATGCAAACTTGTGCTGGCTCAGTTGTACAACTTGCCCTTCCAACTTCCTAATGATTTGGATCCTCTCCTCAGGTTTACCCCTCTCCAACACATGCTGAGGGGAGAATGAAAAGTAAGGATCATAAACAACTATAAACTTATTAACCATACATCATTTCATTCAATTATGACATATCCATCATTACTAAGTTCATATTTTAATATTTCACATTTTGGTCCATATCTACTGGAAAACTGAACTTCGCTATCAAATTCAACAGCGTGGGAATCGGAGAACAGAAGTAGAAGTAAACACAAAGAGTTCAGTTGCACGGTAGCTCAAAAAGTGAGCCAGGATTGACTATGACGAGTAACTTCTTGTACGATATTGACATTACAGTTTTCTGACAAAATAGGAATCGAAAAAGGGTGTAGAAATGGAAAGAAATTAGAACAGGAAAACCATCGCTATTTCATTTATATCCTTCACATGTATACTGGCAAATCAACAAGCACCATTCTAGACAATTTACTAACCTGAGTTACATAATTGCCATACTGATTCTGAGCAAGGATGCAGACAGACTCCAGAATCTCATCAACTATAAATTGGCTTTGTGATACATCTGTGCAACGCTCTAGGACCCTCTGTAGCAAATACAAATTGCAAAGCATTAGCAATAATAATATCACAAAATACTTGCAGTGTTAATGCCATTTACTCCAGAAGGTAGATCACCTGTATAACACGGCAACCATACGGATGCATGGACAAGCTTGCAACTTGACCATGGAAAGCCGAGATTATGAAATCGATTTTTTCAATTGGAATACTTTCAACACACTTCTGGATGACATGGTTTCCATTTTGATCGCGCACGCATCTCATGACATGGCCATCCAGTTCACGGACCAGATCTGCTTTTTGCTCAAGCTCAATTACCTCCAGGGCCTACAGAAGTATTAGAAGAAAGATCACCAACAATAATCTCAAACGTCGTATCAGAATGATACTTTAGAAAGAAAAAAAAAGGTATTTAGTATACAATTTACGAAATATCATCTATTAAAAAAATTCAAAGGGTAAGAAAAAGTGTGGGATCAAAGCTGGATGCGTGAGAACATTGTAAATTCAAAAATCTCAGAACTCACGAGAGTCTAGAAGGATCAAGAATGTGCTAAAAGAATAGGACAATCAGCTAGGGTTGTGAGGGAAATTGTGAGAATGTGGTAGTGTAAGTGACCGATGAATTACCCTAGTATAACTAAGAGGATATTACTCTAGGTTTGATAAGCTGATATTGTTAAGCTTTATTTGTAAAAGCTTCAGCCATTTTAGCTAGGGACTTTTTGGCTCCTCTGTCACTTGAGGAATATTATGGCCAATGGATTCCTTCAATTTCCGTATGGTTTCCCTAAGTTGAATGTGCATTTGAGTGATTATGTACTTTTTCTGTATGATTCATGTACGACAGCCATGGAATCCTCCTCCTCTCTCTACAATAGCATAATGTTTTACAAACCCAGAGAACAACAATATGCACTCTCCCACTTCCAAACGTCTATTTGACTCCTCAAACCCAATTCAGTTTGGCCTGAGATTGAACAATCAGCTTCCGACGAAAAATGTGCATCTAATAACAAAAAGTTCCAAGCATTATGGAAACATCAAAATTGTCTCACACAATATTATGTATAGAAGGCTCTAACACAAAAGTGAGAAATTATGTTTCCAAAATATATTAAAATGTACTAATGTTAAAAAAATTATCAATCAAAGGATAGTTTATTAACATTAGGAAATGTCCTTGGAAGTAATGTTAAAATGATGGAAATATTATTTCAAATCTATAGACATATACTCAAACCGATACATAACGTCATGGTTGATTCTAGGAGAAAAAAATCCACCAAAAAAATATTAAAATAATGTATTGCCAAAATTTATAGAAAGTTATCATAAACAACAATCTATCTATATATTTTTTAGTTAACTCGTAAAAATATAAATCAGAACTATTTCATAGCCATACTTACCAAAAATATTACTCTGTAATAGATAAATATTTGATAGGTGCTATTTTATTTATATCTAGAATATTTTTTTGGTGGAAAGAATTATTTATATCGAAATTAATTATTTCATTCATTTGTTAGTTGTTATTTTATTTATATCTATATTATTTTTTGGTAGAATAAATTATTTATAACTAGATTAATTTTTATTTTATATTTGCCACACTTTGATCATTATTGGTTTAATTCTTACATTGTAATTTATATTTATTGTGTTCGTTATATTTTTAATAGATTTTTTTATTGATAATAGATGTAATTTTAGAATATTAGGCTAATATATTCATGTGCACGGTCAGGACATACACTAGTCTATCATACATGGAAATATCCACAAGTCAATAGCACATGCAAACTGCTCCATAGTCATAAAAACAACTTTGAAAATTGATCTGAACAACATAGCATGTGGATACAAGTTTATTTCATGAGAAAATAGATGAGCATCATCAGCAGTGAGCACGTGTACCTTCTGGATGACACGACAGCCGTACATCTGCATACTCAGCGATATGATCTCACCTCGCATTTGGTTTGCTAGTTCTTTCTTCTGTTCAGCGGTTCCATACTCAAAGAGCTACAGAACTCAATAGAAATAGCTCAGCAGAAGAAAATAAAAAATAGCAATAGACTGAAACAGGGGTGAGTGAGAGAGAAGTGGAATAACATTTTGCACCTTTTGTATCACATAGTTCCCAAACACATCAGTCATCAGTTTCGGAGCATGAGGAAGGACTTCTCGGAAAACAGATGCCTTCTCCTCTCCACTGCAGTTTTCCAATTTCTGCTGGATGAATCTACTCCCATGCTGATCCACACTGCACATTGAAGTTGAAACGCGGTAATTATCTGAATTCAACATTAGCATGAAAAAAATGTAGCATGACTTGCCTGAATTCAACTACATGCCCAGCTATCTCAGATATTTCATGCCTTCGACCTTTGCCAGATTTCAGCTCTTCAAGAAAAGAATAGGTCTTTGTACAATTTAGGTTTTCATATCCTCTTTGACCTGGCCAGCCGGTATAGAAGCCTGCATTTCTGCTAGGATCATGTGGAAAATATGAATCATTCCTCCCAAAAGGAAGGTTTCCGCTAATTGGAGAGGAAGGTACAAGTGGACTAGGGAGAGGAGATGTTGGAAATTGCAAAACACCCATATTTGGCGAGCTCCTAGCATAACTTGGAGTAGCAACAGCCACTCTTCGTTGATTTACATTAGCTGTCCCACCAGTTCCTTGGTTTTGGGGTCTGTGATCAGTTGCTGCACCCGAAAAGTCGGGCCTTTTGGGGGAGTTGAAAGCATTTCCTTGGCCTCGGACAAAACCACTATTTAATGCTAAAGGGCTATACTGAGGAACAGAAGCATTACTGAAGTTGAAGGGAGCAGCACTATGAGGGGGATATCCTTGTAAATGTGGAGGACACACCATGGGGTTAAAACTGTATCCACCTAAACCATATGGTGGAGAATACATTACACCAGGGGATTGCATGCCAGAGAAATACGGATTTCCAGGCGGCAAATAAGCAGTTGGTGGTGCATAATGAGATGGGGTAGATCCTGAAGGTTGAAACACAGGCTGCATCTCTGCAGGGGGCAATTTTCCGAGATGGGTAAATTGGCTCATGTCAACATATGGATTATTCATGCCCTGGGGAACTACTTGATGAATTAAGTGCTGATACTGAATGATATTGTTTTGTTGATTCGGGTGTCTGATGAAATGGTCTTGATAAATATGTTCTCTCTCTTCTTGGTTGTTCTGGACATCTATGTTTGTTGGTGGAGATATTTTCAGAGCCTTAATCCTATTTCGTACATCTGTGATTTCTGAAGCATCAGTGGCCGTAGACTCATTCTCCAAATGACTCCTTATGCTGCTTTGATCATCCTTGTGACCTTCAATACTGACATGGGACACTGTTCTTGAACCCGAAGCATCAGAGAAATGAGACTGCAGAGAGGAAGTAGCATCATTCACATTGGCAGTGGATGCTGCCATATTCGGCACACCAGTTGATTGATGAGGTAAAGAATTGCCATCTACATTAGGACCCTACAACATAGAAATAGTGATCCTTACAACAAGAACTATAAAGTAGGACAACAATTATCATTTGCAAGAATTCATTGTTATCATTTCTAAACTAAAAGCATCCTGATAGGATCTCCCACGCACTCACTCATATACAAATTTGACAGAACTGGAAGCAAGGTTAAGAAATTATCTAAAGTTATACACCAAGAATAATGAAAAGCATACCTGTGTTTGGTCTACAAAGCTTCTGTGTCCGGAAACAGAAGAAGATAAATGTTGATCAGACAGCATAGGAGAATTCCTACCCGTCCAATCACTGTAAGCATGATGAGGTGATGTATCATCCTCCGACTCTTCTGTATGTGTAGGGAGGATACCCCGAGAAGTCCGATTATTGCTAACTGTACCAGCATCATCAAATAGACGGTCATCAGAAGCTGATCTAACAGGACGCTGAAGATTGTGACTTGCATCGACATTGAATGAGTAGGCTGCAGTCGAAGACGAACTATTCATGAGATTTTCCATTGCCGCAATAGAACCTTCCATGCTAGGGGGCGCACTTTCGCTCCTGTTAGGAGCACTGAACCTTCCACTCTGATACTGACTCACAGGCAATCCATTCTCATCCATGGCTACATTTACGGGCGATGATGACCATTTTCCACGCGGCATCATCATTCTAATAGGACTTTCAGTTGCCATTTTACCGAATGGAGCCCGTACATATCAATAAGGTAATGTACACTTCATTCTGCAAAATAACAACAATGATACTAAACACTCTCCGGAACGAGGCATACGAGTTCTTGTTGCGAAAATACGACTGAAAAACACTTCAATTGCATCAAAGACAGATAAACCAATGAGAAATCGAACTACAACGAAACCCAACTAACGAAGAAACATCCATAGGTCGAGGCTCAAGATGAAGTCTTTCAAGAAGCAATCCAATTTCACCACCACGAAATCGGATTTCACGGAAACACAGAGAAACAAAGCTTGCTAACTAATTCCTCGAATTCCTTTTAGCTATACTAAAGCTGATACCTTTAAACCCTTAACAGACCTATCAAGAACAATTAAGGATACAATTAACCAAAATTCGCCATCTCCAACGCAAATCAAGCAAGCAGATAACAGAAAAGTTCCAATAAAAACAAAAAACAAAAATATCTCGCTTGAAAACAACTTCAAAGAACAAGGTGGTCCAATACCTAATTTCTCCTCAAATATCTAAATTTCTAAATTCGACAGTAAAACAAAGCAGCTTATAATCGGGAAAACGGAAAAAAAGAAGCTCAAACTAATTAATCAACTTACCAGAGCGCTCACTTGCTACTGCGAAAAACCCTAGCTTGCACCCCCACCGGCGTCCACCAAAAAAGTAGTAGAACCAAAAGGGAGTCTACAGAGAGAGAGAGTAGAGAGAGAAGGAGAGAGAAATTGGAGCCCAGAAAACGATCATCAATAATTGACACAGTCCAGTGCCTCTAGTTGGGGGCAAAAGCCAAAAACTTGTTTTAATTAATTAATTTTATCTTCTGGAAATTAAAAATTCAGAGTTAGCTTGTAGCCGGAGACAAGGGGTTTTAATTATACAAAGGATGATGGATGTATGTGGTTTTTTGATAGACACCAAAGACAAAATAAATTGAAACAAAAACCAATTAAAATAACAAAATTAACAATTTACTAACATAGCATACCCAAAAAACAAAAGGATGAAATTGAAGGGGGAGTTGCACAGTTCTTTTTGTCCTTTTTATTTCTCTTTGCTGCAAATACTAAGACATGACACTTAACCTACTATGGGTGAATTTGGTTCTAGCAATGACCTATTGAATTTCATTTGTTTTTTACTCCATTGAGCAATTTTTATTTTTTTTTGTAAATAAAGATTTGGCCTGTTGTTTGGGGAGGTACTGTTTGTACTAGTGTTTTTTGGGGGCTTCTGGATTATGTAATAAAGGAGTATAAAAATGAAGGGAGTGGATAAGAAGATAAGAAAGGGGGGGAGAGAGAGAGAGAGAGAGAGAGATGGAAAATGTCAAGTGGGTTGAGCTTATTGTCTTAGGTATTTGAGTGGGACCCACTTCCATTACCTAACCTAACTATAGTAGGTGTTTTTATTTCATTCTCCTCCCTTTGTAAACGTGACCACTATCTACTATTGTGCTGCCCTATAGTGTAGAATGGATATTGTCTTCTTGTCCAATGTCCACTTACAAGATTTGTGGTATAATACTAGAATTGGTATAGAAGAAAGTTGTCATTTTGAAAAGAGAATAAAACTTCCACCATTTCATAGTTGGACATGTAAAATAAAAATAATTTCGGCAAATTTTCAGGGTAATTTGTTTAAAATCAAAATTCTATATGGGCAAATTGGAGATTTTGTTTATGAAAAATAAATTTTATAGGAGATTTGGAAAAAAAGAATGGAGGAAGTAGAACTTACCTACCTTATACATGGTAAGTTAAATTCTATCATTTTATGGGAATTTAAATTTAAATTCCTCATTTTAAAAAAACATACTGTACTAAACACATGTATTGCCTCCTAAGTATTTCTTGGGATTTTGAACTTTCCGGAAAGTAGAAACATAACCAAACGAACACTTATATGTCTACATATTTTCATCAAACAAGAGTGAAACAATAAATATCAATTTCACACAAAAGGAGTGGAATAAGAAAAAAAAAAAAAACAGTTTTGTCCAAGAGAGTGGGACAATTGCAGTTGTTCCATTGCCAAAAAAAAAATAAAAAATCCAACTTTTGCCAATTTGATGTTACAAGCAAGAGTTTACAATACATAATATGTAAACAAAATAAGAAAATGAAATCACCACTTGCCATTTTACCAATAAACTAAACATTCTTCAAAGCCTACCAAAATTTTTGTTTCCGCTGTATACACCTCAAATCAAGCACGTCAATTTCGACGTGCAGGGTTAAAGTGAGTTAATTAATTTTTTAAAAGTGCTAATTAATTAATCAGAAACGTGCATTTTTAATAGTGGATTTGCGGTAGGGGTGGGCATGGGACGGGACGGGATTGTGGTAATCCCGCGTCCCGTCCCGCATATTTTTTACGGGACGGGATTGAAATAATTTTTTTTGTATCCCACCGGGTCTTATCCCTCACGAGACAGGACGGGACTTATCCCTCGTGAAAAACAAAATCTAAAAAATCTAATAAAAAATCAAATTTATTAAATAAGTAAATCTCTACTAAGCATAAACATATATGGTACGTACTGCATGAGGGTATATACCCATTGTATATTTGTGTATCATACAAATATACAATGGGTATATACCCTCATGCAGTACCATATATGTTTATGCTTAGTAGAGATTTACTTACTACTGAGTACTTGTATATTTGTATGTGCATGTATATTTGTATGTGTATATATCTAAGGTACTGACTACTGAGTACTTGGTAGAAAAAAATGTATGTTTCTGAGTATGACAGTATGTGTGTATATATATGTGTGAAAATCAGATTTCGGATCTAAACCCTAGAACTGAAGTAATGGAGAGCTAAACACAGATAAACGAAAGCAAGAGAGAACACGAGGATTGGTGACGCAGTTCGGTTACCCTACTTTGCGGAGCCTCAAGAGGGAGAGACTCAAACCCATGAATCCACTAAGTATGATCGAATACAGGTCATGGATACAAATAACGGATAAACTACAAAGCGGTCCTAGATCTAGCGGCTCAAGCAATAGGTAATCAAGGAGAAACACGAAAAATAGGAACATATACTCTCTTCCACTCCATCTTGAAGACGAAGATGAACAGAAACTGGTGAAGAGCCGAGGTTGTGCACCAAGCAACATCTCCTTCCGAGCTCGGACTCCTTGGATCACATCAAGAGCTTGAGATTCAAGCTCGTCGGAGTGTGAAACAGGGATCGTTGCCGAATCGCCCGAATCGCCTCTAGGGTTTCCAACTCTCTCTCTCTCTCTCTCTCTCTCTCTCTCTCTCTATCTCTCTCTCTCTCTGTGTGTGTGTGGAAGCGAAAGCGATAAACTGGATCTCTCAACCCTCTAGGATTTCTGAAGGCTTCGACTTTATACCCGAGCCCTAACTAAAGGAAACGCAACGTTTCAACCAGCAAGGACACAAGCAAGCGAACCGTTGGAGGTCTTCAGAAAGGTATGGGCCGAGGGAGCAGAGAGTTGGGCCAAAGCTAAAGGAATGGGCCGACGTTTGAAGCTTTTGGCTTTAGACCTTAGCACATTTGAAGTGACCTTGGCGCCATGGAACCCTTGAGTCTAGCCGAGTCTCTTCCACTTTATCATGGTCTTGAGCCACCAAGACCTAGGACCTTAATCCTAATCTATCCATCCTAAGTATCCATTTGCCTTGTTACATATGCATCTAGATTATTAGGCATAACAATTTGCCCTCCTAATCTAGCCACCATATGTGGTATTCGATCATTTAAATAGGGAAAGAGGGTTTAAGTCTTCAATCCGTCCTTCCTCGGCTCGTGTACCTACATGGTTAGTGAACATCAAGTATATGAAGAAAGTTCCTGCAATAGTAGAACTTGCTGGAAGGAACTATCTTCGTGCCAAAGTTAGTTGGGTTGAGCTCTCCTTAATTTGATCTTCTTAACGTCCAGTGCCTTATCTTCGACCCTGTGCCTAATGAAATGAAACCTAACATCTATGTGTTTGGTTTTCTCATGACACATAGGGTCCTTACACAAATACAAAACACTCTGGCTATCCATGTTAATTACATGAACTTTTTTCTGAAAATCTTTCCAAGTATGCCTTTCAACCATATTGCTTCCTTTGCAGCTTTAGTTGCCATGTATTCGGCTTCAGTTGATGATAAGGCCACCACAGATTGTTGTTGAGACTTCCAAGATATGTAATTTCCTGCCCAGGTGAAGTAATAGGCAGTGGTGGATTTTCTTGTGTCCTTGTTGCTGGCATAATCATAATCCACATACCTTTGAAGATCACCAGCAGGTGCATAATCTGAATACACAAGGCCAAGATGATTAGTGCCATTTAAATATTTGAGCAAATACTTCATAGCATTCCAGTGTGGCATTCCAGGATTGGACATGTATCTACTAAGAACACTAATGGCAAAAGCTAAATCAGGCCTAGTGCATAGCATGGCATATATGATTGAACCAACAACAACATCATAGGGAACATCAGACATATCTTTCTTTTCATGTTCAGTTTTAGGGCATTGAGCCTTGCTCAAAACAAGGTGCCCTTCTAAAGGTATAGGTGAGGATTTAGAATCAAGCATGCTAAACCTTTTAAGAATTTTTTCAATATAATCAACCTGGGAAAGCATGAGTTTCCTCTTGGGTCTATCTCTAAGGATCATGACCCCCATAATTCTCTTGGCATAGCCAAGGTCCTTCATATCAAAGTCTTTCATCAAATTTCTCTTAATGTCAGAGATAATTCTCATAGAAGCACAAACAAGGAGAATATCATCCACATACAGCAGAATAAACAAGGGAAATTTAGTGGTATAACACCTTTGATATACAAGCAGGAATCATATTCACTTATAATAAAACCAAGAGATCCCATGCAAGAGTAAAATTTTATGTTCCATTGTCTTGGAGACTGTTTTAGACCATAAATAGACTTTTCCAACAAACAAACATGATTTGGTTTGTTTTTATCAGTGAATCCCTTGGGTTGTTTCATGAAAATAGTTTCATCCAGATCACCATGAAGAAAGGCAGTCTTAACATCCATTTGTTCAAGTTCCCAATCAAAGACGGTAGCAATAGCAAGAAGCAATCTCAGAGTTTTATATTTAACAACTGGAGCAAATATATCATTATAATCCAACCCTTCTCTTTGATTAAACCCTTTTGCTACAAGTCTAGCTTTATAGTTAGGTGGTTCATCAGATTTTATCCCTTCTTTGACTTTAAAAACCCACTTGTAGTCAATAGTTTTAGCATGCTCAGGTTTAGGAACAATAATCGAAGTTTAGTTGGCTTTCATAGACTCAAGTTCTTCAAGCATAGCTTTAAACCATTTCACGGAATCAGAGGATTTCATAGAAGATTCAAAAGTCTCAGGAATAATATTTTTGACAATCTCAGAAGCAACATAAGCAAACTCAACAATATTAATATCATATGTATGTAAGTGTTTGGAGAACTGAGTCCTTAACGGATCTCAGAGGCCTACTCCTGTATATATATCAATGGGTGAAAACCCTGAGGGTACAATGGTAATTGTACATGTATAGATAATATAATGCTAACATCCTCCCTCAGTCGCAGCTAGAGGTGAGCGAATAGCAAGACTGGAACGAAAAGAAGTAAAAAGAGGAGTAGGTAAGCCTTTTGTGAAAATGTCTGCATACTGATGTGCGGAAGGGACATGAAGAACTCGGACCTGGCCTAGGGCGACCTTCTCTCTGACGAAATGGATGTCAATTTCGATATGCTTCGTCCGCTGCTGCTGAACTGGGTTCGACGACAGGTAAACAGCGGAGACATTGTCGCAGTAGACCAGTGTATCCGATCGAAGGGGAACCCGGAGTTCGCAGAGAAGGTTGCGGAGCCAGCATGTCTCAGCGACGGCGTTGGCAACACCACGATACTCAGCCTCGGCACTCAAGCGGGAGATGATGGCCTGACGCTTAGAGGACCACGAGACCAGATTGTCGCCTAGGTATACTGCGAAACCAGATGTAGAGCGTCGAGTTTCAAGACAACCCGCCCAGTTAGCGTCAGAATAGGCGGTGAGAGAGTCAACCCTGTTGCGAGCGAGATGTAAACCCATGTCAGAGGTGCCCTTGATGTACCGGATTATCCTCTTGAGCGCCTGAAGATGGTGCTCGCGGGGATCATGCATGTATAAGCAGATCTGTTGTACGGCGAAGGCAATGTCCGGTCTGGTGAATGTCAAATACTGGAGAGCACCGGCCAGACTGCGGTAGGCTGTAGGATCCTCAACCTTAGGACTGGAGGCAGCGTCGAGCTTGGACTTCCAGTCGACAGGGGTGGTGGCGGGTTTGCAAGACGTCATGCCGGCTTTGTCGACGATCTCAAGAGCGTACTTCTGCTGATGAAGGAACAGGGTAGTAGGAGTGCGTGACACAGAGACCCCAAGGAAGTAGCTCAGGGAACCGAGATCAGTCATGGCGAACTCTGATCGCAGCAGGGCCATCAGCCTAGACAAGAGCGATGTAGAGGAAGCGGTGAGCACGATGTCATCAACGTACAGGAGAAGATAGGCGGTGTCAGACCCTGAGTGGAACACAAAAAGGAAGTGATCAGACTGACTGCCCTGAAATCCAATGCCAGTGAGGTACGTGGCGAACCGCTGATACCAGGCGCCTCGCGCCTGTTTCAACCCATAGAGAGACTTCCGGAGAAGGCAGACGTGAGATGGGCGGGTGCGATCATAGAAGCCTGGCGGCTGATGCATATACACAGTCTCCTGAAGGTTGCCGTGAAGGAAGGCATTCTTGACGTCAAGCTTATTGATAGGCCAATCCTTAGTAAGGGCGATGCTCAGAACTATGCGGATGGTAGCCGGTTTGACGACCGGGCTGAAAGTCTCATCACAGTCAACCCCAACCTCCTGCGACTTGCCGTTGACCACTAGTCGAGCCTTGTGTCGCTCTAGAGTTCCGTCTGACCTGTACTTAACATGTAATTAATGATATTAGTGTCCCGAGGCCTTGGAACGAGATTCCACGTGCCGTTTTTAATAAGAGCACTAAACTCATCCATCATGACGGCTTGTTAGTTCGGGTCCTGTAAGGCCTTGTGGGGTGATTTGGGGAGAGGAGATATGTCGGAAGACGGAGTGAGAAGGTTGTATTTGGGGTTAGGTTTGAAGATTCCGGACTGCGACCGGGTCTTCATGGAATGGGCGGGGGGTGCAAGTGGAGGTTGGTGGTTAAGTGGGGTTGCCTGCTGAGGGGGAAAGAGGGGGGCGGGGGTGCGGCGGGCGCTGCCGGGGGGGTGTACCCGGCGCAAGAGGTGCTGCAGGATGGGCGGGGGGGGGGGGGGGGGTGCGGCGGGGGTGCGGCGGCCGCTGCCAATGGAGGGCTACCCGCCGCATGTGTTGCGGCGCCCGCCGCAGGTTGCTGCGCCCACCGCCAATCGATTTGGGTGGGGGTTTTGGGCGGGGGGTTGGTTCCGGATGATGCTTGTTGAAATAGGTGGCGTAGAAGGGCTGGGAATTCATCAGAATTGGGTGGTGTGGGTGGGTTGGGGACAGCAGGGGTGGGTGGTGTGGCGAAGGGGAAGGTCTGTTCGTCGAAAATCACATGGCGCGAAGTGACAACCCGATTGGTATCCAAGCGAAGACAACAGTAGCCTCGATGGTGTGGGGAGATGCCCAAGAAGACACATTTAGTGGATCGTGGGGATAGCTTGTGAGAGGCGGTGGCACTCATGTTGGGAAAACAGAGACATCCAAACACTCTAATGTGATCATAAGAGGGTAGCGCTTGTAGAGTGCCAAGGTTGGGATGGAGTTGCCAATGGCTTTGGATGGAAGTATATTGTGGAGATAGGTGGCCATGTGAAGCGCCTCAACCCAAAAGGGGAGGGGAAGAGAGGCGTGATGTAGGAGGGTTCTAGTTTTGTCATTGAGGGTGCGGAGAATACGTTCCGCTTTGCCATTTTGTGGAAAGGTTTGAGGACAAGAGAAACATAGGGCTATCCCCTGTTGTTGACAAAAGGAGCGGACGACAGTGTTGTCAAACTCGCCTCCCATGTCGCACTGAATAGCCTTGACAGGCAAATTGAATTGAGTGCGGACAAATGTGTGAAAGTTTACAATATGACTTTGTGTTTCCGATTTGTGGCGTAGGGGAAAACCCAAACAAAATTGGTGAAATCATCAAGGACAACCAAATATTATCGAAAACCACTAGCACTCGGAATAGGAGATGTCCACAAGTCACAATGTATAATATCAAATGGTGCAAATGTATGAGAATGGGAGAGACTAAAGGGTAGTATTTTGCTCTTGGTAGTTTGACATGAAGAACAAACGGCGGAGGCCTTATGACAAGAAATAAAACGGTTTGAACGGAGAGTGTCCAAGACATGATCGCCTTACTATCTTTCTCTCATTAAGTCGAACACATAACTCTTTTGTTAATAAATTTTGTGTATCATTTTTCCCATTCAATTAGTAATAAAAAAGATCTCAACATATAAGTTGCACAAGACCTCGAAAAGTAACGGACTGGCCTTGCACTCGACTCAGCTCCTTTCCCGACTCTTGGTCTTGGACATGTTGAAATTTTTATATCCTCACCAATTTCAATCATCTGTCACTTTATAAATGCATAATCATATATGGTTATATGAAAGAAAATAGAGAGTACAGCCATGATATCTCAGTGAACGTCATGTGTTATACGATAACAATCGTTGTTAACGATGATGAAGAATGAAGATATATGAAATGCAAACTCTAAATTTCTAATCAAGCTTGCTAAGGAGAAGAGATAGAAACGTAATTAAATACTAACCAAAATTAAAAAGTTATTTATGAAGTTTTTGGTAATTACTGTATTGAACAAGGTGTTATGGAACATGTAGCTAAACAAGCTTGCTAGGTGCATGCTTGACAAGTGTTATATTCATTTTTTAATTTACATGTAAACTCTTTTATTAGACTAGGTAGGTTGTGCGCGCTTAGCGCGCAACATGTGCGGTAGAAATTCAGTTGCTGTCTGAAGCAAGTAACAAAATCTAAGGCTCTTCAGTCTTAGGCAGTGCATTTTTTTTTTCAACTCTAGTTACAACATCAACAGCTAGCATGTCCAAGAGCTGGATCTCTTAGCGTGGGGTACGGTACCATCTGCCTATCCTCTATAAAGGACACTTATCCCCACACAATAAGGATCTTCAAGTAGCATCTTAGCTACCATCATTTCTGGTGCTTCCGTTCTTGGTTTCCTATCAACCGCTCATGCTTGTCATCACAGGATTCGGCCCAACTATATCCCACCATCAAACTCTTTGCTAATTCAATTGCTTTCTTTGCAAGTTGAGGTATTCTGCTCTTTATACATGGTGTATTGGTGTTATTAGCCATCAAAGCATCACTGCAATCCAACAAAATAAAGTACTTATGAACATTCATTTCTAAAATTTAATGGCATCAACATTATAGATCTTATTGAATCTCTCATGCCTATTCTTCTTGAATCTCTCATGCCTACCCTTATTCTTAAACTATAAGTAGCAACTATTAATACGATAATCACAAAGGTAAGATTAAAAAGCAATCAATTCAAAATCAAATTAGCATGACTGGACATAATTAAATACTATCTTTTATAAAAGTATCCATATAATATGCATAAAAATATATCATATAGGAGCCGAGATTGCAGCTACGAGAGAGTTTACAAGTGGAGTCATAATGAATCTAAATATTTATTCAATCATAATGAATCTAAATATTTATTCCATCAATATGTAAAGTAGTAGTAGTGTCGTTGCTATTAAAACATTGAAATTGTTATAACAATTGGCCATTGGCCTAGATCTACTTTCCAACGGATAATTTGCTCTCCCAAGATTGTAATGCACCACAAAACAAAGATATGTCTTCGAATTATAATAAAAATAAACCACAATTTTTTATGAGTTATTGCTACCATACGAATATTAGAGAGGAGTGTTATAGTGCTCTTTAGGCATTGTAGTTATTGCTGGATCAATACCACATTTTTTTACAATCATTTCCATTAAATTCTTAAGCTGAAAGATATTTTACAAGAGAAATCACTATAAAGAAGAAAAAAGCAATATAACCATAGTAGAAAGAGATAACTGAAGGGAAACAAATTAGATCAAGCCATGTGCAATCACACTTCAACAACAATCATGCCAAACATCTCAAACATACAACAGAAAAGAGATGATCATCTAAAAATAGAACACATACACATCAACACCAACATGGAATGGATATAAATTAGCAAAAAGCCTCAAATACATAATTGGAGTCAAATTAAATCCAATCAAATAAGACATAATTGGAGTCAAATTAAATCCAATTAATTAGAAGATGTACAAAAAGAGTGCTTAGTATTCAGGAATCATTGCAGCGAAGCAGATATTAAAGACTAAACAACAAGAAACCCTTAAATTCTGATATTGACTTCTTGAAGAAAAGAATAGAAATCACTAAAATGCATCACGCCAAAGGTGGTTGATGGAGGCTGCAATCCCAATAACAAAAAATCTAGCTAAATCAGATAGATTAAACATCAAATTCTCAAGGCAGGATAAAGCTGAAAACCCAACAAACCAAACTCTTAAAATCAGGTAGAACAAAGTGTAAAGTGACAAAGAAGATTTCAAAAATAAAAATTACAGAAGACAGATACGACATAAAATAAAGAAAATAAAAGAGAGATACAAAAGAAGATTCCCAAGGTAAAGGATAGAGTGACATACATTGAAAAGAAACAAATGTAGTAGCTCAAAATTCAGCTAGCATTGTCACCAAATGGCCAAGAAACATGACTGAAAATAGCAGTCCCCTAAAGAAAGTGTGCCCCAGCTGCAAAAGAAGACAAACAGTAGCAAAAATGAAGAATAGGACATTTAGAGTGGAAAGAGTAGAGTTAAGCCTCAATCATATTTGATGGTGATATGAAGTTCCTTTCTAGGATCATAATCTTTGTCACTATAACATCAATGTTAATTAGTTTTCCCATCAGCAATAGTTCCCATATTTAAAAAAAGAAAAAGAACTAATTTTATTACTTTTCCCTAGAGTAATATGTGTAATATGATTTCACGTTCAGTGAATCAGTTCCCATTCAGGAGGCTAAATGATTTCACATTTGCAATATCAAGATTTAAACCCTACAATAATATATGTAATATGATTTCACAGCATACCATGATTTATAGCTGTGTATTAATAGAGATGATGAATCAGTGAAAGGCCAAAGACCTTCAGATATTCAATATCCAGAACTTGATGGAGAAACAAAAATGGTCAGCTCCATAAAATAGGAAAGAGAAAGTAATAACAAGGTTGAAAGCCCGGTGACAAAATAAATTGTTGATTAGCAGACAAATTTTCCATATGATCTAAAACCAAAATGCAGCGTGTCTTCATATATGCAATCAAATTTGAACAAATCACTATCATTATACCTGGAACCCATAAAGCAAAAATCATCAAGAATCAAATCTTAGACACATAATTAGGCTAAATTTAGAGGATAAGGAAAGCAATTGAGCAACAATATTTGTTAGGCATTTCATTCAATACCTAGAGTGCATCACTAACTCACATATCTAGACCTAAATTTGAAGAATTTATAATCTAAATGCATAAAAATTTGAAACAAATGGATTTGGGAGAAATGGAGAGGTTTAGAGTCATTGGATAGAGGAAATATAGCTATCATGAGAGAAACGAGAAAGAATAGGTGTTAAGAATTTTCTTGGTGATATTCTTCTTGTTCACTCTCTACCTTCGAGAATTTATGACAAAATTCTTTCCCTTAAAAAAAAAAGATAGCATATATTTGATGTAAACCAATTCTTTCTAAACATTTTGTACCCCTTTTCGCTTTTCTTTTTGTAAAGTTATCTCTCTGCACATTCAGGGCAATGCTAGCCATGGTGTAGACCAGTGTTTAAAAAGGCGAGGCCAAGGCGCGCTTAAGCCCGCTTAAGCCCTAGGCGCACTTGTGTCGCCTGCCTTGGAAAAGGCGCACCCAGGGTGGAAAAGCTCACCCAAAGCGCCCAAGCGATGCTTAAGCCACATGCGAATAAAAGCCCCAAGCTATGGTTTTTTTTGGGTTTTTCCTTATTTTGATCGATTTAAGATATATTTCAATTTTTTTTTGGATACAATCTTTCTATATCTTTTTTTAGTTGAAAAATTATTTTTCTGATTTTATTTTGAATATTTTAGAAACTTTTTTATTTTTGTTGAAGATTTTTTTTATTAGCCTTTGCCCTCCCCTGTTTTTCACTTCACGTCCGTCTATTCTCCCTTTCTACTCTACTTCTACCCCCCTTTCTCTTCCATTCTTCCTTTCGGTGGAGTTGCTTTTGTGTTGCTGGGTCCTGCTGAGTCCTTGATGTTCATCCTGCTGAGTCCTTGCTGTTGCTGTCAGGTCCTGCTGACTCCTTTCTCTTCCCTTCTTCCTTTTTTAACTTGCTTACCCCTAAAAACTTGATTTTAGTGCAATAATATGTTTTCAATCTGATTTTATTTCATCCAAGATGGTTTTTATAGCATTTAAATTGAAGTTTAACGTGTTTTTAGAGTTTTTATGTAAAAGCCATCGCCTTCGCTTCTAAAGCCCGCTTAAGCTACAAGTATGCCTATCGCCTTGTGTCGCCTTTAGCTTTTTTAAACACTGGTGTAGACTAAAAGATGTAAGAACATTCTGTTAAATACCTTTGGAAAGTTCATACGAAAAGTAGCCATAATTGCGATGGTAGAAGAGCAAACAAATGCTTCTGAGCTTGACAATCCAGGGCCTACACAGTCAAATAAATGAGTAAGAAAAGTAGGATAGACTCTATTTGTACATACACAAATTTTTTTGGCCCCTTTTTCCTTGCTCTAATAAAATCTTTATATTAGACTTTACATTGCAATAAAGTGAACCTATTGGAACGGATTCGTCAATCAACACATCCAATCCGATAGGTGCGGCAACTTCTACACCTTTAGATTTTGAATATTCATGATAAACTTTGTACCTGCAATATAAACCTTAATCATTGGCTTTGAAACAATGGCATGGCTGGGTTTCAGCACTTGAACAATAATTTTAGACTCTCAATTGCTCCTCTCAATCTGGCATGAAAAGAAAAATGACATAAACCTGTTATAATAGGCATAATAGTATACAAAGTGAAAGACTTCTCCCTGTAATCCTGGATTGCAACCAATAAAAGTGGGACATATACTACCGAAATAAGATCAGTGACATTAGGCTCCTTGCTTGTTGCCAATTCAAGTGAGATGCAATGTGAACGAAACTAATTTTTGTTTAAATTTAACAGTTTTGTTGAGTGGTTCTTAAAATGATTTCGTGTTTTCTTCCTAATTACCATTTCATCTCCTCCTTCAATAGACAATTCAGAAAACCGAATTTTAGGGATTAGAGCTTAAAAATCTCGGGTTTTTTCAACGTAAATAAATTACTTGTATTTGTCATATAGTATCCCCAAAGCGGTAAGGGCACTTCTAATGAAGATAACTCCCTAATGACAAAGAATTTGCCCAAGTCCTTCACAGGCCATCAACTACAACCAGTTAAGAGGATAATGCAAAAAGAATCAATCCATTCTCATCATTTATTTGCAAATAGTGATCGAAACAGTAATGTGACATATGCAGTTTTTCAGATTTGTTGTTGCAAGCTTAAATCATCATATATCTTCTTCAATACTTGGCCAAATGCAACCATTCAAAGCTAAAAATACTCTAAATTGAAGTTAGTTTCTAGAAATCTAAGCTATTAGCAATAGTTAAGCCCACAAACTTCCCAGAAATTGCAGCAAGTAACCTGCGATCAATATTTTCCCAAAAGCGATAAGTCCCATTCTAAATAAGATTTAAGATAGCTCTCTAATGACAAAGAATCTGCCCAAGTCCTTCATAGGCCACCAACTACAACCAGTTAAGAGGATAATGCAAAAAGAATCAATCCATTCTAATCATTTATTTGCAACTGGTGATCGAAACAGTAATGGGACATATGCAGTTTTTCAGATTTGTTGTTGCAAGCTTAAATCATCATATCTCCTTCAATACTTGGCCAAATGCACCCATTCAAAGCTCAAAATGCTCTAAATTTAAGCCAGTTTCTAGAAAAGTGGGTTATCAGAAACAGCTTAGCCCACGAACTTCCCAGAAACTGCAGTAAGTAACATGCTCTCAATATTTTGGGAATTTCTGCTGATATCACATAAATGAATCGGAGAAGCAAGGCAAATTAGAGAACACTCACACACTGAGTTCATGGCTCATTGCTCAATTGGGGACATAAGCTCATAAATATGGCCTAAAAAAAAATTTGGACAATAGGTACATACAAATCAAAGAATACAATGTGCACTGATTTCTTGTTCTCAAGAATTTCGTCTAAGTGGAATCGTATGTTGTGTGGTTTTCTCTTTCACTTTCTGCTATTTGTACTATATGTGTATGAGTATATATATACTCCTTTCACTTGTTCCCTCCTTAAGGGAAAATAGGAACATCATACCATGTTCAGAAAAGACAAAAAAAAAGTAAAACAAAAAAAATAAATAATTTTAAATGGAAACTCTGAGGGCTAAATAAGACATTATACATACATGTAAGTTGATAGCCCTTGATGAGAATCACCCACCCAAAAAGAACGGCCATGATGTAAGAACAGTAAGTTTTTAGGAGTAGTAGTGAGAGATGCAATTTAAGGCGTAGATAACCTTAACCAAATATCCCACTGAATTCTTAATCTCTCTCAATACCTCTTTCACCTAAATGAACTTTGATGGATTATAGTTCTGTATTTGGGGTTTTATATGATGATTCTCAATGTAAAATTGCAACAGTATACACTCGTGAAGAGGCAACCAAGGTGATGGAATCAGCCAAGATGGCACAGAAAGTGTAGGCAAAGATACCTCTTTGGAAAAGGGCTGAACTGCTTCATATAGCATCTGCCATCCTTAAAATGAACAAGATCACCATTCTTGAATGCATTGCTAAAGAGATTTTCAAACCTGCTAACACATGCTGCCACTGAGGTCAAACTTGTAAGAAACTGGGGACTTTAAACTAAAATAATACTCAAAAGGTTTGCCTAATTAATGCTAGCCATATTTACCTTGTTATGATCTAACGGAAGCACCCATTCAAGGGCCCCTTACAAAATACGGAGTACTAATAAACATGAGTAAATAAATCCTAATTCTCACTTCCAATTATTCAAGTAGACATCAAAATAAGTCATAAAGGGTGCCCTCAAAGCATGAATTGTCACTACAATTCTAATGGATATTGTCCAAAAAAAAATTGTTTGATAATACTTTGAGGCATCAAATACATGTTTTTCATTAGATTATACATGTCAAAGAAGCAAATCTTGCTTTGGAAATCAATTGTCGGTTAGACAAAACCCAAACTAAGCTACAAGCAAACCTTAGTCATTTCATCGACCCCAAAATAAGGTACAAGCAAATCTTAGTCATTTCATCGAGCACCTTGAGTGCGTATAAAATTTGATCTTTAGATCCTAAATTTCACCAGTTTGTAATTGTCAAACCTTAAACACAAATCAATACACCCCAACTGCAAAAAGTAGAGGACAACTTACATTAAATTTGCACAACCGAGTCATCATGATCACTCGATATCTAAAACATAGAAATGAGAATGTTGGTTCCTTGACCTCGTTAAGAGATATGAAGCGAATGGAAAGACTGAACAAAACAAAAATAAGGGGAACAGAAGATGAAAACCTGGACGAAATCGAATCTCGGAAATACGGTTAATAGAAAAACGGAAGATGTTCACTTATGGTCGGCTTCATCGGTATATTGGTGGCGTAAATCATCAGTATCAAGCCTCAATCATGCTTCCTGATGTATACCCGATTGAGTCTGAGATAGAGAAAGATTAGAGGTGAGCAAGGTCATCAATCAGTGAACCCAAAACCTATAAACTAAGCAATCATCAACCTAAATACAGAGTGAATAACTAAATCAACGACTTTCAAACAAATCAATTGCAAAAAAAAAAACCAAACAAATCTGATTTCTAAGCCCTAAACCCTGAAAGCCAAATCCAAAAACCAAATACCCAAATCAAAATTCCAAACCTAATTTCCAGAATTTTTATTGTTCATAACTCAAAACAAATTAACCCTAAATTTAAAATTTTGATCCATTCAAATCCTCCAATCCAAAAACTTAAACCCAAAATTTTGTGGTTTTCAAAAGAAAAATTGAAGACATACCTGCTCTTGGGAAAAATCACTACCGGTCGGGATTGCCCACCTAAAGAATGAGAAACGAGGGAATGAGGAAAGGCAATTGTCTGAGCCTTTTGGATGGAATCGAAGGTGCAGGGGGGCAAAATCGGCGAGCAACTGAAGTGTGAATAATACACAGAGATATGCATCGAAATCAGCAACCAAGATAGAGAAGAAGTGCACCGATGAATAAGAATAGTGGCGGAAGAACTCACCAGAGATCAGTACAAAGGGAAGAGACCACAAGGAATTAACAAAGCAGCGGCGAAGGAGGTAATCGGACCTGGAAGAAGATACGACGAGGAGGGCGGACCACAAAGAAGAGACGAAGAGGAGGCCGAACATAGGCAAGGAAGATTGAGAAGACTGGAGATGGAACCAAAGGGCGCCGGCTATACTCCGGAGAAGGAGAGCCAGAGTCGGTGGAGAAGGAAAGCCAGAGGCGGAGAAGGAACCCATAGGGAGAAAGGACCGAAAAGCCCCTCTAAACAAAAAAAACAATATTTTTAAAATCAAACTCTGAGGGATATATTAGTAAAGAAGGCATGAATCGATCTGGACCGCACAACCTCGCTATCCGACGGCCAATTTAGCATAATTTTTATGAATAGTAACTTTGGACTTCGTCCTTTTAGGGAATGAAGGATTTATCCAATTCAATAAATACAGTAATTTTTTCAACAAGGATAAGTGGGGCCCGCACGAGCTTTGACGTGGAGGGCGGAAGTGGGACCCGCCGATATGTGGTGGTGGCGCCAATATCCAATGCATTTTCTATAGAGGAATCCAGAAACTCCGCGAAGATCTTTCAATTGTTCATCCTTTTAAACCCCTCTCAGGATCTCTCTCGCCCATCCTCCATTCGATCTTTCATTCACCAACCAATTTCCTACTTTCCCGTCTTAAATCTTCCACAATCTTCTTCTACTGTTTCTGGATTTACAGTGAGTGTGAAGTGTCTGAGATATAGATCTAGGATCAGCCATGCCGTGCTACCTCTCGACGAATTTCAAGCGCAAGGAGCTGGAGTTCGATCACCTCGACCACGATGACGTTTTCGATTTCACTCTCTCTTCCCCCGCCCGCAAAATCCGTCGACTGGTAAGTTGTCTTTCTCGATTGGCCTGTCTCGTTTCTTTTGCATCGAACCCTAGCTTTCTAGATTGGAAATGGAAGCTACAGTTATGTAAGAAATTAAGAATCTCTCTCTTCTTTCTCGGATGTTTGATTTGATTTGTTTGTTTGCATTTCTCGGGGAATTGGTTAGGACGCTGATTTGCCTATAGAGGAAGCGGTGAGCACGATGTCATCAACGTACAGGAGAAGATAGGCGGTGTCAGACCCTGAGTGGAACACAAAAAGGAAGTGATCAGACTGACTGCCCTGAAATCCAATGCTAGTGAGGTACGTGGCGAACCGCTGATACCAGGCGCCTCGCGCCTGTTTCAACCCATAGAGAGACTTCCGGAGAAGGCAGACGTGAGATGGGCGGGTGCGATCATAGAAGCCTGGCGGCTGATGCATATACACAGTCTCCTGAAGGTTGCCGTGAAGGAAGGCATTCTTGACGTCAAGCTTATTGATAGGCCAATCCTTAGTAAGGGCGATGCTCAGAACTATGCGGATGGTAGCCGGTTTGACGACCGGGCTGAAAGTCTCATCACAGTCAACCCCAACCTCCTGCGACTTGCCGTTGACCACTAGTCGAGCCTTGTGTCGCTCTAGAGTTCCGTCTGACCTGTACTTAACATGTAATTAATGATATTAGTGTCCCGAGGCCTTGGAACGAGGTTCCACGTGCCGTTTTTAATAAGAGCACTAAACTCATCCATCATGACGGCTTGTTAGTTCGGGTCCTGTAAGGCCTTGTGGGGTGATTTGGGGAGAGGAGATATGTCGGAAGACGGAGTGAGAAGGTTGTATTTGGGGTTAGGTTTGAAGATTCCGGACTGCGACCGGGTCTTCATGGAATGGGCGGGGGGTGCAAGTGGAGGTTGGTGGTTAAGTGGGGTTGCCTGCTGAGGGGGAAAGAGGGGGGCGGGGGTGCGGCGGGCGCTGCCAGGGGGGGTGTACCCGGCGCAAGAGGTGCTGCAGGATGGGCGGGGGGGGGGGGGGGGGGGGGGGGTGCGGCGGGGGTGCGGCGGCCGCTGCCAAGGGAGGGGTACCCGCCGCATGTGTTGCGGCGCCCGCCGCAGGTTGCTGCGCCCACCGCCAATCGATTTGGGTGGGGGTTTTGGGCGGGGGGTTGGTTCCGGATGATGCTTGTTGAAATAGGTGGCGTAGAAGGGCTGGGAATTCATCAGAATTGGGTGGTGTGGGTGGGTTGGGGACAGCAGGGGTGGGTGGTGTGGCGAAGGGGAAGGTCTGTTCGTCGAAAATCACATGGCGCGAAGTGACAACCCGATTGGTATCCAAGCGAAGACAACAGTAGCCTCGATGGTGTGGGGAGATGCCCAAGAAGACACATTTAGTGGATCGTGGGGATAGCTTGTGAGAGGCGGTGGCACTCATGTTGGGAAAACAGAGACATCAAAACACTCTAATGTGATCATAAGAGGGTAGCGCTTGTAGAGTGCCAAGGTTGGGATGGAGTTGCCAATGGCTTTGGATGGAAGTATATTGTGGAGATAGGTGGCCATGTGAAGCGCCTCAACCCAAAAGGGGAGGGGAAGAGAGGCGTGATGTAGGAGGGTTCTAGTTTTGTCATTGAGGGTGCGGAGAATACGTTCCGCTTTGCCATTTTGTGGAAAGGTTTGAGGACAAGAGAAACAGAGGACTATCCCCTGTTGTTGACAAAAGGAGCGGACGACAGTGTTGTCAAACTCGCCTCCCATGTCGCACTGAATAGCCTTGACAGGCAAATTGAATTGAGTGCGGACAAATGTGTGAAAGTTTACAATATGACTTTGTGTTTCCGATTTGTGGCGTAGGGGAAAACCCAAACAAAATTGGTGAAATCATCAAGGACAACCAAATATTATCGAAAACCACTAGCACTCGGAATAGGAGATGTCCACAAGTCACAATGTATAATATCAAATGGTGCAAATGTATGGGAATGGGAGAGACTAAAGGGTAGTATTTTGCTCTTGGTAGTTTGACATGAAGAACAAACGGCGGAGGCCTTATGACAAGAAATAAAACGGTTTGAACGGAGAGTGTCCAAGACATGATCGCTAGGGTGTCCTAGACGAGCATGCCAAACGTCCGAACGGAGGGTGATGTTGATAGAGGGGGCGGCGAGAGGTGTCTGACTGGCTGCGGTGGTTACTAGGTATAGGTCTCTTGAGCTATTGCACCGCATTACTGGGGTGTCCGTACGTAAATCCGTCACAAGAAAACCAAACGGGTCAAATTGAATCGCCATGTGATTATCGATGGTGAATTGGCGAACGGAGATAAGGTTTTTTACAATGGCAGGGGCAAGGAGCACATTGTTGAGTTTCAAAGGACAGTCAGAGGGTAGGGTAGCAGGGCCCGAACCAACAATTGGAATACGATTTCCGTTCCCGACATAAACCGAAGGCGGCGGCGGCTAGGGATGGCGGCGGTGGCTAGGGCGTGGCTAACGGCGGCGGCTAGGGATTGCGGCGGCGGCGGCGTAGTGGATCGTTAGATGTGAAACAAAATTAGGGTTTCACACAAAAGCCTGATACCATGTAAGTGTTTGGAGAACTGCGTCCTTAACGGATCTCAGAGGCCTACTCCTGTATATATATATATCAATGGGTGAAAACCCTGAGGGTACAATGGTAATTGTACATGTATAAATAATATAATGCTAACAATGTATACCTTCTATTAGGAATTCTAGTTCTAGGACTCCTAGCTCTAGCAAGTTGATAGTAATGCAGCACAGAATTATCAATAATAGGCACAGATGAAGCAGAAGAAGAAGAAGAAGCATGCTCAGACATAGAAGGAACAACAAGTGTATTTGATGAACTAGAAGAAGAAGAACTGGGAGATTCAGAGGTAGAAGCAGAGGATTGAGGGTTTAAAGGTACTCCTTGAGTTGTGTTTTCTTCATTTTCTTCAGGTTGTTGCTCTTCATCATTTTCTCCTCCTAATTGTTGTGTTTGCTGTAATGGAGCATCAACTGGGATTCCTTGGTTTGCAGGAGGAGATCTATAGAACCATTCCGGAATGGCTCACTGGAAATGACTTGTGGGTAGTACCCATAGGTCCCCGGTTCGAACCCCGTAATGACCGCTCTTTATTTACCTATTCAAGGAGGAGATCTATAGTGAGTTGGGGTATAGCCTATGTCAAACTCATTATCTTCTTCTTCAGAGGTAGTGGATGACAACAACTGGTCAAGAGACAATACGAGGATTGGTGACACAGTTCGGTTACCCTGCTCTGTGGAGCCTCAAGAGGGAGAGACTCAAACCCATGAATCCACTAAGTATGATCGAATACAAGCCAACCCTCTAGGGTTTCTGAAGGCTTCGACTTTATACCCGAGCCCTAACTAAAGAAAACGCAGCGTTTCAACCAACAAGGACACAAGCAAGCGAGTCGTTGGAGGTCTTCAGAAAGGTATGGGCCGAGGGAGCAGAGAGTTGGGCCGAAGCTACAGGAATGGGCCGACCTCTTAAGCTTTTGGCCTTAGACCTTGGCACATTTGAAGTGACCTTGGCGCCATGGAACCCTTGAGCCTAGCCGATTCTCTTCCACTTGATCATGGTCTTTGAGCCGCCTAAGACCTAGGACTTTAATCCTAATCTATCAATCCTACGTATATATCCATTTGCTTTGTTACATATGTATCTAGATTATTAGGCATAACAATTTGCCCTCCTAATCTAGCCACCATATGTGGTATTCAATCATTTAAATAGGGAAAGAGGGTTTAAGTCTTCGATCCGTTCGTCCTCGACTCGTGTACCTGCATGGTTAGTGAACATCAAGTATATGAAGAAAGTTCATGCAATAGTAGAACTTACTGGAAGGAACTATCTTCGTGACAAAGTCAGCTGGGTTGAGCTCTCAGAAGGAACTATCTTCGTGCCAAAGTCAGCTGGGTTGAGCTCTCCTTTGATCTTCTTGACGTCCAGTGCCTTGTCTTCGACCCTGTGCCTAATGAAATGAAACCTAACATCTATGTGTTTGGTTTTCTCATGATACATATGGTCTTTACACAAATACAAAGCACTCGGGCGCACATACGCTAGTAGCCTAACATACAAGTCGAGTGAGGTTCCATTCTAAAACCAATTAGCAATAAGAGAAGTGACCCACTGACTTATATTCAAGGCTCGGGGTTCCGTGTTTTTCGATGTGGGACGGATCATCCACACATCACAATATATAAATTTGTTACTTAGTATGTGTGTGTATATATATACACTCCTATATATCAAAGTTCAGTGTAGGTTGTATTCACACACACACACACACACACACACACACACACACACACACACACACACACACACACACACACACACACACATATATATATATATATATATATATATATATATATATATATATATATATATATATATATATATATAACGGGTGAATTTATTAAAACCGACATTATGTATATTCTTTTTATATAATATATATAGTTTTATATATTTATGCGGGACGGGACGAAATTTGTGGGATGAGAACTTTCTGTCCCACGTCCCGTCCTTTATATTTTTTGCGGGAAGGGATTGAATATTTTTTTTTCAAAATCCGAACGGGATCGGGACGGGATAGTGGACATGACGGGATTTGTGTCTACCCCTAATTTGCGGTGTATCTAAAAACACCCAAAATTTGCAATCAGTCATTCACATTGAATTTGTTGTTTTATTTCGTTTTCAATTGCAATAAAAAAATCCCTCCAAATATTTGCCTCGTCTTTTTAAAACCCCCCCTGTTCCCAGCAGCAGATGCTCAACCTCTTCCATGCTGCAATCCCCCAGCGAAAAGTCAAACAAAAATGATCTCTCCAGAACTCAGAAACCCCCTTCTATTTTCGATCGCAGGTTCGTTCGATCCCTTCTTTTTCAGATTTCGCATTGCATTTGTTTTCTTCTTCTTCCTGATTTCTTGTTTGTTGTATTGCTTCTTCTAATCAAAACCCTAAAGGTTGCATCTTTTCATTTCTACTTGGGTCACTTCAGTTTTCATTTCAAACTCAAATCAAACCTCACTGTTTAATGTAATATAAAGCAATGATCTTTAGCTTCTTCTTTTTTCGATTGATGGGTGAAATTAGAGACCGGTGATGCTAGTAACGAGAAGGTGGAAGAGAGAGGTGGCGGAAGATCAGGTGAAACGCAGAAGATTGAAAAGACCTATTTTGAAGTGTTAGGTCTTTGCTGCACCTCTGAGGTTGTCCTCGTTGAGAGAATTTTAACTCCTCTTCAAGGGGTTAAAGATGTTTCTGTGGTTGTTCCTTCCAAGACTGTAATCGTTTTGCACGATTCCATCCTCATTTCTCCATTAGAGATCGGTAAGTAGTAATCAAAGTTGTTACCATTTTCACATTTTGGTGTAAAAAAAAATGTTATCATTTTTACAGCTTTATTATCTATCTGTTTGACTGTTTGTTCATCCGAGATCTGTTATAAAGTTTATTTCTTCTTAATCATTAGTAATAGGCAACGAGTTGATCCATATATATGGACAGAACTTACTAAAGGATAATCCACGCCAAGGGATTATCGAAAAATACAAAAGTAAATGAGTCAAAACAAGGACTCATTTGTAAGATACAAAAAAGGGGAACAATATGCCTATAAGGCATAAGCTAACTAACAGTACTTTAGTCTGGAGCATCACAAGAAACTTGATTTCTTTTAAAGAGACTATATGTGGCGTCGGGAGTGTATAGAGACGTATCATGTACCCAAGCTTCATTCTTTCTCTCCCACAATGTTATCTTTAGTGTGCATAAGGTGTCCATATTTAGTAGTTGATCCTTGCTAGCAGGTTTGCTTTTTTATATTTATATTTTTAAATGTATTTATTTATTTAATGATTACTCAACCTCTTGACGCAGTCGGGGAAAGGGTGCGTATAATTTGAACTCTCAGACCTTGCTTATAGCAGGACACATTGGGATTGTTTTTGTTGTAACATTTGAAGTCTGGGAAAAAAGTGAATTTGAAGTTCTATTGAATGTGTTGTTGTTGTTTTGGCTATCTTTTGGGGAACCATTGGCAAGGGCAGCCAATGCATTGAATCAAGCAAGGCTTGAAGCAAATGTGAGGGTGAATGGGAAGTCAAGTCATCACAAGAAATGGCCAAGCCCACATGTAATCGCCTGTGGACTGTTGCTCGGGCTTTCGTTTCTCAAGTACGTCTACTACCCTCTCAGGTGGTTGGCAGTGGCATCTGTAGCTGCTGGAATTTGGCCAGTCCTCATTAAAGGCGTTGCAGCCGTAAGGAATGTAACTATTGATCTCAACATTCTTATTATAATTGAAGGTAAATTCCAAGTTGATTGTTAGTGCTTGACTGCTGATATGGCTATGGCTCTCTTGTGTATGTTAAAGGAAATGGAACTTAACAATCATATGTTTGGTTATTCGGCAGTGGCAGGTACACTCGCACTGCAGGATTTCTGGGAGGCTGGAACTATCATCTTCCTTTTCTTAGTTGCTGAATGGCTCCAGTCACATGCCAGCCACAAGGTTTGTAATTCAAGCTTGTCAATAAAAATGAAATTTTTCTCTACTTTTGATAGGTATCTGAGGGAATTGGCTTGTACTTTGTTAAGACTCATTTTAGTGCACTGTTATTTGGAACAGGCCAATTCAGTTATGTCGGCATTGATGAGCATAGCCCCACAGACAGCAACCATAGCAGAAACTGGCGAACTGGTCAATGTCGAACACCTGAAAATAGGCACTGTCGTTGCTGTGAAAACAGGTGAAGTTATCCCCATTGACGGTCTGGTGGTGGAAGGGAGCTGTGATGTAGACGAGAAGACGTTGACAGGAGAAGCTTTTCCTGTCTCCAAACAAAATGGCTCCACTGTTTGGGCTGGGACTATCAATCTAAATGGTAATACTTTTGATCTTTTATTCACATACATATAAAAAGATATTTGAAGTTCATTTCTGATCAGTAGTTCTGCTATTTCAGGATATGTTAGCGTGAAGACAACCGCTCTTTCTGGGGATTGCGTGGTGGCCAAGATGGCAATGCTTGTTGAAGAGGCTCAGAACAAGAAATCTCGCTTTCAAAGGTTAATAGATGAATGCGCCAAGTACTATACACCGGGTTAGCTTCATCCCTCTTAAGTGTGCAGCAAAACCAGTTGTGATATAGATGGACTGACCATATCATCCTACATTTTGCTCTTTTTTGCAGCGATTGCATTGGTATCGGTTGGAATTGCAGTCATTCCAGCTATAATGAATGTAAGCAACAAAAACTATTGGTTTCACCTTGCATTGGTCGTGCTCGTCAGTGCATGCCCATGTGGTCTCATTCTCTCCACGCCAGTTGCGACATTCTGTGCACTCTCCAACGCTGCGAGCAATGGGCTGTTGATAAAGGGAGGAGACTACTTTGAAATCCTTGCCAAGGTCAAGACCGTGGCTTTCGATAAGACTGGCACCATTACCAGAGGCGAATTCATCGTGTCAGATTTCAGATGTCTTGTAACTGATATAAGCATGAACACATTGCTTTATTGGTACCTTTCCCCCCCTTTTGACAACCTATTTTCTTGTATAAATGAAGCATATATTGTTGTACTAACCGTAAACCTCTGCAACATTTTTGGGCAAATGAAGGATTTCAAGCATTGAGAGTAAATCAAGCCATCCTATAGCAGATGCAGTTGTTTACTACAGTAAATCACAATCCATTGAGCCCAAGCCAGAAATTGTTGCAGAGTTCAAAAACTTCCCAGGAGAGGGGATTGCTGGCACCATTGACGGTAACGAAATCTATGTGGGGAACCAAAAACTTGGCCAAAGAGCTGGATGTTTTGCTTGTGAGTTGGGGAATTTTTCTCTTGTTTCTATTCAACAACCACTTTCTGTCTTAATGAATGTTAACTGTGCTGATTTTTTGCATTCATTGTCAAATTTTGATCTTCTAGCTTCCGAAATCAAGTATAGTTCTGATGCTGGGAAAACCCTGGGCTATGTGTATTCTGGTGGAGCTGTGATTGGCATGTTCAACCTCTCTGACTCGTGTCGATCTGGGGTCATAGAGGCCATTGGAGACCTTAAATCGATGGGCATAAGAACCGCCATGCTCACTGGCGACAGCCAGGCTGCTGCTACTCATGCATATGATCAGGTTTCTTACCAAACTGTTCTTGATGTTTTCAGTTTAGTGTCATGGTTTTGAGTGGATACCAGTTTTACAAGATTCGTCGTCTTTGATCTTCAGCTAAAGCATGCCTTGGATGAAGTCCATGCGGAGCTCCTACCCGAAGACAAGGCTAGAATTGTGGAGAGCTATAAGAAGTCAGGCGCCACAGCGATGGTTGGGGACGGTGTGAATGATGCCCCAGCACTTGCAACTGCAGATGTGGGGATCTCCATGGGAGTGTCTGGATCAGCGCTCGCAACTGAGACAGGCCACATCATCCTAATGTCAAATGACATTCGACGGATCCCTGGTGCTATCAAACTTGCTAAACGAACTCAACACAAGGTGATCGAGAACATTGTCTTCTCCATTGTTATCAAGGCTGCTGTCCTTGCTGTGTCCTTTGCAGGCTACCCAGTCGTCTGGGTGGCTGTTCTTGCTGATGTCGGGTCGTGCTTGCTGGTCACTCTTAACAGTATGCTGCTCCTGGGTCACTCCCATGAGTACACAGCTGGTGAGACCAGTGGTTCCTCCGGATACGAAAAAAATGAGGCATGTTGTAAGAAGGTTACTTGCAAAAGAACTCAAGCTTCTGAGAGTGACCTTAATAAAAAGGCGTGTTGCGACACCTCTGGAGTCAACAAGAGCCCGTGTTTCTCGAATAACTCAGCCACTAGGAGGTTCAAGACCGCCACATGTTCTTCCTCGGATGAGCCCTCACCTTGCAGGAGCAGGAAGTGTGATGTAGACCCACTTGTTCACCCACACCAGCAAGCTGCCGGTAGTGGTCTTGAGAGGTCAAAACCAAGGTGCTGCTCTGAGAAGGCTGATCGGATGAAGCAGCTTCCAGCAGGTTCTTCCGGAGGATGCTGTGGAAGAGAGGCGAATGTGGATTCAACCAAAGAAGCTGACGACTGCTGCAAGTCTTTGGTGACCTCAAGGGCATGTCAAAAGGAGGAATGCCGGGACCTTGAGGGACAGAGTGCTGCTTGCTTAGCAGTTGAGTGTCTTGCTGAAGCATCCCCGTCCCAACAACATACCGCGTCAGAACAACGATTCAGCCATCAAGTTGCAAAGAACAATGTCGAGGAATCCTGTTGCTCACTTACATGTGCCATGATAGCAAGAAAAGACGGAGGAAGCTGTTGCAGAATGGAGGGGTGTTGTCCAATTTCAGGAGACAGTAGTGATATCATGAATATCACAGAGATTATCAGCGAGTAAATCTGGTCTGTTCATATCACACAAGCTGTAATGGAAATGAAGTAAGCACACAAGAAGTTCAGAAAGGGGCAAATGCTTGCTTGAAGCTCAATTAAGTGATAAACCAATTTCATTACTCATCAGCTAAAAACATTTTGAGGAGAGTAGTTCAAACCTCTGAATTTCCCTTAGTATATATATAAGAAGATGAACTAATGTACATGGAGGATGAAGCTAAAATCAACCTACCTAAAGCCTACTAAAATCTATCATTAAAAGTTCAGATCATTCACTTCCCTTGCTCTCCATTAGAAGTGAGAGGCGGTGGCCATTTGACATTTTCCCAATGATTTACCAGTTCAGCATACCCTTCTGCTGAACACATTGCAAACTCTGTCAGTGAGCTCATAGCAACAGACATTCCTGCACAAAGAACCCGTACCGCAACCTCTGCCATCTTTTCGGGTGTCATGGAGTCCTCTTCTTGTGTTCCGTACTCTACCACTTCCATGCTGCTGCTGAATCTCTTGGAGCCACTGATACCTTGAGCCCTCCGAGAATCCTCTCTCGTCTGCTGGGCATAGATAGAACCCATTCCAGCTGCGAAGAAATCTAGACCATCCAACACTGGGACCTCATGTAGTGCATCCATGAATCTGGACCACTGGATGCAGAGGCCAACGACTGGAGGGGCTGATTTTGCGGCTGATGAGTGACGAGGAGAGAAGGGTAGCTTTGATGTGTCAGGCTCACACCTCATGCACCTGAGCAGCCAGTTGGCTAGACAGTGGATGTAGGATCGCTGAGAGGTGACCCATAATTCAAAACATGCTTTCCAGTTTCTTAGCTCGGACTCAAGCTTGGAAGCTGAACGGGTAAGTCGGTTTGGATCAATGTTGGTTGCTGAAATCGCAGAATGTCTCCTTGCCTTGTTGAGTTTCGAAGGTGTTCCAGCTAGTAGAAGTTTGGCATCGTCTAGGGTACGCTTTTGCGTTTGATGACACTCTGCCATTACCTTCCACATCCTTGCTAACCTGCATTCATAATGTATAAAAGCCAAAATAATTTTAACTTTTTTATTAAAAAAAAAAAACACTTTGCTTGCCCACTTGAGAAAAATGGAATCTAGAAACAAAGTGAACTTCTTCAAAGTAAGACTACTAACTAAAAGGCTTTTGATGCCTTTCTTAAAATCAGACTGTTACCTACCTAGTCTCCTTGATTAAGTCAGCTATATCCATGTTTTACTTATCAACCCAACGTGTTCCCGTTCAAAATAGGGTATTGGGGGTCAAGATGTATTCTTACCCCGAGCAAATTGAGAAATGTTTTGTGCTTTCTATTTCAAGGTCCTACTTTACTGACCTAAATTAGAAATACAAACAGAGAAACATACCCTTGTGTCAATTCCAGAAGCTGGGGATGAAGTTCTTCGTCCCTTAGAGTCTCAATCCTCTTTGATATTGCTTCGATTGAGTGTATTGCAACCTTTATCTGGGTATGCAAATCCCTAATGGCGGCTCTAGTCTTGTCCACAGAAGTTGGGTCCTCTCCTTTGACATCTTGGTTTCTTAGTTGCTTACACTTCTTTTCATATGCAAGTCGAATTCGCTCCCCAGCCTGTCAAAAACAAGGCAAATGAAATGGTAACAAAGTTCATCGAGAGGGAAGTATCTTATTCAATGCAAGAAGAACCAATATACATAATCTGATTAATGAACTCCTGGTAACCGATAAACTTGGCTCGTTTAGGAGTTATACATGTGCATGTACAATTGACAATTGTACATACATGTCTATTCATTTATTTTTGAGCACTTTGAGAAACTAATGCCTCTGCCAACTCCTTATATTTCCTCCGGAAAAGTCTATATTATATGGAAACCCAAAAAAATAAAAAGAATCTCCAGCACAGTGACAGACAAATTACATACCCTAACTTCCTCGTACAGTCTTTTCTCCCATGCATACAGTCGGTCCAAAGTTGATTGATGGCTTCCAGAAAACATGCAAGATTCTGCAGAGAAATCACTACTGCTCTCATAGCCCTCTTCTCTTGAGCTTGAAGAAGAGCTGACTAAAAATCTTGATGAAGAGGAGCGTGATGAGCCTGAACGGAATAATGCCACTGGATTCAACATCTTCCCAGCTGGAGAGAATGATCGAGAAAATAAAATATAGACGTTATACATCCAGCAGCTGCATAGGGTTCAAATATTAAACACACTCAAACAGTCATATTTGTTATCATTGCTCACAAATTGATAGTTGATACAATTCCTAATGGTCAAATGCAACACAGAGGAAGGCATTAAAATGCAAATAACAAAATGTCACTCAAGGTAGTTATCAAGTATTACATCTCACAAGCCACTAGCTCATAGCAAATTTTGAAATGCCCTCTAGCGGTATCAAAGATTAATTCGAAAGAATCCATGAAGGTATAGGTGACCTAACTTACACAAGATGACAAGTAAAGCTTCACATTTTCCAGTTTCATGTAATGCAGTCCCACATGTGCCTTTTCATGTTGCGGATTTACCATTGTAGTCAACTATTTTGATTAGACAAAGGTAACTTGGAGCTGCATTAACCAAAATTATCCTCCTTATCAGAAACAAATGTAACATGAAGCAGAATTAGCCAAAATTATCCTCCTTATCAGAATTTGCATATGCAATAGGAAAGTTTTATCGAATAATATCAAGGCTCTCCCAAGACAAACCCTAAAACAATTTAAAGCATGCATGATATATAGGAAACAGTTAAGTGAAGAAGATAAAGAGGAGCTCTCATGTGCATTCTTACGTGAAATTTCATGTGATGTAGATAAATATTGTGCATGGTTAGACTCTAACAATGCAGATACTTCCTTGGCAGAATTGCAAACAATCACGAATTGTGTGTCCAGATCCTTGATAACTTCATCCATGCTAGTTGGCCTTTTGTTCACGTAAACTGTGAATCCTGGACTTGCTTCCTTTGTTTCACACTGTCCAATAGCATTCGCATGGCGATGGATCTCAACTTGCTGAGCTTGTGGTGGTTGAGACTGTGGCGGCTGAGACATTTCAATGGTTTCATTACCATGTGTTCCATTCACTTCATTCTCACTTTCATCTGCACTTATCATGTCATCTTCCTCATCCTCGTCAACATCTTCAACAGTGACCTCCTCATGCGCACTTGTAGCTCTTTCTTGTCTTACGTGAGCATGAGGATGAGGTTGAGCATGAGGCTGGGGATGAGGATGAACACGAGGTTGAGGACGATCATGAGGCTGAGGATGAACACGAGGTTGAGGATGAGGATGAAAATGAGATTGAGGATGCGCATGAGGATAAACATGAGACTGAGTATGAGGATAAGGATGAACATGAGATTCAGGATGGTACTGAGAATGAACATGACCGTTACCATGAGCATATCCATGAGCCCCTGTAGAATCAACCTCTTCATGCTCGGTTTCCTCTTCCAAGTCAGGTATTCCTTCTTCTTCTCGAACTTGTCTCAGGCCATTGATATCATCATCAATGACTGCCTGTTCAAGACTGCTTCTAGTAGGATATCCATAATAGTCCAGTGATGAAAATGGGTTCCAAAAGAAATCCCACTGGTTGGTTTGAGGCGAAGGAGGAGGGATACTAGGCCTGTTGTTTGGGGAATAAGAGTAAGAGGAAGGATTTAGCGAAGGTGATTGCATTGTGAAAAATCCATCAATTCCATAATTATACATAGAAGGGTAGCTCTGGACTCGAACTGTCTCGGGTGATTGGGGTCTTTCCTCCACGGAAACTGGAGGGTTGCCACTTGGTCTGTAGTAGCTTATTTTCATAGATGTCTTGGATTCAGATTGGATAGTTGGTGTTTCTGAGATGGAATCGGGGGAAATCGTGATAAATCTGGGTGTTGATTTCTTTACTGGTGTGAAGGGAGGTGTGATGAATGAATCCAGCAAAAATTCACGCGGCTCATCACCTTCAATGTAATCACGAAGGGCGGCAGATACCCGTTTCAAGGATTGGATATATGCAAGGTGCCCAGACGCAAATCGTAACCTATGCTCAACAGCTTGTTTAATGAACTTCTTCCTATCCTTGCAGAGCTGGACAGCCTCTTCATCATCTAATTTCGACGAATTACATCCCATCTCTCTTTCTTACCACCCTCTACCCTTCCTCTGAAAACTAAGAAAACTTCTCAGCCCAAATCTGAAACAATTCTCAAACTGCAGCAATGTCTTTGTACCTTTGGCCAAATTCATACATCCAAGCTGTCAAGAAAGTTGTAAGCCATCAAAAAAATCATTCCATCAGGATCGAGTAACACAAACAAACTCAATCTATTCCAAGCTAAACAAGACCAGACAACATGTGCGATAAAGCAAGTGAAAAGCATGAAACTATATGGTGCTTTTCTTCAATCACAAGGCATGGTTTGGATTTTGGCACAAATGAGAACACTTAACCCATAAAGTCCAAGAAATTATATGGATATCCTCAGAGTGTTAAGCAAATCAGCGGGTGCGAAATCATCTTCAAGTCAATCAGACTAGATTATATGTGAAAATATGCTCAAGAAACATCACTGTACAACTGAAAAGCTACATGAATAGTAGTTCAGTGAATGACTAACTAGAGGAAGTTCAAATCCATTGACAAGTAATTAGAACACTCAGTAGTCAGTACAATCGAAGAACTTAATCTGCTAACTCAAAAAAACCAAGAAGACATCATCATACACACCCAAAACTCCACAAGACTCCAGATTGGCAAAACAACAAACAGGTGGCAGGCAACACAACCAAACAAGGAAAAGGATCAAAGAAACTACAAAAAAAGGGTTTCCAGAAACAGAAGAGACAAATGAAAACCATCAAATTCAAGGTGAAGAAAAGTACAAATTCGGAAACTTGACAAACCTAAAATCAGCAGAGAAACCCCCCAAGTTCCGAAAAATGGCAAATTGAAAGAGGGGGAGTGAAAATCGGAGTAAATTAAGGAAAGGGAGGAGTGTAAAAAAAAAACTAAAAACAAGGTTACCACTTACCAATGCAAAACACAGAGGGGGCAGGTTGAACAGTGGCAGTGAAAGTGGATGGCTCATTGCCTTTAAATTTTGTCGGAATAAATGGTCGACCGTAAAGATTGGTTGGTGGAGGCAAAAGAAGTCACAGCAGCAAACACACACATAAAGGAAATCAATTGCAGGAAGCAAAAACCGTACCTGGCCTGAAGAATGTAGATGGATGAGAGCGGAGCGAGGAGTTAAACCCGGAGGGAGATGGAGAGAGAGAGGAGGCGATTGGGCAAAGACGCTGAGAGAGAGACGTTGTGAGTTGTGACAGAAAGCAACGGTCAAAAGAAGAGAGATTAAAGGTGGGGTTTATGATGGCGGAGAGAACATTAAAAGGGGCGGAATAAATGGGACGCGTACTATTACCATTGCTTCTCATTTTAAACCCTCGTATTCCTTTTTATTTCGATTTTGCCATTCACAATCCCTAAAAAGTAAAAAACATCTACTCAAAGGGGTAAATTTGATAGTATTATAAATTCGGCGCGGTGTTATATCATGCATCATGAGAGGCGAGAGCATAAGATAAAATGCTAAATTGGTGCCAAAAAAATGGATCTTTTTTAAATTTAAATGTATTTTTTTATTGGTTTTTTTTACTTGGTTATAAATTAGAATAGTATCTTTGATAGTTTTTCTACAATTTATTTAATGTAAAATAAAATTCAATATTTTTTTAACGTGGGGGTTTTGAATTGTCGACTAATACGTTAGAGGAACTACTCCCGATTGGAGAATTTCCATGATTTAAAAGAGCGGTTGAAAGCGCGTAAGTTAAATAAACATTTTGATTTGATAAATATTTATCCTTAAATTTGTAAATAAAGAGTTGTCATATCCATGTGTAGTTAAATAAATAGTTTCTCGAAATAAAACTCTCTTTTCAGAGTTCAAGAAGCACGTCCTCTGGCGGCCCAAACACCACCCATATGGTGGCTGTTCAACAACGTCAACCTTCACGCTGGTGGTTTCCAACTTCCGTCGAACCTGAACCCCTCTTCGGGGGGCAATCAATCCCTCTTCGGAGGTCGGTTACCCTTTCGTTCGAGGAGATCCTCGTCGGAGATCATAATCACCTCTTCGGAGGATTGTTCCTTGCTCAGCCTGTCTCTGAACGTCCGGTCAGATCTCTCGTTTTTTCCCTTTTCCTCCCTCCCTTAGATTGATGGTGATCTCCCCTGAGTTGTCCTCCTCGGATCTGTAGATTCGTAGTTCAATCTGGGGGTTTTGTGTGGGTGGATTCGTCCACTTGGCTCTCTTCTTCCCCTCTCCCTGTCAAATCGGATCGATGCCGTCAATTTTGGTTGCCTCCATCGTTGGCCCGGTCGTCGGTTTCCTCGCCGGATTTTGCTCTCGGCGGTGTGTAGCAATGTCGCTCTAGGGGGTCTGGTTTCGGTGGCTTCGTTGGTGGGTCGACGTAGGCTTGGTTTGGCCCCCTCGATGTCGCGCTCTCCATTCCCCCTCTGCCAATACCGTCACACCACCTTATCTCCCCTCGGCGGTGGTGTGTGGATTTCTCCTCCAACTCGGTCTTTGGGCAGTCAGTAGGGATCTCGGGCTTGACTGGTCGACTACCTCGATATGCGCTATGGGCTTCTCCGACGACTTGTAGCGTTACCCCTTCCCTTGTGGCTGCTCGTTCTGGGTTAGATATTCAATCAGCTATTTCGGGATGATGCTTTGCCTTGGGCCCGGGGCGGCCCGAAATTATGAAAAATAAAAATAAAAATAATCTATATATATATGTTTATATATATAAATAATCCTCGGTTTGGATTAGTTTATCTCCCGCTTGGGTTTATGGTGCGTTTTCGATTCAGGTGGTGTAGCTCTGCGGTTGGGGGTTTGGCTTTTCTTCTTCGGTGGATGGGGTTCTGGCTGTTCGGAGTCGGGTCAGGCTAGGGTCGTGGCAATGTGTATCGAGGCGTCTCCTTTTCCCGAGATGTTGATTCCTTGGAGGTTCGTCTTCACTGCCCACGGGTGTTTCCTGATGTACCGCTGGCTTGCGATGTTGTTGTTGTAGCGCTTTGCTTCGTTCGTTCGGCTACGTCCGCATCTCGTCCGTTTTAGTGGAGCTTAGTTTCTCTTTGTAGAGCTCTTGTACTTGTTTCTTGCACACTTGTTGTATTTTGTCTCTTTTTGACGGTTTTCGTCTGCTGACTTGTCGGCCTACGCAGTCCAGATTTGTTTGACCTCGAATTATTTTCTAATAAAAAAAAATAGTTTCTCCGTTTGACTTCTCAATCTATACTCTTAGGGCATGTTTGGTATCGATTCCCGGGAATGAAAAATCGGTAATCGGAATGGATGATTACCATTTTGATGTTTGGTATGTCAAAAACTAGTAATGGGAATCATTATCACTTACCAGTAATCCCACCATCCCCATTTTTATCCCAATTTCATTCCTCCCCGGAACTAGGGTAATCCCTCATTCCCAATTTCCCACCAAGTACAACCCTCATATCTACAGTTCCCGTCCTCCTCCATCTCTACAACCCCTGTCCTCCTTCATCCGTAGAAGTCGCCGCCGCCACCGTTGCCCGCCCGATCCAGATCTATCTCCGCCGCCACCGCCGTCCGCCACCAGGGTCCTCCTCCATCGCCACAGTCCCCGTCCTCCCTCTCTCTCTCGCCCTCACCCTTTCCCCTGCTTGCCCAGCCCTCTTCCAGTTCTCCGATGCTACAGTACACCCTCCGTCGTTGTCGTCGGTTGCAGTCCTCTTTCCGGTTCTCTCTCTCCCCATGCGGGGTATCGCGCCCTCCCTCCTTGTTGCAACCACCGGCCGCTGTCGCCCTCCTAGCGGCATCGCACCGCCCTCCAAGCTGCAATCAACCACCGCCCAGCCCTCCCTCCTTGAGATTTTGAATTGGGGTTGTATAATTTGGGTGATTTTCGGATCTGTGTGATTTTTGATTTGTGTTGGTGAAATTTGTGTGGTTTACTGGTTCATTCCAATATAATACCAAACAACATGCTTTGGTAATGACTGATTTCAATTTTTTATTCCGATTCCCATTCCGATTACTACATTCATACCAAACGAGGCCTTATATCATAGGGTAAACAAACCATTTTTTTTAAGAATGTCGATTTCAAATATACTCTTATTCTACTATATTCCCTAATTTAACCAATTTTATATTATTTTTTCGGAAATTTCGCGAGGTACCATGAGGTATTGCAATTTTCGCGAGGTATACAACTCTTTTGCATATTTCGCGTGGTACCCCCGAGCTTTTGATTTTTTTTGCCACATGCCCTTCTCGGTTAATTTTAACAGATCTGGTGGGACTCCGTTAGTTTTTAATTAAAAAAAATAAAAAGAAAGAAAGAACGACAGAAAGAGAGAAAGAATCACATAGACTCGAGGAAGCCGAAGGTCTCAAAGATCTGGGCCACTGCGGTTGTTGCGGCAGTGGCTCAGGCGGCCAACGCCACCACCACAGCCCGGCTTTGAGCGGTATGAGCGCGCAGCACGCTGGACTCGTACAACGGTCCGAGGACAGCGACGACGGCTACGGTCCTGGCGGCGAAGGAGCCTAGGAGATCGCGGCGAAGGACGCCACCGGTGGCGCTGGAGGATTGTCGGAGCGACTGCCACCTTCACCCAAAAAGGTCGAATCTCCGTCCTCACCCTCAAACCGCCGACAGCCACCTTCACCCACCGCACCACCTTATCACCTCTTCGTTCTCATATGACCGACGACGCTACTGCCTTGCTCCGGCGTTGCCCATGGTTGCCCTCTTCTCTTACTCCGGAGTCCTCCGCGCCGGTGCTAGCACCATCGATACCCAGCATCACCATCTCTCTGATTTTAAGGGTGGATGTTCTTGGTGAACGCAAACCCTAGATCTGGAAAATTGAGTCTTTTTGGCTCGATTTTGGCATGGAGATGGACGAAATTGAGAATTCTAGCCTAGAATCGACAATACCCATATTCAATTTGGTCGTTTTAATTGAATTTTGAGATGGGATTTGAGATTTTGGGGCTTTTCTCGCTCTTGTTCTTCGAGGAAATTGGGAATGGTCTCTCTGGCTCTATTCTCTTCGCTTCTTTATTATTATTATTATTTTTTTTTGAAAAAAACTAACGGACTCTGTTAAAATTAACCGAGAAGGGCATGTGGCGAAAAAATTCAAAACCTCAGGGATACCATGCGAAATATGCAAAAGAGTTGTATACCTCGCGAAAATTACAATATCTCAGGGGTACCTCGCGAAATTTCCGTTATTTTTTTAGGGTTCACCCATATTTATTTAAAAGATTTTATTTCATAATCAAAATATACTTATATATATATTGAAATAGATGAGATATATCGTTTTTAATATAAAAATTATGGTATATTAATGAGTGCTCTTAATATAAGTGCATCTTTTAAAAAGAAAATCTTGATGAAGCATTAATCACGCTGCACCGATGCACGTACATGTGACTTACCGTCTTCCTTTATGGGGCCATAACACCAAAAAAATAAAATAAAACAAAAATTCAAGTTTAAATCCTCAACTGTTATAAACCGAACGAAAAGAGAGCATGAGAAAGACAGAGAAATGAGAAATCTGTATTGCTTATCTCCCTCCATTGAAGACTTACATGGCTTTATATATGCAAGAATACAAGAACATCAAAAGATGTCTTTATGGTGGGGGTTTAAAGGAGGTGAACCATCCATCCAAATCAAAGGTTTCATAACACTCCCCCTTGGATGTACACCTCTAACATTACAAATTGTCTCGTTAAAAACCTTGCCTAGAAAACCCAATGGGACAAAAACTAGGGCTAAGGGAAAAAGAGTACAAATGTCGTTTGATACGCGTTGGTGATAGTGCCTCGTTAAAAACCTTGTCAGGAAAACCCAGTGGGACAAAACCTGATCGAAGGGAAAAAGAGTGCAGTGCGTATATTCTCCCCCTGAAATCAACATTCTTCTTGCAGCTTTCACATTCTGATAAGCTCCTTGAACTTCTAGATAATACTGACGTCATGAGCTGCATAGTCGAGTCTGAACATTGTCTTTCACGTGCACAAGCCAAAATGTCTTCATATATTACACTTGACTTCGATGCAATTGACTTCCTCGTCTTTGGTGATGAGCTGCTTTCAATGCACAAATATAAGGTACTTCCAGACCTAGTGTGCTTTTCATTGTTTGATGTGGGGGATCTGATGTATAGATGGTGTATAAGTTGCCTCATTAAAAACCTTACCTTGGAAAAACCCAGTGGGATAAAAACCAAGATTAAGGAAAAGAGTACAACGTTGTGTATAGTACTTCAGGACTCAATACACTATGTCACCACTTACAAAAATACTTTAAGTACTATAAGCACCCTTTGGCTTAATCTTGTACATATGACGAGGCTTTCATATTGATGCTTCTGGCATTTTAAGTTAATCGATCATTTTCACATATACTATGCCTGTCAATTACGATTAGAGTCGGTTCATCGACAACCAAAGATTATATCCACTACTGGTGAATATATTTTCATGTCATCCACTCTAGACTTTTATGCAATCAATCTTGCTTTATATCTTCCAGCTTCATTTCGCTTATTGCGGTTTTGTATAAACTCCCAATTAAAACCAATGATGTTATACTATCCGATGTTGGAACTACGGGTCCAATGGGATCATGCTTAAAGAATTCATCGAGAATTCTTTCTTTCTATCTCTTTTACCATCATTTCGATGTCAACATCCATTATTAGATTGATGATCATCATATTCCCATGAGCTCTTTCCACTTCTGGGGAATCCTAAAGTGAGAGCCATGTGATCTTCAACACTTCTCGTATATTTGAGAATCACTTGATTTTTGTTTGTTTCGGAGTTACTTCTGGAACCTCCAAATGAGCCTAGTAATCTTCAACACTTCTGGTGCAATATATGTGACTTAGTCACTTTCTTGGCTTTAGTAAATGCATTTGATGACTTTTCACTAAACCATATAATTATCATTTGGTGTACATAAGTGTTGAACTTCTAGTTCACTTTCATTTATCCGCGGATCCCAAATGATAGAGAAGTTGCTTCCATGCAATCTCTTACTTTAATATAGTCTCATTTCCTCTCCCCCTAAATACCGAGCATTTGATCACCTTTATAAAGCTCGAGGTATTTGATATCATTAGGGACTCAAACCCCATGTATCACTCACCTTCTTTGTGGTCTTTTAGTTAATTGTGGAGGAGGCCTCGGAACATATACTCTCTTCTGGAGATAATTTGAGAGAAGTTATTGTGTCAAATTCAAAATGCAAAATTGCATGGGCCCATTTGACTAACGACTCTTCTAGGTCGTTGTGAGCTACTATATGCTCTTCAAACATTCTCTACCTTTTCATATGACCAATGTGTTAAGGCATCGATACTGGAATACCATTGGTCCATATGGTGATGTTTTATGTTCGTAGTTGTCTCAATGAACTCGATCAAGAGACATAAGAGACTTTGCATTTACTCTTTATTATAGACGGTCTTGTTATTATTTTGCCAAGAAAACAAGACGTACATGTATGGTCACCCTTACTGAGGATCTTCCGGTCCTAGGATCTTCTAGTCCTTTTGGTGGGAATTCATGTAAAATTCAATGATCTCGCGAACCATCATTTTACTTGAGCGACCAAATGCCACAAAGAATAAGATTTTATCATCAAATAACTTCTAGTTAGTGATATCATAAGTTTCAATGGTAAAACATTCTAACCATTGAACTTTGTATATACATGGTGATCCATTTATTTGATCTGATGTCGTTAACTGGGTATTTTCAGAACTTCTGTTGGAGTCATACTACAAGTATGAAACTAACGACTATTATTCAAAATATTCTTCAGGATATTAGAAATTAACCGTACAAAGATGACCGAGATATAAGCCACAACAATAACTTTGGTTGCGCGCTTAACCATTACCTCTTTTATACCCTCTACAAGAGGGGCATGCTTCAAGCAATGCTTAGAGGATTGTCATGAAGTGGCCTTGTAAACCAGATCATGTTTTATGGTTGTTTATATTGGTTGTACTAACCAAATAAAAATAGTTCTGAATACGCCATAACCCATATTCCATGTACTTCTTCAAGAGTACAAATGTTTAAAATAAGATCTTATACTCTTCTAGAGTTTATAAGAATATGAAATTAGAGTCTTCAAGCTCTTATGCATGCTTTGGTGAAAACTCACAATATGGTGCATTAAGGGAATAATAATAATAAAACTATGTAAAAGATAATACTAAATAGCAAAGTATATTAAGAAGCATGTATATCAACAACAATAATCTTAAATAAATAAATAAAATTAATGTCAACTTCGAGTGACAAGAAAATTTAACATAGATCTTCGAGACCTTTTTATCACCTACGTCAAGAGGTGGTATTTTTATATGCAATTTTATCGTTTACTGCGGGAAACTGATGTCAGAGTTGATTTGTTTCTCTGGCTGCATGAATCATCACTACAAGGATGACGTTTTACCGGTTCATGCCTACGAGGGTGCGGTTTTATCATTCATCTACTACGGGAGATGTCCACTCATCTATTTCAAAAGATGTGTTTTATCCATCTACTTCGAGAGGCATATCTATTCATTTATTTCGATCAAGAGATGAAGAATAAAAATATAATGTATACAAGTTAAATTAAATAAAACAAAATAAAAGGCTAATCATTGATGCATCTCTACTGGGATGAAAATATTTGGTTCATCGCTTAAGGGATGAAATTATTCGGTCTATCTCAAAGATACGACTTGTTCATTCACCTACTTCGGGAGATGAGAACGTTAATCTCTTTCGAGAGATGTACCCGTTCATCTACGTCGGGAGATGTGATGGTTTCATTCATCTACTTCGGGAGATGAGGGAAAACAAATATAGTTTAAATAAAATAAAATAACATTGCCAGAGAAGATGGCGAAGCGCATCACGCACGGATCCCGCGCGAGGGCGACAACGTTGCTAGAGAAGATGGCGAACATGTTGCTGGCGGTGCAGCAGGCGACTTCTCGATCGGAGGAGGAGGGGCGCCACGCCGATGATGCCTACCCCGGGTGCCGCCGATCGCCCGGTGCTCGTAGCCACGTTCGCGAGCAGATCGTTTAGATTCGATCTTAGCCACGTTCCGACGTTCGCGAGCAGATCGGGAGGTAGAAGGCGGTGCGGGATCTCTGGGCGGCGTCGAGGCACCGTGAAAGCGCCAAACGTTCTGTTTGAGCGATCGAAAGTCACTTCCCAGCGGAAGGACTTCGTATACTACTGCCACCATCTCCTCGGGTGGAAAGGCTTACACATAGAACAATTAATTGATCAAGCGAGAATCGATCGTGCTGATAACGTGTTATAAACCGAACGAAAAGAGAGAAGGAGAAAGACAGAGAAATGAGAAATCTGTATTGCTTATCTCCCTCCATTGAAGACTTACATGGCTTTATATATGCAAGAATACAAGAACATCAAAAGATGTCTTTATGGTGGGGTTTAAAGGAGGTGAACCATCCATCCAAATCAAAGGTTTCATAACATCAACTTAATTGATTTAGTTTTGCCTATATTCGTTTTTCATAGATTGCGTTTTCACCATTCTATTTTTCTATTATTATATGTTTTGATCTATCGAGACTCAAAGATATTAGATCTTCAATTCTTACTTAATAAATAAATAAACGGTTCTATTTTAGGAATAGTATTGGGCGAGATCCTATAAAATGGTAGAAATGTTATTCAATATTCTATATATTACTCATTAAAAAAAATAGCTTAATTACATAGTGCTCCATTGATAACGTACCTCTATACCTAGCTAATGTATAACGTACATTATAAATTACATTATAACTTCCAATGCAACTATATATATCATCCTTGAAATAGATGAATCATAAAGTAAGATAAGTGAATGGAAGGATGCATATATAATGATATATATGCACATATGAGGGATAAACAACATTAATTGATCGCCGTTGTTGGAACCAACAAATTACAGAAGAAAGTGAAAGGAGAACAAAGAGGTGGTTGAGTCCTGCAAATGCCTTACTTACTGCATTCTCAAATCTCAATCTCATCTAAAGGGAAAACACAAATCAATTTACCCATTTCTGAATTTTGTACCGGCGATCAATTCAATTTTTATTTATTTTTAATAACTACCGGCAATCAATTTACTTCAACGTCTTCGCATCTCTCTGGGTTAAAATATAACAAAGGGTCTTTCACACAATTTCCTTCATCATCTTAGCATCTCTTCGGATTAAACACAAATGTAGAGAGACTAAGTCGAATAGTCGATTGAGCTGGATCTAAGTGCTCTGCTTGTGAGAAAGACATTTTGGATGTACGGGGCGATCATGCATTTGCGTGTGCTGCTGATATTGGTGTTAAACATCGACATAATGTGGTGTGTGATGCTTTGTACGATGAGTGCTTGAAGGCCGTAATCTCTGTTCGTAAAGAGGCGTCTATTGGAATGGTTGATGACAGGGAGGAGAGCTTCGACCATCCGATATTCTGTTTTACATTGGTTCCAAGGCGAAGACACTTGTGTGGACATTACAGGAACTTCTATCTTCGGTTCGACTGGTCTTTCAAGTTTCATTCCTGATAAAGCGGCTAGAGGGGCAACTGATAACAAGAGGAAGAAGTACGAAGATGTTTGTAGGACCAAAGACTATCACTTTCTGTCATTCTCCTTTTCCACTGTTGGTGACTTAGAGGATGATGCTATGGAGCTTCTCAAGCGGGTGTGTGGTGTCGCTAAGGGGGTACCTGGATATAGTAGGGGTTTTTGTCACACTTTGATTAGGATTGCATTTAGTATTCAAAAGGGATGCGGAGCTCAGCTTGTTAGCCGGCTCCGATCTAATTTCATGAGATACTCTAGTAATTTATAATAATAATAATAATAATAACAATAATAATATATTTTTATATTAAAAAAAATTAAAAAAAGCTATTCCTCTTGATTTTGGGTATAATTTAGGTGGTGGAGCAAATGGATTGGGTGGCAACTTGGGAAGCGTCATTCTCTTGCAGAGAATAAAAAAAGATTGCATGGCTTACTACATAGGATTCTTTCCATCTCATCTTTCGTACACCATATGCATATCTTTCAATTTTTTTATACAAATTATTAAAAATATAATATTTGGAATATTTATATTGTAAAAAGGAAAGAAAGATGAAATATTTACTTTTTATTCTTCATTCTTAATTTCCAAACCGGCCCCAATACACGTATGAGCCGTGTTCTACGAGGGTGATTAATTAAATTAATATGAACACATTTTTCCCCCCAAAATGAAAAAGTGGGGAAAATGAAAAAAGAGAATTAATAGGTAGATAAGAAAAGCAAATAAAAGTGGGTTATAAAGGTAGGGAAGGAACTAGCTCGGTGGATTCTATCCCTATCCCAACTCTTAATTTTATTATATTCTCATGTTGTATTAATAAAAATCAATTATTTAATTATAATATATACACAAAAATAACACCATAATCTAATTCAACAACAACCGCGATTAATCAGGGTCTGAGTTCGAGATGTCCGGCACACTCTAATCTAATTCAAACATGAAGATCTGACCGTAAAATCCAGAGTTCAGCTCGATTAGCCGACCAAAGAAACTCCTAATTCAAAATAGATCCAATCCAAAATAAATAATCAAAATCCAACTGCTTGCATTTGCATTTTTTTTATACATATATTTATGCATTATGATATATTTTAAATTATAAAATAATCCAAACTAAAAATATAGTATAATTTTGTTCAATAAGAGTTTGTTTGGTTAATAATTGAAAAATCCGAGAAGTGAAAAAATCTAGGAAGTAGGATAATTACATGTGTTTGGTTATAATTTTTTTCTTTCAAAATCTCAGGAACTTGAATTTCCAAAAATTATAATTCCTATGCAATGGGGGAATTTAACTTACTTAAGGGACTAGGTAAGTTGAACTTCCACCATTTTGTATACAAAATTACCACTTCCATCATTTGAAATTCCTATCATTTAAAAACTAATAAAAACCTCTTTTTCCCATCAATCGAAAGTACAATTAACAGAAATTAAATTCATGGGAATTACACTTCCCATGTTCAATCAAACGAGGCCTAAATATGGATCGAGGTGCATGCAACTCGATTAAAAAAATGAAAAAAGATAACCATGTAAATACAAATATTTACAATATACTACTAGCTATTTCATTTGCATGTAATCTATACACCTGTATTTAATTGTCAAACAATTCATATTAGTTATCGATTATCGCCCTATTTGTAAACTTCTATCCCATGTTTTTGGCCTTTAGCTATTCAAGTCATCACTTTATATATTTTTAATTAATAGCCCGTATAAAATAATAGAGCAAATTACAATTAACTCGTACAAATCACGAGGGTTTAGTTAACGTTTGAGGTAGGTAGAGGGAGCAGTTGCATGAATTTCTGGGGTTTTAATTTTCCTTCTCAATTTGTTAAATCACGGTGGGTCATCCGACATGGGATCACGCACGCCAAGCGCACACGCACCAACCAAGCTGAATGAGTTCCATCATAAAATCAATTGGTGTTAGGTGGGGTAACCTACCATCTTATATGTAAGGCTTTGATTCATTTATTTAATCAATGCGGTATCTATCCCACAACTTACTTATATTCTCAACACATCCCTCAAGTGCAACTGCCTGATCACGCATTATTGCCAGTTGCATTTGACGACTCAATGCCTTAAGGTCGGCCAACCAATCAGAGCAGAAATCCAATGCATTATGATCCGATATGTTGTTACTCCTTAATACAATTTGTTTGACAATTCAACTATCTTATTTTTTTTACAAGTAGAGGTAAATAATTTTTTTAACAAGTAAAAATTCGAATTATCAGACAAAAGTCTGATAAACCGAGAGGGCGTAAATAGCGTCAAACGGACAAACCTAAGAAAAAATAGATAGAAATTATTTAGAAGGAATTACACACACGAAACTGAAAAAAGATATGATTAAGAATCACTACCACGAGTCCGCAGTCTAGCACATAAGCCTAGTGGGGTTTCATCCTAAAAACCAATTGACATTAGGAGAAGTAGTTCACTAACTTATAGATTAAGACTTGTTCTTTTATATTTTCAACGTAGGACTCTTTGATCTCTTCACATCTCTCATCAAGCCCCTACAAGTGCAACTAGGTCAGTTTTGCCTCTAGTTGAGACTTGGACAATAAGTCTAGTATCTCATCCTCTTTTTAGCTAGCTTAGGATCGAGAGTCGGATCGTCTAGCTTTATCGCTCTGATACCATACTAAAATCTACTGAGACTCGTGATTGGGGGGTCGTGTGCACACATACGCTCATACCCTAGTAGTCTAGCACATAAGCCCACTAAAATTCCATCATAAAACCAATTGATAATAGCCCTAGACAAAACCAGTACTGGGGTGGATCCAACAAAATCCAAAACACAAACAAACCCTCTACATGAGAATTGGAGCTCAATGGAATTCCATCCTAAAATCAATTAATAAGCCCAATGAGATTCATCGTAAAACCAATTGATAATAGCTCAAGATAAAACCAATATTGGGATGGATCCAATCAAATCCAAAACACAAACAAACCCTCTACATGAGAATTGGAGCACCATCAATAATGGTCCACCGGTGTGTCCATTGGGCCAATTGGCCTATTGGCAGAAATCAGGGTTCGAATTTGGAAACTGATGTGCGACGTCGTTTTTGTTCGCGCCATTGAAGGAAAAAGAGAAAATATAAGGCAAATAATAGAATTCCAATTTCAACGGTGGCCTGGAAATTCGCGGAATCCATCTTCCATTGCTGCACGGTAGTTCTCTCTCACTCAACCGAGAAGAAATAAAATCCCTAGATTCAGGAATTTCTTCCCGCAAGGTCAGCTGAAGATGTCTAGCTGTTCTACGAATGTTAATCGCGCTCCTGTTGTACATCCTATTACCATTTCCTTCTCGGATCTCCAAGTATGTATCGATAACATGGTTTTGTTTCGGATTCGGAATTTGCTCGATTTACTGATAGCTGTTCTTGCTAGTTCTGTGATTATAGTGACCAATTTGTGACGCGCTGGTTTGTTTTGTGTTGAAAATTTGTTTTTGAAGGCCAAGGAAGCAGATTTGTCGGCGATGATCGAGAAGGGTTTTGGGCCGGAAGGGCTTGGGATCATATCTGTTTCAGATGTATGTGCTTTCTCTACTTGGTTGCTTGATTTGGAATAGGGTTTTACCTACGGGTGTTGTGCTTGTGCTGATTGCTGGATTGTGCACACAAAAACCTAGTTACTTGTTATAGATGCCCCTTTCTAGGGACATGAGAGTTTAATCGAATTTGGGATATAATCTCCTTTGGTTGATTAGTGATTACTTGTTTTGGTCAGTGTTTGTATTTCAATGATGTAGTATTCCAACTCTCAACATGGTTCTCACATTCTAGGATAAGCATTGGTGGGTTTGGAAAGTTTCTAAACCGTTGATTAAGGTATTGTTGGGTATCAGCAGGTGTATGAATAAAATGGCTTTTCTATATCCTAACAGCAGCAATCTAGGGGTGAAAATGATTCCTTTTAATGTTAAAATTTTTTATTTTTTTGAAACAGTAGAATATGCTCTTTTATGTAATGCAAATGTTGCTTTTCATTTGCACATTTTCCCCATTTTTTTCTAGTAGTTGAGCATTGATAAAAATGATTTATTTCTGTCTGATCAGTATCATGTGCAAAAGCTAATCTCTATGTTTTTGGCAATACAATTTAATGGTTTGTCTGATGTCTTTTCTGTCAGGTCCCAGGCTATTCTGCATTACGTCGAAAGCTACTACTCCTTTCACCTAGGTTCTAAGTTTGATACAAAATTCCATTGATGAGTTTGTCATGTTTATATATCCATTGCTAATCAATTTATTTTTACAGATTAGCCAATCTGCCTGAAGAAGAAAAGAAGAAAATTGAGGATCCTCATAGCAGGTAATTGAATTCAAGATATTTATTTCCACCCAACAGTCATAATATACTGTACAAAAATGTATTGGTTCCTAGGGGAGTAGGAGGGCCTGGGCTGGTGGAGGAAAGGCCTCTTGAGTTTTAGTATGGCTATACAGTATACAAGTTTGTGTCGATCCTTCATTGTTTGACTTCACTTGGTCTTTCTACATTATGTACCTCTGGTGTTGTTATTCTAATGATTTTCTGATGAAAGACAAGCATATGTAGGAAAACAGCTCTTAAAAGGACTAAAATTTAGTGAGAGCATTAGCAGAAGAGTCTTGAGAAGGGAAGGGGATTGGATTTTTTAAATTAGCTACTGCAGGGTAGGTTAGCTTTAAGTTGCTTATCTCAAGCTCATATGTTACCTCTTTGAAGGATCTACATTTTCAAACACGTCATTTAGTTAACCTTTATCCTATTGTTAACTGTGATATTAGATACAGGTAATTAAATTTTGTGGATAAACTCTTCAGGTATAATTTTGGATGGAGTCATGGGAAAGAGAAGCTCGAATCTGGGAAGCTTGGTGAATGCCTTCTATTTTATCGTTGCTTTTCAGTTCTCACAATGATTTCCTATTTGCCTCATCAGAACACAGTCCTTACCATTAACTAGAAATTTATCATGCTGGCAATATGTGTATAATACAAAAAGGTTTAGCCTAACTATTTCAACTTTACTGGTTAAAAATTCTCTTTAAACTTGATCTGGCATGTGAAGTATTTTGATTGGACTTACCTGGTAATAATTGATAAGCAGAAGCTGATACATATTCTACTCTTTAGTTTCTGAAAATATTAATGCTAGTGTATTACTCTCCTGACATAGTTCTTGGATAGCTTCTAGACAACAATCTTTTCAAAATCATGTATCACAATCGGTATTTTCTTTTATTCAGGGTGCAGTATAACGAGTATATAGTTTTTCTTGTTACATTTATTTCTCAGACTTTTGCCTACTTTTGTTGTATAGATACACTGAAAGGATCATTCTATGCAAATCCGATGATTGATGTTCCAACAACAGATGAATCCCTTATTCAGAGGTAACAGTTGTGGATTGAGTTTGTTACACGTCATGACACTATGGCAGCACATTTAGAATCTAATCCCCTTCAGTGTATGAATGTGATACTTCAAGTCTCTTATATTTGCACTGAAATTTGATTGCCTGTTTGCACTGGAATGATTATTCACCTACCACATTCTTTCTTCTCTTCAGGTATCCATCATATTGTGGAAGAAATATTTGGCCTGACAGTTCATTGGCAGAACTGGAAGATGGTATGTATATTGTATAGTCCTTTTAATTTACTCCCTCCGTCTCAAAATTTAAGTAATTTTAGGATTTTGCACAAGTTTTAATAAAACACCACTTCTCAATCAACATCATCATTCCACTGACTTTTTCATAAATTTTATTATTTTTTAATACCCACTACATTTTTTAACCAATCAAAATCTTTAAAAAAATCAACAACACACAATCAATACAAATGATTACTATCCCCTACCTAGAAAACCTAAAAGGACATACATTTTGATACAACTTTTTTGAGAAATCATTTTGATACAACTAAATTAGTCTAAAATGACTTAAATTTTGAGATGGAGGGAGTATATTATATGACTAAATCTAACATGGAGCGTTATTATTATCTGATAGCTTTTGATAGTTGTTAAAATTTTGGAATGTGCTTTGAAGGCACTCCTACACTCCCATGCATGATTGACTTGCTGGCCTTTGTTCATGGAGTCAGTGGCGGAGCCCGGATTTCCGTCAGGGGGATGCTAAAAAAATTTCGTAAATTTTTGTGTGTGTACTTATTAAGAAGATTTTTTAAAAAATATTGAAAAAAAAAACTAAAATTGTGATTTTTTTTTAATGATTTTTGTATTTAAATAGTTGAGAGTAACCAAAAAAATAGAAGAGAAACAAACAATATAAGAAAAAATCACGAAGAATTACTTTTAAAAGAATATTGAAATAAAAGGTAAAATGTATAATGTAAACATAATTATCACATTTTTTTTTAATGAAATAGTTGATAGAAACAAAAAATATAAAGAGAAATGAAGAAGAATTGATGATATAGTTAAAGCAAATAAAAAGTGAGGGACTTGAGATTTGAAACCAAGACGTTTTGATTCTCCTTCCTAACTTCCTTCCTCCCTTTACTTTACCACTTGAGTTAGATAGCACTTTTGTTTCAAATATCATTTAAAGATGTTATATTACCTTAAAAATACTAAATATATGCAATTAATTTTTTTTTTCCTAGCTAGGGGGTGCTCGAGCACCCCCTTGCACCCCCTAGCTCTGCCACTGCATGGAGTATCAAAGGCATCACATAAGTCTTAAAGTGGGAAAAAGTGAAGTATAGAAATTTATGCGTCTGGGGAAATCATGCTCATACCTTTGATGCACTTCCATCATTCTTGTAAAAACCATTAAAACAAATAAATGTATGCAGGCAATTTCTGTAGTTGTTGAAGCTGCATGCCTGCATCTACCATCTCATTCAGCCGCATGACATTAGCTAGTACAATACTCTCTCTGCCACATTTTGGAAATTGCTTTTGGCGATATTCAGATGTGATTCTGATATGGTATACTTGGAGTTAAAAGTTCTTTTGTTTTTTTCCCTAAGAAACTGACCTTTTTTTACTGTTCATATATGCAGCTTTCAAGTCTCTTGGGAAGATGATTTTTAATGTCGGTGAACTTGTAGCATATCATTGCGATCAATATGGTAAATTCTAGATGCTATACCTTTTCACTAGGCTGCTTTTAAAATCCTTAATATTGGCTGTTTGTATTTGCCTTTGTATTCGGGTTTTCTTTGCAGTATAAGTTCTGTGAATTCTGATGGTGTTTCTTCTTCCACCAGTAATGCTTGTTTTTATTTCTTTGGACACATCTGCTCGTGGATTTTCTGAATCTTTTGCAGTCTCCAAGGGAATGCACACAGGAGCAAAGGGAAGCCTTGAACAAATAATTCAACGCTCACGGTGTCACAAGGGGAGGTTGCTTTACTATTTTCCAACACAACGGAGGTAATCAATTAAGAGTCTTCTTCCATTCAACCAGCTCTGGAAACATTGCTTTTTTCCGTGGTTAATATGAAATTGAGAAACCAGTTACTTGTATTTCATTGGTGACCGTGTTTAGTAACCCTTAACTAAAATTACAGGGTTTATTTATAAATTTTGTTCGTTGAATTTTCAATGCCCTGGCAATTTGTGATATAGCATAAAATCAGGAAAACACACCAAGCAACTCACACAAGTTCAATGCCCTGGCCACTAAACCTCGCAGCTGTAATCTAACAAGGATCACAGCCTGTGACTCTTAACATTCCCTCCTAATCGATTCTGCAGACCTGTCAAAAGACCCTATTGCCCTTCCAACAGCCTTAATTTCTTCTTGGCTAATAAGAGTCCCAACAGTTTACCTGAGTGTAATATTTCCTCCATAATCTCTTTGCACCATTTGATATATGAATACAAAAACAACAACAATAACATTCCCAATTTATCCCGCTCAAAATTTGATTTATGAATATGAATGATAAGTACCAAATTAGCACAATGTCTTGAATTTTTTTTTTAAAATTTTTTTTGAACCTTGTCAACAGTGCTTCTACCAATGTTGATGGTTTGATGTCATCTTGGTGTGGTTGGCATACTGACCATGGCAGCCTCACAGGTAATCAAATTGATTTCATGTCTTTGTATTTTCTCATGGTTCTAAACAATTACAGTAATTATGACAATTCTTTTTTTTGGCTGTATTAGGCTCTGCAAATCTCAGCTAGAGTCCTCAGATTGTGAATTCATCAAACTTGGTTACTCCGTATTTAGGAATCAAAAAGCATAAAAGGAAGATAAAAAAGAGCAAACGTATACATTCAGGTCTATATTACATGAAAAACAAGATTTGTTCTCACGAGTCTTCAAAATTGTAGGACCATTCATTTTCTACCATGAAAAACCGGACCTTATTAGATCAACATGTTGGATTATCAAATGATATTTTGACATAGCGATTAAGTGAAAACATCAATATATTTTAGAAGTTAGACATGATGAATCATGCTATGAAAATATTAGCACTTCTGTTTTAGGTGGAATCAGAGAAATGGTAAAAGAGTATTCCTAGTCATTTCTTTCATCTCTTTTCCTTGCAAAGGTGAAAAAAAATCTTATATCCTTGACCATTTGATTTAGGACTCACATGCAGCATCTACTCGAGAGACGGCATAGAAATCCCTTGCACTGACAGTGATGCTGGCCTTTACATCAAAACAAGGAGTGGCCAAATAGTTAAAGTAAATCTCTCCCTCGCCTGACCTTATTAGATCAACATGTTGGATCATCAAATGATATTTTGACATAGCAATTGAAAACATTAACCAGTTCCTGACCGAAAAGTGAAAACATCAACATATTTTAGAATCTAGACATGATGAATCATGCTATGAAAATATGAGCACTTCTGTACATTATGAAAGTAAAAACCGAAATCAAATCAAGTAGAAAATTTTGTTAGTTGTCTCATGAAAGATAAATAGATTGTTATATTCTTAGTGTGAAATATTATTTATTCAAAACTTCACCTGTTTTCTGTATCATGCCAGTAAAAGGAAAAAACATCACCTGTGTTTGAGTCATATGATGCTTTTCAATAGTTTATCTATTTTATTTTATTTTTGGTCTGAACAATAGGCTATCTACGGGGAAGATGAAATAGCATATCAGATCGGTGAGACCACTGAGATATTATCCGGAGGCTATCTCTGTGCAACTCCACACTGCGTCCGGGTACTTTTCACTTGTTTGTTTATTTAGCTTCACTTTCACCTTCATTCTTACATGCTTGTCGAAATAGGCACCACAAGCAAAGGAGGCTGCATCTCTCGAACGTTCAACCTTCGCATTGTTCATGCAGCCCGATTGGTAGGTCCATCCTTGATACACGGTGACTCATTGCACCTAACACGAACGCGTTTTGTAATAAATTATCCGATCATTCCTCATTTTGCAGGGACGAGGAGCTTAAATTCCCCGAAAATGTGCATATCCATACAGAGGTGGTTGTTCTCCATCCCTATTTCTCGCCCTTATTGTTTGCATCGATCTCAATTACCGACATTTTTGCCCTTTTCAGCTGATCGAATCAAACGGGTGTCTTACATTCGGCGAGTACACGGAGAAGCTCCTGGACAAATACTACCCCACCAACACCAACACCAAGCCATGAATCATACACATCACACAATGCCTTGCATCATTAACACATTGAAATTTGTAAATCCAAATAAAAACGTTTGCACAACATGTACAAGGAAGTTTAGATGCCTAATTTTCAGGTACAGGTGTTTAGCTGTTACAGGAAACATACCTAATTTGTCAAGGGACAAATATATTGATACCATGAACTGATTTTAGGCCCATCTTCTAGAGCAAGGCGGCCTGCACACTGTGATTGAAAACGTGGTATTTGATAACCTTATCTTGGAGGAGTAAGTGAGGGAGATGTTGTCGTTAAAGTCGGCTACTTTGCTTATACCAAATCGCATGATATACCCACCCCCCAAATTTTTAAATGCTATTTCTGATTACAATATAAATTGGGTCGCTTTCATTTGCGGCGGGGGTTTGGAATTTGGAAGCTTATGACTTATTTATGAGCATCATCTCAACCTCTACTTGCAAGTAAATGGTACCAAAGATTCGATGGATCCGATTAATCCAAACTCAATTTGAATTCGAATAGTTACTTTTCTATAACCTATTACTATTAATTGTTTAAACTTTCTCAAAATTTGAGTTATTTAAAAAACAAAATTCAATCTTTTTTATTTAGAATCTAATGCAATTGGACTAGAAACAAATCTCATAAGGAATAGGCTTAACCCAACCTCGAATTCCCCACCCATATTGTAATGGTCTAAGTGTCTACATATTAACCAAAATAAATAAATAAATTTGATTACTGTATTTATGATCATTTTTCACTTTAAATTACACTTTGTTAACCAGACTAACTATAACTTGATTTAATATGATTCCAACTCGAAGTGATGTGATTTAATAATGATTCCTACTTATAATTGAACTCAAACACAGACGGAGGAGCGGGCTAGAATTCGACCAACTATAAGTCTATAACATTATATAATTGTAATATAATTTCAAAATTATATTAAAATTATATTTAATAGATTTTTTCAAAATTATATTAAAATTATTTTTTTTATTAAAAATAATTTTAATAAGTTTGAAATTATATTAAAATTTTGAAAAAAGTTTATATTTAATAGATTTTTAATACATTAAAAAACGTAGATAATACTCCCTCCGTTCGGCAAAACTTGTCGTTGTAGAGTTTTGTTTTTGTTCGGAAAAATTTGCCATTTTAGGTATTTTTGCTTCTACTTTACTAAAATGCCCTTGATTGAATTGATGTGTTGTGAGTTGTAGTTTTTGATAAAGTAAAAAGTAGAGTAATAGATGAGGGTATATTAGTAAAAAGGGAGTGTAATTATTAACTTTATTAAAAGTTGTGTGGAGAGTTAAAATGACAAGTTTTGCCAAACGGAGGGAGTATTATTTAAATCTTTTAATATTTTATACTCTATCTGTTAATTAAAACTTGTCGTTTACTATTTATGCACGATTTTTTATAATGATACAAAACTATACTATAAAATATTAATATTCTTTTACATTTGTTTTTATAAATTCATACTACAATTAAGTATGAAATTATTAAAAAAAATTAATATTTTATATAGTTTTTAACACCTCAAAAACATGCATAAATAGTAAAATGTAAAGTTTTAATTAAAGGGAGATAATATAATTTTACTCCCTCCGTCTCAAAATTTAAGTCATTTTAGCATTCTACACAAGTTTTAATCTATCTATATCTATATATATTATTAAATGAGAAGCAATTTCGCCAAGTGTCGTTATTTTATGCCAAGTTATTTTATGTAGGTGTATTTCCATAATAATCTAATTAATTAGCTAGGGTAAATCAATTAACCTATTTATTATTTACCATATATCTCAATCTATCCATAATTGGATATGTATATATACATATACCCATTAAATTTTATTAATTTATCTATATACACATAAAAAAATTCAAAATTTTGGTTTATATACATCAAAATTTAATGATCTTATTAAATTATCTAAAGTATGATTTTGGTTAATTTAATGATTGTAGATTAAAATTTTCATTTAACATATATTTTATATTTTCTAGCCAAGGGGTTTGAATTAATAAATAACGATACCTATATGTAATTTTTTATATACTATATTAAATTAAAACCATGAGAACATATCTTATAAATTCTCTCTTTCATCTAAGAGATTTTCGTAAAATTATGTTTAGTTAAATCTTTTATATAATATTATAGTGATAGTATTTTTTTTCTTTCTAATAAGATTATTTTAAAATATCTGTATATATACACTTCTTTAAGCGATAATAATTTTTAATGAGGTGTCATCATTACATTTAATTGTAGTTTTTTGAATTTACATGGGTATCCGAGGCTACTAGCAAGTAGCACTCGACTGATCCCATGGGCCCTGAAGTTAACAACTAGGTAAACCCTCCAGTAGCCACCCGGGGTGGAATTCAAACCGGGAACCTTTGGGTACTTCCCGCAGGTCATTTCCAGCTGAACCAACCCGAAATGATTTACATTAATTGCAGTTTTTTCAAACAATAAAACTATACATTTTTAATTTTACACCAACTTTTACAGTATTAAAATTTTACAATATTAATTTTGTCATATTATTATGATTTGAAAAAAAAACCGCGCAATGGCGCGGGAACTGTACTAGTAAAACACTTAACCATCAATCAACATCATCATTCCACTAACTTTTTTCATTAATTTTATTGTTTTTAAATACCCACTATATTTTTTAACCAATCAAACTCTTTTAAAAAGAACAACACAAAAATCAATATAAATCATTACTATCTCTACCTAGAAAACCTTTTGATACAACTCAACTAGTATAAAACGACTTGTTTTTCGAGACAGAGGAATACCATTTAAAAAAGTGTACATGATTTAAAGAGTAGTTTAGAGTCTCTATCATAGGTACCCCATGAATGTCTAGAAGGCCGACATGAACCGTAATTTTCTACAAAGGAAATGTGAAGAAATGGGAGATGTGACATATGAGAGAGACTGAGGTTGGAAACACGACAAAGACCGGCTACGTGGAACACACGAGGAAAGAGGGTTTGCTAACGTTGGCGGTTGCTGCATTGCACTTGCATCTTGTGTGCGTTTTGGAAGGGTGGGCGTTTTGTGGGTCCCACCCCCATCACCCCTATGGGCCCACCTTACCTTCATTTGCTTCCCCACACGTCTTAACGTCTTATCTTCTTGTTTGTTGGATGTGTGGATTGGTCACCTCTTCAACTTCACTCTCCTTTCTTCTTCTTTCCACTCCAATGAATGAGGTTGCTATGCCTAGTTGCCTACCTCCTCTCTCTCTTTAGTCTTTACTCATTTTACACATTTACCCCTCTTATTTTTTTGGAAATACTTGATTTCTTAAGGGGCCGACGAATCAATAGATAGAATAACCGTTATAATACACTACAAAGTACAAATAAAAAGAACAAAACAAAAAATTCAAAACACAAGAACATGTTGAATCCCTAATACAAAATACTCGTTGCTCTCTTTTCTTCCCTTTTCCAAATACCAAAATACTTGTTTGATTTGTTATTATATTTTTAAATTAAAAATTATATAAAATATTATTTTATTTGTTTTAATAATTTTATACTTATTACTAATATTTTATATTCGTTTATACGAATACAAGTGGAGTATTTTTTTTCCTAACTCATCTATATTAATTAAATTCTCCCATTTATATTAGCGGTTTGTCTATTGTGTGACCTAATGACATTGGATAAGGATACTTAATTGGTAAAGAAAACCCTAAAAGAAAATGGATGAACCTCATAATTTAATTTAAAAATAGTTAAAACGGGTGTATATAGGAAAAATATTTCCCGATTGGGCTTATTATCATATGTCATTGGGATATAGGATAGAAAAGCCGTTATGCTAATTACATTTTTGGCAAAATTACAGAAAACCACCCTTTAAATATGGGTGTTTTCACTTAACCACCCCTTAAATTCAAAATTACATAAAACCACCCTTTAAAAGATATTTGCTTTCAACTCACCACCCATTCAACTATTTTCTTTATTTTATCATTAAATATATTATATTTTAATATTTTTAAACTCAAATTTGATTGTAAATATATTCATATTTTGAGTTGGGCTCGATCATATTTTAGGGATTATTTTATTTATTTTAAAATAATAATAATAAATATAGCCTAGAATCATTATCTTATGTTATAGTTGAAAATGTTTATAAAATTTTAAAATATTATGGAATTTACTCTTATTTATTTATATTTTAAATAAGAGTAATTTACATAATGTTTTAACTATTTATAAACATTTTCAAACATAAATTAAGATAATAATTCTAGGCTTTATTGATTATTATTTTTAAAAATAAATACAATGATCCCTAAAATACAATTGGACCCTTAAATTCAAATTTTGAATATATTTACAATGAAATTTGAGTTTAAAAATATTAAAATATAATATATTTAATGATAAAGTGACGAAAATAGTTGAATGGGTGGTGATTTGTAAACAAATATCATTTAAAGGGTGGTTTTATGTAATTTTAAATTTAAGGGGTGGTTAAGTGAAAACATCAATATTTAAAGGGTGGTTTTATGTAATTTTCCCTACATTTTTACCAAGTTATTCAATTTTTCGATATATACGAATTTCCTATTATATGGTATAAAGGGTATATATAGGATAACAAAGTAAATACAGAATTTGTTTCATTATTAGTACATTGAATCACTTCAATAATAATAATAATAATACTCCATAAAAACGTGCCAAAAGGGTAGATATGTCAAAACAAAAAAGATGAACCAAATTCCAGAATACAGTATAAAACTTTATTTTACCGGGCCCACACACCTTAGTCAAATCTTGGGAAATCCGGAGTATATATAAACACCCTCAATGATGACCACCACTTTATCATATCCGAATTCCACCATTGTTATCACCCTCTCTGCTAATCAATCAACCATGAAGTCCTTGTATTCATCATCCCAGCCGGGCCACCAATCAGTTCGCCGGAAGTCCAGCTGCCGGAGGAAGATTGAGACGATCGTCAGGCAACAAAGGGCCCGCCTTTACATCGCCCGCCGATGCCTTGTCATGCTCCTTTTCTGGCAAGACGAAGAGGATTCCATGTTTCATTAGCTGCAAATCCAATTCCAGCAACCCAGTATGATTAGAGCTTGTCAAGATCGGAGCTTTATTGACGCGTCGCCCGTCCTGATTCATCGATGGTTCCAGTGTTCAAGGTGGGAAGCGATAGAAATTGAAGACGTGGAGGACAAAATTGGACTTGATCCCAGGTTCTTATTATGATTGTAATTAAGGGGGTATACAATTGAGGGATAATTTGCAGGCCACTTCGTGGAATTGGAAATTTACGAAGGTGTGCTTGCGGATTTTTTGTACTAGTCAATCATATATCGACACTCGTGTTGATTGTTGATTTGGTGGTTTTAGATTCTATACAATCGGTTCGTCAACGTGTATGAATGATGAATTTGTATGATCATATACAGAAATGATTGATTGGTTATGAATGAGATTGAGATAAATTAGGGTTTGATTGAATATCTGTTGATTGCTGTTCATAAGCTTGTGCTGATAATTGTATTTGTTTCCATCAAAACGACGACTTATTGTTTCAATGATAAATTGGGATTAGCACTCATAGCTTAATGTTTATAAAGTCTCCATCTGTTTGGGATTTCATTTTGGGCTATTTGCAAACCCTTTGATGCTTATTACAGTTTCTTTTGTAGGGCAGGAAATGTTGAATTGTATCACTGATTCAGTATCATGTGCTCAAATTATGAGTTCAGTTATAACTTTGATGGATACATACCTACAGCCTACTTACCTGAAGTAATAGCTGATTTCATTCCATCAAACGCATATTGAACTGTCGGGATTCGGTTTGCTGCATCAAGATACATTGCTCTTTGGTTCTCAAGGATATTGTTCTTCCTGTGTACAAACTTACTAGATGAGACAAGGCTCCCTGTAAGGCCTATTGTTGATCTTGTAAGTGATGATACATACCCACTGCATTAGCAGTTTCAGAAACAGTACAAAAAAAAGTGGGTAATTTATGCCAAATCTACACTCTCTTCCTTTCTTGTGGCTGTGTTAATGGTTGCGTTAGGTAGTTCACCGCCACTTCAAGGAGTAGCTCGACGATTCCTTTTTTGAGAGGCTTGATGGAGAATCTTTCTGAGCTGCCTGAGTATTCCTGCTAAGCTGTCAAGTATTTCAAAAAGGCACCATTAGGAGTTAGGACTCTTAAGTCTTAACTTGCACAAGTCAAGAGTCCACAGTGCTAGTGTTATCTACCAGTTGGTAGTGGCTTTGGTCATTCATCAAAGGCGCTTTAACGATCTTTAAGCGTTCGTGGTGCTATCCGAGCCTTCTTAAAGTGACAATCAAAGATATTGACTGGAAATCATCAAAAGGAAAAGTTGCTGAATTGTGTTCTATTGGTTCTTTTCAGTGTAGGGATTTTATATCTATATACTTTAAGCTTCAAGTTGAGCTTATTGCTTTGTGGATTAAGCATAATGAATGCCAAAATCATGATGGAAATACCCTTTTTCTTCTTTCTTTTTGTTTTTTGATAGAACTTGTTCATGTCTCTAGGTACTAGGTAGCTTCAGCAACAGCATCTACTTTTACTAAACTACAACTAAATCCCTCTTTCTCAGTAAAACATTTATAACCAAGTTCTCAATCTACTGATATAAATGTAAATCTCTTAGATTAGAGGTACCCTCAAAGCGACACAGATACATGTTTCACAAGTGTACAAAAAAGTCCTATAATAATGAGAAAAGTAAGCATATTGTGGTCTTGACAAGCTCAAGGAATCGCTCGTCAATTCCATGGCGGCTCGGACAACCAAGGGTTGGATGGTTATACTTGTTAGTAGTTGCTTGACTATGTTAATAGGCTTGCTTAGTGTATAGGTTGGAATGGTAATAAAACAACATTTTCTATTTATCTGTCATACAAGTTGCTCTTTCAGAGTGATGTGTTTAAGGCATTGCAAGAAACCAATTCAAATCTCTTGGCAATTGGTATATTATGGCGTTTTTGGGTTGCTATTAAATTCCCAAGGCAAAATAACTACACCTGAAATATGAGTCTATTCGAGTATTCCACATGGCGCAAGTATGCAGAGCTGAGATATACATACCTTTTTCCTAAACTGTGTGGAGAGAATATTTTCGATTGACTAAATACTGTCACAAAGACAGACAAAAACAAATAACCAATAACAAACAACACACAATGACACAAAGCAATGAAAATAAAAATGATACACCCTTAGACACCCCTACATTGCACAAATAAGGCCTTCTTAACACAGATAACACATCTTATTTCATATCCTCGTTAAGTTTCAAAATATCTGATTCAATTCATCTCATTTCAAGTTCCAACTCTTGTTAATTCGTTTTGGTCTACGTTGGACACACTCTCCATAGCCAATTCATTTTCTTAGCTCATTCTTATCTATTCCAAATATCCTAAAATAATGGGTTTAAAATTTGAATTAATGAGGTACAAATTTCAACATAAATACAAATTTATTGTAATAAATTGTACAGTAATTCCCTTTCCCATGAGAAGCCAAACAAGCCCTAATGAACACCTGATTTGGGGTCAAACTGAAATGTAAATTTTCAAAATTCTCCAGGGGCTCGCCTTGCTCCGGAAAAGTGTGGAACCCTAACCCCCAAAGGCCCCAAATCCTCCGGAGGACTCACCTTGCTCCGGCAACCCGCAGCCGCTGAGCTACTGTGAAGGACTGACGGTGACGCCGCTCAATTGCAGTTGAAAAAGGCGATTTTTGTTGGCCCTCTCAGTCTCTGTGGTCGTCACCTACCTGGGCCTCTACTCCCTCTGTCGATCGTCGCCGGCCATGGTATGCCTTTCATCTCTTGAAATTCATCCAATCTTAAATGCTATGCGCATCTGCACTTTGTTCTCTCCATCTCTCTCCACTTGTCCCAATTCATTCTCTGTTGGCTGTTTTTCATTGCTGGATTTCTACACTGGTCTGAACGTTTGTTTGAAATTGATTGTAGTAGTTACTTAGAAGAGGAAGATACATTTGTTGTTTTAGCTGTCACTTCCTCCCTTGTCTTGTTTTAGCGGCCACCTGAAGTTCATTTTGATAGCTTGTGGAGTGTATGCTAAATCAATTATTAAAGCTCTCACCTTTGTTTGCAGTGTATTGCATTTGCTCTCTTCATTTGACACCATGGGGTAGCTTCCTCTCATTCTCTAGTTCTCTTCATTTGTTCTCCTATTGCAATAGAGAATGTCTTCTAGAGTCGACATCAGAAAAATCTCTTCATTTATCTCTCGTAATGGCAAAAGGAGTGCACTTGACAGGTTCCTACAAACTGATTGCAAATCAGGCAAAATTGACATCAGTGATGCCCATTACTTCTTCCACCACATGCTCTCTATGAGACCTTCACCCCCAAATTCATGTTTTTCTACACTATTGAGTGCTCTGATTAAGTGCAAGCATTTCTCTGTTGCCGTCTCTTTCTACAAGACATTAGATATATCAGGTGTTCTTGGGTCGAGATCAGATCCAATCATCATCAGTATTTTGATCAACTGCTATTCTAGAATGAGATTAGGGAGTGCTGCATTCTCTGCTTTGGGCCTTATGTTGAAGAATGGGTATCGCCCAGACATCATTACTTTTTATTCACTCATCAAAGGATTGTGTTTGGAGGGGAAATTGTTTGAAGCTCTTGGTTTGATTTCAAAGGAGATTCGGTTGGGCTGCACTCCTAATGTAGTTACTTACAACACTATAATCGATGGTTTGTGCAAGACCGGGAATGCTGCCACAACCCTTCAATTACATCAAGACATGGTGCATGGTAAGGTGGGAATTGCCAAACAGAATTGTAAACCCAGCACAACGTCTTATGTTCTGATTGATGGTAGATGCTTGGAGTGGCCTACATCTGGTACTAAAGAACACAAGACAAGAATTGCTCCGAATGTTGTCTCTTACAATTGTTTAATTGATGGGTTGTGTCGCTCAGGTTTGGAAGAAGATGCCAAGTCTCTCCTTGTTGAAATGATAGATAATGATGTTCATCCTAATGCGGTGACTTTTAACATTATGATAAATTCACTTTGCAAGAAAGGGAAAGTAGAACAAGCAATGAAGGTTTTGGAAATCATGATATCGAGAGGCGAGCACCCAAACATAGTTACATATAGCACTTTAGTCGATGGTTTCTGCAGAATTGGGAAGATGGAAGAAGCTATGTGTGTGTACAATGATATGAAGCGTAGGGGAATATTAGCCAACAATGTGACCATAACTTCCCTACTCAAAGGTCTTTTCCACTTGAAGAAAGTGGACGATGCTATGAGTTTATTTAGCAACATGAAAAGGATGGACGCCAATGGTGCTTGTGGACCCAATCTAGTTACTTATTCTACTATGATTGACGGACTATGCAAAGAAGGGGATGTAGATAAAGCAGAAGGGCTTCTCTTGGAAATGCAGGGTAGTGGTTTTTACCCGGATGTCATTATTTATGCCTCTATGATCGACGGGCTCTGTAAACGGGGGCAAATCGGTAAGGCCGAAGAGCTCTTCTAAAAAATGCTCTCCGATGGTGTCTCCCCCGATGTTATTGTATATAATTCTTTGATTGATGGATTGTGTAAAGAAGGGCAATTTGACACGGCTAAAGAGCTTTTTCTACAAATGCAAAGAAGTGGCATTTCTCCGGATGTCATTTCCTAAAATTTTTTGATTGACGGGCTTTACAAATATGGAAATGACGCGGAGGCAAACATGATCTTGGAGAATATGATTGGAGATGGTATTGTGCCAGATGTGGTGGCTTTCACCGTTATAATTAACAATCTTTGCAAGAAAGGGAGTATTGAACAAGTAAAGAAAGTGTTAGAATTGATGTCCCGAAGGGGTGAACTTCCTGATGTGGTCACTTATAATTGTTTGATCAAAGGGCTTTGTTTAGAAGGAAGGATTAGTGATGCAAGGAGGGTGTTTTCCTTGATGAAATGTTGTGGCTTCGAGTGTAATGTCGTGACTTATAGCACGCTCATAGATGGGTATTGCAAAGCCGGGATGTTGGAGGATGCACATGATTTGTTTCTTGAAATGAACACCAAGGGTTGTTCCCCCGATGTCATTACTTTTCACACATTGATAAATGGGTATTGCAAAGCAAGTTTGCTCGAGAATGCACACAATTTGCTTCTTGAAATGGAAGCCAAGGGTTGCTCCGCAGATGTTGCAATTTATAATGCCTTGCTCAGTGGATTTACCCGTGAGAAGAATGGTACAAGAATTGACGAGCTAATTCAGAAAATGCACGCCAACAAGATTCTACCGGATTTGGACACAACGGCCATTTTATCAAAACATAGCAAAATGGTTGAAAATTGCCAAACTTGGATAAACTCTCTCCCTGATTTCTCTTCATATGGAAACCCAAAAGAGGAACGCGTTGAATCTGAATGTGAGTTTGCTCTTTGATCTTGATTCTAGTTATGTGCCTTTTGCATTCTTCATTTGCTTATCTTTTACTTCTCCCAATGCCTTGGGAGAGCATTGTGCGGCAATGGACGATTTACGTACTTGACTTGTTTTCAGGTTTCAACTCTTGCAAGAAGCAGCCAGAGAGGTAGGTGCATCAATGGGAGATTTGATGAGTGACTTGTAACGACTTGTTTTCACAAAGAGCTTGTTTGATGCTTGGCCGTCTAGGTCTTATAACAAATCATTTGAATATCCAACTATTCTGTAATCAGATTTCCGTTGGTTAGTCTTGATGGAGTGTCTTTCTGATCAGGTACCTTTCAGTTTGCTGGCTTTATAATTCGGTTCAATTCCCTGTTAGTTTATATTTAGATAGCTGTTTCTGTGATTATTGGTCTCAATCTGAGCTTGGGCAATCCAATGCTGGGCTACAAGGCTGAAGAGGATAAACAACATTTATAGAATTATAGTGGAATGATCACCTCATGTAGTAGATCCAAAGGTTTGAATACATTATAATGACAAGGTAAACATAGACATAGTGGTGCACCAGGTGTGGCAAAACATGCTCCAAAATAAATCTGCCTATTCAAAAGTTTCTTGTAGTTGTTCATAATGAAGGCAGAGACTTGCATTGCTATTTGTACATTGCAGAGAGGCTGGTCCTAACGATCTCCAAATGAAAAATGGTTACTGAGCTGCTACTTCATGGCAAAAGAAGCAAAGAACAATTAGCTCTAGTGAGTCACATTGTCCATTGACAAAATAGTCAAAGGCAAAGCTGTGCAGTTCCTTCTGCACAAGTAGCAGCTAATTCAAAGTCGAAATGGATGGTGGTATGAAAAACATAGATAGATAATAGAATAGAATATAACAATACAAAGATCATTCTATTTTAGCATCAAGGAAATGTAATATACATTCATCTCAACAGATTTAAAATTCATAATCAACAACTCAAATTAACCAAAGCCAGAACATAAGTGTGAACATATCATATGAGCGATTTGTTCTACATAACATAAGCGTGAAAGGAAGAACAGGGAAAACTACACATTGTAAAGGTTAAAATTACCTGAGTGCCTGCCAAACCCATCACTATTTTATGATCTTCACCTGAAGCACTGTTAAGTTATTGACCCATCTATCTGAACAAGCAGTTCAGATTTCACTCTATGGGATGATCCATGCTCTCCTGCATCCCTGTAATTAGTAAACAGGAAGATAACAATAGTTAGGAAATTGGTTGGTCAACTTTAGTGGCACATTAGCAGATAAGGAAATAAAAGGTACAATGATGCTCATCATGCAAACAAGGGTGAGGAATAAGAAATCAAAGTGAAGAGACTGAGAAGCAAGTGAAACTAAACAAGGAGAAACGATAAGAGCCGCGAGGGAGAATTATTATATGAAGAAAACCAACGAGTATATTCTGGCTAACCTGATGAGGCCAACCCGAGGAAGTTTAGCCACTGATTTTCTCACCAAAGAAAACAAAATAAGAAATAACATACAAAAACTTTCAATAACATTGAAAGAAATACACACTATTAGTACTCATCATCTTGAAATGAGTACCAAAGTTTAACAATGCAATGACTGGCAACTTCTGCCAGCAGATTCCTTTCAGCTCTAACATGCTCCACCTAACCGTAAGAGAAGAAAAAATCAGGAAAAAACAAGTAGGGTTTGAAGACGCTAATGCAGAATGGCCTATTTTGACCCAAATATATATATATGAAGAGTTTATGATAAAATAAATACTCTTTATCCTAAGGTTGATGCACCTTGCAATTTCCCAAAACCAAAGGATATACGGTACAACAATATCCCTCAACATGGGAAGGATCAAGGAACTGATCATTAGAGCTGATGAGCTAGAAAACAGTGCAATATCACTTGTAAGTGGTTGGCTTACTTTTCATTGTTTTTTCTTTCTTCTTTTAGCCAATGGTCAATTTAGGTTAATGTTAATCAGTCAAGCACTGATAACGCATAAAGAAGATTGGCCAAAGAATTATATCTTGATATACTACAGTGTAAAACACACAAACTAATGAGCTATCAACAGACAGAATAACATGAATACATGTCATGAGGCATCAACAAATATCAGCTCACATTCACATATCATGAGGCATCAACAAATATCAGCTTACCTAAAAACCAGCTGCATCATACCGGTGGGTTTTTGAGGGTTGGATAGTATCATCTTGGACAAGTCCATTTGCTAGAAGAATTTGCATCATACCTATTCCAGTTATTCAATCACTCAACATAGATTGGCAGGCAGTAAAGATGAAACAGATGTATGAAGAGTTAATTTGAATCACTTCCTCAATCATATCAGCTGCTGCTGAAGCATTTGCGTTCCTATCTGGAACAATCGTAGAAGTAAGCTCAGTGATAACCAATTTAATACTGTAACATTTAAGTTCATACATCCTAAAGTAAGCACAATGCCATCCACCTTGCGAGAAACTGAAATTGAAGAAGCACATGTACATGGGCTGGGAAAAACTAAAGAGCAAGGAGCAAAATGCACCTAGGGTACCGATCAAAGTTCATAATCATTCATATGAATGGAAATCTGAATCTCTTAGACATTTTATCGAACGCCTTAGGTGCATCCTGAAATCACAACCTAAACTCAACCCATCCGATTGCTAAACAGAAACAGAGACATGTGAGGGGAGAAATATCAAATATGCATCAGTTGAAGTTACAACTCAGGCAGCACAGCACCTCCTCTACTTTGCATACCAACAAAAATGGCGACTGTAAGAAATTGCCCACTTGATTCCAACAAAAGCCAAACGCTAGAAAACAACGCTAAGAACGTATCAACAGCAGCAATGAAATTCGGTAGCCTGCAACACAAACTTCATCCACACGAGAGTGTTGCTGTCTTTCTTTATAGACTTGGTAGCAAGTTAAAGAGGAAACGTACCCTCCGATTGCATATCCACAAACCTTGTGTTGTGTGATTCTCTCCTTTACCAGCTCCAACAAACTATATAAAATATTTATTTTTTATATAGTTATTTAAAGAGCTATAAATTATATATATTCCTAGTAATTTAATAATTAAAAATAAATATTAAATTATTAAAAGAATAATATTTAATATAGTTTTTATTTTTGAACTCTTTAAAATGCGAATAGAAAAGTAAACATTTCATTTTATATTGTTAATGGGAGGGAGTATTAATTAGAATATAAAGTAAACAATTCTAAATGCATAAGAGCCACATTACCTTCTTAAACACTTCATCCTTTCGATAAAATATGTTTTTTTTCAAATGTTAATTTTATTCGAAAAAACGTGGGTATTTTGGGCTTTACTTTACGAAAATGTCCTTATTTTTTTTTTTTTTTTTTTAATACAAAGCAAGGATTTGGTTGGTGTCAGCTAGACCTGGGCAAACGCGGGCCGGCCCGTCCGCCCCGCCCCGCCCGCCCGCTAATATGGGCGGGCATGGACGAGGGGAAAAGCCCATGCGGGCTGCTAAGCCTGGCCCGCACCCGCAGCGGGTACGGGATTGGGAAGACCAATGTAACCGTTGCGGGCCGCTAGGCCCGTAACGGGTACCCGCTATTTTTTTTATTGAAATTATATAATATAGATTATATATATACTTTTTTTTCAATTACAGTATACAAATATTACAGTTTTATTATAACATATATATACTTATAAATATATTGCACTGTATAGATATATGTGTGTATACAAATATATATAGATAGTGGCTGGTTTTTTTTTATAAAAAATATAGATTGTGTATACAGTTGTATATATAATATATATATTACAGTGTAATATACACTTGACAAAAAAAAAACATTATATATACACATATATATTACTGTGAACATAAACACGTACATATATCTTAATTATAAATATATTACAATGTATTAAAATGTATATATACATATATCACTGCGGGTACCCGCGGGTAGCCCGCGCCCGCAATATCGGACAGGCTTGGACACGACATCCAACCCGTTAAGCGGGCTTAGCCCGGCCCGCGCCCGCAACACCGGGACAAAATCTTAGGTGAAGCCCGGCCCAAGCCCGGCCCGCGCCCGCATTTGCCCAGGTCTAGTGTCAGCCCTCCCACCAACCAAGAGCGCTCTTACGGACGAGAGCTGACAACTCAGGATGCGAAGTGAGAGAAAACCGATCCGACTCAAACCGAAGACGCGTCACCAAATTAGCAACCTCGTTGCTTTGTCCGAAGATGTGAGAGCAAGTCACACAATCAAAGAACTGCAGTAAGCTCCGAATCCGAGATCAGCATCTCAATCTCCCATGGACATTGTCAGACGTTGTTGATAGCGTCGATGACCACAAGGTTATCCCCTTCTACTTCGATATTCTTGACCCCTAATCGCCTGATTGCCATCAAGCCAAATCGCAGACCAATGGCTTCAACCTATAGTGTCAAATATGAATCCCCACAAGTCTGGGCATCGTAAGCCAGGACCTCTCTTTCATGATTGCGGATTACAAAACCCGCAGTCACGACTCCCAACAATGATTTAGCACCATCGAAGTTAATCTTGAGAACACCTTTCGGCTTGTTCCATCCCAGGGTTTTGGTTATTTTATGAGTTATTGCTTTAGGTTTTGTCCTAATTTCATTCTCGTCTGGTCCAAAATTTTGTTGGTTTTCCAATCTTTTAGTTGTTGTCTAATATACCCTTCCCATCTATTTAGGTCACTAGCATTATTATTCTCAAATATAATTTTTTTTCTTATTGTCCGTATTTCCCACCAAGCGAAAGCCAATTTCTTCTTTTGCTCCTTGGTCAATTTCCCAACTATTTCGACAATAATTTCTTCTTTTTTCCCTTGTTTAATTTGTCAATATTTCTTATTGTTCTTTCAATATTCTTATCCATTTTTCCTATTAATTGTAAGGAAGTTGGGTATATTGTTAATACTAGTGTATGCCCCGTCCCGTGCACGAGAATATTTTAACACAATATTATAAAATTACATTAATTATCTATAAAAAAATCATATCATAAATATGAAAATAAATAAATAAATTACATTAAAGTATTAAAAATCATATCCATTTTTAATTACATTAATTGTAAGGAAGTTGGGTATATTGTTAATATTCTTATCCATTTTTAGTGTTTTATAAGAATTTTAAAAATATAGTAAAATATTAAAATTTTTAAATAAAAATATAGTAAAATAGAGAATTGAGATGCTAACGTCAGGGCCGGGTTGGGCCTCAGCTCATGCCCAATATACATAGGGGTCCAAGCCATTATTAAAATGTAATATATAGAATAAAGTGTTGGCAGTGATTAGTGAACAATGTGTGAACTTGGCTTAGTTGGCAAATGCTACTTATGGGGGATTTATGTACGTCTGTGTTTGTGCGGGGTTTGATTCCTCCCACCTACCCCAATTTTTTAAATTTCCCATCTTATTGATTCGTTTCTTTCTCATTCTTTTATTTATTTTTATTGCCAATTTTTTTTTGATTTACTGATTTGTTTATTTTCTTTTTCATCTTTATTCTATTTACAAAATAAAAGTAATTGGTTAATCTCTAAAAATTTAAAGGAAATATTATTATCTTTCATTGGTAATTAATTCTATTATTGATAAATTAAATATAGATAAAAAAAATTGATTCATACTTTTTAACTAAAGGAAAAATTATTATCTTTCATAGGTAATTACTTCTATTATTGATAATTTAAATATAGATAAAAAAAATTGGTTCATACTTTTTAACTAAATAGATATAGTGACCTATAGAGAAAAAAAATAAAAAAAATTATATGCAAATCTAGTCAACCCAAAATTATAATCCTGAATCTGTGCTTGGTAACTTGTGTGTTTGGATTTTGAAACTGTAATAAATTATTTTCTTATACAATATATAGTACATTAGTACGTTAGTATTAGATGACATATTTGATCGATCAACAATATTTTTTTTAACTATAGTAGAGGCCCCTACATTTATAATTCGCCTCATGCATTATAAATCTCAGGTCCGGCCCTCGCTAACGTAGCGACAATCGGACAAATTAATAAATTAAGCAAAAAAAATAACATAGAGAAAATCTAAGAGGTGAGATGAAGACATTAGGGTAGACCACACAGGCTCTTCTAGTGCAGGTTTCATCATCCGCGACCACACATGCTCGCTAATTGCTTGCGGTGGCAAACATCTTTCTCTCAGGTCGCCACTTATGACTGAGGCTATGAGACTTCTTTTGGGCATCCAGAAGGCAAAGGAGTTGGTTCTGTCCAATATTCACATTGAAGGTGACAACCTAACGGTGATCAACACAATCAAGGGAAATAGAGATGCTTACCACAGACATTCTCATGCTTCTCGGGTCCTTCAACCATGTTGATCTCTCGCACTGCTTCAGGGAGATTAACAAATGCGCCGACCATATCTCTCGCCTCTTCGAGTCTGATACCTGCCCAGATGTTTTGATAGATAGACATCTTTGTATTCTCATCCACAAGGATGATCTTGGATGGTGGTCTAGTAGGGACCAGCCTCATCCAAATCCTTACTTGTATAAAAAAAAACAAAACAAAAATTTAGGGTAGACTAGATTCCAAATTTTGAGATTTTTTGGAGAGTTTCAAGACTTTTTTCTAATAGATTTATTTTATCTCATTCTCAAAAGTTGAGAAACAGAAAAAAAAAAAAAAAAAAAAAAAAAGAGGAATTTATAACTTTTTTCAAATTAAATTATTCTCTACATTTTTTTAAATGAGAAAACTATTAAAAAAAGTGATTGGAGATGGTCTAATAGAGAGGTGATATAAGTCATTCTTGGAAAAAAAATTCTAAAAAACTTTATCTATGAATATTTATTAATCTAATTTTCAGCAATTTAGATTTATTAGGTTAATTATTATATTTTTAATAGATTGATATAGAATAATTTGAAAATATTATATTTAATATATCTCGACTCGGGCAGGGAGCAGGCACGCACCTAGGGGCAGGCTCAATCCGCGTCCGCCCCATTTTTTAAAAATAGGTAAAAAAGAAGAAGAAGAAACTAATAAATTTTATGTATTTGTTTATTAAAATACAACAATAGCAACCCAGTAAATCCCGCAATTAAGCGGGGTCTGGGGGTAAGGATGTACGCACTCTTACCCCGACCAGGTCGAGAGAGTGTTTCCGAAAGACCCATAGCAACACGGTACAAGGACCACAAGGGGACAGAAGGTAAAAGGACAGTAAAGAAGCTAAAAAGGAGGCTCGGACACTAGGACACAACACACAAAGCCTAAAGTACGTACTAAACATCGGTAGCCCCTAGTCCCTATCCAAATCCATATCTTCCAAAAGGTTCAGAAGATTAATGTCATGGCGAATGACCTTCATCAAGCTCTTCTTAGGTCTACCTCTCCCCCTGCTGTTAACTCCAAGATCCAAGTTCTCACACCTACGAACTTGAGCCAATAAAGGCCTCTTACGAACCCCTGTTAAAATAAAGGTTGTATTAATAAAAACTAGTATGATCCCTGCATGGTTTTTTATAAATAAAATCTTAGTAATATATTAAATTAATATTATAAAATAATAGTAAAAGTTTGGATAATTAAATGTTTTGAATTAAACCCATTGGTTGAAAAACCATTAAAGTAGTATATATAGATGTAGATTACTAATATTAATTTTATATTTCCTTATTATTAATTTTATGTTTTGAATTAATCCCATTGTTTTAAAAAAAACTACTAAATTTATAATTTAGGCTAAGATAATGGATTAATTGAATTTTTTTAAAAATTGATTGAATAACATACTTTTGAGAGGGTGACACCTCATAAAAAAAGCTTCTCTTTTAACGGCTAGATATAGATATAGATAGATAGATGGTTGAAAAAACAATTAAAGTAGTGTGTATATATATAGATGCAGATTAATGATATTAATTTTATGTCTCCTTATTATTAATTTTATATTTTAAATTAATCTCATTGTTTTTACAAAAGTACTAAAATTATAATTTAGGCTAAAATGATATAGTATTTATTTTTTTTTAAAAAAAAATTAATTGAATAACCTATTTTTAAGGGTGACACTCATAAAAAATGTTTATATTTCATTATATCAGTTAGATATAGATGATGAATAATTGAATATATAAAATTTAGTGATCCACCACCGCACCTAAATTTGACACAACACAAGGACTGGAGACTCCGAGACTACATCATCCGATCCCCAAACCGCACCCGCAAGGCGAACACCCCCGTTGAAAAACCATGCCGGTGTTCAAAACCCCCTTCAATGGCTACTCCGTCAAATTCAGCCCTTTCTACGAGCACCGCATCGCTGTCGCCACCTCCCAGAACTTCGGCATCCTCGGCAACGGCCGCCTCCACGTCCTTGACCTCTCTCCCACCCCCCAATCCCCAACCCCCTTCTCCGAGGTCGCCTTCTTCGACACCGCCGACGGCGTGTACGACCTCTCCTGGTCCGAATCACACGACTCCCTCCTCGTCGCTGCCATCGCTGATGGCTCCCTCAAGCTCTACGATCTCTCCCTCCCTCCCAATTCCAACCCCGTCCGCTCCCTCCACGAGCACACTCGCGAGGCGCACTCCTCCGATTGGAACCCTAGCCGCCGCGACTCTTTCCTCTCCGCTTCCTGGGACGACTCCGTCAAGCTCTGGACTGTAGACCGCCAGACCTCCATCCGCACCTTCAAGGAGCACGCCTACTGCGTCTACTCCGTCTCCTGGAACCCCCGCCATCCCGACGTCTTCGCATCCGCCTCCGGCGACTGCACTCTCCGCATCTGGGATGTACGGGAGCCTGGATCCACCATGATTATTCCCGCTCACGAGCACGAGATCTTGAGCTGCGACTGGAACAAGTACGACGACTGCTCTATTGTCACCGGCAGCGTCGATAAGACAGTCAAGGTCTGGGATGTCCGCAACTTTAGGGTTCCGGTGGCTGTCTTGGGCGGCCACGGCTACGCGGTGCGGAGGGTGAGGTGTTCGCCCCACCGGAGGAATCTGATCATGTCCTGCTCCTATGACATGACCGTCTGTATGTGGGATTTCATGGTGGAGGATGCTCTAATCGGGAGGTATGATCACCACACCGAGTTTGCAGTTGGGATCGATATGAGTGTGCTCGTTGATGGCTTGCTCGCCAGTACTGGATGGGACGAGATGGTTTATGTTTGGCAGCACGGTACTGATCCCAGGGCGCCCTAGATCAATTCCCCATTGGGGGATTCAGATTCAGAGAAATTGGCGATTTGGGATCCAGGTATGTGTTGTAAGAGTTCCCTATTGATCCCTTAATTCGCTGCATTATCTGCGATTATGTAGCTTGGCACAGGAAAATTGGGCTATTCAAATAACTTGTATATGATTTTTACTTCTTCATATATTCAGATCATATGCTTGATGGCTGCTTGTGTCACCTGTTAACAATTACAGTACCTCCTTTTGTTTTCATGAATAATGAATGGTGTGATTTTAGTTGTTGCCTCTGTGTCCTGATTGGAAAGTGAAGAGTAGAAAGGAAAGGAGTCCCCTTTTTAGGAAATTAGGGTGGTCTTACCTTCAAATTGGAGAAATTTTGAGCTGGAAATCACCCGACGGATGGATGATGAGTGATATGTTAGCAAATTAGCAATGCAGTAGGAAGCATAACTCTATGCAGTAAGCAGTTGAACTGATGTAGAGACCTACTTTGTGATCAGGTTCAAATGTGTAAGAGAAGATACTAATCTAATATTGCCAAGTAATCTGTCATATGAGAATGCAAGGCATTCTGAAAAGAAAAGCGACATCTTCTACAACATGGGCAATAACCGAAAGTGATATGCACAATTTTTTTTTAAACACATGTAGATGTCTGTCATATGAGAAGATAGTAATCCAGTGTTGCCAAGTAATCTGACATATGAGAGTTAAAAGGATGTGGGACAAGTGCAGAGTAAAACAACTGCAATGATTCCAGCATTGTTAAGTTACTCTAAGATCAACCCACTCCAGTAAGTAGGCGCCGGCGGTAGGCCATCGCCCCATTAGACACTCTTAAATCATGACAAAGATATGAGGTTTGAGGAGAAATGCAACCTAGTCAAACGAATACCTCAGCCAACTTGTTAGGATTTGGATTCGCTGCTGAAACGGTGGTCTCAAAGGTAGCCATTGTCTGGTTAACCACTGAAACGATATTCAAATAGACAAACAATCCATTGAACCTGGTATCAAAGAACATAACATGATTCACTGCAGCAAAGAACTGCAATTGATTCTAGATGAGTGTAAGAATCCAAATTGAGACACAACACAAATACAACAATTAGACCTAATTAGCATGGAAACCTCATATTACATGCGAATTCCTGCAAAATGAAACAGGAGAAATGACATTGGTGACAAAGAAGAAGGTATTGAAGAAGCACAAACAACCTAAGCAGGTGGAAACGACGAGAAAAGATGGTGGCACCGAGGAGCAGCCTCAGCTGTAGATAGCACTGTGAGATTTTGCCATGGATTCTGTAAAGATACAAGTCAAGAGTCCACAATGCTGGTGTTGTCTACTGATTGTTAGCGGATTTGGCCATTCGTCAAAGGCGCTTTAACAACCTTTAAGCGTTTGTGGTGCTATCCCAGCCTTCTTAAAGTGACAATTATCAAAGATATTGACTGAAAACCATCAAAAGGAAAAGTTGCTGAATTGTAAGCTAATGGTTTTCATCAAATCTAAAGATATTGTATTGTATACTTTCAGCTTCAAGTTGAGCTTATTGCATTGGGGATTCAGCATAATGAATGCCTAAATCATGATGAAAATACCCTTTTCTTCCTCTTTCTATTTTGTTTTTGGAAAATTGCAAAAGAAAGTTTTAGGGTTTTTTAGATCAATTCAGCACAAACCTCATCGTTGATAAGCACTTCCAGTTTTTCTGTTTTGTATGACTTTTCGTGTGGTAACACTAGATATGATTAGAAATGAAATTATCCGTGATAACTTGATAAGATGGGAGTGGCCATTATTAAGGATATGATCCGTCCTCCAATGGTTTGGCCATTGCAAAGATGAGACTCAAGAAGTGATCAAATATGACCTTGTTAGGTCGGACCTTGTAGAGGAAATGGCGATGGATCAGATATAATGGAGGAGGGTTAGCTTGGGCGATGTATGGGTGTTTGGAGTTGTATCCGTTTACATTACTATTTCCTTTCATCACTTTATGTCTGGGTTCTTTTCTTCATTTTCGTTTGGTTTACGTTTGTGCGGCGTGTCTATTGTATGCGGTAATATTTGGGTCAACCAGAAACAACCTCTTGATATAGTTCAAAACTCTACTTTGAGCTGTATACTCTTGTCTTATTGTTGTTATATGACTTTTCGTGATATTACATGTCATCCGAACAATCTACTGCAACAACAACACTATTATCAATTACTTGCACTAGAGGCACATCGACGAATTCCATGCTACCAAGCACAATCAATCCAAAAAAAAAAGTACTTTCAAAGCTAACTTCATAAGTTTGTGGCACTTTGTGTAACAAACCATGAAGTTTGCATTCACAAATGAGGAACCTGAACTATTCATTTAGGGAGTACACCATATCCCTTTGGATATTCACACTTTTTCCCCTATGAGGCTGTGACATCAAAAGGGAGCCTTTCAAAGGAAAGTTTAAAAAAGAAATTGAAAGGTGAACACAGTGATAAGCTATTATAAATCTGAAATTCAAAAGGAACTGATGAAGATCAGACAAAGAGATTATGGTAGAGAGAAAGAGACACGTGGAGTTTGGCTGGAAAGCTTAAAGGCTGAATCTCACTTTGGTCATCTCCCATTGAAAAGCAGTCAATGGCAGTCCTTTGCTGATGGGTGATTACCAACTGAAAACACAGAAGAGTGTTGGCCTGCATCAGCAATCAAAACCAGTTGGGGCATTTTATTCTTTTGTTTTTGTTTTTTAGGTTCATATAAAGTAGTCATTTTGGTACACAAAAAGGGCATTCCAACTTATTACCAATCTCAGCAACCATTTGTGCTTCTATGATCCTAATCTGTTCAACCAAAAGCAAATATACAGTGCAACTCTTTTGCTAAAAAGAGCCTCTTCATTTGATCATCATCTTGATGGTGATTTGGATAAGGATGCCATTTACCCAATTGCATTCTCCTCTTTAAATATGAGATTAGTTAAGACTCAACCAAAGGAAGATTTCTTCAGCGTTAATAAACCTAAATTTATACCTGAAATTTAAGGAGCTTGTTTAGCAAATTAATGAGCTCGAGCTAGAATCACTCTACTCACTCAAAACATAGTAACTAAGAAGAAATCATGTGAACTTGTTTAGCAAATGGATGAGTTTAAACTGAGCTATTTTCGAACCGGTGTTAAGGCCAACTGAACAACCCTAATCATACTCGTCAAAAAAACCCTAATTCCCAAATCTTTCTTGGAGTTGAGTTACCAACAGCAACAACGAAAACCGTTGGAATAACAATAGTAATGGGATAATGATGAATGTGACAGCTTAAAAGGGAAGAACAGTGACAAACTTGAATTAAGCAACGAATCTCTCTCTCTCTCTCTCTCTCTCTCTCTCTCTCTCTCTCTCCGCACACACCCCATCCAGTAGATTTTCACCTTCCCAAAAAGCGATTCCCACTTACAGCAGCGAAAATCAAAATCCCCGCTCATATAAGCCCTGCAAGAAATCAACGAAAGCTCCCCCCTTTCCTTTTCCCCAATTCAATCCTCCTTCCCAAATTCAAGCAAACAGTGGTTTAAAGATTCAGATTCCTTTTTCTTTCTCTGGATTCGCCCCAAAAAGGAAGTCAAAATGCAATCTTTCTTGCACCAATATTACAGTTTTTTACTTCTTCTGGTGATTTTGTCGCTGATTCCGTGCGGAATTTGCGTCGGGGTCAACTGGGGAACCATGTCGACCCACCAGCTCCCCCCTTACTTGGTTGTTGAAATGCTGGTTAACAATGGCTTCGATAAGCTGAAACTGTTCGAAGCTGATCCCAGCATCCTCGACGCATTGGTTGGGACTGATATTGAGTTGATGATTGCTATACCTAACTCGATGCTCTCGCTGCTTAGCACTGATCTTGATTCCGCTTCTTCTTGGGTTGATGTCAATGTCACCAGCTACATCTACGACGGTGGTGTGAACATCAAGTTCAGTATCTGTTTCTTGATTTCTGTTTATTGTTTGCCCTCAATCTGTTTAATTAAAGTCCCCAATGACGATTTTCTTTGATTATGAAAAAGCATTGAAGTTGAACCTTTTATGAATTTCCTTGGTTTTCTTCAATTTCATGGCTTTTGAATTGTACTGATTGATCCAAATCATATCTAAAAGAGGGATTTTTTGCAGGTATGTAGCAGTGGGTAATGAGCCACTACTAAAGGCCTACAATGGGACTTACCTGAATTACATTTATCCAGCTCTTCAGAACGTCCAAAAGGCGCTTGATCAAGCCGGCCATGGAGGCAAAATCAAAGCAACAATACCCTTCAATGCAGACATCTACTACTCTCCAACGTCGAACCCTGTTCCGTCAGCAGGCGATTTCAGGCCGGAAGCTCGAGACCTCACCCTCAAAGTCATCCAATTCCTACAGGCGAACAATGCGCCTTTCACTGTCAATATCTACCCCTTCCTCAGCCTCTATGAGAATGAGTACTTCCCCTTTGATTTCGCCTTCTTTGATGGGTGGAACAAACCTATTAGGGATGGAGATGCTGTTTACACCAATGTGTTTGATGCAAACTTTGACACCCTTTTGTGGGCAATGACCAAATCTGGATACCCTGATATGGATATCATAGTAGGGGAGGTCGGGTGGCCAACGGATGGCGATAAGAACGCCAACATTGCGAATGCAAAGAGGTTCAACCAGGGGCTACTACACCATGTCTTGAGTGGGGCTGGGACCCCTCTTAGACCAGGCCAGATTAAGACCTATCTCTTCAGCTTGATTGATGAGAATGCAAAAAGCATTGCTCCTGGGAACTTTGAGAGGCACTGGGGCTTGTTTGAGTTTGATGGGAAGCCGAAATACGAGCTTGATCTGTCCGGATTGCAAGCGAACACAGGTCTAGTCCCGGTTGAAGATGTAAGGTACATGACCAAGAGATGGTGTGTGCTGAGTCCAGGAGTGCAGGACTTGGCAGTGTTAGCTGCTAGTATAGATTATGCTTGCAGCTTGTCGGATTGCACATCCTTGGGCTACGGATGCTCTTGCAATAACTTGTCGATTGAAGGCAACGCGTCCTACGCATTCAACATGTACTACCAAATGAACGGCCAGCAGAGCTGGGACTGCGACTTCTCAGGGCAGGCCGCGCTGTCATCAGATGATCCATCCGATGGGGAGTGCCAGTTCCCAGTCATGATTGATTATGGATCCTCAGTGAAGTTAAAAGGGAGGGTTTTCGGAGCTGTTCTTGGTGGGCTGATGCTGTTTTTGATCCTTGTATGATACATTGATATATGGTCTTTCCTTGCTGTTTTGGACCTTTAACATGGATGTCGAATAACTGGGCAATGTGTAGTCACATCGTTTGGTTGATGATATGTTTGCATAGCTTTCGATCATGTAAATTCTGTAGGATCAAAATTGATTTCGTGAAGATTGCAATGTAAATTGGGATGTAGGAGGAAAGTAGTTGGATTCAATTGGAAGCTAGAACAGTTTTTGTGTCCAGAACAAGGTGTACTTTTACTTTTAATCAACACAGGTATGCAGTAATCAAGGTGTCCAGACTCCAGATTGAACTTTTGAGTGTTTCTTCAACAATCTTTTACCTTCTTTGTTATTGGATGATGAAGACGACGAAACTTCGCTTGTGTCCCCCCCCCCCCCCTCTCATCAAAAGTATAAACACAACTCCAGCATACACAAACAAACCCACAAACAAGATAGAGGAAGACTCATCAAAGAAGATCTCCCGGCTCATAACCCGTGTGTATTCGATTTATTCATTCTACCTGCATTAAACTAAAGTAGGTAAAGAGGGGTGCGGGTGTGGGGGAAGCAATTTACACAGTTCGAAATTCGATTCAAAACGGGTACGGTGGGGTATTTTTCTTAAATAAATTGAATATAAAGATTAATTTTAGAATTTATAGGATGGGTGATTATTTTTAGGGGGTTTGGGCTGTTTTCATAGTTAGTCCAAGTTTAGGGTTTTTGTTTGAGTTGTAGGACTTGTATTGTATCTATGGCCCAATTCAAGCTGGCATATGCAACCTTTCTTCTCTGGTACTAGCTCGACAAATCTGTTCTTCATTTTTTTCTCGCATGTCCTTTACCGTTCTTGATGAAACCGGAAGGAAACGTCCGTTCGTTGCGAACAACCGCGTTCGGAGAAATTGACAAGAGCAGAAAAAACATCCTATGAAGGCATTAGCAGATAAATGTGTGTGTCGCAAACACAATGTAAGGAACGACAAAGACACATGTCATACATGCTCCCTACCCACGGAGATTACACGTGTCAACGCTGGATTGAGATGTGTCCTAACCCAATCCATGCTATTGGACCACTATAAAAGAACGAAGAAGGGAATGAGAAGTGGACTTTTCGGAAATCTAAAGAACCAAGATAGAGAAAGAAAGAGAAAATAGAGTAGAGCTAAGATCGAAGATTAAGAATAATCAATCAAGTTGCGCAATCGGAATTCTCGATAGCTCCGCGGAGAAAGTTACCAACATCTCCGGCGTCAATAGAGAGACAGACTTTTGAAAACCTCTCGTAGAGAAAGTAAACACTGGCCGCGGCGAATCGATATCACATTCTCCGCCCGTGTTACATGTATTTATCACAAACTCTATGGGTTTAGGGTGTAGCTCCTCAAGGTAAGAAGGAAAGGTTTAGCATTGACCGCGTCATCACGGCACAGGTTCGGCCACACACATATAAGGCGTGCGGGTCAGGTAAGCTCGTGATGAACACGCCAAACCCTCTCGGTTTTCCCTAGTTCCCACATAAAAATGTGATTTTAAGGGGGGGGGGGGGGGGGGGGGGGGTCTCTTTTCTTGACTGAGCTCCACCGATGTTTCGATACGCCCACATCCTCGAAATGGTTCGAGTTTTTGATAGTTTTCGGTACAACGTTCTTGGAACGGAATTCTATACCATGTACCACAAATCCAGCTTCAATGGGGTGAAGCGATTGAGGGATGAATTATGAATGAAGATTTTCCACGCCCTAATAATCCACTCATTCACCTATCTCGCATACCAACATAAAAATCTAAAATATATGTTTTAACGCGGATACTTTATACACCACAAATCCACATTCAATACGGTGTGAAGGCATGTTGGATTCGACATGAAGTAGTGGCGTTCAATTGGACGTGGACTAATGACATTCGAAACATCTATAGAGAGAATTAAAAATATGATTAATTAGAGATTAGAGACTATTCTACGTCTAATTGAACGTGGTCCACATCGAATTGAACGCAAATTAACGAGACGATGATTTGGATTTCTTAAGTAATATGATGTCACAATGTATGCTACTTATTTGACTTACACTATGAACACATATTTGTAGATGTTTCTGTTACGTGTATTAAATAATTACACAATGTATTATGATTGTTTTTGACGCAGAACGGAAGCCTAAACCTCGCAAGCACGAGATTTGCAATGGAGGCTTCACAAGCGACGAAACCCTAGAACCGATAAATTGGGATCCACCAGGAAGAGAAAGGATTTCTCTGAGTAATTGGAAATTAGATAATTGAATAGTGTGCTTTCCAGGGCTACAACTTATTAAATATGAAAGACGGAAATAAACCCTAATTGCGAATTAATTAAAATAAAATAACGAAAATTGCAAAAATGGACGGAAAACATAAAAGTCTGAATTTGAGCCCTGAAACGATCTCGGATGCCCGAAAAAGGCCATACATCACAGCAAAGCAGTGAGTTTGACTCGTGGCGCGATTCCCTATCCGGAAAGGTATCATAATAAGGAATCCGACACCAGACGCTCTAAATCACCTCTCCCGATACCGCACTTTCTTCCGATCAAGTTCTTCCTCTATTTGCACGGCCAGGCGATCTGCATCAGTCTCCTCCACCTCCGAAGAACTCGACCCCGAGTTCTGATCTGGATAAAGGACCTCATCGGCGTGATACTCATAAATGTCAGCAACGTTGAAGGTGTTGGAGATAGCCATGGACTCGGGCAGAGCAACAACATAGGCATTGTCGTTGATCTTGCGGGTCACCTTGAAAGGACCATACTTGCGGGGCTGCAACTTCTTGTAAGTGCCTACCAGGAAACGTTCTTTGCGCAGGAACACCATGACTTCATCCCCTACGTTGAACGTCTTGACTCGCCGATGCTTGTCGGTTGCCGCTTTATTTTTCTGGCCCGTAGCCTCCAGCTTGGCTCGGACAGCGTCTTTCATGGCCTGAAAAACTTGTGCCATCGACTCAGCAGCAGCACTAGTGCCAGGTGCCTTAGGCAAGGTAACCAAGTCGACGACGTGCCGAGGAGTCGAAGTATAAACAACAGAGAAAGGGGACCTTCCCAGGGTAGAATGCACAACACCGTTGTAAGCAAACTCGATATGTGCCAAGGCTAGATCCCACTGTTTTGGTTTGTCACCACAAACACTCCGAATCATATTGCCCAAGGTTCTGTTTGTGACCTCTGTCTGACTGTCTGTTTGCGGATGTGCAGTTGAGCTCCTCTTCAAAGTCGTCCCAAACAACCTCCACAAAGTAACCCAGAAGTGACTGAGGAACTTAGTGTTTCTGTCTGATGTGATGGATTTAGGAACCCCGTGTAGGCGCACAACCTCCCTGAAAAACAGTTTGGCAATGTTGGAGGCATCTGCAGTCTTCTTGCACGGTATGAAGTGGGACATTTTCGAGAACCTGTCAACCACCACGAATACATAGTCGACCCCCTGTTGCGTACGTGGTAGCCCGAGCACAAAATCCATCGAAAGGTCGAGCCAAATATCTTCAGGAATCGGTAAAGGTAAGTACAGACCGGTATTCTGTGACTGACCTTTAGAAACCTGGCAAGTGTAACATTGTCTGACAATTGCTCCAACGTCTCTTTGTAAGTGTGGCCAAAAGTATCTTTCCTCCAAGATCGCGAGGGTCTTGTCTCTGCCCAGATGACCCCCGAGACCACCACCATGCAAGTCTCTGATGAGCTTCTCTCGCAAGGACGTTGAGGGGATGCATAACTGCGCTCCTTTGAACAAATACCCCTCCTCAATATGAAAATCAGCACACGGATGCTTACGGCTGCACTTGACCCATAGCTCCTTGAAATCGGGGTCCTCCTCATACAGTTCCTTGAGCACATCGAAACCCACGATCTCCTGAGCTAACGTAATCAGCAAGGACGCCCTCCGACTCAAGGCATCGGCGACCTTATTCTGCGCGCCTGACTTATGCTGAATAATAAAAGGGAATTTTTGCAGGAAGCTAATCCAGCGAGCGTGCATCCTGTTGGTGATGACTTTCTGGCTATGCAGGAACTTCAGAGCTTGGTGATCTGTAAACAGAATGAATTCCCTCTGAATCAGGTAATGTTCCCACTGTTTCAGTGCCCTAAACACCGCATGGAGCTCCTGATCATAAGTGCTCCACTTTTGACGGGCGTCACTCAGTTTCTCGCTGAAGAAAGCCACTGGCCTCTTTTCTTGAGATAGCACAGCCCCAATACCCACGCCACTAGCGTCACACTCGACCTGGAAGACCTTATCAAAATCTGGCAAAGCGAGGACGGGTGCGGTGCACAACTTTTCCTTGATCAAAGCAAAACTCTTGTCCTGCTCAAGGCCCCACTGGAACTTTCCTTTCTTTAGACACTCCGTAATAGGGGCGGTGATCGTACTGAAGTCCCTAACGAACCTTCTGTAGAAGGTGGCCAGCCCATGGAAGCTACGAACTTCCGTCACGGACTGGGGTGTTGGCCAGTCCCTAATTGTCCTCATCGACCTGTATACCCTCCTCACCCACAACAAAGCCTAGAAAGATTAGCTTGTTGGTGCTGAAAGTACACTTCTTGAGGTTAATATATAGCTGATTCTCCAACAGAACCTGCAGTACCAGTTTCAACTGATCTAGGTGCTCCTCCTTGCTCCGGCTATAGATTAGGATGTCATCGAAGTAAACTACAACAAAAGAGCCGATGAAAGGGCGAAGGACCTGATTCATTACCCTCATAAAGGTACTCGGCGCGTTGGACAATCCGGATGGCATCACTAGCCACTCATACAAGCCATCCTTGCTCTTGAACGCCGTCTTCCATTCGTCCCCGAGCCTGATTCGAATCTGATGGTACCCGCTGCGGAGGTCTATCTTCGAGAACACCTTAGATCCGGACAACTCATCAAGCATGTCTTCCAATCGGGGAATAGGAAAGCGATATTTGATGGTGATCTTGTTAATGGCCCGGTTATCCACGCACATCCTCCATTGGTTACCCTTCTTTGGAACTAGAAGGACCGGAACGGCGCAAGGGCTCATGCTTTCACGGATGAAACCCTTTTTCAGCAAGTCTTCAATTTGATCCCGCAAGATCTCATTCTCCTTCGGACTCATACGGTAATGTGGCAAATTTGGCAAGCTCGAGCCCGGAATCAAATCGATTTGGTGCTGGATGTCCCGCATAGGGGGCAAATCGTCCGGTAACTCATCCGAAATCAACTTCTCAAACCCACGCAGAATCCTCTGAACGTCTGCGGGAATCGTTTCTTCCTCTGGACCGCTGCTGATCAGTCCCTTGACCACCAAAGGGTAGAAACACTCGACATCTCGAGCCTCTTCCTCCCAAGCTCTTCCGTTTAGCACTAGGAAATTGGATTTTCCCGCTTCTGGCGGCTTATCAAAGTGAAAGACAGGGGCCATCGCAATCTTATGGCCACCCCATTTGAATAGCATCACATTATCACGACCTCTGTAGGTGATGTCGGTATCGAATTGCCAAGGACGGCCTAGGAGGACATGGCATACATCCATGTTGATTACGTCGCACAACACTTCTGCCTTGTAGTGCTTCCCAATTGACAAAGGCACCTTGCAGGTTAGTGATACTCGAACGTGGGAGCCCTTGTTCACCCATCCTAAGTCGTAGGGCCTATCTCTGGGCTGTGTTGGCAACCCCAAATGGTCAATCAGCTTCTGTGAAACCAAGTTCTCCGTGCTCCCATTGTCCACAATCACGTTACACAGCTTGCCCGCCACGGAGCAATGCGTTTTAAACAGGTTCTTCCGCTGGCCTTCATCATTCGATGACAGGAGAAGACGTTGCACTACAATGTTGATCCTTTCACTAGAATCTTCTTCCGCAAATTCAGCGTCAGAGTACCCGTCGGTCTTCTTTTCTTGCTCATCGTCATTCTCATCTGCGTAGACAAACGCAGTGGTCCACCGGGAAGGACAAACATTCGATCTGTGCCCAGTTCCTCCGCATCGGAAACACTTATCCCCGGTCGGTCTTGCATATGGGTTGGGGGCTTTCTGATCAGTCGGCTTGGCTGGTGCTTTGGTGGACGCAAAAGTTCCACCCTTGTCACCCGCTGCACTCTTGTCCTTGGCTGGGGCAGTCTTGTCTCCTCCCGACTCAGGGCCCTGTTGCGGGTAACGACGGAAAGGCTGGAAATTTCTGGGCGACTTCTCCATCAGTTCCGCCTTGAGGGCTAAACTGGTCGCCTCGGTAACGGTCAAGCATGTCTGCAGCCCCATCTTCTCCTGGATGGAGGGCTTCAAACCATTGATGTAGCGAGCCACCCTCTGATTTTCGGTTTCCCTCACCTCATTCCGCTCACTCAGCCTTAGGAAATCGGTGGTGTATTCAGCAACGCTCCTCTTGCCTTGGGTACATTCCAGGTACATCTTATACAGGATCTGCTCATAATCATCCGGTAGGAACCGCCCCATCAGCAACTGTTTCATTCGCCTCCATGTTCGGATCGGACTCTTTCGTTGTTTTTGCCTCTGCGCTACCAGCTTGTCCCACCAAACGGCTGCAGTGCTCTTGAGACGAACGGCGACCATCTTCACCTGCTTATTCTCTGGGACTGACATGATATCAAAGAACCGATCAACCTCGATTTGCCAATCGAGAAGTTCCTCGACGCTCATATTTCCGTAGAATAGCGGGATATCAGCCTTAACCCTGTAGTCATGCCGACCCTGCTGGTTGCCCTGATCCTCTGTCAGATCCTCCTCAAGAACCTCCTCCTCCTCGAAAGAAGAATCCCCATCCGCTCGACGGTTATTTCCGCCGCCTCCTCGAGGCGGGTCCCTATTGCCATCGCCGGCACCGCCTAGATTGCCAGCGCCGTCGCCGCCACCGTTGCTAGCGCCACCGCCGCCGTTGCCAGCGCCGCCACCACCGTTGCCAGTACCGAACATCGTCCTCAACTGGCCAGTCAGATCATAAAGAGCCGTGATAAAAGCCTCGGAGATCTGCCTTCGTAACTGACTGGTCTCCCATCAAGCCTCACTCGAAAACAGACTGGAGAAACCTGCTCTGATACCAATTGACGCAGAACGGAAGCCTAAACCTCGCAAGCACGAGATTTGCAATGGAGGCTTCGCACGCGACGAAACCCTAGAACCGATAAACTGGAATCCACCAGGAAGAGAAAGGATTTATCTGAGTAATTGGAAATTAGATAATTGAATAGTGTGCTTTACAGGGCTATAACTTATTAAATATGAAAGACGGAAATAAACCCTAATTGCGAATTAATTAAAATAAAATAACGGAAATTGCAGAAATGGACGGAAAACATAAAAGTTTGAATTTGAGCCCTGAAACGACCTCGGATGCCCGAAAAAGGCCATACGTCACGGCAAAGCGGTGAGTTTGACTCGTGGCACGATTCCTTATCCGAAAAGGTATCATAATAAGGAATCCGACACCAGACGCTCTAAATCACCTCCGCCGATACCGCACTTTCTTCCGATCAAGTTCTTCCTCTATTTGCACGGCCAGGCGATCTGCATCAGTTTTAGTTGTATGTGTCGATTAAAATATATATACCGGTGTAGCTTTATTAATATTTGAATTTTACTTAAAAAAAATCTCTATTTGCTTCACTTATTGATTACTCGCTCCAATGGCTCCATCGATATAAGTTGGACGAGGGTGAATATATCTGCAGATGTTAGGTAATGTGGGTAAAGCTATGATCATGAAAATACTAGGTATCCGCCTATCATAAGGCATAACCTGTCTCATTTTCCATCCCTAGGTAGTAGGTAGGGAGAATGAAGATGAAGGTGTTGTAATGTTATATGTTTATTTCCCTATGTCTTGCTTTCATATGTGTTACATGTAATATTGTTATGTGCTTGTAAACATGTATGAGTGTATGATGAGTATACATATAACATATATTATATGCTTGGATATACATGGATGCACAATATATGATTAGGCTCGACTGAGTCATATTGAGTCGAGATCGACTTGATCCTCTAACGAGTCTAGTGCATATTTGTGGAGTGATAATGTATAACCTATAGTATATTTAATATATGTATAATATGTATGACATAAAGTTAGAAGGCTTACCCGGATGTGGGCTTTAGGCCCATTCCCAAGCCCATAAGATCTTTGACGTTGGACGAGCTTGGCGGCCTTTGGTCCAGTTGATGAAGCGCAGCGTTTTGCCTTTGCTCCACTTGAAGATCCGAAGCCCTAGCTATATAAGCTCGCTAGCAGCTTCTGGATCCTTCAGTTCAGCTCTCTCTCTCCTCCGTCTCCTCTCAAACGCTCTCAAAGGGTTCTAGGGTTTCTAGGGTTTTCTCCTAGCTCCTCCCCGACGATTGTGACGACGAAGGTGGTGGCTGCTCTCGATGATCTCCTGGTGGTGGTGCGGCTAAGCTCCTGGCTTTGGTTGCCGCTTGTCTCACGTCTGGAGATCTAGGGTTTGGGAGTTTCGAAGAGATCTTCGAACTCCGATCATCCCACACAGGGGGATCTTCTTCTCTTGTGTCTCTGAAACTCGTACATGCTTAGATCTGGGGTTTACGTTTGCATTGCTTGTTTGTAACCCTCTGTTGAACATTACCTAGTGGATTCGACCTGTTCTTGAGGCCCCGAGGACGTAGGCATATCTTTGCCGAACCTCGTAAAACTCTGGTGTTTGTTCTTGCTCTTGCATGTTTGTTTTGAGTTTCTTGTTTTCGTATCTCTCGCTTCCGCATTCAATCACTTTCGTTATCTCGAATCTCGATTCAACAAGTGGTATCAGAGCTTGAGTGTCGCGTTTCCGATTTCCTGGCTCATTGTTGAGTTCTAGGGATAGGTTACAGGTGTAGGGCCTCGGGCTGACCTAAAAGGCGACATCGCTGGTGCAGCACCCCCCCTACACGACATACCACTGCCTTGTTTGTTTAGATCTAGGCTTGTGTGTTTACGTTTCTGTGCTCTGCTCTTGGATTCAAGGTTTTCTGGAATCTTTTGCGTGATTTACTGTGTTTTGTTAAGTTTTTTAAATTCTTGACTATAAACATGGGTGAATCCTATCGTTTAAAGCCCTTCAATGGCACAACTGACTTTGCTATGTGGCAGGTAAAAATGAAGGCCATATTAATCAAAGAAAATTGCTATGAAGTGCTCACTGGAGAAGATGTCGATGAAGACAAAAAGAAGGATCTAAAACGTCTTGATAAAGTAGCACACGGTGAGATTATGTTGAGACTCACAGATGAAGTGGCTAGGCAAGTTCTTACTTGCACAACTACTGAAAAGCTTTGGAAAAGGTTGGAAGAATTATACTTGGTAAAATCACTACCAAGTAGGGTAAATCTCTTCAACAAACTTTTCAATTATAAAATGTCTACTACTTGCACTCTTGCTGAAAATCTTGACAGATTCTTGGCTATTACCCAAGATCTGGAGAGATGTGGTGATAAAGTTGATGAGACTCAATTATGTGTGTTATTGCTTAATTCCTTGCCTGCACAGTTTACTACTTTTGTTGATGTTGTTCAGTATGGTACTAATAAGTTGACTCAAAAGGAGCTTATTGACTCTATCATACAGAAAAATGAAAATCTGAAAGTGTTTAAAGCTGTGAATGGAAATAAGACTGACTCTAAACCTGAAAACAAAGATGAGGTTCTTATGGTGAAGTCTAAGTACAAAGGCAATAGGAAACCTAAGCAACAGGAAAATAAAGACAATAAATTTGATTCTGTGTCTTCTGATAAATCCAGTGGTGAAAAACCTGATAAATTTCATCTTTTATGTACTTACTGCAATAAAACTGGTCATCTTGAGAAACATTGTTTTAAAAAGAAAAGAGATATTAAAGCTGGTAAGAAACCTAATGTGTGTGCTATTTGTGAATCCCATCCTTATGTTACTCATGAAGTTCTTGCATTATTAAGTGACACTGATTCTACTACTTGGATTTTGGATTCTGGGTGTACTATGCATGCTACCTTCCATAAATCATGGTTCTTTGAGCTTAAATGTTTTGATGCTGGTACTGTTATGCTAGGTGATCACTCTATTCTTAAAATTAAAGGTGTTGGATCTGTTGCTTTAAAAATGTTTGATAATGTGATTAGAATTGTTAAGGATGTTAAATGGGTTCCTGATTTAAGGAGAAACTTGCTATCTGAAAGTGCTTTTGAAGAATTACACTATGATATGTCCAGTTCTAATGGTGTTAGAATTATTTCTAAAAATGGGAAGCCTGTCATTAAATGCTTTAGAAAGAAGGGTCTTTATGAAGTGTTGGCTACTCCTGTTTTGAATTATTCTGCTTCTGCCTTTACTGCTTCTGTGCATACTATGTCTCTGCATGATACTATGTTGTGGCATAATAGATTAGGTCACATTGGCAATAAAGGCTTAGAACACCTTCATAAAACTGGCATTATTAACTCCAAACCTTGCATGATTGATCTTTGTGAAAATTGTATCCTAGGAAAGCATGCTAGAAAAGGTTTTAAGCATTCATCTTATGTTGTTGTTGCCCCTCTTGAATATATTCATTCTGATTTGTGGGGACCCTCCCCTGTTCCTACTGTAGGACATAAGAGATATTTCATGTCTCTCATTGATCACTACATTAGGAAGGTTTGGGTCTATTTGCTTAAAACTAAAGATGAGGCTTTTGAAATCTTTAAAAACTGGAAAGTTGGAGTTGAAAATGAAACTGGCCTTACTGTTAAATGTTTAAAAACTGACAAGTTTAATGGTATTAAGAGACACTTAACCATTTCTGGAACTCCCCAGCAGAATGGTACTGCTGAGAGGATGAACAGGTCTCTCCTTGAAAAAGCTAGATGCATGCTTATCTCTTCTGGTTTGAAACATTGTTTGTGGGGTGAAGTTGTTGTGACTGCTGCTTATCTGATAATAGGACTCCTTCCTCTATTATTGATTTTAAAACTCCCTATGAGTTATGGACTAAAAGAAAGCCAAACTTAGACCACATTAAACCTTTTGGTTGCACTGTGTTTTCTTATGTTAACCAAGGTAAACTTAATCCTAGGTCCCAAAAATGTGTGCTATTGGGTTATCCTGAAGGGGTTAAGGGTTATAAGTTGCTTCTTGTCCAACCTGGAGTGTATAAAACTATTGTGAGTAGGAATGTCTTTATCAATGAGCATGAATTTCATTTTAAGAAAGCTTCTCCTGTTATCTCAGATGCTAACTTGCAGGTACAAGAGGATCAATTCTTTGTGCCTAAGCACAATGATGATGATTCAGATGATGAGTTTGACAGTGGTTTTTCTCCCTCTTCTTCCTCTACTCTCTCTGCTCATGATTCTTCTCTGTCTACTTCTAATGATGCTACTGTTTCTGATAATATGCAAATTGATGTTGTGCAACCTCACCAATTGGGTGGGGAAGCAAATAATGAACCTAATTCCTCTTCTACTTCTCCTATTTCTGTGAATGAGGATGATATTGTCATTTCTGTGCCTGAGTCTGGTTCTGGTTCCTCTAGTTCTTCAGCCTCTGAAGGGCATGACTTGACTAATTGGCAGTTGACTAGGGATAGGAGTCCTAGGACTGTTATACCAAATAAAAGGTTCATTAATAACATTGTTGAGTTTGCTTGCTTAGTTTCTGATGTTGTGAAGATCTTTACTCCTGAAACTTATGAACAAGCTATGAAGTGTCTTCATTCTGCTAAATGGAAACAGGCCATGAATGATGAGATAGAATCTATGAGGGTGAATAAAACCTGGACTTTGGTGCCTAAACCTGTGAATTCTAGATTAATTGATTGTAAATGGATCTATAAATTGAAAGATGGCATTTCTAAGTCTGACCCCCCTAGATACAAAGCTAGGCTGGTTGCTAAGGGTTTTACCCAAAGAGAGGGTGAGGATTACAATGAAATATTTGCTCCTGTTGTGAAATATAAAACTTTGAGACCGTTGCTTGCCATGACTGATGTTTATGATTTTGAATTAGAACAAATGGATGTTAAGACAGCTTTTCTTCATGGTGACTTGGATGAGACAATTTATATGAGACAGCCTAAGGGCTTCATTGATTATGTGCATCCTAATCATGCTTGCTTGTTAAATAAATCCATCTATGGTTTAAAACAGTCACCTAGACAATGGAATATCAAGTTTGACAAGTGCATGAGGTTCAGTCTAGGGTTTAAAAGGAGCAAATTTGATACCTGTTTATACTTTAAGGGTGTCAATAAGAGTCATGTGCTTTATGTGCTTTTGTATGTGGATGACATCTTGTTGATTTCCAAATCTGTTGATGCTATTCATGATATTAAAAAGAACTTACAAAAGCATTTTGACATGAAAGACTTAGGCATTGCTAAAAAGATTTTAGGCATGTCTATTATAAGAGATAGGAAGCATAAGAAGTTGTGGTTGCATCAGTGTGACTATGTGCATAAGGTTCTTGAGAGATTTCATATTTTTGGTGATAAGATTAACAACATTCCTTTAGGTGCTCATCTTGATCTCACTAAAATAAAAGGGAAGTTGTCTGTTGCTGAATTGAATATTATGAAATCCATTCCTTATGATGCTGCTGTAGGTTCAGTGATGTACTCTATGATTTGTACTCGTCCTGATCTTGCATTTGCTATTAGCACACTTAGCAGGTTCATGTCTGAACCAGCTGAGAAACACTGGGTGTCTATGAAATACTTGTTGAGATATTTACTTGGCACTGCTAACCTGTCTTTGTTATATGCTGAACACTCCTCCTCTTATAACTTACATGGCTTTGTGGATGCTGATTATGCTTCTAACAAGGATACTAGGAAATCTATTACTTCCTATGTGTATACATGGGCAGGTAATTGTGTTTCCTGGAAATCCCAGCAGCAACCCATTGTTGCTCTCTCATCCACTGAAGCTGAGTACATAGCAGCTACAGAGGCCTGCAAGGAGGCTATCTGGCTGCAAGGAATCCTTAAAGAGATAGAGAGGAAGCACTACACCTCTGTCTTACACATTGACAGTCAAAGTGCACTCTATCTCTGCAGGGACCCCATGTACCATGAGCGTACTAAACATATTGATGTTAGATACCATTTTATTTGTGAGAAAGTGGAAGATAATGTCATACATGTTAAGAAAATTGATGGTAAGCTTAATCCTGCAGATTTTGGCACTAAAATTGTTCCTTATGAAAAATTTGTGTTCTGCAGGAACTTCCTCCATTTGGAGGATTTCCATGGGTGATCCTTGCATGTTTGGGCTGATGACGGATGGCCTTGAGTCCACTATGTTTAGGCTATAGTCTGCTTGGAGCAAGACTTAGAAAAATAGAGGGTGATTTGTTGTAATGTTATATGTTTATTTCCCTATGTCTTGCTTTCATATGTGTTACATGTAATATTGTTATGTGCTTGTAAACATGTATGAGTGTATGATGAGTATACATATAACATATATTATATGCTTTGATATACATGGATGCACAATATATGATTAGGCTCGACTGAGTCGTATTGAGTCGAGATCGACTTGATCCTCTAACGAGTCTAGTACATATTTGTGGAGTGATAATGTATAACCTATAGTATATATAATATATGTATAATATGTATGACATAAAGTTAGAAGGCTTACCCGGATGTGAGCTTTAGGCCCATTCCCAAGCCCATAAGATCTTTGACGTTGGACGAGCTTGGCGGCCTTTGGTCCAGTTGATGAAGCGCAGCGTTTTGCCTTTGCTCCACTTGAAGATCCGAAGCCCTAGCTATATAAGCTCGCTAGCAGCTTCTGGATCCTTCAGTTCAGCTCTCTCTCTCTCCTCCGTCTCCTCTCAAACGCTCTCAAAGGGTTCTAGGGTTTTCTCCTAGCTCCTCCCCGGCGATTGTGACGACGAAGGTGGTGGCTGCTCTCGGTGATCTCCTGGTGGTGGCGCGGCTAAGCTCCTGGCTTTGGTTGCCGCTTGTCTCACGTCTGGAGATCTAGGGTTTGGGAGTTTCGAAGAGATCTTCGAACTCCGGTCATCCCACACAGGGGGATCTTCTTCTCTTGTGTCTATGAAACTCGTACATGCTTAGATCCGGGGTTTACGTTTGCATTGCTTGTTTGTAACCCTCTGTTGAACATTACCTAGTGGATTCGGCCTGTTCTGGAGGCCCCGAGGACGTAAGCATATCTTTGTCGAACCTCGTAAAACTCTGGTGTTTGTTCTTGCTCTTGCATGTTTGTTTTGAGTTTCTTGTTTTCGTATCTCTCGCTTCCGCGTTCAATCACTTTCGTTATCTCGAATCTCGATTCAACAGAAGGGATGAAATTGGGGTGGGATAAAAGTCGAAGATGGAAGAGGCAGAAATGGTTGTTGGGCCATTTAAAGTGAAATCTCTAATTTCGGTGAGTAATTTGGGCCTGAACATAGGCCCATACATCAATTGGGCCCCATTTTGAGAACAAATCCTCCTGAGCCTCAATCAGGGGTGTGAATATATTAGTACAACAGTGGAGTAGTTGATTGATTAATTGGTTTTGGACAACTGTTAGTCTGTTACCCAAACAAACAACACCATAATAAACGCAGTTGAATTCCCCATCTTCACTTCCCTCCCTCACTTTACTTCCTAATAACAAACATCTTACATCGGTGTAGTTGTGAATTGTGATTCATTCCATCCATCGTCCTTCGGAATTCACGTAATAAATTTTAGAATAGAGGATTCACATAATTAAACTTTGAATTCACATGATCGATGTTGAAAATAAGGAAAATTGATTTTGAGATGAAATCTCGTTAGAATTACGTGCGACATCTATGTTTAATTTCTTTTCAATCAACATGTGTATGAAAGTCAAATGCGGAGGGAGTAGATGCATGATGTTGATGTTGGTAGATGGATGACGTTGAGAATGAGATGGTAGATAGATTACGCAGTTATTATAGCCTCCTTGTTAGCTACGTTTTATATATTGAGCACCAGATCTATATATATATATATATATATATATAATATACTATTGTATTAAACTCAAAATGCGTCCACACACAATTTAATTAAGGCTATATTAAGATATTGTGAAACACACCGATTCAAAACAATTTCACTCAATCAACAACTATATATATAGTACCCATATATTCCCTCCAATTAATTTTAAATCTCAACTACTTTTTTATAGAAACTAGTTTTTAATCAATTCTATTTAATGTTAATTCAACCAAACTTTTTAAACAGATATTCAACTCCATCAACATTCAACCATATATACTTTTTAAACAGATATGCAACTCAACAAAATCATCTCGATCTCCTCAACCAAAATTTATCTCAACTGAATCATTTAACCAACATTTGTCTCAATCACTAGATGATTCCTTAAATAAAATTAATAATTTAAGTGGGCCAATTTAATTAATTTAATTGCTTAGTTGAGTGTTCATTAGTTGACTTGAAAGATAGTAGAGTGTGTAATTAATAAAAATCTGCGAAATTAAGTTAACACTTTGTCTCGAATTTAAAATTAGAATAACGCCAATAAACCAATCACAAGTTGGTGTAGTGGTTATGAGGCTACATCTCATGCCCCGAGGTTCGAAGTTCGAAGTGAGTGGGAGGGTCAACCCCTTAATGCGCCTACAGTAACCCGATCCAGATGGAAACGGTTTCGAACATTTATTTACCAAATTTAAGGAGATGGCTTTGTTGAGAAAACATGTGATATTAAATCGAGATCGATAACTTGGATGCGGTCAAGTTAGCTTTTGTATCGTGCGTTTCGAAGACTTTTGAGTTTAGATTGACTACACATTCAGGTACTCGATCGGGTCGGGTCGGGTCGGGTCTGACCGACGGGTGAAGTCGATCTTGTTAACGTATGATTGTATATACATTTGCTGAAACAGTACTACTGACCTCCACTGCATGTGGTAGGAAGGAATGAACTTACATAACTATATGAAACACCAAGCCGGTAAAGTGGGACCCCTACTTTGAAAAATCAAAATGTACAATTTAACATTCTGGACCCTACTTACAAGTGTACAACCGATCCATACGTAACTCGAGCCAGAGCCAAAATGATTGAGAGATTTGATATGAGATTTTTTTTTTTTTTTTGTGAGGTAAAAGATTTGGATATAGGCGAGACACTGTATTATATGCAATAACATTCTTATGGATGAGGTCATTAAGACTGGATGGTTCACAATCTCCACTCCCTTGGTAAAGCGGCAACGGTGTACATCATTATCAGCCGCTTTATTGCCATTGCAGGACACGTGAGAAAATGATACAAAGTTAAAGTGTTGTAGAGTCAATTTAATATCCACCAAGATTAATTCAACTTCCCAAGGATATCACGTGATACCACGCAGTCTCCTGGAAGGTAGGAATTTTATGGTTTGCGAAAGTAGATTGATTCCTAAAGAACAATATTGTCCACCATCTAACAGCCAGAAAACCTTTCTTATCATTACTAAGTTTACTCATGATGTCATTAAAGATCAGTTTGAATATAAAGTTGTTCCGACGGAGATAGTAGATCATGGAGAGGGTATCCAAGACACTCAACAAGCAAGTGACTGTCATCTTCATATGCGATCCCCCTTGTTACCAACCTGACTTTAGTCGTGAGTCCATAAATTGAAAGTGCAACCTAAAATTTTGAAAAAAAAAGGGGAAGATGTGTCGGCATGGAGTAGCACTTTCAATTTCCAAATCCATCCCAAATTCTCACTCCCGTTACATCGGCTTTGGGAGATATATAAGACAATAAGCACTAGGAGTAGTGAACCACCCATTTTTATCTGGCCACCAATAGAGTCAGTCTTCAAGCGGATTGATTGGAAGGAGGATAGAAATAATATTGTCAACCATCGAGGATGGTAATTTTTCAGCTAGTCTTTCCTCCCACCCTTTTTCGCCCATGAAAGTGTTTCTCATATCAACTATATGGAAGATTAAAAACGATAAATTATAAGGCAGCGTCAAGTTTTATAATGTATTTAATTATTAAAAAAAAATTCAAAAAATGTGGAACACATATTAATAATTACTCTCTTTAATTTGATTAATATCCGCTAAGTTGATATAGATTATTCACTAAGTTGGTAGTAATTTTTCGATGGTAATGGGCATTTATCGTTGAGACTTGATATTCAAAACTTGAAAAATTGTGATTCAATGTTCAACTATTCGGCAAGTTGATAGAAATTATTCGATAAGTTGATGGTAATTGTTCATGGGTAGTAGGGAGCTAGGTTATCGTTTACATTTGATTTAAGCAACTTGTAAAAGTGTAGTGCATTGTTTGAACTATTCGATAATGCGATATTAATTATTCTCTAACTTGATAGTTATTATTCATTTGTAAAGAGGGGTTATCGTCTAGATAATAGCAAAAGATTGATCAATTTTGCAACCATTCACTAGGGTGATAGTAATTATTCACTAACTTCATAGTTATTATTCGTTTGTAGTAAATTTGCACAAAAATAAAATAAAAAAACAAACAATTGTAGGCACGTTTTGCTCCATATCCGGATTTGTTCAGTTACCAAATGGGTATTGTGCTTCACACGCCCTCTCTTGTGAGAGTGGAGTCGTATTTCACGTGGGTCCCACGTTTTTTAAAATAAATTATTAAAATCCAAGATTAATCACAACCTCCCATATTTCCATTCGATTTATGGCCAATATTTATATATTAACACAAATACAATAAGACTTGTTAACATTTGATCCATATTTAATTCATAATAAATTAATATAACTCGATATACGTTTATCCCCGTATAAAAGTCTATCAGATATTTGTCATGCATAGAGGGGTATATGTGATATGGGTATTAGTATATATATCCTTAATTGTAATTGGGGAAATTATCCAATCAATAATCAAATAAACAGTTACCCAACCCAGTTTTGTCACGAAATTCTAAAACCCACGCCTAAGGTTGTGTTTGACAGTAGATTGTAAAAAGTAGATTTTGTGTAGATTATGTAGATTTTGGAGGTTATGGGTTTTTTTTGTAGATTATGGAGATTTCAGAGGTTATGCTGTTTGGGGAACAAAAATCTCGTTAAAAGCTAGAAAGATGTTTGGTGTAGGTAAGATTTGTAAGGGGTTTTTGTTAGGAAAATGTCCAAACTGCCCTTCACTTTTACCCTCCCCTCCCCGTTCGCCTCAGCCCCACACACAATCATGTCACCATTGCAACCTCCCATTGCGATGGATCCTCCTGCTCGTGTGCCCAATCGGACCAAACACATGCGACCGCGACGCCGCTTCGCTGTTCTAATTCTCCAGTTTCCGGCGAGGCTCTGTTTCAGACTGTGGAAGAGCGGCGGAGAAAGACGCCGTTGAGACGGAAAACTGCGGTCAAATAGGAGGAGGATCGAGAAATCAGCCAGGAGAAGAACATGACAGTGAAACAGAACTCGAGAGCCCTGACGATCTTCCTGATTCTAGTGAAACCGAATGGAAATTGACAGTAAAAAGTACAAACCACAGGACAAGTGCAGCAACTCGATGACGGAGAGGACTAGCAGCTCGGTGATGGAGAGGGCAGATGCAACAGCTCAATCCATGAACGATTCAAGAGGGGAGGAGAGGGAGGGAAGAAGGGAATCGAAAAATGGAGACAGGTGCAGCAGATCGGTGACGGGGGTAGGAATGGAAAGGAAAAGGATAATCTCCACCAAAAGCTTGAAAAGCTTGGCCCCCCAAGGTTTCATTTTCGCCGATTTCTAATCTACCAAAAGCTCCCCAAAGCTTGATAATCTTCTCCTTGAGCTTCTGCCAAACACCACACGGAGAGCTTTGGTTTTTTTTTGAAAGCTTGAAAAGCTTCCAAAGCTACCACCAAACACAGCCTAAATCATGCTTGCTCAAGCTTTGCAACCTCCTGCGAGTCTTCACTGAATTTAGTAATGGATGCCCCCACCTTACTTGCCAACCCAGTTTTATCATGAAATTGCTTCCTCAACAAACCCGGCTCCAAGGAAATTAAATCGTCAAGCTTGTAGATTAACCATCCAAAACAACACCATTTTGACCCTTGACTCCCCAATGAGCAATATAAAGTATAAACTCTTCTTGTGTAGGGATGACTATTATAAACCATCTTTAGCTTACCCCTTTTAGTCTAATTGAGGGGTCTAGCACCTGCCAACTCCAAACTAATATGATCAATAGGCAATTGAATGAAAACAACTCTCCCAAGAGTAAACAAATACGGGAACACCCCTCAACGAAGAAACCTAAGTATAGGTACACGACTACACGGGAACGGGGCAATCAAAATTTCATTCTACCACCCCTCATCTAAATTTGGACACCTTAATCACCCACCTTAAAATTAAAAAAATCAAAACTAATTAAATTTATGAGTTGAAGGCTTATTAAGAAAAACTTTAAGAAGTCTAGCTAACCACTATCTTCCTAACGGTAAATGTAGTCCGAATAAAACAATAAGAAAAATATTTTCAAACACTAAAAATTTACAAAAGAAACTCAAAGGGAAAACTAATCCGGAAAAAATGAGGAACATCGCAAAAAGAGTAAGATATGGGTATGGGAGGGCTTACCTTTTGCTCGTCTATGCAAAAACAAAGCGGCCATGATTATACGATATTGGAACTGTAGGAGAATTGGAAAAAAGACTTTCTGGACTAACATGAATGGATGGCGGTCACTAGATCATGTACAAATGTTAATCTTAGCTGAAACAAAGACTGGATCAGAACCAAAGGAATCTCTATGGAAAAATGCGGGATTCACAAACATGTGTTGGTCACCGGCTTCTGGACGTGCCGGGGGTATCGCTCTATTTTGGAATGAAAACTCCTTCATAGACGAAACCATCTCGGTGCTTATTCATCTCCCAAGAATTATTGGCGTAAAATACAAGAACATAAAAGAGAACTTTGAGTGTAATGTTGTTTGTATACCCCCCCCCACCCCTCAGAAAAAGAGGACTTTTGGAGACACCTATACACTCTGATTACCCAAAGCGACTTTCCATGCTTAGTTATGGGAGACTTAAACAAAATAAGCCAATCATCGGATAAGAGCGGAGGGGCAAAAATCCTTCCGGGAAGATTCCTGAGATTAATGGAATTCAAAGATGCATGCTCCATGCTGGAGATCCCCTCGTACGGTAACCCATTTACTTGGAGAAAAAAGCAATTTGGTTCAGATAACATTTTGGAAAAACTTAAGAGGGTGCTAGTCCACCATGAAATAATCGACATGTTCTCCGATTTAGCAACTAAAAATGGTGCATTCTCTAACTCGGACCATTTCCATATTTCAATTAACATTCCCAAAAACACTAGCTTTAAACCATCCCCTTTTAAATTCGAGAACATTTGGTTGCAAAGAAGAGATTTCCGAAATATGGTTAAGCAAGCATGGAGAGCTTCATGTGCAGGCTCTGCTATGTTCCAAATTACACACAAATCAAAGATTCTCAAACAAAAGGCTAAAATATGGAATAAGAAAACATTTGGAAACATCTTCCGATAATTACAAGAAGTTGATGAGGCCATAATCGAAATACAGTCAAACCAACAAACTAACGAAAACCCAGAATCATACACAAAAGAACAGAATCTCTTGTCTAAAAGAGAAAAGCTACTCCTTTTCCATAAAACTTACTGGAACCAAATAGCTTAATCAAAACACCTAAAGCTAACAGATACCAACTCCTCCTATTTCCATAGAGTAGCCATGGGAAGAAGAAATCAGAAGATAATTAGAACAATTACCTCAGCAGAAGGAACCAACATAATTGGGGCAATGAAAATATTAAAAGGGAAATTCAAAGAGACTTTGAGAAAAGATTTAGTCACGAACAAATGTATAGGGCCCCTCAATTAGAACAATACCTTTCAGGAATCAACCCGGTCATTACAGAAGAGGAAAACAAATCACTTATTCAACAACCAACAAACAGTAAAATAAAAAAAGCAGTCTTCTCAATGGGGAACAACAAAACCCCCGGCCCTGATGGAATGACGACTGAGTTCTACAAAACATATTGGGACATCGTTGGACCCGATATCATCCGGGCTACAGAAGCTTTCTTTCACTCTAGCAAACTATTAAAACAAATTAACCACACTTTTATCTCCCTTATACCAAAAAATGATAACCCCTCCATGACTACACATTATCGCCCGATTAGCCTATGTTCTACCTTATATAAAATCATCTCAAAGATAATAACAGAACGACTGAAAATGGTAATAGGAAAACTTATACATCTATTACAAGGAGCCTTTGTTTTCGACAGAGCAATCCAAGACAATATCCTAATAGCATATGAGATATTCCACTCCTTTCGCACTAGAAAAGGTACCAAGAGATGGGTTGCAATAAAACTTGATATGGAGAAAGCATACGACAGAGTAGATTGACATTTCACGAAAGCAGTTCTCCAGAAATTTGGATTCAACAAAAAAATTGTGGATATTCTTATGGAATGTGTGACTACAGTCTCTTTCTTTGTTTTAGTAAACAATGGCCCTACAGATCTTTTCAAACCTTCAAGGGGTTTGAGGCAAGGGGATCCCTCTCCCCGTTTCTCTTCCTCCTCGGGGAATAAATCATTGCTCGTAAACTTTTGAGGGAGGCAGAAACTAACCACAACAGCATCGGATTTAAATTTGGCCATTTGGGCCCTTGCGTTTCGTTCCTGGCCTTTGCGGATGACATAATAATATTTTTGAAAGGAAGTAATTCTGCATGTAAAAAAGTTAAAGAGATAATTGAACACTACTGTAAATTCTCAGGGCAAAAAGTAAACTTCCATAAATCGTCTTTTCAAACCACCCCAAGTATTCATAGATCAAGAGCCAGACACCTAGAAGGAATTCTAAACATACCCCTAGAACGAAACCTAGAAAAATACCTAGGATGTCCCATCATAAATGGGAGGGTTACTAAGGAAACTTTTGGTGAAATGATATGCAAATCTAAAGATCAATTACGCAAATGACGTGCTAATGCCCTTTCACAACAGAGCAGAGTCACCATAATAGTGTCTAATTTATCATCAAAACCTTTATACTCCATGCAGAGCTTCATGCTAGATCAAATAACATAATATTTTTTCTGGAACAAAGATGTGCAACATAGCTCATTAATCAATTGGGACAAAATATGTAAATCAAAAATGAATGGAGGACCGGGAATTAGAAAAACCAAAGATATGAATGAAGCTCTTCAACTAAAACTCCTCTAGAAAATTCTAGTTGAACCGGAAAATAACTGGGTCAAAATCATACAATACAAGTATCTGAAAGACAACCACATCCTTACCTATTCTAGAAAAGGCAATGCCTCGTGGCAATGGTCGAAACTGAGTTCTCTAATCCCGAAATTCAAAACGGGACTCATCTAGCAGGTGGGGGATGAGAAATCAATTATGTTTTGGGAAAACAATTGGGTAGTAATGACACCTCTAAAGGACAAAATAGACTCTCAACATAACATTAATCCACATGATTCCGTAAGCAATTTCATTATAGGAGGACAATATATGGTGGAAGGAGAAACTTGTATCGATGCTTCTTAAGCCCATATTAGAGGATATTATGAAAATCCCCTTGCCAATCACCCCCCTTATAGATAGACTGTATTGGTGGCCTGCCAAAAAGGGCTGGTTCACAACGACAAGTGCCTATAACTTAATCTCATCCACATCACAAAGAACTTCGAATGAATTCTCATGGATCTGGAAACTCGACGCCCCACCAAAATTGAAGAACGTTATTTGGAAAATAAAACAAAAAGGCCTCGCCATGGCTACCCGGCTAGCCCTAAAAGGGGTGGTGGTACCAAACACATGTATCTTGTGCAAACAGCTCACGGAAGATGATATTTATATTCATATAATGTCCCATCAACAATTTTCAACAACAATTCCCTGGACAAATATATCAAAACATTAACAACCTAATTACAGAAAACAGAGATATTAATCAAATTCTACAGATTTTAGGTTCCACTCTTCCGATGGAGAAGAAACAACAGATAGCAATCAGATGGTGGACCATTTGGTTGATAAGAAATCAAACAATCTTTAGAAATGAAATCATCCCCTCTGCAGAGGCTATTAAGAAAATGATCATGAATAATATTGATAACTGGAGGAAAGCTAGCAGATGGAATGAAATGGAGGATGACGGCCTACAAAAACAAAGTAAGGGAAAATGGCTCTCTGGGAACAATAGGAAAGCCTACCGCTGGAGGAAACCTCCGGCAGACAAATATAAGCTATAAACTTTGACAGATCATTTAAATCAACCACAAACAGTTCCATTGGATACATAATCAGAGACTGGCGTGGAGATCCAATCAACATTGGCGGAAAAGCTAATGGTGGACAATCACCTCTTATAGTGGAAGCCTTATCCTTACGTCTAGGGATAGAAAAAGCTAGATAACTAAAAATAACCGATCTAATAATAGAAAGAGACTCTAAGATTATCACGGACTATCTAAGATCACAAGTTGGGTGTCCTTGGGAAATAGAAATGGTTATGTCGGATATTCAAAGCCTTCTCCAAGGAATAAATAATGTTAGTGTATCACATATTCCCCGTATTGGTAACCGGGTAGCGGATAAGGTTGCACACATTTGCTACTATACCAGGGGGCCTAAGCTATACCTAGATACGTACATGTCTTCTTGACCTCATCCGACATGATGCTTTCAGATAGAGTTTTCACATCCGAATTTTTACCTAAAAAAAAGTTACTCTTTCTCCTAAACCTTGTTCTCTCACCCTCTTATCCCTAAACTACATCTTCTTCGTTATCCCTAATCTCTCTAACCCTAATCTTCCCTAATCTCTTCCTCTTTTTTTTTTTTTTTTATCAATCTACATTATTCATGTTTAGGACATGACGATATTTCACTGAAATAACTTGTATTAACATAATTGGAGATATGTTTGTCTCCTTTAAAGATCCGCAAATAAATGAGAACAGGTATTTTGTAACTGTTACTGACGACGAGCATTAATAACGCACAAGCCCTGTCAAAATGTTCTTATGTGCATCCAAATCCAGTAGTTAATTTTAAATTTTGTAGTTAAGATTAGGTTGATACTACTCCGTAGTAATATTTAATGCTATTAAAATAGCAGTTCAACTCCATAGACCGAGTTCAATGTCATAGGATTTGAGCCTTAATCCACCTATTTCGACTGGTCAAATTTAAAAAATTATTACTCCTATTTTTTCCACACCCATCATTATGAGTAAAGGATAAAATAGATTACCACAATGAATTAGAAAATCGTTGGGTGATAATTTTTACACTCCAAGATTTTACTATGTGCACCATAAAAAAAATAGTCCTTTTATTTGTAAATATGTGCTCCTCTAAAGGCGTAGGACTATGACTCAAGAGTAGCAAACCTATGACTCATGAGGAGCGGCTCTTTGACTTATGATGGGTACGTCTATGACTCCATATGAATAAAAACTTCACAAACTAATAATACTTTTCCCTTTTAAATAATAATAACAATATTTTTTATATTATATAATTTTTTTTATTTTCTTTCAATTATTATTTAGAATGAAGATAATTGGGTAAAGTTATATAAAAATATCTAATAACACTTCATAATATATTCATTTCATAATATCTTATCTTAAACGTTTCATAATAACATTAGATAATATTCTATCTTAACAATTTCATAATATATTCATTAGCTAAGTTAAATCATGACTTATAAATTTTTAACTCTAAACATTTCATAATATTTTATCTTCAATATTTCATAATATATTTGTTACCTAAACATATCATAATGTATCTTAAACATTTCATAATATATAATATATTCATTAGCTAAGTTGAAATTCTCCATATATGTCATCAAATTTAACATAGATTCATGTATGTTTGAATAAATTAATTTATAAATTGGGTGTTAGTGCCAAATTTATTTCAATTATAACAAATTAAAAGATCTTGAATGTACATTAATGTATTCTCCTCTAACTATCATCATCGAGTTAGTTAGCCTAAACAAAATACTAAGAAGTTACACTGAAAAGATATTATAAGAATTAATTTTATATTTCTTTTATGGGTTATTGTAACGACCCGAAATTTAAGTACCCGAATTAACATCCATAAACCTACTTAGAAGGTAAATAAGGTTTGGAATACTAGATTATCGGGGAACGTTATAGAAGAAGTTTGATCTTCTTCCGTGAGCTTTGGATCTTACGACCGAGTACGAGTTATTATTAGGTTCATTTAAGCGGAAGATTTAGTTGTCAAAAGATGGGGATTGCGAACCCCGAAAAGATCGTAAGCCCGTTGGAGGCTTCATCTGTCCTAGACTATCGCGAAAACGTTTTGAACAGAGGTAAAAGCGGAAATCATAAATACAACAAAATGCCACGGCCACGCCGAGTCAAAACGATAAAACGTATGAGCAAAAGAGTGCGAATGTCAAGCGCCTCCCTCACTCTAATCGTCCAAAAGGTCTGTCCCGACAACCATCCACATCAGTAAGTCATATCGGGTAAGGGGTACCTGAATCTAAAAACAAGAAATAAATCGGGGTCAATCATCGGAAATATGCACACTCCGTGTCATATAAAGAGGCATACTTAAACTACATGAATGTTAAAATGCAACACATAAGCAAGGATATAGATATATATATAAATGCGAAATAAACACACAAGGGCCCGTATCATCATCATCATCATCATCATCATCATCATCATCCTTCTCAAACGTACTCATCCTTCTCAAACATACTCATTCTTTCTCATCATAAGCCTTTCATCATTTCATTCGTGTTCCATCGAGTATAAATCATTTATTTAGATTTTGACGGCCGTCCTACCATAGACACATAGCATACATATGAATTATTGGATTTACTAAGTTCATCCTACGTCATATTACCAGTTTATATTCCTAAACATGTTACTAGGTCGTGTGATGCATGAATACTCTCGATAAGACAAAGAGTATCACATAAATCCATCATGAGTAAGTCCAGGGGACTTACCTGGAGGCCGGAGAATAAGCAAGCAATGAAGTGCACAACCAAGGATCCAATCAACAAGAGCCTATTAATTTCATTAAGCTTTCATTAGGTGGTATTCTAATGCATGGTACCCAACCTAATAATCAACATACATCCACATGAGGTTCACGATTCTATAGATTACACAATTTGGTTAAGTGATCCGGACTTAACCAGTTATAATCTATATCGTATTATCACATAATCGATTTTCTTCTTATCGGATCATAAGTCAAGTTATGGGCATACTTCATTTCTGTATTTTATATGCTCTAAGTTTCGGTTATGCCATCATATATTTAACCATATTCTTAGCATTCCCTTAACCAAGTTTTTTAACCGAGTCATTATAAACACTGGTTACTAAAATTATAACAACTCTTGATCCAACCGTTGGATCGACCTCATTTTTGAAGGACAGTTAGATAACATTCCCATGAACATCATATTAAGATTTCAGTCAAATCAGACCGTTGGATTGGAATTAAAGTCCAAATTACAGAGGCACATATATCCATTTTGTCTCTTGACGTTTGCTACAAAACGCAACCAAAAACACATAGAGGCTCCACTTCCTAAGCCCTTTCCAAGCACACAAGATCTATTCCTAGAGAGAGGGAAGGCGGATGAGGGATTACCTTCGAAGAATCCCACACAAACGACTCAAGAACACCCTCGGGAGTCCTTCGGAACACCTTTCAAACACCTTGCCATTTTGTCACCAAAAATCCAAAAACATGATTTAGATTCTTACTCAAAGTTGAAGAAAAGGAGTTATAAAATATGTTGGAACTCAGTTTTGGAAGAAAGGAAGGGTTCTTACCAAGAAATCAAGTCAAACTCTCAAGACCCTTCAAAAACAGTTTTCTGCAGCTTCAAAGATGGACGATTTTGGCTGGGCAAAAGACCTTGGATTTTTGTGTTTGAGATATGTATGGAAATCTGGGTTCAAGACGGATCCATGACCACCGAGTTTTCTCAATTTGGATGAGTATGGAGGGAGTTATGCTATTTCTTGTGAAGGCTGTCCAAAATGGACCTAAAATGGAGCAAGGCTCTCCTTCTCTCTCTCTCTCCCTCCTCTCAAGTGACGGTGGGGCTTCTTTGGATGAGCTCCTCATGAGTCTTGGGGTCAGGCTTATAGAGGAGAGGGGTGGTTGGCTTCATGAGTCAAAGCATGGGTGGTGATGGGATGAAGAGATGGGAGTGGTTGAATGTCTACATTCACAAGCAAGCCACAAGTCAAGGGTTTGGTGGATCAATGTTGGGCAATTTGGGTGGATGACCTCTTTAACATAATGTAAAACCCGAGCTCGCGAAGCGTTAAAATCCGTTACGTTTATAAGATACGAGAAAAGTGGCTTGGGCATATTTTTTCCGTCATTAAATCCATGTAAAGCTAGGCATAAAATTTTTAAATTTTCCGGGTTTTCATAATCATAAGGGATGATAATATTCGGATTATCCTACGGATATTTTATAAATATTAATTAAATTCCGGTCTTTACAATCATCCACCTCTAAAAACAAGTCTCGTCCCCGAGACAAAGAGGTTTAAACCGGCGGAGAAGGTTTTAAAACTTGAGTCCTTGAATCGTAACAAAAGGCACACGATCATCTTGGATGCGTCGTCCAAGAATCTCACGCCACCTTTGTCACGGCCGTAATAATCTCGAAGGTTTCATCAAGCATGTGATGGGCGCCCCCATCACATCTCGCCTCAACCTTGAAAGTATCACAACTCGAGAGGATAATCACACTACCGCTCGGTCTTAGCGAAAATTCCACGAGTGCCCCCGTGGAAAGCTCGTATCCACTTCGCGAAGTATAATAGGTTTACCCGGACACTGGAACCTTAAATTGCTCATTTCCGAACTAAATCTCAAAATCAAGGTGTTTGGCGTCCCGACTCGACATTAGACCTAGACACTTCTAGTCTCGACTCATCTCCTTCTCGGGAGATGGTTATCCACCTCTAAGGATCAAACACATGATCTCACTACGACTCAATCAAAATAGAGGGTGGATTAACATCCACCTCTAAGGCTAAGCCTTATTCCTTTTCCTAGGTTCAATATTCCGACATACCATCATTTATCGACCATACTCACAACAATCACATAATCATAACGATATCATATCAGTCATATATCATAAAGTATCACCCATCAATGATAATCACATCATGTAGGGCCGCTCATGGGCCCCACCACGCATATCAATCACAGAAAATGCGCACTCAATCACAGAGGTAAACACCCAATCACACATAGTACGGCTAAGGGTCCCCCTCCCAGGTACTCACCGGCCACTCACGCAGTCAAAGCTATATCTGCACGTGGCTGTACATACGACGCTAGCAACTCATCTAATACATCTCCATAGCTCGCCCGTATACTCTCCTCTGTCTCCCAAGTGGCCTCCTCGGGGCTTCTCCTAGCCCATTGTATAAGTACCAACGGTACCTCTCTGCGCCTCAGCTTCTTGACCCGTCGGTCAAGAACAGCAATCGGATGCTCCACGAAGGTATGGTCAGGTGCTATCTCTAATCCGGAGTAGTCCAATCTATGACTCGGATCTGGCTCGTACTTCCTCAGCTATGACACGTGGAAGACATCGTGTATACCAGCCAAACGGGGCGGTAAAGCAACTCTGTAAGCAACCTCTCCTACTCGCTCGAGGATCTCAAAGGGGCCCACATATCTAGGGCTCAATTTGCCTTTCATCCCGAATCATCGGATCCCTCTCGTCGGTGACACTCGCAACCAGACATGATCTCCAACCTCAAAGGCCAACTCAATCCTGCGCCTATCAGCATACTTCTTCTGTCGGTCGTGCGCAACCCTCAGATGCTCTCGGATCCGTCTGACCTGATCTGTGGCCTCCTGCACGTACTGTGGTAGTGTCCCCACTCGGTCTGCAGGCTCATCCCAGCAGATAGGTGACTTGCATCGCCTCCCGTACAACGTCTCAAAAGGAGCCATCCTGATCGATGAATGATAGCTGTTGTTGTACGAGAACTCTACTAGGGGAAGATGCCGAACCCAAAGGTTCCCCCACTCCAAAACACAAGCCCTCGGCATATCCTCCAACGTCTGAATCGTCCTCTCGCTCTGCCCGTCCGTCTGCGGGTGATAGGCCGTGCTGAAATGCAACTTGCTCCCCGGAGCCTCGTGCATCTGCCTCCAGAATCTCGAAGTGAAGCGGCCATCTCTATCAGATACTATCCTCTCAGGAACCCCATGCAACCTCACTATATGCTGTATAAAAGCTCGGACTAAATCAGACACAGGCCATGTCTCCTGAATCGGAATGAAATGGGCGGTCTTGGTCAACCTGTCGACCACCACCCAAATCGCATCAAAGCCTCGTACATCTCTCCTCAATCCTGTCACGAAGTCCATCGTGATATCCGTCCACTTCCACACAGGGTCAGGAAGTGATCGTGTCATCCCTCCGGGCTTCTGGTGCTCTATCCGCACCTGCTGGCAGACCTGACATCGCCCTACAAACAAAGCGACATCAGTCTTCATCCTGCGCCACCAGAACGTCCTCCTCAAGTCCTGGTACATCTTATTTGATCCCGGATGGACCGAATAAGGAGTGGAATGTGCCTCTATCATGATCTTCTGCTTCAGGTTGTGCACATCAGGCACAGCAACTCGTCCCTGCAACATCAGCATCCCATCATCTCGGACGGTAAAAGACCTACAATGGCCCTGGGCCATGCGCTGTCGGATATCGGCAATCCGCGGACACTCTGTCTGCGCTCGTCGGATCTTATCCATCAACTCTGACTGAACCTCTAGGAAACTCAGCTGTCCACTCTCTCGCTGTGACCAGACCTCTATCCCACAACTGATCAGATCCCGTTGTAACTCAGGTCGAGCCGTCAATCTGGACAAAACAATCTCCTGACGAGTCTTCCGACTCAAGGCGTCGGCCACCACATCGGCCTTCCCCAGGTGATACTCAATCTCCAACTCGTAGTCCTTTATCAACTCCAGCCACCTCCTCTGACGCATGTTCAGCTCTTTCTGCGTGAAAATGTACTTCAGATTTTTGTGATCGGTCATGATCCTCACTGACGTACCATACAGATAGTGCCTCCAGATCTTGAGCGCATGTACAACTACGGCTAGCTCAAGATCGTGCGTGGGGTATGACTCCTCCCCTGGCTTCAACTGGCGTGAAGCGTAAGCGATGACCCGATCCCTCTGCTGTAACACACAACCTAAACCTGAACTCGAAGCATCCGTGTAGACTACGAAGTCCTCCGTCCCCTCTGGTAGTGCTAACACTGGCGCGGATGTCAACTTCTGCTTCAGCAGATCAAAACTGGCCTGGCACGCCGGGCTCCACTCGAAGGGTACTCCCTTCTTCGTCAGCTGCGTCATCGGTCTAGCTATGTTGGAGAAGCCCTCGACGAACCGTCGGTAATAGCTAGCCAAACCTAGAAAAGACTTGATGTCTCTGACGTTCTTGGGGATCTCCCAAGCAACGATAGCATCAACCTTCGATGCATCTACTGATATCCCTGTTGCGGATATAACATGACCAAGAAACATCACCTCGGAGAGCCAGAACTCACACTTGCTAAATTTCCCGAACAGTTTATGCTTCTGCAGAATCCTCAGCACAATCCTCAGGTGCTCAACATGCTCCTCTCTGCTCCTCGAGTAGATCAAGATGTCATCGATAAATACCACCACAAATTTGTCAAGAAAATCGATGAACACCCTGTTCATCAACTCCATGAAGGCGGCTGGCGCGTTGGTTAGCCCGAACGGCATAACCACAAACTCGTAGTGTCTGTATCTAGTTCTGAAGGCCGTCTTCGGGATGTCCTCTGACTTCACCCTCAGCTGGTGATAACCCGAACGCAAATCTATCTTCGAGAAGACGACAACTCCCTGCAACTGATCCATCAAATCGTCTATTCTCGGCAACGGGTAACGGTTCTTCACCGTAGCCCGGTTCAACTCTCTGTAATCTATGCATAGCCTCAACGACCCATCCTTCTTCTTCACGAACAACACTGGTGCTCCCCACGGCGAAGCACTCGACCTAATGTAGCCCTTCCCGGCTAGCTCCTCCAACTGTGCCTTCAGCTCGGCCATCTCTGTCGGAGCCATCCTGTACGGGACCCTCGAAATCGGCTTGGTGCCCGGCTCCAACTGTATAGAGAAATCAACATCTCGCTGTGGTGGAAGTCCCGGTAGCTCGTCTGGGAAAACGTCAGCAAACTCACTAACAACGGGGACATCTGTCAGGCTGGGTCGCTCGCGATCCACCTCTAAAGCGTAACACCAGTAACTCGTGCATCCCTGGTCTAGAAGTCTCGCCGCTCGAATGGCGCTGATCTGGGCTCCGTTCCGTTTGGGGTCGTCCCCCCACACCTCGTGCTCAGTCCCATCCTCCGCGAGGATGGAAACTGTACGGGTCCTCAGGTTGAGGATCGCCCCGTAGAAGTTCATAAAATCCATCCCCGGGATCATCTCATTTGTCCGCAGTGGCATGACTATCAAGTCAGTGGGCCACTCTCGCTCTCCTATCCGAATGGGGCATCCTAGGATCTCACGCCCCGTCCTAACCCTAGCCCCATCCGCCATACGCACTACTAATGCGGGACATATCGAACATACAAGTTTAAATCTAGCTACGCATGAATCTGCTATAAAGCAGTGGGTTGCCCCGGTATCGAATAGAATGCGAAGAGTAGAGCCACAGAACGATATCGTACCTATGGAAGTCGGAGCTGTCGAATCGTCGTTCCGCATCGGGAACGCGCGGGGCGGCGGGGGTGGTAAGAAATCAGTGTCTACAGCTATCGCTGCCAGCTGTGCAGAACCTCTGCCCTGGCCTGGTCCTGCCGACCCTACCGATGACTGTGTCTGCTGATGCTGGTAAGATCCTCGACCTCCTCTTCTACCTCCACCTCGACCTCCACCTCGACCTCGTCCTCCTCTAAAGTTGTTGTCTCCTCGGCCACCTCCGTAGCTACTATCTCCTCGGCCAGCTCCCGAGGGAGTCCCCCTCCCCTGACCCTGTGCATAAGAAATCTGAGCGGGTCTCGGTGCCTCTGGAAGGCGTAAAGCTGAAGCTGCAGGAGTGACTGAAGATCTCTCGCCCTGCGGGCACATGATAGCACGATGTCCTACCCCTCCACACGTGTAGCAGGAAATGAACTTCTTAGGGCAGTCTGTCTGGTAGTGGCCTTCCTCGCGACAGTTGTGGCAGATAACAACTCTCACTCTAGCCTCGCGGTATGATGATACAGGTATAGCTGGAATGGCCCAAGTGGTCCCGCTAGTCGATCCTCCTCTCGCTAGCCCCTTCCCTGGGCCCCTATCAAATCTGTGCTCCGTGGGTCGTGGCCTCTTTCCGCCAGATGGAGTGCGAAAAGCTGAAGACGTGGTAGCTGTCAGACGTAGCTGCTGGTCATAGCGGAGGATCATCTCTAGAAATCTGTCATATGTCATTCCCTCCATGCTGGTAGAGATCAGAAGAACGTCTGGCGGAAGCCTCATAGAAAGCATGCGGATGCGCATCTCGTCGGTGTTACAGACCTTTCCACAATAGACGAGCTCCTTCTTGAACTGGTAGACGATCTCGGAAATAGATAGCCGTGGGTCATAGCGGGTGCTGAAGAACGCAACCTCTTGTGCTGCTTGTGTCCCAGATGGACAGTACTCTCTCAGCATCAACTTCCTGAACTCCTCGTAGGTCCATGCAGTACGATCAACACAGTAGACAAGCCATCTGTCATAAGCATCTCCTTTAAGCTGCCCAGCCGCAAGCCTCTGTCTCTCCTCATCGGGTACTCCAATCAAGCTGAAAACTCCCTCGAGTCCTCTGAAGAACTGCTCGATATCCTCTCCGGGTCCGGCCTTGAAGATAGACGGGCTACTCTGTGATAGTCTTTTCACCCAGTCGGTGACGCCAGCCGATCTCTCTCGCTCTAGCAACGCGAGTAATGCCCTCTCTATCGCTGATCCCTGCTGCTGCCTATCAGCCTCTCCCTCGTGTTGTCCGGGGATCTCGACCTCAACATCGGTCTCAGTTTCAGTCTCTGTCTCGGGAATGCGGCCACGACCTCGGCCACGTGGTCTCCCGCGTCCTCTAATAATTTGGGTGTCGACCATGCTCACAACTGGACATTTAACTGTACTCAATATACAATTAAATAAAACGTCTTCTTCAAGGAAGACGGCCCTCAGGCACATTCATCTCACATAATTACGTTCCTTCAAGGGGGTGGCCCGCAGGCACAGTTTTATATCGCACGGAAGCTAACTAGATAGCTATCCTTCGAGGGATAGCTTGGCGAGCCCGCCTCTAAATCCTATCCTACTCCAACCACCTTGGTTGCTCCCTTGAAGTCTTCCAGGCCCGTCTGTAAGGAAAAGCTAGGCAGTCTACCCGGACCCTTCTACATCTCTAATGATGCCTATCGCCTTGTCTCTACCCGTCGATCCTATCTCTCGTCTATAAAGATCCTAACCATTTTCATTTTCCAAAGGGTTTTCATCTTTGCCCTTTAAACACTTCGAAATCCTTGAAAATTTCCAAAACGGTGGGCGGGTTTTGAAAATTAATTTTTTAACTCGTGCGTACTCAGGTCGAACAACCTTGGCTCTGATACCAACTTTGTAACGACCCGAAATTTAAGTACCCGAATTAACCTCCATAAACCTACTTAGAAGGTAAATAAGGTTCGGAATACTAGATTATCGGGGAACGTTATAGAAGAAGTTTGATCTTCTTCCGTGAGCTTTGGATCTTACGACCGAGTACGAGTTATTATTAAGTTCATTTAAGCGGAAGATTTAGTTGTCAAAAGATGGGGATTGCGAACCCCGAAAAGATCGTAAGCCCGTTGGAGGCTTCATTTGTCCTAGACTATCGCGAAAACGTTTTGAACAGAGGTAAACGCGGAAATCATAAATACAACAAAATGCCACGGCCACGCCGGGTCAAAACGATAAAACGTATGAGCAAAAGAGTGCGAATGTCAAGCGCCTCCCTCACTCTAATCGTCCAAAAGGTCTGTCCCGACAACCATCCACATCAGTAAGTCATATCGGGTAAGGGGTACCTGAATCTAAAAACAAGAAATAAATCGGGGTCAATCATCGGAAATATGCACACTCCGTGCCATATAAAGAGGCATACTTAAACTACATGAATGTTAAAATGCAACACATAAGCAAGGGTATAGATATATATATAAATGCGAAATAAACACACAAAGGCCCGTATCATCATCATAATCATCATCATCATCCTTCTCAAACATACTCATTCTTTCTCATCATAAGCCTTTCATCATTTCATTCGTGTTCCATCGAGTATAAATCATTTATTTAGATTTTGACGGCCGTTCTACCATAGACACATAGCATACATATGAATTATTGGATTTACTAAGTTCATCCTACGTCATATTGGCAAGAGATCATGGAGATAAGATAAGAATGATAAAGGGTTGTTACAAAGTCTGCATGAAAGCTGGCCATAACATAACTAAGTAAACCATAGTCCTACATAAAATCTTGGTGCAGCAACCTATGGTAAGCTCATTGGTGTCATATACTCACCAGCAACATAAAAGCTGGTCCATTCACCTTTTTAGTTACCAACAGAGTCTAGAAAAATTAACATTAGCACTTCATTGGTGTCATATACTCACTGCTTTTGTCCAGTACTAAGTAACTAAGGAAATGGTAATGGATCTTATGGTAAGCTCTATGGAAAACATCTAGACTGAGAACCCATTACACACATGGAGCCAATAAGTAACAACAAACTAGCGACGAGTAATTGATGTCATTCAGAGTATCAGGCTGACTTGGTTAAGAAGCAACTTGGAATGTCTCAAATCAATAATCACATTATATGATGTCAATAGAATAGTGGTACAAAGGCTCAAGAATGAGAATATAATAAATCATCACATTACAACTCACAAGCTGCCAAGTAATGGACCTGTTTCATATATTTCAGCATATATAGTTTTTGTAACAAGTCGAGAGAGCATGTTCATTAGTTTTAAGAGGAACTTTTGACAGTGACATTGAATATGAATCTCATTACCCATCAAATTCTGAATTTATAGCAGTAATGCACATGTGAATGCAGAATAGCATTAAAAAAAGGGTTGAAGGTTCATATCGGATCACAAAATTTATGCAGTTCTTTTCAATTTTTCATAGAGAAGAGTTGGAAAGCGTTGGAAAGTGTTGGAAAAGAAAAGGGTAGGAACAAATCAAAACGCCTGCAACCACAATCAAATTTTGATACCGATCCAGAAACAACTTAAAAGAAAAGATCGGCAATACATATCTGACGGTCAATTATGGATCTACTTCACATATACTTCATAAATCAATCATTGCAATCCAGTAATCCACTTCATCTATGCATGAGATTACAGGTAGAAGGTGAGATTGGGCGCATACCTGACGGGTCGAGACCAGAGAGCAGAGAGACGAGAGCCGGAAGATCTGTAAATGCAGCGGGGAGATGAGAAATTAGGGCGACAATCAGAAAAGGATAATGCCTGCAATGGGGATCGGAACCAGAAAAAGATAATACCTGTTTGAGATCGGAGAAGGGGATCAGAACTAGATCTGTCAATGATAAGTCCAACACTCTAGTACCTGCAATGGGGATACGAGAGATTAGCGGTGGCCTGTTGGTTTACTCGGCGAGATTAGAGCTCGAGACCAGACGAGACAAGAGAAGGGAGGAGACGACTCAGGCCCTCAGCTTAGACCAGACGAGACAAGATGAGGGAGGAGACGACTCATACCTGACGGATTTCGAGCTCCAGATCTACACACAGCAATGACGGATGGGAGATCTTCGCGGAGGCGGCTAGAGGAGAAGGCCGAGAATGCGAGGGCCGCCGGCTGCCAGATCTGAGAATGAGAGACGACTAATGAGGGATTCCGGATTCACCAGATCTGAGAGTAACCCCAATTGAAAAAATGAAAATTGGAATTGAGGCGAGGAAGGAACGGAGCGGAAGGGTTACACTAACCCTAGGCAAACTTATATATATACGAGCTCGCGAGCTACTCGAGCTCGAGTTCGAGCTCGGCTCGAGCTCGAATCGAGCTCAGGAATAGGCTCGAACTCGGTTCATATATACATTCGAGCGATCCCGAGTCGAGCTTTTACCGAGCCGAGCCCGAGTCGATCCCGAGCTACTCGGCTCATGTATCAGGCCTAAACCCAATCAACCTTTTCACTTTACAAACCCAAAATATCAACCTCGGGATCGCTCCCCTTCCTCTCATCCACCGCCCCTGTCGGATCTAGCGTGGCTTCCGTCCTTGCCAGATACCAACACTCCCTCCTCGATCCCACAATCTGGTTGACAGATCCCACCTTTCCCTCCTTAAAACTACAAATCTCAAAAACACCGGGAAAAAACAAAAAATTATCAACTCCCACCACCACCAGAGTTTTCCACTACATGTCGCCTTCACATGCTTCTGGCCGCCTCCGCTAAGACCTCAGCTCTTGCCGCCGATCGACGATGACAAAAACAAGGTCGTTCTCGCCCTCACCATCAAGTGCTTCTTTGATGTGATCTCGGTTTGGATTGCTAGGGTTTTGCTCTTGCATGCAGAGCTCTAGCATCTCTCCGATCCCACCACCAGCTACTATCCTTCATCATTTCTACCCCTTAACAAAACTTATTTACAAAATATCCATGTCTTTTTTTCATACAACCTTCATCTCAAGTTTTCGAGTCCGAAACATCATATACAACATGATTGATGAGCAAAGTCGCTCCTTCTAAGTCAACAATATCATGTCTACTGCTCCTTCAAGCTCAAGCTGACGGTTTAGATTTGAAGAATCAAGAGTTTTTAATTTTCTAAACATTTTTAATTTTAAATTTCTTTAATTGTAACCTTAGATAATTTTTCTTGTTTTTGACTGACGACCCTCTACGAAAGGCCATCCAAGCCATCTGTTGATGGCTTCAAGATCGCTTAGTCGATCTATTTCTTGCCACCGTCAAAAAAGAAGAAGCTACGCATCAGGTAAATCGGCTTGCGCCGACCGATTAGACTCAATGGTAATAAGCAATGTGAATTTTAATTTTTAATCTCGAGAAAAAGGACGGAGACATAGATAGAACTCGAGACTCCTTCACTCTTGACCATTGAACCACCCCAACAGACTCCCGACCCAACTTAACTTGATTAGGCATGACAATGACCAGCCCGATAACTGATCCGATCGGAATTACTCTCAAAAATCAAAATTTTTAATCCTCTTTAACCCAATAGAACGTTTAAACGGCGCGAGTGGCACCACCCGCGAGAACCGCGCGTAGGCTCTCCAACTTTAATCCTCCGCGCGGCTACTTATTGTGGTGGGCCCCACTCTCTCTCTCCCTCCCCCTCATACACACCACATTCAGCACTCTCTGTAAATGGCGCCAACAGTCGCAACGGAAACAGAGGAGAGAGAGACGATCAATTAAGCAAAACAAACACAAAAACCAGTTCTCTGATCAATAAATTAAATGCTGGAGAGTGGAGGCCTCCTCCAACCCAACCACTTCTCTCAGCAATAAATTTCTGCTCAATCATCCAAACTCCAAAACCATCACCATTACCATTTCCATGCCTTCTAGGTCGGGGTTTCTCTCTCCTCAATCACCGTAGCTTACCTCGCTTGGGGTTTCTCTCTCTTTCCTTTTCGTTCTGCATTTCTCTCAGGATTTCTGTTACTCGATGTGGAGTTCGTCAGAGAACGTCTTCGCCAGGTCGGAGTCGTTCAGGGACGAAGGAGACGACGAGGAGGCGCTCAAATGGGCCGCGCTTGAACGCCTGCCGACCTACGACCGCGTCCGCCGCGGCATTTTCCGAGGCGCTGATGGAGATTTCAACGAGATCGATGTCGGCGACCTCGAAGATCACCAGCGCAAGCTCGTTCTTGACCGGCTCGTCAACTCAGTTGACAGCGATCCCGAGAAGTTCTTCGCTCGCATGCGCCGCCGCCTCGATGCGTATGTGCTTAATTGACAGTTTCGCTTCTTTTCTTTTCCTTTTTTTTTTTTTCAAATTGAACTTTTTATATGAACCGCACTGTTCTCATTGTTGTTGATTCATCTGGATTTAGTACTTTTCGTGATGGAAACGAGTGGATCGCTAAGACGTTCTCCGCTCGGTGGTTTTTGGTTCTTCAACTCCTGAATTTGAGTAGAAGCCATCTTTAATTTCATCTTCTTATTGATTTGACCTGTGAATTGGATCGCTCCAAATTGAAGAGTTCATTTTATCTTATATATCTGCATTTTGGTTCTTGATGTAGTCACAATCTGATTTAGGGTTTGAATATTTGCACTTACTCTCAGATTTTACTGAATTGCTCAATTATTATACTCTTTGAGTTGGAACTTGGCAATTAACGAACATCTATCAAATCTTTTAAAGTAAATTCTATAATCACTCTTTTACTTTTGGAATTGCAGAGTAAAAATGGATCTTCCAAAGGTCGAAGTTCGATTTCAGCACCTGAAGGTTGAATCCTTTGTTCATGTTGGAAGTAGAGCACTCCCAACCGTTCCAAATTTTTTACTTAATATGAGTGAGGTAACACTTGTATGATTAACAACCTAAAATCTCAATTACATGAGTGAAGATCCTCTAAATCATTTTGATTTACTTCTGGACAACTTGAAAAGGCATTCTTGAGGGCGTTGCGGATCTTCCCTGGAAACAGAAGAAAACTGACCATTTTGGATGATATAAGTGGAGTCATCAGACCCTCTAGGTGAGTAGAAAGCAGATATATATTTGATATCTTCAACATCCCTTTGTCAAATATCTGATTTGTGCTTCTTTTGTTTTAGGTTAACAATGCTTTTGGGTCCTCCGGGTTGTGGGAAGACGACATTGCTGCTAGCTTTAGCTGGACGCCTGGAACCAGGATTGCAGGTAATGGTTCTAAAAGAGGAAGTTGAATAGAGAGATGCAAATCACGTGTTTCCTTTGACCGGTTCTGATTTACTGAAACTAATATGAATTATATGTTGTGTTGAGGAATGCAAAGATGTCAGGAAGAATCACATATAATGGACATGATCTCCACGAATTTGTTCCTCAGAGGACATCTGCCTATGTCAGTCAACATGATTGTCATGTTGCAGAGATGACTGTTCGAGAAAATCTTGAGTTTGCCGCACGGTGTCAAGGCGTGGGAACTAATTATGGTAAGCTATCTTGGTGCCTCTACGTGTTTCTGTTTCAAGGTGTTAGTGAGCACAGTAACTAAACTACTCTTCCACTTGATACTGATGCAGATATGCTTATGGAACTTACAAGAAGGGAAAAAGCAGCTGGAATTAAACCCGAAGAAGACCTTGATATATTCATGAAGGTTACTACATTATTGAGAAGTGTTATGTGCCACAATTAACAATATGTTTCTTCACTTTGATCACGCCTTCACTATCTCTACCATTGTCTTTGTCATTTGCTTTCAGGCATTAGCTTTGGATGGTGAAAATGCAAGCATCATGGCCGAGTTCATTATGAAGGTACTAGAAGACTATAAGCATGAGTTTTCTGGTTTTCATATATGCTTTGAAGCTGTACATTGCAAAAGATATATTATGCTAGGGATGCCTAGTAAAGAAGCCTTGAGCCTTATGATTGTGGTTTGAGGTTACACTTTAAAATCTTGCTTGAATTGAAGTATGAAAATTGACCTAAATTCTGTAATTTCTCCCTGAAAGAGAGATTGCTGATAGGAAATCTAGTAATTTGGCCATGCATTCTACTTTAAATTTATATAAGCTGGACCAGGTTCTATTCTACATGCAAGGAATGATAAGTAAGGAGTTAAAAGATAACTGAGAAAAATAATCACTTCAAACATTTAGATACCAGTACATAAATTTGTATTGGAAATTATAACTGCTGCTTTTTCAATGCACTAAAATTATCATGACAAAGGTTTTAGGTTTGGACATATGTTCAGACACGCTAGTAGGAGATGAGATGCTCAAGGGGATCTCTGGAGGACAAAAGAGACGCTTGACAACCGGTATTTACTAAAACTCCTTAAATTTATTCGTAATTGCTGTCTATAATGGTATTACCCTTGTGGTTCCATAATGGTATTACTCTTGCAGGCGAAATATTAGTAGGCCCAACAAGGGTGTTGTTCATGGATGAGATTTCTAATGGCCTTGATAGCTCCACCACACATCAAATGATCAAGTATCTTAAGTATCTCACCTATGCAATTGATGGAACTACAGTAATTTCGCTACTTCAGCCTGCCCCGGAGACTTATGAGCTGTTTGATGATATCCTATTGTTATGTGAGGGTCAAATAATATACCAAGGTCCACGTGATAATGTGCTTGAATTCTTTGCGTGTATGGGATTTACCTGTCCAGAGAGGAAAAATGTTGCTGATTTTTTGCAAGAAGTAAGTTTGTTTCATGTTGAGATATGCTCAATTCTGTTGTACTCTTTAAGGCTCTAACCTCTTATTTGTTGTGTTGTGTTGTACATAGGTTACCTCAAAGAAGGATCAAGAGCAGTACTGGTCTGATCCTGATCGATCACACCGATATGTCCCTCCAGCAAAATTCGCAGAAGCCTTTCGTAACTTTCATGTAGGGAAGAGTTTGTCTGAAGAACTTGATCGGCCTTTTGATAGGCGACACAATCATCCAGCAGCTTTGTCAACATCTAACTATGGTGTTAAGAAGAGCCAACTCCTCGGGATTGGCTATTTGTGGCAGAAGCTACTAATGAAACGGAACTCATTTATATATGTCTTTAAGTTCATTCAGGTAAGTTTGCCAATTTTCTTTGCTTCATGGATGAATTATGGTTTTATGATTCCCCTTCTACGAATTAAAATCAAAAAGAAAAAAAAAGTACACTATAGGTCCATGCCACTGCTATTCTTGTCTAACCTAGTAACCTGTATATACATTTTTGTTTACAGCTACTTATTGTGGCCATTATCACAATGACTGTCTTCTTCCGGACGAAAATTCACCATGATACAGTTTTTGATGGAGGCTTATATCTCGGGGCATTGTATTTCTCAATGGTCATCATTCTTTTCAATGGTTTCACAGAAGTATCAATGTTAGTGACTAAGCTTCCTGTTCTGTACAAGAATAGGGACTTGCATTTTTACCCTTGCTGGGTATATTCCCTCCCTTCCTGGATTTTGAGCATTTCAACTTCATTAATAGAATCTGGTATTTGGGTGGCTGTTACATATTACGTGATAGGGTATGATCCAAACATTATAAGGTAAGATTGAGGAAATTCCAACTTTCAACAAGTTTTACATTTCCAAGGGCTGTAAAGCAGCATCATATCTTTTTGCTTCTCCATGTTGAACAACTTGCAGATTCCTCAAGCAGTTCCTGCTATATTTTTCCCTGCACCAAATGTCGTTGGGTCTGTTTCGAGTAATTGGATCCTTGGGTCGGAATATGATTGTGGCCAACACATTTGGATCTTTTGCCATGTTGGTTGTGATGGGTCTTGGAGGATACATTCTTTCTAGAGGTGAAATATCAGTTTCTAGTGTTTTTATGTTTGTTAGATGGTTATGAAATGAAGTAAACCATAAATTTCCTGCAACAGATAGCATTCCTCGATGGTGGATTTGGGGTTACTGGATGTCTCCTTTGATGTATGGCCAAAAGGCAGCTTCTGTCAATGAATTTCTTGGGCATTCGTGGGACAAGGTAGTTTGTTCATCATTAAGCAGTCTGAATTTACTTTTGCAATAAAATTTTGAAATACTATCAACTAAAACATGCCCAAACTTGACATGATAAATGTGATCCATTAAAATATGATTTTCCTAAAAAAATTCCCTGAAATGATTTCCTTACTAACATAAAGACTATGCTCAAACTTGACATGTTTCTTAGCACATTTTCATTATAAAATTACCCAATTTACAGTTATGTGTGACATTCTCACCATGCTCCAGTTAGCCGGTGCCCTTTCTTCACAAATGAGGACTGAAAAACGTGGAAACACCTAGTACATGAATGTATCAAAATTTGTGTACAGCTTAATCTCCCTTTCGGTGAAAGATTTGTGATTTTGTTACTATGTTTTTGAGTGGCTAGAGATTTGGGAACTCAAGATTAGGTGATGTCGTGTTAAGATCACGAAGCCTGTCTCTAGAGAGCTACTGGTATTGGATTGGTCTTGGTGCGTTGCTTGGATATACAGTCTTGTTCAATATTCTATTCACCATCTTCCTCTCATACCTTCAACGTAAGACATTTATTCCTTTTATAGAGAAATCCTCCTCAATGCATTATTTCTGGCCTGGAAATCTTACTGTATAATATAAACTAGGCATGATTTAAGAAATGATAATAACTTTTCCAGCTTTGGGGAGGCGTCAAGCTGTCATCTCAAGGCAGGAGCTTGAGGAAAGGGAAAGGAGGAGAAAAGGCGAAGTAGTTGTTGTAGAGCTGAGACAATTCTTGCAGCATTCAGGATCCTTAACTGGTTAGTTCTTTATGCTTCTGCGATCAACTTCACTCTCTTGTTGCTACTTCCATATCTGATTAGATTGTCTATCATCTTCTTTCCCTCAAATTTGGTACAGGCAAAGGCTTCAATGAGAGAGGTATGGTCCTTCCATTTCAACCACTTTCAATGGCTTTCAGCAACATCAATTATTATGTGGATGTCCCCTTGGTGAGTTTAGTAGTGGCATCAGTTTTACTCATGATTAGTCCTGCGTTCTTCTCACCCTTTGACAAGATGGGTATTGATAACTTCAAATAAATGTTGTAAATCTGTCTTTGTTTAGGAATTGAAACAACAAGGAATAATGGAGGACAAATTACAGCTTTTGGTAAATGTCACCGGAGCTTTTAGACCTGGTGTACTCACAGCTTTAGTGGGGGTGAGCGGTGCCGGTAAAACAACTCTTATGGATGTACTAGCTGGCAGAAAAACTGGTGGTGTGATAGAAGGGGATATCTACATATCTGGTTATCCTAAAAAACAAGAAACATTTGCTAGAGTTGCTGGTTACTGTGAGCAAAACGACATCCACTCCCCATGCTTGACTGTTCTTGAGTCGCTATTATTTTCTGCATGGCTGCGGTTACCATCAGATGTTGATTCAGAGACACAAAGGGTAAGAATGAAGTTTTTACCTTTTAGTTCTGGACTCTGGTAGTCCATCAATGACTTGTGATCTTATTTCAGGCTTTTGTTGAGGAAGTTATGGAGCTCGTTGAGCTCACCTCATTAAGCGGGGCCTTGATTGGTCTTCCCGCCATTGATGGTCTGTCAACAGAACAAAGGAAAAGGTTAACAATTGCTGTTGAGTTAGTTGCAAACCCGTCCATTGTTTTCATGGACGAGCCAACCTCAGGACTGGATGCAAGATCTGCGGCTATTGTGATGAGGACTGTCAGGAACATTGTCAACACAGGGAGAACTATTGTCTGCACAATTCACCAACCAAGCATAGATATATTTGAATCCTTTGATGAGGTCCTTTACTAGTGATACTCATGCCCTATCCTACTTGAAAAATGCACTTGCATCATTTTAGCTTGGTACCATCTGATGAGTGTTATGTTTGTCTATTACAACAGCTTTTGTTTATGAAGCGCGGGGGACAGCTGATTTACGCTGGTCCACTTGGCCCAAAATCTTGCAAGCTCATTGATTTCTTTGAGGTCAGTGAGACAGTGATCACATTTCCACTTCTCTTTCTTTCATATCATAGAAGTTATGTTCATGTTGTTCCACCGTTGTGTAGGTTGTTGCAGGAGTGCCCAAGATTAGACCTGGTTACAACCCTGCAGCATGGATGCTTGAAGTTACATCTCCTGCGGAAGAAAGCCGCCTTGGTGTTGATTTTGCGGAAATTTATAGACAATCTAGTTTATTTCAGTATGTATACTTTTCCTTTCTTCTCCTAATGAGATCTTTATTTCAAATCATCCTATTTGAAATTGCAGTCTTGTTTCTTTTCAGACGTAACAAGGAGTTGGTTGATCGACTAAGCAACCCAAGCAGTACTTCAAAAGAACTAAGTTTCCCTACCCAGTATTCTCGTTCGTCCTGTGATCAGTTCTCCGCCTGCCTATGGAAACTGAACCTGTCTTACTGGCGAAATCCACAATACACTGCAGTTCGGTTCTTCTACACCACAATCATCTCACTTATGCTAGGGACAATTTGCTGGAGATTTGGTCATAAAAGGTTATTGATTTACACTCTTCCAAGTTTTTCTTTCTCATTGATTTCCTATGTCCCTAATGCATAACATGGCGTACTCTACAGGGAACGCGAACAGGATTTGTTTGATGCAATGGGGTCCCTGTATGTTGCTATTTTGTTCATTGGAGTTACCAACGGAACAGCTGTGCAACCTGTTGTTTCCGTTGAAAGATTTGTTTCCTATAGAGAGAGAGCCGCGGGATTATATTCAGCCTTGCCTTTTGCATTTGCACAGGTTTCGTCTTTGATCCTTACAATGACGCTGCTCGTTTCTTTAGGCAGGGCTCATGGATGTCTTATGATCTTTTCATTTTCATCTCCAGGTTGCTATCGAGTTCCCATATGTGCTAGCCCAATGCCTTATCTATTGCACAATCTTCTACGCGATGGCTTCATTCGAGTGGACCGTTACAAAGTTCGTATGGTACTTATATTTCATGTTCTTCACCATGCTATACTTCACATTTTACGGAATGATGACAACTGCCGTCACACCGAACCACAATGTGGCTGCCATCATATCTGCACCCTTTTACATGCTCTGGAACCTCTTCAGTGGCTTCATGATCCCACACCAGGTACCAACCTCTCTTCATCAGGACATGTACATTACTGAATACTTTACATATGTATATTTATCCTGATTCCTTGTCGATATATTTGACCAGAGAATACCCGTGTGGTGGAGATGGTACTACTGGGCGAATCCGATGGCATGGAGTCTATACGGGCTTCTGACATCGCAGTATGGCGACATGACATCGTTAGTGAAGCTAACTGACGGAATCCATGAAATGCAAGTCAGGCAACTCCTAAGGGAAGGTTTCGGTTTCAGGCCGGATTTCTTGTGGGCATGTGCTGCAATGGTGTTGGGTTTCTGCTGCTTGTTCGCCCTCATCTTCGCCTACGCAATCAAGGCTTTCAACTTCCAGAAGAGGTGATTTCTGGGGTTTCATCATCTCTCCCATATCACAGCAACTGTTTGTTCCGTATATTCATTTGTATCAGATTGAACCTAGTAATGTGTACATACCACACAGGAGGTTCTGTATTATCATCGTGTAATTGATTGATTGAACATGTGGAGTGTTCGTGATGTATCATTTTGATTAATAATGTATTCGGTTCCTCATCTTGCCCAAAGTAACTAATCGATCTACTGCGTAATTGCTAAGTGTTTGTGTCATTCCCAATTGAATCCAGTCTAGGCGAGATCAACTAATCGTCTGGTTCTTCTATTTACTTGCGCATATATGTTGTGCACATGAGTACACGACCCTCAGTCATGTCTTCTGGTGGTATAGACAATCCCAATCAGCAGATGATCTTTCCCCAAATAGACTTCATTTTCTCTATGAACTTAATTCATAGGAATATTTGCATTGGCGTAGCAATCGATCAATTGTTTTCTTACAATGTCATTTCACACATAAATGTAAAACCTACCGGCACCGGTATATAAAAACACACACACATCATTTTTATACTTCATCTGTCCCACCATGTCCACACCCCCAAAAACGTAACCCCGAGAATCCTCAGTCCAAAATAAACAACAAGCGCCATCCACATTCGTAGGATACACAATAAACAACACAAGTGGTAACATTAAAACCAACAACCTGAGTTGTCACATAATTAATTACATACTCCCTCTGATACTTAATATTTGAGGCTTTCAAAATCGATACGTTTTTTTTAGAAAGGTAAAAACTATATAAATATTATTATTTTTCTTCAATTTTTTTAATGATATTAAACTTATTACCAGTAATAATTATGAGATTGTTAAAAAAAATTATTAAAAAAATAAATATTTCATATAGTTTTTATCACCTTAAAAAACGTGCCTAAATAGTAAAAAGTCAAATAAAAAAGGAACGGAGGGAGTATTTGACTTCAAATTTTAAGAGTAAAACACCATTCTTGTACAATTTTGGGGGATATTTAAGTCAAACGCATCAAATGCTCAAATATTGGTGGTTTATATTCACCTCATTTATAAACGAGTTAGATTGAACCCGGGTTTACACAAATTTAACAAATTTTGCATTATTAGCAAAATTTCTCCTAGGAGAAAATCTGCTCTTCTCCGGGGAGAAATTTTACACAAATTTCGCATTATTCGAGTCTTTATTAAATAAAGGAGCTTGAAGTGACAACAACCCAACATTACATTCTCATATCTTTCAACCACCTCACACATTTTAACAGTAGTAGAAACTACTAGTAACAGTAATTCATGAAACTGAAATACATAAGTTTGAAATTCATCCCTTTCCCCAACAAAATTTTCCATGTGCTGTTTCAACCAGTTCAGACTTTATCTTTTTCCTTTTTACCATTAAAAAAAAAAATCAGTTTCTCAAACCATCTTTAGGCCCCTCGTGATACCGTCTCTCAATCAAAACATCCCCATCCCCACTCCCAATCTCTTTCTCTCTCCCTCTCTTCCTGCTCACAGCCACATGGCCTCTCGCCGGAGATCAGCTTTTGGGGGCGCCGTGAAAAGCCTCAATTAGTAAAGCACTGTCCAGTATTCCACTAATTTCCTCCCTTTCTCTCTCTCAGAGAATTCATCGAACACTTGGTGTGCATCAATTTCCACTTAAGCACCCCAAAAATGGCGTCTTCCTCCGGCCGATTGTTCTCCATCTTCCTGCTTTTAATGGCGGTTCAGTTCAAAATCAGTAGCTCGGAGCCCACTCAGGACAAGCAGGCCCTTCAGGATTTCATCACCAAGGTCCCCCATTCCCGCCACATCCAGTGGAACTCCTCCGTCTCCGTCTGCAGCTGGCACGGTGTCCACTGCGACCCCTCCAGCACCTACGTCGCTGAGCTCCGCCTTCCCGGCGCCGGACTCCTCGGCCAGATCCCTGATGGCACCATCGGCCGGCTGTCCAACCTCCGCGTGCTCTCCCTCCGCGACAATGGCCTCAGCGGCCCCGTTCCCGCCGATTTATCCAACCTCACGCTCCTCCGGAGCATCTACATCCAGAAGAATAGGCTCTCCGGCGAGTTCCCGGCGAGTTTCACTCAGCTGACTCGGCTGACGCGGCTCGATTTGTCCTCCAACAACTTCTCAGGTGCCATCCCGTTTTCCGTCAACAACCTCACTCAGCTCACCGTGCTGCATTTGCAAGACAACAGCTTTTCCGGCGAGCTTCCGAGCATCAACGGCGGCAGCCTCAACGACTTCAACGTGTCGAACAACAACATCAACGGCTCAATCCCTAAGAGCCTGCAGAGGTTTCCGGTGTCTTCATTCAGGGGAAATCTGCAGCTCTGCGGCGCCCCGCTCCCTCCCTGCAACACCTCCTTCTTCCCGCCGCCGGCAATTCCACCTTCCACTACCTCGGTGGTCCCGTCGAGCCCCGCCGAGCGCAGCCACAAGAAACTCTCCACCGGCGCGATAATCGCGATCGCCATTGCCGCGGCTGTCGTTTTCCTCATCCTCCTCTTATGCCTCATCTTCTTGATTCTCCGGCGCCGGCGGGGCCAGCCTTCCAGCTCCCCGAAACACGTGCCCGCAGCAACCCGGGAGCTTGCCGTGGCGGCGGTGGCTGGAGAGGCAGGCACATCGTCCTCCAAGGACGATATGACGACGAGCAGCGCGGTGGAGGCCGACAGGAACAAGCTTGTATTCGTGAACGCCGGCGGTGGAGTTGCGTACAGCTTCGACCTGGAGGACCTCCTTCGGGCGTCGGCAGAGGTGCTGGGGAAGGGGAGCATCGGGACGAGCTACAAGGCGGTGTTGGAGGAGGGGACCACGGTGGTGGTGAAGAGGCTGAAGGACGTGGTGGCGGCCAAGAGGGAGTTCGAGATGCAGATGGAGGTGTTGGGGAGTTGCCGCCATGAAAATGTGGTTCCTTTGAGAGCTTATTACTTCTCAAAAGACGAGAAGCTTCTAGTCTCCGACTACTTCCCTTCCGGCAGCTTGTCCTCTCTCTTACACGGTATGTGCTTTCACCATTACTGGATCTTACATTTCAAGGTTTCATCTTTGATTCAATTTCATATTCATTTAGGGCTGAAATTCAGTTGCTTGGAGTAATTAACTTGCATTTTCACATTATTAATGACCTAGCATTACCAATTGATTGAGTCTGCACTGATTGAGGAGCTGCAAATTGGTTCAATTTGGGGGAAATGATTTAGGGTTTGATGCAAATGCTTCCTAATTAAGGCATAGGGCTTGGTTGATTTCCATGGCTTATGCTTTTTGATTGGTGATGGGGATGATGATTGATGAGCATGAGCCTTGCAATCCAGGCTGGATCACTACTGTGTCCTGTGCACCTGTGTTGTTTGATTGCTTGGTTGTTCACATTCCAATGAATTCATCTTTTTCTTTCAATTTGCAATTTTTTTTTTACAGCTTTATCTTTTTGTGGGGTTTTGATGAGTTGCACTAACTGATTCCATTTCTTTTTCTCCTTACTCCATTGTTTAAAGGTTTGATGTGGGGAATGTATGTTTATGTGATGATGGTTTCTTGCTTTCTGTGAACTTCAAGGGGTAGTTTCGACTTTTCCGGTCCAACGACTCGTGCCGAAGGGTATCATTCCTTGGTTTTTGGTTGCCCTCTTTTATCATGGTGGAGATAGAAAAAGCTGGTTTCTGTTACTTTGGCTTGGGTGATGCTGCAGATTTTGCTGTGTATTCATAGACTCATAGTTGTAGTTATATACACTGAATGCGTAGAGTTGCGAAAATGTAGGCAAAATCATCTGTTTTATTTGACTTCGTAGTCATTGATCTCATAAGAGTCATTAGCAAAGCTGATTTGAAGTAAAGAAATGGAATGTTGCTTGTTCTGGCTTCTGTCATGGTGTGTATGGAGACGCGGCTATGGAAGTGTAACTTGAGCTTCGGTTTTGCCTTGCAGGAAGCAGAGGGTCGGGAAGAACACCGCTGGACTGGGGCAGCAGGATGAAAATAGCGCTGGGGACGGCAAGAGGGCTGTCCTATCTGCACGAATCGGGCAAAGTGGTCCATGGCAACATCAAGTCCTCGAACATCCTCCTCCGCCAGGATCACGAGGAGGCTGCTGTTTCTGACTTTGGCCTCAATCCGCTCTTTGGCAACTCTGGGCCTCCCAACCGAATGGCAGGTTACCGCGCACCAGAAGTGCTCGAAACCCGCAAGGTCACCTTCAAGTCCGATGTCTACAGCTTCGGAGTGTTGATCTTGGAGCTCCTAACAGGAAAAGCACCTAATCAGGTACCAACTCCTAAATACTTGTAACTCGAAAGTTGAAATTAAACCGATTGTGAAACTCGAAACCTGGCACAAAATCTTAATGTTTGATTCCATGTATGGGCTAGGCGTCGTTGGGAGAGGAGGGCATCGACCTTCCGAGGTGGGTGCAGTCAGTGGTCCGAGAGGAGTGGACGGCTGAGGTGTTCGACGTGGAGCTCATGAGGTATCACAACATCGAGGAGGAGATGGTGCAGCTGCTGCAGATCGCCATGGCTTGCGTTTATACGGTGCCTGATCAGAGGCCGCCAATGCCGGAAGTGCTCCGAATGATCGAGGATATCAGCAGGGGTGAAACCGATGGCGGCCTCCGACAGTCTTCCGACGACCCGTCTAAAGGGTCCGATGACCCGTCTAAAGGATCCGACGGCCAGACGCCACCCGTAGAGAGGACTCCTACATCATGTGTTACACCATAAGTTGCACATTTTGCAAATTTCAAGTCTGTTTTTTGCACCCAATCTGTGGTAGGAGGGGCTAAAATGCGCATGGCGCGTAAATAGGTGGCTAAAATGCGCGATGATCGGAGAGATTGGATGCCGGCGAGTTTCAATTTAAAATGTTTTTTTTTTTAAAAAAAAGGAATTTTTCCATTTATAATTTTTGTGAATTTGTTGTTTGAGTAATTGTCATTGTATTATGGAGGGAGGATGTGAATTTTGCATTTGGTGAAAAAAAAGAACATGAGGTGGATTGTAACTTGTAAGTTTTCTTTTCCCCCTTTAAATTTAATTTTAGAAAAGTGTTTAATTCTTTTTGTTTCAAAAATTGTGGACTGTCTAAAGGGAATATTTTTCTTCTTGTTTGTTGTGAATAAACAAAATTTGGTGTCTCTTTTGTTGGTGTGACTAGAGGATCCACTTTATAATAAACTAGTTAGAGTTATTTAGTTTGATATTTTTTGATGTATAATGAATGTGCCTGTTTTTTTTGTTTTTTTTTTAAAGTATTTTTAAAAATAGATAAGAAGTTATAAATAAAGTCTTGTCACATAATACTTCCCTAACAATATGTTGGAATAAGCTGGAGTACCTCTACCAAATGTTAGAACTTAGAAGATAAGACTCGCATTGTTGATTGTTCCCAACCTAATGTCATAAGTCTATATCAGTATCTTCTTATTGTGCTCTAGTTTTTTCTTAGTGTTGTTGTTTTTTGTCGATTTCATTATTTCATTGTTTTTATTCATAATTGTTTGTTTTTATTCGTAAAGGTTTGTTTGTTGTCGATTTTTTTGACCTCTTGATCCACAAGATATGTCCAGGATGTCGAATTCCTTATCACGCAATGTAGTTTTTTAGTTTGTATTGCTAGTAGTTTATATTCCATAAATAGCATGGGCATCTAGAAAACTGAAAATAATAATTGAAAGTTGTTACAACTAAAAAAATTAAATTGGTAGTTAAGAACTTGAAAAAAAAAACTTTAGGTTCAAATCTTAGATGGGAATGAACCTTTAGAGTTACTGGCTGGCTTTGCCATTATTGTCCTATCTTTTTTCCTTTGTACCCAAATTGAAGCAATGGACCAAAACCTGCCCCTCCAGAAAGTACAAAAATAAAAGAGATGATTTTATACTACCCTATAGTAGTACTTGACTTTGCTGTTGTACCTCAATTAATATCTACTACTCCGTACTAAATTCAAAATGTTCAAATTCACAATGCAGGAAGAAATTTTTTCCTGTAGGTGATTAAACTTCAAGCATTAACTCTGCATAAAAGGTGGAAATTTATTTCCATTTTTCTTTTGCTTGTTTAGGGTAATTTTATATGGTTGTAACTTGTAATTGAAGTCTCATAGAATCACTCACAAAGCCAGAAATTAAAATTCATATTGACTAGATAGGCTAAATTTTTCTTATACGCGTAATTTTCATTAATAAATTTCTTAATTTAATAAATAAATGAATTATTTTTTATTATTAATTTCTCTTAATTTTTTATCTATTATTAGTCCGCCCCTCGGTCCGTCCCCGATTAGAAGCAATGTTTGGTAGCAATCTTTCATGTTGCTGAATGAATAGAAATTTGCATATTTTTTGTCACTTTAGTTTCAATATCTACTTTTCTTGTTTTATAGTGCTTGTTTTGCATGCATGAAATGACACCAGGTTAGCATGGGCTATACTTATAGAGCATGTAATTATTATATATTTCATTATTAGTACAGCAATCAAACCATAAACCTAATATTCTTGTGCTTGTTGCTTGATTATGGTTGGACAAGAACTTTAACACTAATATAGTAATATATGATCTTTATTCTACTAAGTTGTTGCTTGCAAACATTCTTCTGGTTGTTACTAATTACTTTCATCCCACCTGCTTCAATCATAATTAAATCCTCACCCACTTTCCTTTTCTGCTATAGTCTTCCATTATTCCTATAGGATGTTGTTATATACGCTCATTGCAGGTGTTAAATGCACGCGGATTATAGATCAATTCAATCCTTACGATGATATGTTTTCAGTAAATATTGGGAGAATTTTTAGCTTTTTAAAACACGTGCTACAAAAACAAACATCGTAGAAGATCGGAGGGAGTGATAGATAATGGTGAGTTTCCATTTTGTTTCAAGTTTCAACTCTTCAAACAGTTTCTAGGCACTCTCAAAAGCAAAATGAGTTTCTATTTCGAAGAAAAGATAAGGAGATAGCTTCAAATCACAAGCTTAGTACATAGTACTGCACTAAATTACTTGCATTGTAAGCTCAAATAAGGTATGATGTCAAAATCATTGACCTCCCAAATGCTTTTAGCACTAAACAAATGATTCAGATTATATGGTTAATGTTCATTGCCATGATTGCAGTGACAACTTCCAGCTCCCGGGTAACTTTCGAGCTGTTGTTAGTTGCCCAATCTGAATCTTTGCTCCACGAAATCTACAACGAAGCGTACAAATGAAGCTGAATCTACTAATCCTAGAATCTTTATATTTCTAATGTGATCTCTCTTTTGTTGAAAGGAAAGGAATAAATGTGCCTTGCTTGCACATCAAACAAGCTGCACTAGCTAGTGGTCATTGGTTAGTTGGGTGTTCTAATTAAGCAAAAGTTAAGCAATCCCACATCTGCTGTCATAAACTGCTACACAACATTTCAACCTCTAAATTCAGAATTTTGGCTATAATGTATGATGTTCTTCATAAGGGGAAAAAATGATTTAATCTGTACAGAGTAATTAAGAAACTTTTACAAAACAAAAAAAAAAATTCAGAAACTTTTACAAAACACCAGGTCAGTCCTCACCATAACATGAGTCAGAATATATGGAATTGACAAACAGGGACTCACCAGATCAGGCTGAATTTTGTAACTGTATCCAAAGAAATGTTCCTTGAAGCTGATTTCAAGCACACAAAATTGCAGTCTTAAGTCTATTAGATCATGATCAGTAGATCTAGTGGATTCTCTGACTTCCAATTTAGAGATGTGAAGAAATTCTCTGAATCTTGCATACAGCTGCTGAATCATTTACGGAGTAATCAACTTCGAGAGATATTTCGCTACAATCTCAACAAGGCCTTGAATCTTGATGAAGTTGACAGATGGTATTACGCAACTGTGATTTGGGTGACACTCTCTATAGGAATAAAACAGCAAACCCACCATAATTACAATTTACAAGCCCGTTAGCTTCATCTAGAAACTTCATTCATCAATGAAGGGCATTGAGGTTAACTTGTGATAATTTGCATAGCATCTGATTAAAAAGAAGTAAGCCTTCAGTAACCAACCCAGCAAAGCTCCCAGGCAGACAAGAGACGATGCTGGTCAAGCTAATGTCACGCTTTCTGTAACTCTTTCCTGCTTGTACAATCATAGAGCCTCCAAAGCATGACCTTGCAACTCAAAACCATTGTGTTGAGTCATTTCGCGCACCCTTTTTGCATCGTCTATTCTCCCACACCTAGCATACATTTGCTCCAAAGAAGCAGTGACTTCATTATGCACGAAGAAGCCCTGCCTCGTAACATAACCATGAGCTTCTTTTCCGTTCTGCAAAAACGCCTTGCTCATGAAAGCAGAAAGAACACAAGTTATGGCTACATTGTTAGGTTTAATCCCCCCATCCTGCATTTCCCTGAAAAAAGATATAGCTTCGAGAAAAAGTCCATTTTGAACCAGACCACTCATAACAGTAGTCCAAGTACTTGGGTTCTGCTCAACATCAAGGGCTTGCATCTGCGAAAACATATCTTTAGCCTCATCAACCTGCCCATTTTGAAGCAAAACAAGAATTATGGAGTTATATGATACAACATCAGGGGTCAGACCCTCTAAATGCATCTGATAGAACAGCTTCAAGGCTTCACCACTTAGGCCAAGCTTCCCATAGGCAGCCAAGAGCGTATTCCATAACACAAGATCCCTATGTAAGCTGATGTCAAAGGCCTGCCTTGCACACATAATTCTTTCACATTTGGCATACATATCTACAATGCTAGTCACCACGGCTACCTCTGAATCAAAATGGTTCCTGATGCAGTAGCAATGCCCCTCTTTACCAAGCCTCAAGTCACTTGTTTCAGCAGCAGCAAGTAGTATTGATGTTAGAGTGACACAATCAAATCTCAGATTTTCAGATCTCATCCGCCGGCACATAGCCAGTGCATTCTCAAACAAACCATGTTGTAGATAACAGGAAATCAGCAAATTCCATGTCACAACATCCTTATCCAACATCTTCATGAATACCAACTCAGAAGCCTCGATCAAACCAATCTTCGAATAGAAGCTCAATAGTGAACTTCCTAAGATGCTATCTAAACTCAATCCTAACAGGACAGCAATAGCATGCCCTTGCTTACCCTCTACTATCGCCCTTAAATTGGCAGAAGCGGAAAGTAAGCTTAACAAAGTAACCCTAGTCGGTTCAACTCCCCCTTCAACTCTCATATCATAAAACGCCCGGATCGCCTCCTGATACATCCCATTCTGAACATATCCAACAATCAAAGAATTCCAAGCAACAACGTTTCTTTCAGGCATTTTATCAAACACCTTCTCTGCATCATTCAGTAACCCACATTTACCATACATGTCCACCAAACTGCTAGCCACATAAACACAGCCTCCAAATCCGACTTTCATCACATATCCATGAACGCCTCTCCCAAAAGGAACACAACCAGAAGCACCACAAGCTTTCAACGCATTCGGAACAACGAAATTATCAGGCAAAACACCATTCCCAAGCATATCACAGTAACTCCGCAAGGCCTGCTCGCTCAACCCCAATCTAGAATACAAACCGATCATAGCCGCCCAAGAAAACACATTTTTCGCGCCCGATCCAAGAAACAACTGATCGGCGATCTCTAGCTCATCGCATTTAGCATAAAAGATCACTAATTTCGTCTCGATGTACTCATTAAGAGCGTAATCTCGGCCCTTTTTGATGATCAGACCGTGAATTTGACGGCCTAGAAACAGAGCTCGCTCGTGCACGCACCCTTGCAACAGTTCAGAGTAGAAATCGGACCCAATTGGGATGTTTTGGGTTTCCATGTCTCTGATGGCATCCAGAGCTTCTTGAAGGTGCCCAGATTTGCAGAGAGATGAGAAGCTCTGTAAACAGTGAGATGATCTTCGGACCGAGTTGTGAAGGTGTCTGTGAATTTCATGTTGATTGGTGATACGATTTGGATTGGATGTGAAGGGGATTTGAGGTGGATGGGGGTGAAGATGAGGATTAGGAGTACGAGTGATGAAGAGAGAAAGCACAGCCATGCATACAAAAGGGGATATGGTGTAAAATCACCTTAAAAAATCTGTATATATGATAGTTTTATAAAATTTGAAATGTGTTTTTGTAAGAAATAATAATAATAATAATAATAATAATAATAATTTTTTCTATGTCATAAAAGAGATTATATGATTTGTTTTAACTTTTAGGTAGAATAAATGAGAAACTAAATTCTTAAAAATGCAATTTTTCTTAGGTCTGTATTCCAGCCGGATGAGTTGAGTATTGCTTGTTCATATTCAGACATTTAGCTCGTTTAGAAACAAGTCGAGCTCGACCCGAGTCTAAATTTAAAGTCGAGCTTAAAAATGTAATCACACTTGGCTCGTTTAAAAAATAAACGAGCTAAAGTTGATCTTTTTTCGATCATTAAGCAACCATACTTGCTAAGATCATAGCAACATAGAGGAAAATTTAGAAATTTCACAAAATTCGAGCTATTTGAGTTTAAATCGAACAAGCCGAACTTTGAATCGAGCTTAAAAATGTCCTAATACCTGACTTGTTTAGAAAATGAACGAGCTCGAATAGAGCTTTTATCGGGTCGAGCCCTACACATAACAACCCTAAATTTTTATTATCTTAATTAAAGGAATATATTTATTTTACATATTTTACGTGCTCCATGTTTTTGAAAGATTGATAAATGTAATAAGTACTCTATTCGTATCAAAATAGTTGATGCTTAACTTGTTGACACATTTTTTAATAAGTTAAAAACTACACATAAAATATTTTTTTAATAATTAGCAAGTCGGAAAAAAAAAATCAAATATTTTAAGATTAGGGTAATATTGAACGGGACTCCTAAAATTCATTGGTCGGCCCTGCTTGTAACCCTAACCCTTATCCAATCTCTCTCATATTTATTTAGAAAATTAAATAATTTCATCATTTAGTTTAACAAGAAAATAGACGAGATGACTAAATAGTAGCAATATATAAAAGGTTATGGACTAAAATTCATACTTAAAAAGATTAGAAACTGATAGTGGTTAACCCTTAAAGGTCAGGGACACCAAAGGAATTTAAATAACAACATATTTCGGTTTGCTTTAATTTTGAGATAGGAAATTAGCTTTTTGGAGCTGGTACACAACTTATATTTACGGTATGATGTAAAGAACAAATAGCGTTTGTAGTCCAACGGTTAGGATAATTGCCTTCCAAGCAATAGACCCGGGTTCGACTCCCGGCAGACGCAATTGTTTCCTTTTGTTTTTTTTTTAAAAAAAATATTACAGTATAGATTTATTTATTCAATCCTTGCCATGAAGTTCTTTGCCCATTATTCTCGGGGAAAAAAAAAGAAGAGGTTATATGCCATTCTTTACAAAATTACAGGCTTGGTGTTAAAATAGGCTGAGTTCAAGTGGGCTAGTTTAGGCTGTAAAGTCTTACAACGAGCTAGTTTAGCCTTGCATTTGCCAACATGGGCTCAAATGTAACCAAAGCCCACAAAATCCCTGATAAAGCCAACAATCCCACTCAAAGCCTGAAATTACCCAGACTCGACTAGCTTAATTTGGTGGGGCTAAGACGCTGAAAAAGGGTTCTGTGCGGGCTCATATATATATATATATATACTTAGAATATATAAACTCCGTTGAGTTTATATAATCTTAATTTGGTGTTTCATCAGTATATGGGTTTGTGGATAAGCTTATGGACGGTAGCCGTTAGGGCTCGCATTTGAGTCGAATGAGTTGATTAGTGATTGTTCGTATTTAAATCGTTTAGAAATGAATTAAGCTTGACCGAATTGAACCTAAATTTGGACTTCCGAGCTTAAAAATATGTTCATACTCAACTCGTTTAGTAAATAAATGAGGTCAAATTGAACTTTATTCGAGTCTAGAGCATTTACTCGCTCATAACATGCTAGCTATGGGAAAGTTTATTAATTTTACAATATTTAAGTCCGAGTTGAGTCAAGCCGTAATTTAAATTTAAGTTTTAAAATGTGTTTATATTCGACCCATTATCGAGACGAGATTTTTTTTTTCCGAGTAAATCTTAAGCGGAGCTTATAACGACGTGACGTACGGTTAGCTTTTGGAAGCTATATTTATATGTATTGCTTTAATTTGATCTTTCGGAACTCGGAAGCTTATGGAAATACAATTACTTTCATATATCTCATACAGTCATACTCACTTTACTCGATATATATAAAAGCTAATACAACCAATTTAAAACATTCAACTATTACCATAAAATTAAGAAGCTCAAGTAAATTAACCACTATTATTCAACTACTAACATATATAGCCAATTAATAGATAGGGTTAACTAACACAGCCATATGAAATTATTGTAGGACATTTCAGCCATTAATTGCATGAGAATGGAGGGAGGAGATTAAAAGTAGATTTTATATTTTTTTTAATTAAATAGAGGTGGGCCCCGTGCAATAGTGGTGGAATCCGGATATACTCTCAAATGTGGCGCGTGTGATTTCGTGGCCGGGTGAGGAAATTGATAAAAACCCTAGACCCCCTTTTTAATTAGCCGATCATTTGGTGGAAAACCAGATCTGAGATCGCCGCCACCGGAAAACCAGATCTGAGATCGCCGCGGCCGGTGGGGGCAGTTGGGTATGCTAGAGGTGGTCGGAAAAGCGAAAGAAGGGCGGTTGTGGTTGCGAGGTGAGGGCGGAGTGGCTGCGTGGGTGCTGCGAAGAGGCGGGAGGATGGGCTGTCGGGTGGATGGTGGTGCCGGATCTGGCCAGCAGACCGTCGATCTGGGCAGGGCGGCGGCGTCGAATCGAGGAGCACAGGAGGGCGGCGTCGATTGCGAGGCTATGAACAGGCCGGCGGTGGAGGAAGGCTATGAATCGAGGGCGAAGAGGAAGGCCGGCGGTGGTTGTTGTGAGTGTCGCCATGAACGCAGGCCCTAGAGATCGACCTGGAGGAACTTCTGGACTCCGGCAAAGGGAGGCGAGAGAGAAGTGGAGAGAAGCAAGGTGGTTGTGCCGGATCTGGCTGGGCAGTACTATTTCGGTGGCGGGTGCGGTGGTCGGATTTGGACTCGCGGTGGTGTGCAGGCGGCGATGGTGGCGATGGTGGCCTGCGGGTGGCCTCGCGGTGGTCTGCAGGTGGCGATGGGGCCCTGCGGGTGTGCTGGCCGATGGAGGCGAGGCTGGCTCTCACTCCCCTGGTCATACTCCATTCCCTTCAATTCGAATCCGAGCACGGCGGCAGATCTGGTCGATCGAGACGATGGGGCTAGGTCGATGGTGGCGATGGAGGCGGTTCTCCGACTCCCTGTTCACTATTAGCCTTCAATTTGAGTTTTATTTTTGGGATTCAACTAATTTGCTCATTATTTCTTCCTGTTTTAGAGATTATTCATTGAGTGTTTGTTAGATTATTCGGAGATATAAGAGTATTTTTTCCGAGTTTGTTAGATTATTCAGTGTTTTTTGTTAGATTATTCGGTGAAATGTGAGACATTATTCGGTGAGATAAGTAGCATTATTCGTATTATTCGGTGAGATATGTAGCATTATTCGTTTTAATTGTAAGTATTGTTTAGATACTTGAGGTATCTTAGCATATTTATTATTCGGTAGTATAACACAAATTATTCAATGGAATTAGTAATTTTTTAAATGAAATAAATGAAAAAAGATAACTGAACATTATTCGGTAGGATGCGAAACATTATTCGGTGGAATTGTCAAAATTTTAAAACGAATTAAATAAAGCATTTATTTTCAACCAGGATAAAAAACCATTTTTATCACAAATATTTTAGATATTAAAAAAAAAAGAAAAAAAAAAGAAATGATGGAGGGTGGAGGACACGCACCAAATGAAAGGGGTAGTTTTTGTTATGCCACATGGGTCCCACTATATTAAAAAGAAAAAACCAAAAATTCCTTTTAATCCTAGCCTTCCATCTTCCACCAATTAAAGGCCTAGATTTGTGCACTAGATACACTTTAAGGAGTGTGCACAAGGGAACCACTCCCTATATATATATATTTTTTTTTTTTTTACGGTAGGCAACCATTAAAATGTCTTATAACTAAGAACATTCTTGATCATCCTGGATGATGATCAAGAATGGTTGGTTTCTTTATAGTTGAAACTATTCTTTCACTACAAGAAAACAACGTTAATTTCGACGCTTTTTATGACCATTTTCGACGCTTTAAAGCGTCGTAAATTACGATTTCGACGCTTTTAAAAAGCGTCGAAAATGATTGCGTCACGAATGACAAATGCTATTTTCGACGCAAAATTCTGTCGCAACCAATCTCGACGTCCTAGGGCGTCGAAATTGGCATGTCATTTTCGACGCCATAGAGCGTCGAAAATGACATGCCATTTTCGACACCCTAAAGCGTCGAAATTGGCATGTTATTTTTTTTTAAAAAAAAAACAAAACGTATTTTTCCACATTCATCTCCTTTCAATACACATTAATTAAAATCCTTTAATTAACAAAAAAAAATATTAACACAAATCCAAGCACGAAAAGATGATAAACTCTCCAGTGCTCTTAAACATATACTACAGTGCTCTTAAACAAAGAGCAATGTTATTAGAATATTGCTCAAAAATAAACTCTCCAGTGCTTAAAGGATAGTACAACAACATACCTCCCAACATCAACATCACATAAGGAACTCACGTTGCAGGGGAGACAAAATTTGCCTGAATTTCATGTATTGGATACTATACGCAGATTCGGACATTGCATCAATCATCGCTCTTCTTCTTATTCTTTTCCTTTTTCTGGCTGGCCGGTTCTGGCTCCTCCTCGGTTTCAGCATGCTTCTGCTGCTGCTTCTTCGCAAGCTCTGAAAAATGCATGCCAACCATACCACTCTCTTAACTCTCATTGCATATGTGTATATCTCTTTATCAAGATCATCCCGATAATCTACCTTTATCCTGAATGAGAGGCTTCTACTACACAAAAAAGGTTGTGTTGCCTGTAGAGTGATAGCAGCTGAGGACGCTCTTTTAATAATTCCCAAGTTGGTTCTGCATTTAGATGTGCATTTTCCACCTGAAAAGTTTGAATTGAATAAAGCTAGCAAAGATATGGAATCAAGGATTTTGCCACTGAAGAAACATACTAACTGGCCGAAGATTTTCTTATTTCCAATGAGAGATAGTGCGGAAGTTGAAAGGACCTACCTGGCAGAAGCAGCAGCAGTCTCCTGCATCGCTTCTTTAGTTCTTCGGAACGCTTGGAAATCCTTTCCAAGCCAGTAAAGAGATGAGAGGGAGCTCATTCAAAATGTTGACGACACGAAATCAATACTACCATTAGGCATTAGTAGTGAGGCTTTGGAGGGAAGCAAGAAGCTAAAATCCTTCTGGTAGAGCTTCCAAGTTGCTTATTCCTCATAGCCATAGATCTTCCCGGAACAGAAAGGAATTCTAAGGTATACGATGTAGCCAGTCTCCCGACCCCGGAGATGGTTGAGACTTCATTCTCTGAATCAAATATGACATCTTGGAAACAGAAAGCTGATTCCTGCCTTGGAACGGTGGGAAAAATAAATGAAATGAAATTACTTGATTTGAATCTGGAAACAAACAAAGAGAGAGCTCCAACTAGCTTTAATTTTGTTTTGTAGTTCAAACCTGACAGAGAGAAGTGGCGGTGCTCTCTTCACCAAATATTGATTCTTGAAATGTGCTGAATCTTAGGCCATATGCTTCAGCTTCACAATCTGATCAAGCAAGAAAAGCATCATATCAGCAATTAAATGCAGTAACAATGTGACATCACACATTAGCCATATATTAAGCTCAAGGATGAATTATAGCCATATTACAGAAAATTAATTAATAAAACAAAAACCTTCTTCTGATTGTTTTCATCTTCACTCAGCTCTTCTATTCTTTCGTGCATGACTTTGCACAAGCAAAACCAATAATATCTCAAATTAGATAATCCAAAAGAATAGCATTAACATTCTCCTAATTTTTTTTACCTTATTTGTTCATCTAATCTACTTTCCTCCATGGAAAGGTTCTGCTGCCTGCAAGAGAGAACATGAGAATCTTGAAAGAAAAATAAGGTAAACCTGAACAAAATATCATGACCTAGGCATTTGCAAGTTAAGGTAAAAATCATTAGAGTATGTTAGAGGCAACCACATGGTATATCTCAAATGTATATTAATTAGATTAAGGCAAAAATCAAATCTAAACCCAACTGAACTGGATGCTCTTCAAATTGTTGTAAGTTCTTTAATTTATGTTAAATGATTCTCCTTGAATAACTGAATAACTTCCTCAATTCCTCCATATGGAAAAAGAAATAGGCATTAGATTAGGGCAGAATGGAATACTCCGAGAAATTCACAAAAGTGAAGACAATCACTGATAATTTTGGTGGGTAAGAAATTAAAGGAAAGGATATATGATGATGGAGAAAGCAGACCTGGTGTGAGTAGGAGACATTGTGGTGAAGAACACCCTTGTCTTGTTAACATCCACATTCGAATCCACCCAGTTCGCCCATGTCTCAGCCCTATCTTGTATGCTATCGGGGTTTCGAACTCTTCGCATCTTTTTTCCCTATGAACAAACTCAAATTGGTAAGATCTATCAAACAATACTATAAAAATAGCTCTCTAGTTTCTTTAAATCTGAACGATATATGTTTAACCAATTCATCACACGGATAAGATAAATGAAAAATCAGGAGCTGGGAAATTATAGAATGCAAAAAAACCTTTGAAATCTCAGAACCAATGCAGATTTGCGAGTGAAAATGAACAATTAATCAAACATGTAAACAAGCTGAAAAATCCACTGAAAAATCTTAGTATCTTAGTATCCACTGAAAATGTAAACAAGCTGTATTTTCTTTGCTAGGAACCCATCAATTAGTCAAATCCAAATGTCGTAATCCCTGAAGATAAGTTAAACCGGAAAGTGAGAATTCATGGGATCACAAAATCCAAGCAATAAAAATCTATCATATTTTCAGTGCGTCATAATGATTCAAATCCTAATGTCGTTCAAAATGATTCAAATCCAAATGTCATTCAAATATTTACTAATTGTGGATAAAAGCACTACATTTTGACCTGTATTTTATTATATAAATGTGGAAGCACTGTATTTTATTTAATCATATATAGAATATTTGTTGTTGATGCTATTAATAATGCAATGGTTCCGTTTGTTAGCTTCGGCCTCAGGTCTTGCCTGCCAACAATGAAGGGATACAAAGAACTCATACTATGTGTATATCCAATAGCATTACACTTGATAAAGGCACTAACGAGACTAACTTACCAGTGAAAATAAGCGACAAACCCCAACCTTTGTATCCTGCAGTCCATCAGTGAAAAATGAAATAGGCTAATAAATAAGGAAGCACAGAGGAAATGCCTAATTTTCTAAATATACAATAGCAGTGGTTTGACCTTTCAAGGTTGACTGAACTGATGTTGTTTGCTTTGCCAATATCTATTAAGCTTACTTAAGGCTTTTCTTAGCTGTCATCCTTTGTAAATACACCTTCCGAATAGGTTCATATACTCAAAAAAAAAAACATGCCTAGGTGGTGTCAACATTATACATTTTTTACTTCTGCAAATAGATAGAATAGAACAACTAAGCAAAAGAATTAGAAGATTCAATACCTCACGATGTGCATCAGCATACGAACTGATGTCTATCAGACTAACAAGAACATGCTTCCCACATCCATATGCTAAATATTCAGCAGTAGTGAGTGCAATACGTGGGGTAATGATACGCTCAATTGTGGGGTCATTAGCCTATAAGAGGAGGGAAAAAGCAATCAAGAAAATGTCAATCCATATTCCATGGTTGAAATCTCACTTCAAATAGAAGTATAAAGAAGAAAACCTTCTATCAAGGGGAAAGTTACATGACAACAAGAAAATACCAAGTTCAGGAACCATCTTGCTATATCATAACAGAAACCTCAAATCAGCATAGCCATTAGCCACTGAGTTGCTCATGAACATCTTATTTCTGCATAAGCTTTAGAACCTTTAGAAATTGCATGAAATTGATCGACAAAATCATCAATAAAACTACCAAGGAAAAGGTGAGAAGGGGAAAAAAGACAAATTAGACACAGAACAATTGGCACTAAACGATGATAAAATTAGGATAGAGTAATAGAACATTTTACATGTTAAAATCAACATGAATCTACACACACTGACTTCAAACTTTATGGGAAACTCTTCACTGAAAATCAGCATAAATGCCTGGTTTGGAAGCAGCTCAACTGCTCAAAAGTAATAATACTGCAAAAACCATACCCATACTCACATTTGAATATACACCACGTCGCTTGGCCCAAAATTTCAAACATCTTAAAGTTGTGCGGAAATGCTACAAAATTTTATGGGAAACTTTTCACTGAAAATCAGCTCAGCAATTAAGATATAAAGAGAGTAAAAATGAGAAAAATAACAATTTCACCTCAACATTTGGAACAAGTTTAAGAATCAGATCGGCAACCCTATGGGCAGCTTGCTCATCAACATTGTAAAGCACAGAACCCTGTAAGATGCACAAATAATAATGAGATTAAAAATAAAAATAAAATAAAACCCTCGTTTGGAAGAAAGTAAATATAAAAATGTACTAAAAAAAGAGCAAGTGTTAAGATTTTTATAATAAAAAGGCATACACCGCCTTGGTGAACAATCACAATTCTACTATTAGCGAGGCTTAGAAGTCAAATGATTATAACTGGACAATTCAATCCAACTTCAGAACCAATGGATTCCCTTACATCTATCTTTTATTTTTACTTTAAAACTAGTGTTCTGAATCCATTTTAATCTCCTCTGTACAGGACTGCTAACATGCAAGCCGGTAAATACAGTAAATTAACTGGTATAACAAGACATAAATGAACTGAGATATTAATTTATTGTGAAGAGAGGGGGAGTTCAAAAATATCATTAAGTGAAAAATAAACAACATAGTGAAGACAACATGAAAAGACCAACAAGAGGATCAGCTACACAAATATAAATAAATAAATATATAGATCATGCCCATTTGTATATATGTTAGTGTACGTACGTGCATCAAATATAAATAAATAAATATATATATATATATACACACACACATACACGGTTTGATACTAATTTGAGTGTGCATCTCCTGTCAATCTTTCATGACTTTATCTGTTTCTTTGTCTTGGAAAATCAAAGGAGTTAGTAACATCTTAACATTGCCTATGTATATGATCAGACTAATTAATCCTACCTACCCTGAAGTTAAGTCATCAGCACCATATTTCTTTCCTTCAATCCTCGGATGTGGAATTCCCGGGGAAGAATTATATATTCCGTTGGAGCACGAAAATGTAGGTGCAGTGTACAACGCCATTAGAAACACTGTTAAATAATGTAGGTGCAGTGTACAATAACTAGACTTCAATTACAATCCATTATCAATTATCTTTGCCTAGACTTGTACAATATCATTCAGATTTTACCTAACATATGTGTCCTGTGAGTCTGTGACTTGAAAAAGACTTAATCCATAATCTATTTAATTGCTATTTGGTGTTTAAAAACTTTAGTTAAACACAGGTTATACTTTATAGTATTATTAGCATCCTCCCTCTTAAAAATCACATCACTTAAGTCATCTGATGGAGTCATTTTAAAGTACCAAAGCCTACTGCAGTTCTAATAATTTGGTTATAATTGACGCTTATGACTTAAAGAATGCTTCTTTAGACATCGTTAGAGACTCAGAGGATGCAATATTAGCTTCGACACCCTTTCATTCAAGTACATTGTGTTTATATCTGCCCGGGATTCAAACTTATATGTGAAGTGAACTGCTATTTGATGCATGGTGGGAATTATATGAATTTTCTCAACTTTAAGTACTTCTTTAACCGGGATCCCAAGACAGACTCCTAACAAAGTGAATGAAAATGACAAAGTAATCTGAAATTTAAGTATCATAAGAGAGCCCAGTGGATTTCATATCAGAAAGAGAAAATGTTTTTAATGACTTATCCTCCATATATATCATTCATAAAGGATCTGGACAAGGTATATACATGCAATAATTTGTTGGTATGAAAGGGAAGAAGAGAACAAACAAACTCAATGCTTCACATATTCTTTCCTTTATTAAAATGTAGAAACTGAACATAATTATATAAAGCTTAACTCATTGAGAAGCATTCAAATAAAGTTTAAAGCACTAGGTTAATAAATCATGAAACAACAAAAGCAAAGGAAAGCTTAACAGAGCTTCAGAATCAATCGGTTTACAGAGAAATCACAATAAGATCAAAATTTACAAAGAGAAATCGCGTTCAGTCAGGGATGGGGGGACAGGAATATACCTATGAGACAAACAGAGAGGGAGACGGATGTGGATCTCGAATTGCCTCCAATCTCCTGATTCGAGAAATCTATTCGCCTCCAAACCCCTGATTTGAGAGGGAAGACGGATACCTCTTCACCTCCTGATTTCCTGATGATTTTTAACCTCGAATGGCCTCCGGATGTGGACGGATACCTCCTCACCTCCTGATTTCCTGATTTGGATCTAGTCCGGAGACGATCTCAGTCGATCTCGAATAGAGAGGGAAACTGAAGGGAGAGAAGAACAAGAAAGGAGAGACAAACCTGCTCAGACTTCGGGTGGCCGTCTCCAGTGGGCGGTGGGGGACCATCTCTGGTGGCGGTGGTCCGGTGAGTGGCCGTCTCCACTGGGCGCAAATCGCAGTTTAGGGTTTTTGGAAGTGTGAGGAGCGAAGAGTGAAGAGAGGAGAGAGGGACACGGAAGATACTACGAGGAGTCCTAATTTGTTTTAATTTTTTTTAGTTAAGCCATTCTCGACGCTTTATGACGTCGAGGTTTGTGTCAATTTCGACGGCTTTAGTTGTCAAGAAATTTCGACACCTCAGATCGTCGAAAATTTTCGACGCTTTTAAAAAGCGTCGAAACTAAAGCGTCGAAAATAAACCACTTTTCCTGTAGTGTTTGATATGTAATCAGCAACATGGTTGAATTGGTTTCTCTATAACAATGTTGAGCTCTTGCTGTGACAAATCTTTGGATTTTCTCGACTACTCTTAGAATTTTCCAAGGGACTGATTTCTGATCTTCTATTGTAGGATATTTTTTTCTACCACAAAGCACATTGTTGTAGTTGTAATGCAAATTATTGTGATATTTTTATTTTATACGGAGTAGAATTTATTGGTAAAATAAATAAATTACAAAATAATCCTGATTTTTTTTTGGAAATCCCCAAATTATTGAATCCAATTAATATAGTCCTATATATCTTTATCATGAAGAACTTGTATATAATTAGCACGGACCGATCAGGAGCGGGATGGTTCGCTCTAACCCGTCCCATTTTTTTTTTATAGAAAATAAAATAATAGGTAAAAAAATTTAAGAATAAATTAATTAAAATTATATATTTGTTTATTAATTAAATGAATGATTTTATTAAAAAAAATACGTGTATAAGAAAATTTTAGTCTATTTAGACTACATAAATTTTAATTTCTGATTCCGTGGTTGTATAAACAATTTGTGTATTTGTGCTAAAAACACCATCCATGCATCAATCATCAAATGAACGTATAAGATGGGATTAAAATATAAATGAATCTTGATTACATATGAATTAGCTAGGCGTTTGACATTGAATTATTATAATTAATTAATCAAGAGCTTAGTTCATGTGGGTATGTTTAAATCATAGAGATGATTATGCTATAATTATGTGTCTGCCTTTCTAAATTAAAGATTATTCAATTCAATTAGGGTGAAATTACACCTTTCTACATTTGTCCTTGTTTTGCATGTATTTCCTAGCTCTCTTTATATATGGCTTTTTGTACATCAAATTAACAATCTTCTTCTTCACCCTACTAATTGATGCACATTTAATTTTGAAGCCCACTAAAAGAAAAGTTTAGATGCCATTAGCTAATTTGTTTTGTAGATAAAAAGCCTATGTGAGAAAAAAATGAAAAGGAAGATAAAAAAGATGAACTTTATTTGCCACTAATTAAGAATTCAAAGACGGATGAAAAATAATATTCCATATAAAAAAAAAGGAACAAAACTTCAATTTTTAACTAATGTTTTATACTATCCAGCTGCTACCCTTTTTCACAACCAAACAACGGGAATTTTAGGTCAAACAATTAAAAATTAAAATTGATTCACTTATAGATTAAAAAAATATATACATAATTTTGTTTAAAAAAATCCGACTGCATGGGGCAATTGCCCAATTTGATCTAAGAAAGTTAAATTAATTGTAGGTGATTATATATAATTAGGATTATTAATTATGTAATTAGAGGCCGACGTCAATGTAGGGAATTGAGTAATTCTAAGTAATATATATAATTATATATATTCTCATTAGGGTTTTATATATATTGTAAAAAGAAAATATTCGGCAATTTCGATTTGTGTGCTTTTGGAGATGCTAAGCTAGCGGTAGTAGTAGTTCCATGATTCTCCCATCAAAAGTAGTCAACCCTCTTCACATGAATTACAACGACTTCACTTCTTCACAATATCCCTCCTCTCTTCTTTTTCTACGTTCTTCTATTATTCTATTTAATTAATCTAATGCATAAGGAATTAACGCCTAAATATAAATTAATGTAACAACTAAGCCCGATAAAATTAAGAGAAAATTTGCGCCTAAGGCGCAAATTTTAGGTTAAATTAATGGAGTGATGATTGTTGAATCAATAAGCTCAGATTTAGGAGAGGAAGAGAGAAGAGAGGGAACTATTCTATTGGATTCACAAAAGCTGTAAACTCAATTGATTAATTCCAGGTCTTATTACAGCAAGGGTATTTATAGTGCTAATTGGCTGTATGCAGCCTTACATAAGTTAAGGTGAGCTAGCACCACTAAACCACTCTAACAGTCCCCCTTAAGTGAAGAGTTTTTACTAGAAAACAAGTTACAAACTCCTAACTTGCCTAAGATTTTCTTATATTGCTCAGATGAGACAATCTTGGTAAAAATGTCTGCAGGCTGCTCTTTAGTGGGTATGTAACCCAACTTGATTTCTTTGCTTAGCACCTTGTTCCTCACAAGATGGCAATCCCCTTCAATGTGCTTCGTTCTTTCGTGAAACACATGATTATGAGCTATGTGTATGGCAGATTTATTGTCACAGAAGAGCCTCACAGGCTTGGTTTGATCAACCTGCAAATCCTTGAGCAGCTTTAGAAGCCAAGTGATCTCACTGCTTACAGTAGCCATAGCTCTGTATTCAGACTCAGCAGACGATCGACATAGCTACATAGCTTTGCTTCTTAGTTCGCCAGGATATTAGGGAACCTCCTAGCATGATACAGAAACCAGTTAGGGACTTCCTAGTCATGGGGCGACTTTGCTAGTCAGCATCACAATAGGCACTCAGTTGCAGTTGTGACTTGTTTGTTAGAAGCAAGCCTTGTCCAGGAGCAGCCTTTATGTACCTCAACACATGTTTAGCACCCTTCCAATGCTCATCATTGGGTTGGTGCATAAACTGACTTAGAACTTGTACAACATAACAAATGTCAGGCCTTGTAATGGTAAGATATATCAGCTTACCTACAAGTCTTCTATAGGACACAACATCCACATTTACCCTGTCTCCATCCATTTGCAGCTTTACTTTAGGATCTAGAGGTGTAGCCACAAGTTTTGCATCCTCCATACCTGTATCTTTTAGAAGTTCCAGTGCATACTTTCTTTGGTTGATCAACATACCATCATCTAGTCTGTCAACTTCAATTCCTAGAAAGTACCTCATCTCTCCAAGATCTTTCATCTTGAATTTCTCACTTAGATACTCTTTCAGATTTGCAATTTCAGTGACACTATCTCTTGTGATGATCATGTCATCAACATAGACTAAGAGCGCATTGTAGGAGACCTGTGTGGCCTTAAAGAATAAAGAATAATCTGATTCTGACTGCTCAAACCCAGCTTCCCTCATGACCTGAGAAAATCTTGAGAACCACTGTCTAGGTGCTTGCTTGAGTCCATACAAGGACTTGTTGAGTTTGCACACAACTTGAGACACTTTGTCCTCACTCATACACCCCCCCTGAGGACAAGAGTGGGACTTAAGAATGGAGTAGGCAGGAGGAAGCTCCATGAACACATCTTCCTCAAGATTGCCATTTAAGAAAGCATTAGTGACATCCATTTGAGAAATGGACCATCCCCTCACTTAAGCCACAACAAGGACTGTCCTAACAGTGATGGGCTTGGCAACAGGAGCAAAAGTCTCATTGTAATCTATGCCTTCCAATTGGGAGAAACCTCTAGCCACAAGCCTGGCCTTGTGCCTGTCTAGAGTTCCATCAGCAAGAAACTTCAACCTAAACAGCCACTTACAGCTCACAACCGAAGGAGCAGATGACCTAGGTACAAGAGTCCAGGTGTTGTTGGCTTCCAAGGCATTGAGTTCAACTAGCATGGCCTTTACCCACTCTGGCATACTCAATGCTTCATTCAAAGTAGTGGGTTCTTTCAAGTGAGCCACATTAAGAATGAAGTGTTTATAAGATGAAGAGCATAAGCTGTAAGAAAAGGTGGAGGAAATGGGGTAAGGTGAGGATGACTTACAAGGAGGTGCAATTGCCTTGGTAATATGAGTAGAAGAAGTGCATACATAGTCCTTGAGCCATCTTTGAGGCTGAGCATTTCTTGAAGACCTTCGAGGGGGTGGTGAAGGGGAAACAGGAGGGACAAACTGAGGTTCATCAAAGGAGGGAGGAATAGGAGATGGGGAATACTCAGCATGAGATTCATTTGGAAAAGGCGGATTCAGAGGTGGAGGTGGGGGTGTGTGACCAACCTCCACATGTATGAAGTCATCCACAAAAGGAGAGGAGACCTCATTTTGAGTAGCTGGCTGAGAAGGTGGAGAATGAAGAATGTCATCATTGCTAGCAAAAGGGAAGACAGTTTCCACAAAAGTAACATCACGAGTGATCTCACACTTGTGAGTTGAGAGATTATAAACTTTGTATCCTTTGAACCCAAAAGGATATCCAAGAAAAACACAAGCTGATGACCTTGAGTCAAATTTTCCTCTAGAGGATGTTGCAGTGGAAACAAAACACAGAGAGCCAAAGACCTTCATTTTGGTGTAATCAGGAGGCTGATTAAACAATAGTTCATAAGGTGTTTTGTGGTGAAGTAAGGGAGAGGGTAATCGATTTATAATGTAGGTGGCAGTAAGAATACAATCACCCCAAAATTTGAGAGGGAGAGATGCTTGAAATCTTAGAGCTCTAGCAGTCTCTAAGATATACCTGTGTTTTCTCTCAACCCGACTATTTTGTTAAGGAGTGGCCTTGCAAGAACTCTCATGAATGATCCCTTTGGACTGAAGAAAAGAGATCAAGTCAGAGTTAAAAAACTCAGTGCCTTGATCACTTCTGAGAGTCTTGACAGTGGCAGAGAATTGAGTCTCAACCATAGTCATAAAGTGTTTGAGAACTAAAGGTGTCTCAGACTTGTGTTTTAGCAAGAAAGCCCACACCCCTCTGTTGTAGTCATCTACAACAGTTAGAAAGTATTTTTGTCCATTATAAGTCCGAGTGTCAAAAGGACCCCATAGATCACAATGAATCAGAGAAAACACAACATTGGCATGGGAGTCACTTGAGTGAAAACTGTTTCTAGTCCGTCTAGCAAGAGGACATATAGAACATGTAAATTCCTTTTTAAATTTGTTTATGCTTGAAGAAATGACAGGAACATGTAACAATTTATCAAAGGGAGCATGCCCAAGTCTAAGATGCCAGATAGCATTCATATCAGAGTTAGCAACAGAAGGTAAAAACATAGGTAACTTTGTTTTTTCTGAACAGTAAAAGGCATTTTTGAGAGTATTGTGTGGTGTAAACTGAAGGTAAGTAGTATCTTCAAGAAGAGTAGCTTCCAGATCAGCATGTGGGACTATGTAGTACAATCCTCCCAACTCTTTACCAACAACAATCACTTTCCTCCTTGCATGGTCCTGAATGATGCATTTGTCAGAATAGAAGAAGACAAAGCAATTTAGATCATGAATAAGACGACTAATGGAAAGTAAATTGAAGTGAAATTTGCTAACAAACAGAACATTTGTCAGTGTGAGAGAAGGAGAGAGTTGGACTTCTCCAGCAAATGAGACACTGCAAGTGGTTTCATCAGGCAAATGGACATATAAAGGTTTGATAAGAGGAGTAATATGCTGAAGAAAAGATCTATCACATGTCATGTGATCTATGGATCCACTATCAATTATCCACAACTTTGAGAACATTGATGTATTACAGCAGTGAGAAATACCTACAAGATTGACCTCAGTGCCACGATCCTTCTTCTGATCTATGAGCTTCATGATAGTCTAAAGTAGTTGCTGATTGTCAGGTGACAAAGACTGCACCTGAGCTGAATTGTTCTCTGTTAGAACATTTGAAGTCAGATTCTGAGCAGTAACACTATTGGCTCCGTACTTCTTGTCAAGAGCTTCATTGTTTCTTCCCTTAGACTCAGATCCACTGCCAAACCGACGCAGTTGAGGCTTTTCTTTGCTTTTAACATGCCAATCAGGATAGCCAAATACCTCCCAACACCTATCAGTCTTATGATTCCCATTGCAATGTTCACACCTATCCTTCCTAGGTTTAGACTCAGATCGATTTTCAGATCTATTAGCATTTAATGTAGTAGAATCAACAGATGGTGTAGATACCTTAATTCCTGTTTCATATTGAAGAAGTAGAGAATGAGTAGTGCTAGCTGTAGGCAGAGGAGTGTTGATCAAGATCTGATGACGAGCAGCTGCATATGACTCGTTCAATCCCATCAGAAACTCCATAAGTTTCTCCTCTTGATCACGAGCTTCCAGCTAAGAGTTGAGATCACACTCACACTTTCCACAGTGGCATCTAAGCGGAGGAACCAGACCAGATAGGCGTTGCCAGTGACCTTTAAGCCTCATAAAATACTCAGTCATAGCAGAAGGACCTTGAGCACAATCCTGAACCTCCTTTTTCAATTGAAAAACCAGAGGTCCATTGCGCTGGCCATAACTTTCCTCCAGATCCAGCCACATTTCTCGTGCTGTATCAAATTCATCTAGAGTAGAGTAGATCTCCTTAGATACAGTATTTAGAATCCATGAGCATACCATATCGTTGCATCTATTCTACATAAGAGTGTTTTCAGGAGTTTCAATCAGAGATCCAGTAACGAGTCCCAATTTGTTCTTGACTGACAGTGCTTTGCTCATGGCTTTCTTCCAGCGACGAAAGTTGTCTCCTGATAGCTGCACTGTGGTCAGAACCATGCCTGAGTTCTCAGAAGGATGTATGAACAATGGATTGTTCAGATCTGTAGCTGAGATGAAATCAGCTCGTCGTCTTCCTCCATTATGAGGTGGAGTGCGCTCTTCATTTGCCTCCATCGTATATAGAGAATTCGATTAGCGAGAGACAATCAAATAGCAGCAAAATGACCTCGAGCTACTGATTCAATCACCAATGCTCTGATACCATGATGATTGTTGAATCAATAGGCTCATATTTAGGAGAGGAAGAGAGAAGAGAGGGAACTGTTCTATTGGATTCACAAAAGTTGTAAACTCAATTGATTGATTTCGGGTCTTATTACAACAAGGGTATTTATAGTGCTAATTGGATGTATGCAGCCTTACATGAGTTAAGGTGAGCTAGCACCACTAAACCACTCTAACACAGAGTGCCCCCCATGTGTGAAAAATTGGGGTTTTGTCCACATAAAATTTTATGGACAAAATTACCCTCTTATACCTAAAACGGTGCCCCCCTCCCATCTAGATCTCTCAGACGATCTCTCGATCTCTCAGATCTCTTGGTCCTCCCCTGCCGGCTCTCGATCTTCCTCAATCTCTTCCTTAATCTCTCGCTGCCTTCCTTGATCTATGGCCTGCAATTCTCACCTCAACCTTCAATTCTCCCGCTGATTTGGTCGAAGACGACGTTGATCTGTTCCAATTGCAATACAGATCTCGAAGGTATCCCCCGCCGGCTTGCCCTCACCGTCCTCATCGGCGCCCTCTCCCACTGGCTTGCCCTCACGGTCCTCATCGGCGTCGTTGTCTTGTGTTCCTGTTCGAAGACGGCGCTGCTCGAGATCCCGCTGAGCCTTGTGTGGAGAGGCGATTAGCTCCAATTTCATGCTCGATTTCAGCAGGATCTCGCTGGCGTTCTGTGGTGGATTCTCCAAGCCGGTGAGGATCTCGCTCGCTCTCTCCCTTCCTCGTCCCCGCCCCTTCTTATCAGGCGCACTCCTCTAACAATGGCAGAAACGAAGTGGCCGACGAAGTTGCAGGATCGGATCCGGAGACGATGGATGCGAGGGCGATGGAGATGATCGAATTCCCGAGCAACTCTCAAACCAGATCGAATTCCCGAATTCAGATCTCTCTGTTCCTCTTTCCGGCTCCGATGGCTGCCATCCTCACCACCACCTGCATCCAGATATGCTGAAACGACTTCTATGCATCCAGATTCGCCGACATTTGCCATCTCTTCTCTCTCGCTTTCAATTTCAGCATCACTGGCCTCTCGTCTCCAATTTCAGCAAGCCGATACTTATTGTTGTTTGATTAATCTCTCACTTAACAGTTCACTTGTTTAATTGTTGTTCTTGTGTCATGGTGTTGCTTTTGCTGAAATGCTTGGGTACTCATATATACACTAATATGCTTTCTCTAGGAGTTCAATAAAGGTTGATTTGAATAATAATGCATTTATCTTAGAGCATAATAGTTCAAAGTTCAAAGTTCCTTCCTGTATAGTTGTTTCTGGTCATGTTTAATGTTAGATAAATCTGGTCATCTTCAAACAGAGCATACTAGGTATTTTCAGCATTTTGTAATTGCGCCAGACATCATTTCAACTTGAATTTTCAAAGAAATAGCCTGATCTAGGACAATTAATATTGATGTATACTATATACATTTGATGTTCTATGTATACACTAATCTACATCATCCTGTATGTTTATATATATAAACACCTTGTACAAGCCTAGCATTTTAATCAATTGGTATGTGCATCTTCAAGTAACAATATTACAATAGTTTAGAAAGATCCTTTGTCCCCATAAATGTGAACAAGCTAACTTTTAATCAATTTGCAGGCCTTTACAAATGTTATGATTTCTTGCTTTCCCCTTTTATATTTTTTATATTTATTTTTGCAACTAATATATACTGAAATGCTGAAATAAATACTGAAATGCTGAAATGAATACTGAAATGCTTTAAATCCCCTTTAAAAGCCTCTTAGCTTAATGGTAGAGCGATGTGCTTATGCGCAAATACATGGGTTTGAATCCCGCATAGGCTAAATTTTATATCACGTAACACTGTTTCAGCAACTTCGGTTTCAGCAACCATTTCAGCATCAACAAAGTTGATGAAACCGGGGTTTCAGCAACGCGAAAAAAACCCTGCTAAAACAGAGGGTGGCACAGGTGTTTCAGCAACTCCGGTTTCAGTAACGCAAAAAAAAAACTGCTGAAACAGAGGGTGGCACAAGGGTTTCAGCAACTCTGGAAACGCGGAAAGAAAAAAAAGCGAAAAAAAAAGCGAAAATCTGCTGAAACAGAGAGTGGCACATGGGTTTCAGCAACTCTTGAAACGCGAAAAAAAAAAGCGAAAAAAAAAGTGTTGAGGGGGGGCACTGGGCTTTCAGCAAGTTCATTTCAGCAGTGTCAGCAACATAGGTGGACATTTTGCTAATATGGAGAGGGTGGTGGACAATGTCCTAATATGGGCAAAAAATTTGGACATCCTAGTAATCACCCCTAAAATTAAAAGACTTGCATCTATATATATGTGTATGTATATGTATATATACATATACATAAATATACACACACACACACACACATATATATATAGAGAGAGAGAGAGAGGAGGGTTCAAGTGAGAATATCTCGGTCCGGTGAGAAGGTGAGAAGCGATTTTATTGGTTGAAATGGGTCTAATTTTTTCTATTAAAAAAATAACCTCACGCGCTTCTCTTTTTTATCTATACGCTTCTTCCTTCTCACCCGAACGTCTTCGCTGTTCCATCTTCTTCTTCTTCAGGCGGCTGCTCATCTCCACCGTGCTCTTCCTCGTCGTCTTCATCTCCTTCGGTTGGATCTCACAGTCTCACGATCGCCATCTTCATCCTCGATTTGCGATAGGGATGTGCTTCGCCGCCCGACACTGCCGTCCTCTCCGTCTCCTTTGACGATTTGCGACACCGCCACCGTTGCAGCAGTTCGGAGCTCCAACACAGTGAAAACCCTTGACAAAGCCTCATATCTCCACCACCATGGTAGCACTTCGGATCTCCGCCAAGCCTCAGATCGACGGCGAGAAACCCGACGAAGAACAGGAACGAGGAGAAAACCAGAAAAAATTCAGATCTACGGTGGCGCGATTGATGGGGCTGGAGTTCCCCTAGGACGCCGGAATCTGGGGCGGAGAAGAGGACCTTGACCCCACCTACTGTTTTTCGGTTCGGATCTGATTTTCCCCCTTTTGGTGTACGCCCCCTAACCCTAAAATTAAGTTTTAGTTTGATCGATGTTCAACAGTTCAAATCACTGAATTTTCATAAACATAAGGGGCACTGAATCTTCAAGCTAACCTTTAATAAATGTGCAATCCTGATCGGTTGAATGGTTGATGCATATTATGTGCTTGGTTAATTGTCACTACTGTTTGATGGAATAAATGAATGAATGAAACAATTGATTGATGCATTTGTCTCGATTTATCGTCACTGATTTTTTTTTAAAAATATCGTCACTAATGTTTGGCGACCGGAGCATGAAGGAGGGGAACAAAATAGAGTTACTGGCGGTGTGCTTTGGATGAAATATCTCTTTCACTAGTGTATGCCCCGTTCCCTGCACGGGAATATATTAACACAATATTATAAAATTTCATTTATTATTTATAAAAAAATCCTATTATAAATATGAAAATAAATAAATATGAATTACATTATGATAATTAAACTAATAAGTGGAAATATAAGATTAAAATTAATCTAGATCTAAATAACTCATTCTCCTAAAAAATAATATAGATATAAATGAAATAACTATGAAATAATTAATTTTGATATAAATAATTCTTTCAACACTAAATAATCGATATATAAACCGTCCATATGCCAAATTTATATATATACCGTCCATTGAAAAGATTATTTAGAATCCAGATGAAGATACACTTATATGGCAATTTGTATATATGCATATGCCAAATTTATTACTATTATTGTGTTTAATTATATTGATATAATAATTTCCTTATATAATATTTACTCTTGTATAATATATTCCATCTATTCAATTATATGAATTAATGGTAAAATAAAATAATTATTTTTAATTATATAGATTATAACTATCTTATTATTTTTATTAGCTTTCCTTTTTGAAGGGAGAAAATTTTGCGAGACGCACTCACGCGCCGACACGTAGGCAGATTCACTCACATGCCGCCACGCAGGCTTCAATGCATCGGTTTTAGTATATGTATATAGATGTTTACAATTTGAAATATTTTAATCTCTCTTTCAGGTTCATTTCAATGTTTTAATCTCATAAAAGAAAAAATAAACAAGTTTGTTTAAGTTTTATATTTATCTTTTTTTTGGTACTCCCTCCGTTCGGTAAAACTTGTCGTTTACTATTCATGCACGCTTTTTTAAAACGATAAAAAAAGCGTGCATGAATAGTAAAGTGTCAAGTTTTTCCGAACGGATGTAGTAATTAATAAGTGGTTCAAAGTTTTTATACAAAGTGGTTCGGGGTTTTTAAACCAAGTGGTTCAAGGTTTTTATACAAAGTTGTTCATGGAGTTATACCAAGTGATTAGGTTGGTTCAGTGACTTAATAGAGGTTGGTTCAGTGACTAAAATGGAGGTTGATTCGGTAACTAAATAGAGGTTGGTTCAGTAACTAAATAGACGTTGGTTCAGTGAGTAAATAAGTTGGTTCAATGACTTAATAGAGGTTGGTTCAGTGACTACATAGAGGTTGGTCCGGTGACTAAATAGAGGTTGGTTCAGTGACTAAATAGAGGTTGGTTCAATGAATAAATAGGTTGGTCCGGTGACTAAATAGAGGTTGGTTCGGTGACTAAATAGAGGTTGGTTCAGTGAATAAATAGGTTGGTTTAGTGACTAAATAGAGGTGAGTTCAGTGAGTAAATAGGTTGGTTCAGTGAGTAAATAGGTTGGTTCAGTGACTAAATAGAGGTTGGTTCAATAAGTAAATAGGTTGGTTCAGTGACTTAATAGAGGGTGGTTCAATGATTAAATAGATGTTGGTTCGGTGACTAAATATAGGTTGGTTCAGTTACTAAATAGGGGTTGATTCAGTAAGTAAATAGGTTGGTTTAGTGACTAAATAGAGATTGGTTCAGTGAGTAAATCGAGATTGGTTAAGTGACTAAATAGAGGTAGGTTCAGTGATTAAATAGATGTTGGTTCGGTGACTAAATAGAGGTTGTTTCAGTGGCTAAATAAGTTGGTTCAGTGACTAAATAGAAGTTGGTTCAGTGACTAAATAGAGGTTGGTTCAGGGATAAATATAGGTTAGTTCAGTTACCGAATAGAGAGTGGTTCAGTAACCGAATAGAGGGTGGTTCAGTGACGCAACTATAAAAATTCCAACCATAAAAATGTGAAATTTTAAGGGCAAAATATATATTAATATGTCTATTAATTAATGTGTAATTAATAAATTTTGGTGGAAACATTTTAATTATTGATGTGTAATTATAAGGGGCGTTGATTGCAAGAAAAGAATGAATTTCACATTTTTAAGGGGCATTTATTAATTACTCCATAATGAGTAAGGAAGTTATTGTGGCGCATTGGTATTAGGCATTTGAAATATGTCGTGTGAACAATGGTTCGATTCCTACAGGAGACACGATGAGCTATTTTTATTTAGGGGTCAGTAGGCGCGTGGTGGTGACGCGCCGAAGAGATCGGTCTGTGCGAGTGGGACTAGCAAGCATGCGGGATTCGGACAGCTTTTAGTGCCAGCGTGTCAATTTTTTTCCGGAACTTTTAATTGACATGGACCAATCATATTCATTCTTGGACCAATCAAATTGTTTCCTTCCTTCTCATTCTTGGAGTTGTGTGTACTCGAACCCAACCCTATATATATATATATATATGGAGTAGTTCCCTTGTGCACACCCCTTAGAGTATATCTAGTGCACAAATCTTGTCCAAAGAAATGGAAGGTCAGGATTAAATAAGTGTTTCCTTTTTAAAAAAAATATAAAAACTGGTGGGACCCACCTAAAAAGGTCTGACGTGCTTTTTTTTCGGATCTGATTTCGCTGCTTTGAAAAATTTGCCCATTCCACTGAATAATGTTTCATAATCTACCGCATAATGTTATATTTCCTTTTTCCATCCATTTCAGATCAAATTTTACCAATTCAACTGAATAATTTTTCCGATACTACCGAAAAATATTTACTTTTTTGTCAATCAATGTTACTTTTGAGTCCGAGTTATCTTTTATGCATTCAGTTTTGAAATATTATTCGGTAGAATAGTTATATTTTTTGGAAAATAGAACAACATTATTGAATATAATGTATGAGTATTCGGTGGTATATGAGAGGTTTTATGCTATTTGTCAATCCGAAAACTCCATATACAGATGAATAATGATCCAAATTTCATCGAATAATTAACAACTTATTAACACTAACCATCCAAATTCGACATATTCATCTGAATAATTAACGAATATTGCACCCAATGCATTTGATCCACGATGCATTCGAACGGACCACCGCCGCCACCTACCCCCAACCACCCACCACCCTCACCACCTACCCAACCACCCAGCCCAGACCACCCTGGCCACCCACATCCGCCAAAAAAAAAAAGACCACCCCCGCATTTGAATGGAGCTGTTGAATGAGCCCGACCACCGGTATAGCCCGAAACCGCCCGGATTTGAGCGAGAGAGGAGGACGACCGAACCTGTGCGAGAGGGGACGCGTCGACCCTAGCGCTGCTCGGATCTGAGCGAGAGGGGAGGAGTAGACCCTGGCGCCGCCGGCATCGATCCGAGCGAGAGGGGAGTCGATACCTTTGCTACTTCCCCTAGGACCAACCTGAGCGTCGCCAATCCCGCACCCTCGTCTCCTCCTTCCCCTAGCACCGTCGGATCTGAGCGAGAGGGGAGGCAAAACCGTCGCCATATCACACAGCTTCCCTCCGTCGCCGACTCCCCCCCCCCCCCCCCCCACCCACTCTCGTCCACCACTGCCGCCACCAAGCCACCAAGCCCGCACCCCCCACCGCCACCGCTTGCCAAATCGTTGATTTGTCGCTACCACACCCCACCACCTTCGAATTGACGAATCCGATCACAAACACCACCACACCACACTGTCTTTGAAGCCGATCAGAGCGCCGAATCGTCAATTCAACACCACCACACTCCCCGCCTTCGACTCCGATTAGAAACATCACCGCCTCGCCTCAAGGTGCGAGAGAAACCGTCACCGACACCCCACCGCCTTCGCACCCTGACACCGCCGCCGAGCAGAAACCGTCACCCACACATCGCGGATGTGAATTGGGGGTGGTTGGCCTCAACCCCGAACCCTCCTCATAAGAATCTTCGTCGGCGTGGTCGAGTAGGCTCGCCATCGGTGGTGGCTGAATTGGAGATGGTTGTAATCGAACTAGTGGAGAGATTGAGAGAGCTAGGTTTTTAACAGGGGTTGCACATGCGCTTCACGGGTGGGATTGAGCCTTTTTTCCAGTTTTTTTTAAAAAACTCATCTACGCGGCATAAATCTAGTCATTTATTCCCTATAGATTAAGGGTCCGGATGTGTGCACAAGTTACACCATAAGGGGTGTGCACAAAGGATCTACACTGTGTGTGTGTGTGAAAACCAAAATTGCAGTAAAAAAACTGTGAGGACATGCTTTTTAGCCCGATTCACTAGCTTTATAGTCCGATTCTAAATAAAATCGAGTTATAAAGTCACTGTGTAATTTTAAAACACGAGTTTTTAGCACAATTTTTAGGCTTAACCGAGTTATAAAGTCATGTGTTATTTTAAAACTGAAGCTTTTAGCACGGTTTTTAGGTTGAACTGAGTTGTAAAGGCACTGTGTAATTGAGGTTTTTAGCATATGTTTCAAATAAATCAAGATATAAAGTAGTTCTCACGGTTTTTACCTCAATTTGAGATTTTCACCGGAGTCAATCCCTATATATACATATATTCGAATCATAATTCAATCTTATATGAATTCAACATATTAAAAAAAAAAACGAGGAAGGCATATATCCAACCCATCAAATCCATAAATACCATGCTAGTAGTACTTAATTTAAAAACCAATATATAGTCCAAAGAACTGAATATTACCAATTAATATCCAAATTGAATAAGAGAATTTAGGTTATGATATGACAATGAAATTTCTCTTTAATTTTTTTTTGGGGGTACGTCTGGAACTGGAAGTATATAAATTTTCTAATCAAAAGTTATCTTTTATATTCAGATTTTCTACGTACTTTTCATTTATTAATTAAGTAATATAACAAAAAGGGATTCTTTGAAAGAAACCTGCATTAGAGACCGTTGATGTAGACGACAAAACTTGCACAAATATACTAAATTACTATCAAGCACAAAAGAGAATATGCCACATTGAAGTCTGCTGAGACTCGTAAATTCTCGTGACACGTATATGCTTATAGTCTATCTAGCATATAAACTGAGTGAGATTTTATTTTAAAACTAAATGATAATAAAATAATACTAATGAGATTAATTACCATTATACCAAGCAAAAAAAAAAAAAAACAATACGTATATACAACAAACAAAGGCAGCTTTATTTTAAGAAGCTCAACGGATGAGATTAAAAGTAACTTTTGATTATTCGGTGGTATGAGAAGATTATTCGTTGGAATGAAAATATTAATTTGGTGGTAGGGTACGTGATTATTCGTTAGAATAAAATTTATATTTTTTTAAACTATACAGACGACACGATAAGACTTGTACACTGAAATTAACCAATATATATGGAGTATAAAAAAAAATTAATACTAGTATATATAAATAACAAGTAGATGCATGGAGATAAGTTGAATGGAATTTGAATGATTATTGAATAATGCGACCACTACTCGGGTTATGGATAAAGATGTGGCGGGGAATGGAATCTGATACAAAAATACAAATAAAGCATACATTATTTTTTTATATAAATATATATTTTATATATATAAAAAAAAGGGATTAATTCATCATTCGGAGTATATCTATGCTGTGGGCTGTGACTCTCTATATATATTTAAGTAAATGGATGGTGTAGCCTTTTTTCTTCAAATTTAGAGATCGAATATGCACAAATGGACGGTGTCATTTAATTTGCATCCTTTATACAGTAATTCATATTCTAGATCTTGTGTTGATCGAGGAAATTGATATACATAAGCACATGCCTGTGTACAAATAACGTACTAATGGAGATATATCGATGACGATCGAATTGTTTCAATTTTCTATCAACGTTTTATTTTTGAAGAAAGTAATTCGACGCATCTGACATATCTGATTGATAAGTAAAAAATATAGATAACGGGTAATTTATTGTTAAAATAAGTGTAAAGCATAAGATAAAATAGTATTTCCTCCGTTTCATAATAAATGACGTTTGTCTTTTAGTGTACGAAGGTAAAAATTCTATAAAATATTATTTTTTAATTAATTTTTTTTTTAAATTGATACTTACAGTATTACTAATGAGTATCAATTTACAAAAAAAAAATGAGTAAAAAAATAATACTATTTTATATAATTTTTACTTCCTTAAAAAACGTGCATAAAAGTCAAATGACATTTATTTTGAAACGGATGGAGCATCAGCAAACAATATCGGTAATGGGGCTATATATAACTCATGTCAAGAGGTTCGAACTTCGAAGTTTAAATTTTGTTGAAAACGTAGAGTCGTTTGTGAATGAGAGGGTTAACTCATTAAATGAGCCACACATTACTCGACGAGGTACCCGGATATAGAGCGGTTAAACTGATCGAACTAGAGTAAGATAAAAAAGACAAAAGTCAATACTCTCTCTGTTAATTAAAACATGTCGTTTTAGACATTTGTATATTTTTTAAGAAAATAAATAAAATCAAACAAAAATACACTTATACCCCTAATTATTACTTTACTTTTCCATTTTATTGAAAGCTGCAACTAACAAACCCTTAATTAATCAAGTGTAATTTTGAAAAGTGAACACTAAAATACCTAAGACAACATGTTTTTCTTAGTAAGATTTTGCTCATAAAACGATATGTTTTTCTTAACAGAGGGAGTATATTGATTTTTAAGTGAAATTTTACTAGACTTGTGCTAAATTTCCAAGAACAACACATGATTAATTGTTCAGATTACAGATTGAAAGCGTTCAATTTTTTTCAAGTAATGACTCAAACAAATAATCGACAAACCGAACATATATATGTTGAAGTCTATTGGAACTCATGAACACAGATTATGTGCATGGGGCTTGTGTGCTAGTAGTCAATAAACACATAAGCCGAGTGAGGTTTCATCCTAACACCAATTGACAAATAGAATACAAAAATCAGAATGGTGACGCAGAGACGATGAAGGGGAATAAATTTGACACGTACGAACGTGTGGCCATACGAATCTCCTTTTTTCTCATATCAACTTTTGGATGAATTAATTGTTCATTTATTTATTTTGGGTAATTAAGCATTCATCAAGGTAGCTAGAGAGAGGGAGAGAGAGATGGAGATGAATAGAAAAAGGAATGAAGGAAGAATCTGGAGAGGTAAAAAGGAGGGAGTTGGAGGCTTCTGCTTCAAGCCTCTCTTCCATTGTGTGATTGAAAGCGACCATCCCCCCCTCACCCCTCTTTCTTTTTAATATATTCATTCACCTTCAAGTTCAACCCACCATTTTTTCGCTCTCTTTTTTTACCTTTCCTTCTTTTCTTCTTTTTACAATGCAACTGTTTTTTTTTTTATTATTATTATTAAAATATATTTTCAGTTTTTTCGTCTTTTTTTTTTATTCCCCCTCATCTCTTCGATGACGATCTCCTATGGAATTCGATGCATCCTCTTTGTATCTCAAATTCACAATTTTCATTTTCATCGTCATCATTGTTAGAGATGTTAATGAGACCAAGAGTGTCCCACATCGGAAAGTTGAATATAACAAGTCCTGGAATATGAGTCGGTAGGCTACTCCTTCTAGTGCCAATTGGTTTTAGAATTGAACCCCACTCGGCTTGTGTGCTAGGCTTCTAGTGCATGTGCTCTCGTGCACACGACCCCCAGTCATCGGTCCGAGTTCGAAACACTTAATGAGCTAGCAAGTAAACACAGAGAAACGAAAGAGGTCCGACTCTTCAATCTATATGAAGACGATGCAAACTCCAGGTGACAGGAATCAAGCCTTCAATGGATGAGCAAGGCTCTCTTCCTTCGCGCCTCTCTCTAGGTTTAGGGTTTTGGCGTCGGAGCTAGCCTCTCTCTCCGCTCCAGATTGTGAACAGGAGCATATATATGGAGGAGAGTGTGAATGCTTTAGGGTTACAACGTCTCTAAGGGATTCGGAGGAAGGAGAAAGCCCGTGGGCTCTGATGCCACTTACAGAAAGTGTCATCAGAGTTATGGGCCGGCCCACCAACCAGAACCCTTAGAATCTGTAACACCAAAAGCGTAGCCAACACACACAAACACAAACAATAGGTTAGTCTTCAAGAGCCTTGGTGCACCTAGAGTCCGAACCAAGATGGTCTTGGGGTCCCTTAGGTGTGTCCAAATGCTCGAGACCTCACTTATAGCCCTAGCTAGCTCATTTAGTGTTTCTTCAAGTCCGTTACATCCAAACACTTGACATCCTAAATCTATAAAATACAAAGACAAACTTAGGATTACATGGTTGTAACACGGACTTTGATAATCATCATCACTTCTTAAGGGGTTAATTCAAAGATGATTCAAACCTCAATATATATGGACGTACATTTGAATTAACCAAAAAAAAAAAGCAAAGGAAAGGAAGAATCTAAATACCTTCGAAGCCACTTCAAAAAAATAGAGGGGAAGAAGGGCGTAGCAGAAGAAGATTCGAGGGTGTCTCTCTCTCTCTGCTTTATTTCAGTTTTATAGGTTGGATTCTTACCCCCTTTCTTTCTGTTATATTCTCTTTAATCCCTCTTTACTTTCTTTCTTTACTTTATGTGTAATGTGTGTGTGCAACCCTCCCTTAACCATGAGAGTCATCCATTTAGACATGTAGCTAGTTAGCTAATCAAAGATATTCCTTTCTTAGCCCTTATCCCTTTACATCTTTCTTTAATTTGCTGAATCTAATGGTACACCTACAGTATTCCAATTAGGTACCCTATGTAGTATATATTGCTTGTTAACCCAAGTGATCGGTTCAGATTTTGCTAACTCTATATATCGTATCTCGATCATTTACTTGAGAATGAGCATGATGAGCCACATACTGTAATTGTCTGACAGAGCTTCAATTCCCTCCAAATCAGTTGCTGAAGATACAATGAGCATGATGAGTTAAGGGGATTTTTCTTTACATATTTTGGCTGTTTGGTTTCTGCCTTCAAATCTTTACTGGACTACCTTTTAGAGGACATGACATGATGATATGATATGGAATTTTGGAATAAAATCACCCTCTCACTCCCTCACAGTCTCACACTCAGACTTACTTTGGATCTTATCTTTACTTCCTTTTTTTGATGGGCCATACTATTTACATTTTACCATCTTTAATTAACTGGAATCACCATTCATTTTTACCGAATACACCCGTGGAGAATCTTGTCAGAAACACAAAAAATTCGGAGAAAAAATAATAAATATAAAAACTCCGCAATATACCTATTGAAAAAAAGAGCTCTAGAGAGCATGAAAAAGTGTATGGTACCAGTTCGCAACTACTTGCAGGATTGTTTTTATTTTTTAATTAAAATTCATATAAAAAGTTGATATTTTATATAGTAATAAGTGCGAAATTATTTTTAAAAATTTATATAGAAAAAGTTGATATTTTATATAGTTTTTATTATCCTCCTAAGAAAATGTATATGAATAATAAATGACATATTTTACTGAACGAATAGTGATATATAAAATGGATGATTTTTCAATTTTGCATTTCAAAAACTACCTATGGATATTTATCCTTTTTTTTTTTTACATGCTTTAATCTTTTGTTGGTCTTTTGCTCTCTTTAAAGCCCCTTGGCTTCACTTTATTCTTCCATGGAACTCAACCGGTAAAAGCAATGGATCCTCCTCCTTCACAAACAACATTCACCTTTTCCTCTCTCTCTCTCTGAAGTCTCTATCTTTTGGTCTTCTTCATGCCCACAAATCAATTCCCTAAATTCCTATAAGAGCCACCACATGTGCAACACCACACTGTATTCAATCCATCTCCAAGAAAATAAGAAAACCACTCCCCTAAATATCCACTCTTTAAACTATATCAAAGCATTTGATCATCAATTGAATTTATATATAGCAAATTTGGGGTAACAAGATACACACACATATATATAGAAGGTTGATCAACCTCTAGAGTCTATAGGCTATGATCATGGCTTCGCCTTCCGAATTGAGCCTTGAGTGCAAGCCTCAGAGCTACTCTATGCTCCTCAAATCCTTTGGTGATTTTGATCCTCTCCAACCACAGAAGCTGGAGGAGTACCTCTCTCGCCTCGAGGATGAACGCCTCAAGATAGATGCTTTCAAGCGCGAGTTGCCCCTCTGCATGCACCTCCTTTCTAATGGTACTTGCATTCCTCTCCTCCTTCCATACTAAGGGTGTTGAGAATTTGAGATGGTGCAATTTAAACTGCGTCGAAAATGAGGTCTTTAAGTTGTTGAATTTAAGGGTGAGGGAGGTTATATCTAAGTTAGTTTTTGTGCATAGTTGAGAGGGATATTCATGGTTTCTTCCTCTGAAGCTGTGTCCAAATTGTAGCTTTTCCTTTCCTCTTTGTTTCTTTCTCATTTTATCTTCTTTTTGGTGTTTTTCAATAGATATAGATGAAGATTGGCTTTATATGCATGTTCTTACTTTTTTTGCCTTTGTTTTGCTTTGACCCTTTCAAACTATATTCACATTTAGCTATCAATTTTTGTAGTTTGTGAAGCAGTGTTTGACATGATAACGTTTAACGTTTCAACTTGTTGATCAACAGCGGTGGAGGCATCAAGGCAACAGCTGCAAACATACAGACTAACTAGTACAAACCAAGGGATCAAAAGACCCATCCTAGAAGAGTTCATACCCATGAAGCATTCGAACTCCGAAGGGTCACCGGATCAACAAAGAAGTACACCAAATACCACCTCAGATAAAGCAAACTGGATGACATCGGCGCAGCTATGGAGCCAAGCCGATGTAGGAGCCACAACCAAGCAATTGGAGTCACTCCCAAGCAAGGAGCTTGAGATGGGATTCAGCCCTAAATTGTCCCTTTTAGATGAAAACAACAATAAAAGGCAAAGGAACAATGGTGGTGCTTTTCTCCCTTTCACAAAAGAGAGGAACAACGGCGTAAATGGAGCTCTTCCTCAGTTGGCCCTTGCGTCTGATGAGAGGGAGATGGAAGACAACAAGGGCAGTTTGATGAGTGAAAGCGGATTGCCATCCGAAAACTCAGCTAAGGTATCGAATGGTATCGTTATGATCGGTAAGGCAATTGATGGTACTCAAACAAATGTCACTGGAGCCGCCACCACCACCACAACCACCAGTGGTGCAACCACCACCACTCAGCAGCATCGGAAGCAGAGGCGGTGTTGGTCACCGGACTTGCATCGCCGGTTTGTTAATGCTCTTCAGTTGCTTGGTGGGTCTCAAGGTTGGTACTAGCTAAATCCCAATTTCTTCATCCACAAGATATTAATTTTTTTTATTAAGTAAAAATTCGAGCTCAAACAAGCCTGAAATTTGAGAGGTAGACTGTCAAACCTACGATATAAATACATAAAGGTGCAAAAGACCAGACGATACAAACACACAAAAGATGAAACCCACAAGATATTAATTAGATACCCTAACCATAAATCATTACAAGTATAAGTATACTACAAAATGTTTGGATTAATGGGTGCTTCATATATAATTGCAGTTGCCACCCCAAAGCAAATCAGGGAGCTCATGAAGGTTGATGGCTTAACCAATGATGAAGTTAAAAGTCACTTGCAGGTTTGTTTGTTTATTGATTCGATGTACCAGACATGCTTGGTGTATCGAGACGTACTCGAGATTGAGTCTTATTTGGTATCTTCTTGCAGAAGTATAGGCTTCACACAAGAAGGCCAGGGCCAAGTCCAGCAGGACCCGGGGCGCCGGGGCCCCAGCTTGTGGTCCTAGGGGGCATATGGGTCCCACAAGAGTACGCTACCGGCCACCACCATGGGGTACCGCCAGGCACCATCTACAGCGCCCAACCGGCCACCCAGGTGGGCCCTCACTACTGCCCTCCGGGGATGCCACAGGAATTCTACCCTAGTTTGCCTCAGCTCCACCACCAAGTTCACTTCTACAAGGCCTCTTCCCAAGGGCAGAGCTCGCCGGAATCCCATGGCAGGAGAGGCACCAGAGATCGAACGGAGAGCATAGAAGACGGGAAGTCGGAGAGCAGCAGCGGCGAGGAGAGCAATGAGAGGAAGAAGCTGGCTTCCAGGAGAGAAAGAGAAGAGGAAAGCAATGGGAATGAGATCATTCTCAAGTTCTAGAGCTAGCTAGGAGTGTTGTGAGATAGTGGCAGATTCAGTAATATTAGGATCTAGTTAAGGTTTAACATGTCCAATTCTGATTATTATTATTATTATTATTTTATGCTTTTAAATAAGTGTTCACTGTTTTCCCAAGAAGGGAGCACAAAGTAAAAGAGGGAAAAAAGTATGTGTTTGTTTGGTTGTTAGATTGTTATGGAGATTGCTGTCTGATGTCCCATTCAGTGCAAGTAAAAGGATTGAAGGTTTTGGATTTGGATTGTATAATGTCATATTCACAGATCAATCTTTATTGATTTTTGTTGCCTCCAAAAGGTAAAAATCGCCCACTTCGGTGCTCCTTATCTCGGTCTGAAAAAGATTATAAGATGAGGTAAATCACGGTGACTCACCCCTATAGCCAACTTGACTAAGTTCATACAGACTTTATTGATTTTTGTTCTTGGGAGGAGTTACGGAGTTGTTTTATGTACTATTAGTAGAGCTGATAAAATCTGAACACCGAATAAGATGTTATTTTATCCTTTTAGGGTTCGCCCGCTTCTCCATCGGATCGAAACCGAAAAGGGTGTAAATTTGACCAAATTGCCCACACTTTGGACACTGCAGGAGATAAAGAGGGAATTTTTATTGCTTTTGATGCTGGAAAGAGAAATTAGGAGTCCCAAAAAGAATTTTAGGAAAAGAAGGGTTATACAATTATACATACACACTAACAACTTTGAATAATTTGATATACATATAAATTCCTAATTTTTAAAAAAGATATGGTAATGAGCTTTTCAGGATATGCTAATTTGAGGTGCATTCACATGGGCTGACATATATATAAAGGTGTAAAAGAACTAGAACTGGAGTTTGTAAATGTTACATTCAGGGTTTTGAGCTTTGGAGAAATTAACTGTTCTTGGATGCCAAAAAACATTCCCCGAAAAGAACTGATAACTTTCCTATATATGTCTAATTTTCAAGTTAGACTATGGCTGACAATACTTGTGGTTTCCTCAAAGAATATCTAATCTAATTTCATTTTCTAGAGGTATAAATACTTATGCCTGACACTGACACTTATACACCGCGGATACGTACAATTGTTATCGCATCATTAATTTATGACTGAGGGGGCGAACATAGATATGATCACTTAGAAGTTAGAAGGTATTCAAGCGACGAAATATAAAACCGCTGGCTAGGATGAAAATAACAAACTTTAATTTGCATCACAAGAAAAACAGATTTGTTGCCCATAGCATGAAAATAACAAACTTATAAAATTATATTTTGTCTCCCATAATCACTTTAGGTATTAAAAGATAGCAAATTTAATGAATTATAATGCATTATGGGGCATCAGTACTCTCGGATAAATGCCTATGTGATCCTTTTCGGTAACAAAACCATAGTTTGTAGCACAAATTAAATACCACTTGAGTTTGAAAACAATATGAAGAACTAATATAAACCTTGTATAATGATTTTTTTTTTTGAGTTTAATTTTGATGATTCTACATATATTAGGCACATGATACACTCATGTTAATTTGCACCAACTCTAAACTTATAGTTTCCATCCGGAAAAATGTCAATAATTCGTGGTGATACATATCCTCCGCCGATCAAGTTAGCTTATTCTTTGTAGGATGACAAAGAGGCTAAGCATTCAAAATGGCCTTGATTAGTTTAGGGTTTGAGTTAGGTTAATTAATTGCCGATTAAAATACCGTTGTAGCCTTAAACCCTTAATGGGCCATTTCTCTTTCACTAGGGTTTATATCTTCCAAAACGAAATCAATAGGGGTGTTATGTGAACACGAGTAGTTCAAATTCAGTTTTGATAAAACTCGGCTCGAGCTCGTTTATTTTCTAAATGAACCGAGTATGACCAGATTTTTAAACTCGGTCCAAAGCTCGACTCGTTTGAATTGAGCTCGAATTTTATGGAATTTTTAAAATTTCTTTTTAAGTTATTGTATAATGACCAAGTAGAATTGTTTAAAGCTTCAAAAAAAACTCGGCTCAAGCTCGTTTATTTCATAAACGAGATGAATATGAGCAAATTTTTAAGCTCGAAACAAAATTTAGGGTCGACTCAAGCTCGTTCATATCCTAAATGAACGGAATATGAACGAATAAACAAGCGATACTCGGCTCGAATAATAGTCCTAGAAATCAATAATTAAACTAAGGAATTGAGCTTTGAACTAGCTAGAAGAAATAGTTTGAAGATGTCAATCTTTTTACTATATCAATGGATTCTAAACTTACTAGTTATGATAATAGTTAGGGGAGATATTCGAATGGAACGAACCAAGTATTGGTGATTCGTATTCAGATTGTTTGTGTTAGAAACAAGTTGAATTGAGTTGGACCCAAACTTGAACTCAAACTTAAAAATGCGTTCATACTCGATTTTTTTTAGTATGAGCTCAAACCGAGCTTTATTTAAGTATAGAATAACTCTACTTATTTATGCATGACATAGTAATTTTAAGGATAATTTTATAAAATTCACTAAATTCGAGCTTTAAGCCGAGACTCAATTTGAAATTGGATTTACAAATGTGCTCATACTCGTCTCATTTAGTAAATAAACGAGCTCGAGTCAAGCTTTTTTCAAATCAAATACAAGCTGAGGTTGAGCTACTCGGATTAAATAATATCCCTCATAATAGAATTTGAAGCTTATGGTTAAAGCCACAAAAGGGGTGTTTTAGTAAACAAAAAGACCGTAAATAATACGAATTATGAGTCATGGATCAATATTAATAACTTTGAAAATCATTAAAAGACGTTAAATCAATTTTGGCCAATTTTTTTATGTGGTAACCAAATGTTCAAAATTTTAAATGTGGTGCCACATCATTAAGTGTTGAACGTAAATTTTGTGAAAAATAAATTAATTTTGGGTGCAAATTAGATTATTAAATTAACCCCATAATCTAATTTGTAATGAAAATTAGTTTTTATTTCAAAAATTATACTCCGTATACACCTTATCGTCAAATTTTCGAATATTTGGTTGCCATGTTGAAAAATTAAACAAAATTTTGGTGGAAATTTTCTCCATATCAAAATTGGTTTAATGTGATAGTGTGTATATTTTTTTAAATAATTTTTAAAATTCGTATGAATATTAATGTACAGAATAATTCGATTTTTTATTTTTCATTTTAAGACTCTATATTAATATCACATAGAAGGCCCAAGCCCAGGCCCAGTGGACCTCATCAGTTGAGCATCAATGACAGTACATTCATGCATGACTCCCATCATCAGCCATTTAATCAAGGCCCAAGGCGATCCAGAATTGGCTCTCTCCTCTACTTCGTCGTCCTCCATGGCTGTCGATCTGTACTTGAACTCGATCAATCCTATTCCTTTCCAGCGTTTCACTCCTCAAGAACCAGGTTGTTGGGATTTAGTGGTAATAAGAATAATGGGTGCGCAGAGGAAAGAACGGAATCACAAATAGAGAGAAATAAGGCAAGATAGAACACACAAATATTTAAGTGGGAAACCCGAGTAGCGGAAGGAAAACCCACGGTATTAAATAAGAAATAGTACAACGAACCTTGTATGGAAATACAAGGAGCAACGGACAAAACTCTCTCTTTACAATATAGTGGAATAGAATGTGTTTGTGCGATGAATACTTTGTGTCGAGGCTTGGATAGACTAATGTGGATGGAGCTTGAATGGTGTACTGTGGGATGATTCAAAGGATTGATCCACCGAGAGTTGTGCGGCTATTAGTGGGGTTGTGCGGCTAATTGATGGATAGGGTAGTTTCTTTTCTTTAACTATATATATTGTGGTTTATGTAATCAGTATGTGGAGTAGAAATCAAAGCCGATAGTTTTCCCCAATCTCTTTCTTCCATTCATCCTTTCTTCCAACATGGCATCAGAGCTCCAGTAATCGATCCTTATTTCCATGGCTTTCAACAATTTTTCTCTTCCTATTCCTACTTTCAATGGAGAGAACTATCCTTCCTGAGATAGGGAAAATCCCGTCATCATAGCATAAGGGCGTTTTGGTCTTTTACCAATAAATTCGAGTATTCAATACGACATTGATGCTTCCGTTTCGCCTACTGATTACAATAGCGGTTTCGTGCATTAAGAGCGTTGACCGAATTAAATATGGTAACGGTTTCTTTTATTTAATATCGTAACGGTTTCTTTCATTTAATACTCGACTAGTATAAATAATAGAAGATAGACTCGGATTGAGGAGGATTGACTTGAGCGTCGGAGGCCCTATGGGGGACACAAGCCCCGCCCCGACCTCATTCGTTCTTGTTTTGCAGGCTAGGGTTCGGATTGAGAGGATCCTCAAGATCGATCTCATTCAACAATTACGATGCAGATTTTATGCATTACAAATTGGCGCCGTCCGTGGGGATTCGATCAAAAAGTGACAAGATCGGATCTCTCAATCGAGAATTGACTGTTGACCGGGCACGATGAGACGGTGGATGCACGTGCGCTTAGCCTTCGCCCACAAACACTAGGAGAGGGTGCCATTGGCCGGGGACCATAAGCCAGAAGGCGCCGCAACTCACCAGATCGGTGGGAGACCTGCTACACCGTCGCCAGTGGTGGCGGATCTAAGGCCACAACCAATTCAGGAACAAGCGGTGGAAGGCTCCGCCATGGGAACCGCCGAATCTCCACCCGGGATGCGAGATGATGAAGATAGCTTCGGGAACAATGGATTCTAGTCGGCCGGCGGTGCTTCATCACCGGCTTCGGCTCCGGCAAATCGACGATCGACTACCTTGATGTTGGAAAATCCACATAGCATTAGAAACCTCTCCGACAAAGTGACAGATCTCATGGCGCACTTGACAGAGCCTCGCTAGCACTTGTCCGAAACCGAGCTCGATCGGCGCTTTCCAGCCCTATCCAATCCCGGATCCGGTCCGCTCAGACCCGCGCCGGCCGGCTAGACTTCGTCGGCTTCTCCAACACCGTCGGTTGATCCTCAGGTCGCATCAAGGACGTTGTTTCTGTCGTCGAGGGCCTAGCGGCACAAGGGAGTCCTTGCTTGCCAAAGTGCCAAGAATTTGTCGATGGCAATTCATTCACAATTTTGCTGTGCAAATCCAATTCCAAATCGGTAAGTGCAGGTATATATCTTTCAACCTTTCTCCCTTGCTTCGAAACCTGCCGAGATGTTGGCCAATTTGATCGGCCTAAATTACCAAGTTTCTTATTTGTTCTCCAATGTTGCTTAATTAACAAATTGGGTACTCAGCGTACGTGTAATTAACAAATTGCGGTGACTACTTAATGGTTTTAGAATCGGGTCGTGTTTCGGTGTTTCGTTTTGGTTTGCTCTCTTGTTTTACAGCCTCAAGTATGTGGTTCCTCAAGCTCACGAGATTTGCCTCACCCCACTTATGAATCGATCTCGATGTTAAGCTATTCGGGAAGAGGAGGGTCATGCCCAATACCAATCTTGCGTCTAGATGGTCGATCGCATTAGATTCACAATCGGATAAGTTTTTCCCCTTTCTAATTCATTTCATTATATAAGTCGTCGTTTAATTCTACATTTGTGGCTTGATGAGTTGCTTCCTAAGTTCGATCTAGGTCTATTTCCTTATGACTCCCATATTTTCTAGATACTTGGTTATAGTTGAGCTAGCTAGTTACATATTTTTTCTCTCTCTTGAGACCGCTATTACTGGGCAAGATATGTATGTCTATTGCATGACTCACAACCTCATATTGATTTAATTCTTCATGGTCGATTGATATTGATTAAATTGCTGATATCTCTAGCATTGATCTTTAATTTCCATCATTAGCATTGGTTTATAGAAAAGGTATTTTTATGAGGAATTAATTCCAATTGAATGTTGATAGAAATCTTATTTCCAAGCTGCTTGTTTTGATCTTGTTTAAGGTCTTAGTTGATTTCATACACATGACTGGCATAACTCTAGTTGTGAACTTTTATTGTTTTTATTTCCCCCATTGGATTTTGATGTTGATTATAGCATGGGCATGTTTGAAAGATATATAATGTGCACGATGTGTATTCCTATGCATTTAGTAATTTGAAAGGCTTAAACGATATTTCTTTGAAGTGGTTAGATGATATCCCTTGGCATCCTTCCTGGAGCGGATCGACCGACAGCATATATGTGCTTCGAGCAGCTAGAAAAAGGCCACGGAGAGACTCCACTAGTTGATCTTCGACCAGGGCGGATCGATACAAGCACACAATATATGTGCCCGGACCACACGGTATATGAGCAACCATCATCGAGTGTATTCCCCGAGGAAAACATGAATTAAAGGCTCACAATCGAATGGGGCATATCCGAAGGAATTGAGGTCAACATACGTCAGATGATTCCTATGGCGATGGTGGATGTGCGACACCCGTATCATCTCCGCTATGTCGTTAGACTCTTGTCCCAGTCCGGTACGCTTTCCCCTAGCAAGCATGGTTGTGTTCAGGCTCTTCGGCGGGCACATGTCGACGGGGATGCCAAAACTTTATCGCCCACCACGAGAGCCTAATCCCAACTCCTAATTGATTGATAAAGGGGTCCGGTCGATATGAAAATGCTAAGTATCCTATCTCTAATCTTCATTTATTTTGATAATCTAATTATTTTGATATGAAAATGATCAACAGAATGCGCACTAGACATTCTATTCTTTGAAGCAATTAATTAACCTAGCTAGTTTATATATAGCATTTTGAAGATAGCATGGCGCACTCTAATTAAACCCGACTTTGATTCGTGGTTTTGAGGTTCATAACATGCAGCTAGCGATAATGGACAAGTGATAGAAGATGGGGGCATGAGCATTACCGAAAAAAGAATTAATTCGGGCATTACAAACAGTATGCCCACGAGACCTTGTGTTACGAACGACACGCACTGGGGCAATGTTCTATCTTTAAGGATAAATGGAAGATACGAAGCGATACAACGGGCAAGCTGATTGTGTAAGGGGTAAGAAATTTGAGAAACCTACTAATTGGTTGACCACGAATTATGTTCATTGTTTTCAGGTTTAGGAATACAAATGCAGCTGTGTTCACGAGCGATATCATATCGGAGCTACAAAAGCAATGAGAAAATCGCCACTTACGGCCACTCTGAATCGCCACTTAGGGCCAACGAAATCGCCACTTACGGCCACTCCGAATCGCCACTTAAGGCCAACGAAATCGCCACTTACGGCCACTCCAAATCGCCACTTAAGGCCAAAGAAATCGCCACTTACGGCCACTCCGAATCGCCACTTAAGGCCAACGAAATCGCCACTTACGGCCACTCCGAATCGCCACTTAAGGCCAAAGAAATCGCCACTTACGGCCAATCCGAATCGCCACTTAAGGCCAAAGAAATCGCCACTTACGGCCAATCCGAATCGCCACTTAAGGCCAAAGAAATCGCCACTTACGGCCAATCTGAATCGCCACTTAAGGCCAAAGAAATCGCCACTTACGGCCAATCCGAATCGCCACTTAAGGCCAATGAAATCGCCACTTACGGCCAATCCGAATCGCCACTTAAGGCCAAAGAAATGGCCACTTACGGCCAATCCGAATCGCCACCTAAGGCCAACAGAATCGCCACTTATGGCCAACTATCGCCACTTACGGCCAAAGAATCGCCAATTGCGGCCAACAATATCCACTTACAACTAATAGCCAACTACGGGCCTAGCGACTACCATCTTCGGTAAAATCGTCACTCTCTCGACAAACCTAGTCGTGTACTTTTTTCGGCTTCCTTCATCATCGAGACATGAAGAAGAAACCCGAGGGGCAATTGAGATAGGGAAAATCCCGTCATCATAGCATAAGGGCGTTTTGGTCTTTTACCAATAAATTCGAGTATTCAATACGACATTGATGCTTCCGTTTCGCCTACTGATTACAATAGCGGTTTCGTGCATTAAGAGCGTTGACCGAATTAAATATGGTAACGGTTTCTTTTATTTAATATCGTAACGGTTTCTTTCATTTAATACTCGACTAGTATAAATAATAGAAGATAGACTCGGATTGAGGAGGATTGACTTGAGCGTCGGAGGCCCTATGGGGGACACAAGCCCCGCCCCGACCTCATTCGTTCTTGTTTTGCAGGCTAGGGTTCGGATTGAGAGGATCCTCAAGATCGATCTCATTCAACAATTACGATGCAGATTTTATGCATTACACTTCCTAGGGTATCAAAATGAAATTTTATTTGAAATATTTGAGTTTATGGGAGTTTATTGAGAGTGATGCAAACCCTGCTGATCTTCCACAAAATCCTACCCTCCAACAAATCAAGAAGCATGACGAAGATGTTGCGAGGAAGCAAAAAGCGTTGTGTTGCATACACTCTGCTATCTCCGAGGAATTCTTTACAACCATAATGGCCTGTAAATCGGCTAAAGATGCTTGGGAGACTCTCAAGGAAGAGTTTGAAGGCAACGAACAGACAAAGCTTACTCAAAAGAGAACTTGAGATGTAAAGGATGAAGAAGTCTGAAAACGTGAAGGAATATGCAAGTAAACTCCAGTCAATTGCCAATCAAATCAGGCTGCTAGGTGAAGAATTTCCGAGTCAAAGCTCTCTTCTCTTGAAGATTCCAAAGATCTGTCAACTATAAACTATGCGGAATTAGTTAATGCTCTTCAAGCTATGGATCAAAGAAGAATCATGAGAGAGCAAGAGAATGTAGGTAAAGATGAAGACGCGTTCATTTACTAAGAAACAAGAATAGAATTGATTGAAAGAGATAATTCATTCCTCCTTAATTTCAGAGAATTACAAAGCGTGTCTTATATAGACTATATGGAGCTACAGATAAGGATGACAGCATCACTATATGACAAAGATAACAACTCATAATTCAGAACATGGCAATTGACAGCTATTATTCATCCGTTATAGATTGATTTGGGCCTTGCTGTGTGAAATCAGTTTTGTGTGCTCTTGGACTCAATTGGGCTTGATCATCTGTACTACTACCCCCGGGCGATCCAAGCTGGCGTAAGCAGAGATTGGAGCGAAGACGGAGAAACTGTGGAATGGGCAAGGATTTTGTAAGAAGGTCAGCCAACTGATCTTTAGAGGAGATGAAAGCTACTTGCAGAGAGCGTGCACGAACTCGTTCTCGGACGAAATGGTAGTCGAGTGAAAGATGCTTGATCTTATGGTGAAGAACGGGATTGCTAGCCAAGTAGGTAGCCCCAATGTTGTCACACCAAATCGTTGGTGGCTGAGATAGAGGAATTTGAAGCTCTGCCAAAACAAGCTGCAACCAAATAGCTTCACAAGTGGCATTGGCCAAGGCGCGATACTCAGCCTCGGTGGAAGATCGCGAAACAGTGGGCTGCTTCTTTGAGCTCCAGGATACCAAGTTGTTTCCATGGAAGAGACAATAAGCACTGATCGAGCGTCTGTATGTCTTGTTGCCTCCCCAATCAGCATCACAGAATGCCGATAAATTATGAGGAGATGAAGAGCTGATATGGAATTGAAGATCTGCTGTAGCATTCAGGTACCTGAGAATCATTTTTACAGCTTGAAAATGCACTTGAGTCGGCCTGTGCATATGCTGACACACATGGTTTACAGCAAACGATACATCCGGGCGTGTAAAAGCTAGGTATTGAAGACTTCCAACAAGGCTGCGATACAACTCAACATTCGGAAAGGCATCGGAGAGTGCAGAGGAATCACATGTGACAGCGAGAGGAGTTGGTGTCGGCTTGGAGTGGCTCAGCCCTGCTCGGTCTACCAAATCAAGAATGTGTTGCTTTTGACAGAGAAGAAACCCATAAGAATTTCGGGTAATGGAAATACCAAGAAAGAAATGAGCATGTCCCAAATCCTTCACAGGGAAACGAGATGAGAGGGATGAAATGAATTTGGTGGATAATTCTGGAAGAGAAGAGAAGACAAGAAGGTCATCGACATACACTAAGACAAAGACGCAATGACAACCAAGTCTGTGAATAAACAAGGAGGAATCAGCAAGCGATGGAGTGAATCCCATGGACACAAGTGAATCACTGAGTTTGGAAAACCAAGCTCGGGGAGCTTGTTTAAGACCATACAAGGATTTATGGAGTTTACACACATAAGTAGGGAAACGAGAGTCATGAAAACCTGGTGGTTGCGAGATGAAGACGTCCTCCTCGATGTCTCCGTGAAGGAAGGCATTTTGTATGTCGAGCTGGCGAACGGACCAATTGTTAATGGCAGCTAGGGAAAGAAGAAGCCGAATGGTAGAAGACTTAGCTACAGGGCTAAAGGTATCGTGATAGTCAATCCCATGGAGTTGTGTAAAGCCTTTGGCGACTAGGCGAGCTTTCCGACGGCTAAGAGACCCATCGGAGTTTCGCTTGGTTTTAAAAACCCATTTAACGCCTAGCAGATTAGTGGAGGGATTGGGAGGAACCAAGGACCAGGTTCTGGTGGAGGTAAGAGCATGAATTTCGGCTTCCATGGCTTTCAGCCATTCGGGGTACTTAGAAGCTTGTGTATAAGAGGTGGGTTCCTCAGGGATAACAGATGAGGCTGAGCAATGTGGAGGGGGCCAGGGCACCGTACCGTCAGTTCGGATTAAAAGTCTGGACGCATTGTCACGAGATCGGGTCACCATAGGGTGAGAGGACGACGGCGGCATAGAAGGGGGAGCTGAAGAAGAACCGTGGTTGGGAGGGATAGGAGCTTCTGAAGTTGAATTGGGTTGGGCTTCTGAAATTGGGGTTGCTGAAGAAGGTAATATAAATGAGGCTTCAGTACGGGTGGGAATGGGTAGCTGTGTGATCTCAGTAGGTGCAGAAGAGGCAATATAATTTTTGCTAAAGGATGTAGCATAGGGAAAAATGGCTTCATGAAAAATAACATCACGGGAAATGTAAGTCCGTTTATCAATCCAATTATAACAAATGTAACCTCGATGATTTGGGGCATAGCCAAGAAAAATTGTAGGAATGGAACGAAACGCAAGTTTATATCTATTGTAGGGACGAAGATTCGGAAAACACAAACACCCGAAGGTTTTGAGAAACTTGTAATCCGGTGAGGATGAGAAAAGAATCTTAAATGGAGATTTGTCTTGTAAAATTGGTGTGGGTAAGCGGTTTTGGAGATAGACCGCGGTTGAGAATGCAAGATCCCAAAAGGATAAAGGGAGGGAGGCATGTTTGACAAGCCAGGGCAGAATGCCCTGGCTTGTCGCAAACTTGACACACGGGACGATTGTCCAGAGCCCCTGTGAAGGTTGAAGGGCCTCGACCTCCTTGTCCTCGTCCTCCATTGAAGGGAGCTCTACTAGTGGGGAAACCTCCATAGCTGCTGAAGGAGGTACCTCGACCACCGGAAGAAGAGGCATTATAGTTGCCAGGAGAAAATCCAGGGTAACTACCAAAAAACCCATCTCTATTTCCACGTCCTGTGCCTCTGCCGGAGCCTCGTCCCCCACCCTTGTGAGTGGTAAAGTTGGCTTCGGGTGGGTTTTGACAAGTGGTTTGATTGACAGAAAGAGGAGGTGCACCAAGGAGAGATTGAGTGGGTTGGCTCGCACGAGCTTGATGATTCATAAGGTAAAAGTGAAGTTGGTTTGAGGATGGGGTTACCGGTTGAGTGGTGAGCGATGTAACAAGCGACTCATATTCGGGACCGAGTCCGGCCAGCAAATAAACAACCAACTCATCGTCTGAAACATTCTGGCCAGCAGCTTGAATGGCGGCAACAAGAGCTTTTGCTCTGTTCATGTACTCTGTGACGGTCTCTGCTCCTTTCTTCAATGTTGCAAGCTGAAATCTGTTCTGAACTATGGTGGCGTTTGATTGAGCCGCAAAGAGTTCATGGAGGCGATTCCAAATCTCCATGGCTGAGGCGCAGTTAAGGACTTGGACAAGAACTGCCTCGGTGAGAGACGAGTTGAGGATAGCAACCACCAGCTTGTCTTTTGAGTACCAATCCTTGAACTCCTGGGTGGATTCATCTACAGGGCGCTGATTGGCACCAGTGACATAATCAAAGAGCCTAATAGCTTCAAGGTAGGGCTTGATTTGCCCTTTCCAGATAGGAAAGTTTGATGTGGAAAGTTTGATAGTATTTATGGAGGAAAAATTTGGGAAGGAATTAGGAAACGGAAAAGGAGGCTGTGTCACCTGTGTGTTTTGGGGTAGAAGAGCCATTGATAGGCTAAAAAAAAATTTAGGGCAAATGCCTAGAGATGCTCTGATACCATACTAAGAAACAAGAATAGAATTGATTGAAAGAGATAATTCATTCCGCCTTAATTTTAGAGAATTACAAAGCGTGTCTTATATAGACTATATGGAGCTACAGATAAGGATGACAGCATCACTATATGACAAAGATAACAGCTAATAATTCAGAACATGGTAATTGACAGCTATTATTCATCCATTATAGATTGATTTGGGCCTTGCTGTGTGAAATCGGTTTTGTGTGCTCTTGGACTCAATTGGGCTTGATCATCTGTGCTACTATCATTGCTAAGTCTTCCGTTTCAAAGGGCCGGGCAAAGGTCAAATTCCTCAATGTGACAATTGCAAGAAAATTGGTCACAAAGAGGAAGATTGTTGGCACAAGGGCATGACTCAATGTTATGGCTGCAAGAGATTTGGTAATGTTCAAAAGTATTGCAGGTTTAAAAATGAAACACAATCCATCCTGGCGCAGGTGGTGGAAGAAGAATAACTTTTTTAGAGGGAGATGTGCCCTTGGAATTTGAAGAAGATGAGAAGTGCATCAAAACTTAAAGACAATGAGAAGTGCATTGAAGATCTTAAAGATGGTGAGATGTGCACCAAGTTAAAGATGGAGAATTTGAAGCAGAGATGGTGTTGAGGATGCTTCAAATTAATTAAGATATATTTTAGTATTTTAATATTTTAGTTTTAATTAATTAGTAAAAGTTGTGGACTCCGTCAAAGTATTTGGAATTAGTTTGTTAAAATATTAGTGGGGTTGTGCGGCTAACTAATGGATAGGGTAGTTTCTTTTCTTTAATTATATATATTGTGATTTATGTAATCAGTTTGTGGAGTAGAAATCAAAGCCGATAGTTTTCCCGAATCTCTTTCTTCCATTCATCCCTTCTTCCAACACTTCCTCCTTCAGAAATCCTAGCCAGATTGGAGAGTCTCGTCCAATTACTCTACTTGTGTTTTCAATTTTCCTATTAAAAACTCACAAATTTCCTATTTACTAATAAAATAAGTTACAGTATAAAAAATCACAACAGATAATTTCCCACGCAATATGTACTAACACAACAAATTTTGAAAACGGGAAAATGTGTGTGTATATATATACTACTCCCTCTGTTTCAAAATAAAAGCCGTTTGTCTTTTTCTGCACGTTTTTTTATGAGATAAAAACACTATAAAATATTATTTTTTTATCAATTTTTTTTAATAATTTCATACTTAGTAGTCATGAGTATAAATTTATCGAAAAAAATTCATTAAAAAAATAATATTTTATATAGTTTTTACCTCATAAAAATACGTGTAAAAAAGTCAAACGACTTTTATTATGAAACGGAGGGAGTAGTAAAAATAAGAAAAAGGGACAGAACAAGTGAAAAAATCTGACCCAAAAAAAAATTGGTGGTAGGAATTGAAAATGATAGGTAGATAATTTTGACTGAAACTATTCACGAAATGATTATAAGGGAGGCAAAATGAATGTTACCCAAAAAGAAAGCAGGAATCTAACTAGTAGCTCAACTGCTCAAGCTGTAATCCACACGTAACTATATTATATATAAACGCATTTTATAAATCTCAAAAAAAAAAAAAAACATTTCAAATCTTTTTTGGATGTGTTTGTTGTTTAAAGTGAGCGGATGTTGATGTCGTTTCAGTCCGGTTGGTACGTGGTGGTCTTTCCTCGCCTTGGCCCTCCCTTAGTACTAGACCTCTCAAACGGATCATTCCGGTCGGGTTCGGGTCGGGTCACTACGGGTCTCGGGTAAAATGGGTCCCGGGTAAAATGGGTTCTGGGTTTTTCGGGTTGACTAGAACCCGGGTTTGACCGGATTTCGGGCGGGTTCGGGTCGATTTCGGGTTTGTCAATTTTTTCTTTTTTAAATTAAAAAAATCATAATTTGATAATTTTACGATAAATTTTAATTAAATATAAAAAATTTAATTATATTTAATTATAAATCAACCGGGTCAATCGGGTCAAAATTACCGGGTCAATCGGGTCACCGGGTCGAAACCCAGATTACCCGAAAAATTTCCGGGTTTTCGGGTTCGGGTCGAAAAAAATTTCCGGGTCTTGACCCAAAAAATTTCGGTCGGTTGGGTCGGGTTACCGGGTCGGGTTGTGTTTTGACAGGTCTACTTAGTACCTTTGGTTCTAAATAATAAATATATACTTTTTGAATTTGTAAATAGAGAACGATCATATTCGGGGTTCGAACTAGGGACATTTGGGTACTACCCGCAAGTTATTTCAAATGAGTCATTTCGGAATGGTTAATATATACTCCGAATGAATGCTTTTATCAGATTTTTTCACATACTGTTATGTATCTCATTTTCATTTTCAATCATTTGAGTGTAATATAAATTAATTACCACGGAGTATGTACAAAACAGTCAAGTAGATTGGGGAATTTTAGGTGAAGCTTTGGTAGCTACCTTAACCGGTAAGGATAATATGTATTCACTAATAGGTTATGAGTTCAAATCCTCCTCCTCATATTGTAATTGTCTAAGTGTCTATCTATGAACTAAAAAATATGGGTATCAAATATTAGGGATGTTCCAATTCAGTTTGAACCTAACTGAACCGAGATGTTTCGGTTTAGGTTTTCGGTTCAAGGAATTTTCATTTGCGGTTTTAGGTTCAGTTTGAACTCGGTTCGATTAAAACCGAAAAAACCAAAATTTGTAATATTCATAACTGTTTAGAAGATCTCCACTAATCATATAAAGTCACAAACTCTCTTTAATTGATACTTTTGGCTATAAATGTAAGTATGTGACTATGTGTACCCAGTACCCACCACACGCAGTAGTATAATTAAGGACTTTTGTGGGAATGCCCAATTTATTTTTAAACAAGGATGATCATAATAATAATAATAATAATAATAATAATAATAATAATAATAATAAACTTTAGCACTACTAGAAAAATGCAATTAGACATCTGTTGTGGACCGATGTCTTTCAAAAAAAATTCCGATCTCTTTGTGCGTGTAGTAAAAGATCAACTTTTTCACATCGGTTTTAAGCTGATGTCTTTTCTTGGTTAAGAAATCTATTTTATTTTGAATATAGATATAAATCAACCCTTCAAATTTATTTTTGACATGTTCACTTGTTGTTAAAGCCTCGTTATTTTTCATTTATAAGCCTTTGAAAATGTTCACACCAACCCTAAATTTTACATTTACATCACTATTTTTAAAATAATCAATGTATTAAAACAAAATAGACATCTTTTTAATTATATTGATTTTGTGTATATTAATTTAATATATATAATTTATGATTTTTTTATTGTTTTAAAATAATCTATCACATGAAATATGTACATAATTGATGTGTTAATATGACATGGACATCATTTTAGATTTCTATAAAGATGTTGTTGTTAGCAATCTATATCAATTTAGATTAACATTGTGATGTAAAAATATATGTTACACATTGATTTAGATTATTTAGACGATGTCTATAATGATACTTACATCCGTTTTTATATAACGCTTTGATTTCATAGCTATTAAGACACAACACTTTTCATCAATAATCCGATGTTTTTTCGTTTGATACACAACACATTTTGCTCATAAAATAAGATTTTGCAAATGATGGATACTCTAACGAACATATACATTAAGATAAACGTGAAATCGGCATTTACAAATGTTTTACAAAGGATAGGTACTTAAAAGATACACTTCTACAAATGATGGGGTACTTTTAAATCAAGAGGTTGGAGAAAGCATTTTATTATGAAGCAACCAACCAATGTATATATCAAATCCTGGGGACGGTTTCCTTCTCCGCTCATTGTACTAGCCTGCAAGACGTCTACGACAACTTCGTTTCCCATGGTCAAATTGCACAAGCTGATAAAACCTGGGAAAGGTGAAATGCAACAATCTCTACACAGCTTAGATTCATGTAAGACCGAAGTTATCAATTAATGGGCAACACAAACAGTTTCTGGTATCCTAAATAACTAATAACAAATGATATGTCCAAAGACGAGCAAATGTACTTCATCTTTAACAAACATAAACACAATATCAATGAACTCATGTACTAGATAAGAACTATAATCCCATACATGTCACTGCAGCTGCCCGGATAAAATTATATATAAATAAAATCCAAGGGGATAAGTGGATAACTCACCAGTGGCAATATCATATCAAGTACCATTATCAGAGGAATTAAGTCCTTAGCTAACTAACATGCTAAACTATATTATATAATGAATTTTTTTTTAGTAAACTCCAAACTCATTACTTATAAGTAATGAGCACATAAATGGATAACCAGCAGCTGGAACTCCTCCTTTCAGTACACATGTGATCAACTAGAAAATTCATATAATCATGCAGATTTAAGAAAATGACACCTTATGCTACAACTTAAAACAGACGAATTACCAAAACAGTGTCAACCCACAAATACCAAATGGTAACAATACAACAGAATAAATGAGCATAGATGATTGCTTCATAAAAAGGAAAATATCTTGCCTTGTTTATCAGACCATCATAAATAACAGCACTATTGATCTTCTTGTAGGGTTCATACAACATCTCAATTTCATTAACAATGAGAAAATATAGCAGTCAGCTTGCATCCATTGAGATCAATAATAAAGGGCACTTCTATTGCATTTAAAAGATTTATTAAATCATTTAGCAATCTGGAATTCCATGTCGAGTTAATTTCTAATTTTTCATTATCCAACCCAAAAGGAGCAACAAATTCAGGGATCTAGGTAAAAGATATCCAACTGTATAATCTAAGAAGTAAGGAAGTAGTCAACCTCTTCTGCTTGTCTTGACTACCATCAGAAGGGTTGAAAATTTAGCGAAGAGCACGGGGCACCAAACCAGGATCTTTTCTCCTTATATGATAATGTATACTTGGCATTTTGGAAGAGTCCACAAACTTAAAATGTCCATTTCTTTTAGTTGTTGACGTGCATCCAGACAAAAGCCAGGAATTGAATGCTTGGTCAAATACTAATGCGCCCATAATTGCATCCATTCTAACCCATAGAGTAAAAAATAAAGATGGAGATGCCTTATATAGAGTTTCTACTTACAAATATTGAGATTTCTTAAGAACCGTGAAATATAATCATAAAACAAATATTGAGATATAGAGGGAGAATTAAGAGATTTTAAATGGCCAAGCTTGCTACTTAACAATCATTTTCTGCTACAAAATCAACCCTTTTTATTAATTTTTTTCTAAGAAACTTGGAGTTTGTTTCCAAATTAATTTGAGGGTTGGAGATGGCCGGCCTCTAGCTGATCATGCATTATGTATCATTGGTAGTTTAGTTGGCTTTGATTCAAGTTATTTAATTATTGGGTCTATTGTTCACAAATCTTATAATTTTAGTTTGATATAATTGGCAGGTGAATGTTACAGAAGAGGAGTTAAATTAAGAAGCATTCAAAGTATGTCAAGGACCAAAATGGCTTCTTTTCTCCCACTACAGTAATTAATAAATATGATGATTATAAAATTAGAGTTAAATATAAAGTAAGTGACTAAAAGGTTGATGAATATGTATAAGGTAAAATATGAATGCAGTTCTTCCATATTTGCCACATCAAGAGAGACATAAGTGGTCCTAAAAAAAGCCATTGTAGTGATAATATATATAGAATAAAAAAATATGAATGAAGTTCTTCCATATTCACTTTTATGATTTTGGCTTTACTATTTCACTTTGAAAAGCACCTATACCCATGAAATTTACAATTTCATTGTTGTTAAGACATGATGTAGGACCCTAGATGTTCTTATCATCAAGCTCCTATCGATGCTTGTAAAGCACCTACATAACTACATTAAATAAAATTTTATTTATATCATAAAGCATACCATTAAAAAAATCCGATGCTTGCTCCAACTGATTATAATGCAAATTATACATGTGAAAGATTTGAAGATTAGATAAGTATGAAATGGAAATAGATATTACCTTTGTAGATTGCAGATGTTTGCTCACCGCATCCAGCAGATCTGCAATGGCCAATCAAATCTTATGAGTTTCATCCCCTTTCTCAAATGTTTTGTTCATACGGCATTTCTGTCCAGTTCCAACAAGAGATCTGCCAATATCCTCTTCGAGGAGGATCGCCCTCGGGCCCAATTGCATATATGTATATATAAACGTAAGCATAGAGACGATCTATACCGCCCTTCGAGGGACGGCTGACCGGAGGGGCAAAAACCTCACGGCCTCCTAACTCAACATTCCAACCTCCGTGGTGTTTCTTGGAGTCTTCTAGGCCCATCTGTAAATAAAAGCTAGTATTTTGCCTACCGTTCCCCGAGTTCTACATCCATAAGGAATGTCTATCGCTTTGGTCTCTACCCCCGAGATTGTTTCCCTTTTACTCATTTTAGGTTTACTTCCAATTAAATTCATTTTGCCCTTTTAAAACATTTTTCAAAACCATTTGAAAACATTGGGCTATTTTCAAAACCATCTTCAACCTATCGTACTCGGACTGCAAAACCTGAGCTCTGATACCATCTTTGTAACGGCCCGGGATTATGATTCCCGAGTTACGTTTCGAGGGATAAAACCCCTCGTTAGGATCTTGCGCTCTGAGTACAGGTTGAAGGTTTGAAACCGAAGATTTGTAGTTTAAAGCGGGATTTATCACCCAAATCCGTAAGGTCCGTCGGAGACCCGGGGTAAACCCCTGTGCCTGTTCTAAGTCTACAACGCGGAAAATCCATTTAGGCATGCAACCAGCAGAAGTGAAGTGAAAGCAAAATACAATCCCAAAGGTGCCACAGCAGAGCCGAGACAAAACAAAGTAAAAGAGAGGAAGTCTAGTGGTCTCTCGAGCTCTCAATCTAACGCTAAAAGTCTGAACCCGCCAAGCATCCATATAAGCAAAGATAGCGGCCAACGGTTACCTGAATCTAAAAAAAATGAGGGGGATCTGGTTCAATCATCAGGTCACTCATGCGCGTGTGTAAACACACTCTGAGAGGCATATAATAAGCATCTTATTCCTAAAATGAAATGCGTAATGCAAAGTAGAACTTAAACAGACAAGCATACGAACAATTAAGTGCGGACATAAATAATGAGGCGCACAATTACAAGAAATGCAAAATAGCATGTCCCTCTAGGCTCATAAGGGATCCTTTAGCAACTCCCTTCAAAGGGAACTACCTCACCCACGGTGCAGGCCGTCCCTACGTAAGGAGCCTACTAACTATGAAGGGAAGGCAAACAACGACTCCCATATAAGGCCTAATTCTCTAAGAGTCCTATGGCGACTTATTACCAAAAAGCCTACCTCACCCATCAAGTGCAAGAAACTTTCAATAATAAGCCCTACTAAGATGATAAGAATAGAGAAAAAGGTCACATCCAATAAACACCTATAACGGCCGTTTTCTAGCAAAGACATATAGCAAGTCATATGGTTTCCATTTTAGTTCCTAAGCGTGATTCTAAGTCGTATGGTGCATGAACACTAGCCTACTATATAACACCCATTGCATAGAGCGCCCATCAGGAGTAAGTTCAAAGAAATTACTTGGAGAAGCGCAGAATCCAAGCAATATAGCAATCAAGAAAATCCAGGCAGATTAGAGCTCACCTAGAAGATAAGTAACATAATAAGTCTAAATCTAACTTACACAAAGCATATCAAATAACACACACAAGATTCACATAGAGCATATATAAGTTAACCATCCCATCATCAACAACATTAATGTCTCAAATCAATTTCTCATCTCGTTTCACCATCTCATATCGTTTTCATCATAACTTGCCAACTCATCAGCTTAAGATAACCTTCATATCATACTTAGCCAAATTCGCATACTATCATTTTATACTCATACTCTGCATACGGATATATATATATATCATCATTATCATAATTAAGTAATTAACTAACCTTTAATCTCTAATATAATTCACCACAAGTCATGCTATTAGTCAGACATATCATCCCGTCAGTCAAACGATCATTTTATCATGCTAGTTAGTCATCGAATAAGTCGGGTTCCCAAGTTAGTCCCAAATCCATTTCAAAATCTAAATTAAACAATTAAGAATTCCGATCCTTGAAAATACTCGTTAAATTCCTTTTTCAGTTTATTATCTTAAATCACTTTCCAACTTTGAAATTCTTTTCCAAATTCCTTTTTAAATCTTCAAGTCCTAATAATATTATAGATATTTTAAACACCATTTATTAACATACTTTTATAAAATATTTCTGAATCCCTTAAGTCCAAACCATTTTTATTTAATAAAATCAACCCTTTAGAAAATTTCCAAAATAATATTTTATCTTTTAAATCCTCAAATAATATTAATTAGCTCAATAAATAATTAAATAAGTAAACGGTTAAACCCGAACCAAACCCATTTAAATCCAACCGAACCAAACTCGCAAATAAAACCCAACCGGAATAAATAATACTCCCTCCGATCGGAAATATTTGATGTTTTGACTTTTTGCACGTACTTTAAGGAGCTAAAAACTATATAAAATATTAATCTTTTAATAATTTTTTTTTTACAATTTAATACTTATTACGAATAAATATTAAACTATGAAAAAAATTAATTAAAATAAATTAGATTTTATATAGTTTTTAGCTCCTAAAATTACGTACACAAAAGTCAAACATCAAATATTTCCGATCGGAGGGAGTATAACAAGCAAGGAGGTGGCCCCACAATTCATCTTCTTCTTCGTTTCAAACCGGAGGTTCCCGCCTGCACACGATCGACGAAGCTCAACCCGCTTCCAGCTCCATGGCTCGCCCCCGCTCGGGCTAGTCTGGCTTCTCCGGCCTTGGCTTGCACTCATCGTCGCACACTCTCGATCTCACTCGCTCATCTTCGCTCGCTCAGTGCTCGCGCTCGCGCTCGCGCTCGCCTCCGCTCGCTCCTCAACCCGGCTAACTTAAGCCTCTCATGAGCTCGCCTCGCCGCCTTCGATGCTCGCCGGAGCTCTCGATCTCGCCCACCCTCTCCACACTCAGCCCTCACGCACTCTCAGACCACCCGAGGACAAGAAAAGAATCGAAACAAATCAAGGAAAAGGAATGAGGTTCGAACGCTCACCGAGGATGTTCGCGACTTCGAAGCTCTCGATCGGAGGTCTGGGTGTCGTCGGTGGCTCGCGATTGCTCGTCGGACCTGCGTTGGACATGGGTGAGTGTGATGGAGAAGCTCGGGGGTGATTTGGATCGGGAACGAAGGAGAACGGTTTACCGGAAGATTGTTCGTGCTCGAACGGAGCGACGGAGTTCCGGTGGCTTGCGGCGGCGCTGGGGAGCTTCTGGGGTGCTCCGGCTGCTAGTGGTGGCTACCAGGGGTGCGTGGACCTTCTCCTGGGGGATCGAGGTGGAAGGAGGGAAGAAGGAGGAGGAGACGGTGGTGATAGAATGGTGGCGACGATGATGTTGATAAAATGGTGATGGTGACGATGTGTGATGGAGATGATTCAAAATGGAGCGGGAATGGTGCACCGATGGGAGCGGGAGAGTGATGGAGGGAGTCGGTGAAGGTGAGGGTGAAGAACGATGATGATGACAGTGATGGTGAGCAGGTGAAAGTGAGGGGTGAAATAGGAAGGGGATGGGTTCGGGTTGCAGGGTAAGGTAGGAGGGAGTGGGTGAGGGTAGAGTGTGAATTGGTTAAAACAATACTCGGAATAAATCCCGAATACGTGAATTTTGAATCCCGCAATTAGTTTTCAAATGTTAGTTGTCGTGACTCTCGCTCTCTCGGTCAATTAGATTTTTAAAATCTACAAGGATATCTCCATCCGATAATTATTTTGAATTTTCGAGGTAAAAGGATAAAAATTATTCGTCAAATTTTATATTCCGGTCGGAATCCGCTAAACGAGTTTTAAAACCATTAAATTTCATTTTTAATTCTCTTTTTCCGAAAAATTAGGATTTGAAAATCCGAGCCTTTACACCAATGAATATGATGAACCAACTATTCATATTTTCATTAACCACACTCAGTGAACAATACTATGTTTCTCATGAACAATAAGCGTTTTTTGCTGAACAGATATTTGTAAAATATGGTGAACCAGTTATTCTAGATATAATGAACAAATAAGATTCATATATAAAACTACTGGAGTTTTAAAGTGTATAATATCAAACGCTTATATAATACCAAAAAGACAAAAATTAAAGCCCATACCCCAAAAACTAGTGAAGTTTTAAACTAAAACATTCATAAATTACATGAGAGATCTCATTTTCCAGGACTGTATTTAATTTATTGAGTTTAGCCAAGACAACATCCTTTTCTTTATTGATGAGAGAATATATAATTGAATTCATGTAAAGCATTCGGAGATTCGTAATAGTCTTTCTACAATCTTCCGAGAATCCACATTCCCATGCACTCCCCCTGTCTCCAAATGACGCATGACAAAGACACCACAATCATCATAATTATCGGTTGTTGCCCATTTTAGATCAAGGCTGGATGCTTTGCAATTGCAAATAAGGTCTGCCTTGGTGGATAGTCCAATCTGATCTAAATAGTGACTCAAAATGATTATGAAAAGTGAGGTTGCATATTCTTATTCAAATAAATTAGGGAAGATACCAAGCCATAAGAAAAAGAAAAATTATTACGATTTGCCGAATTCAAACTCGTGTTATAACGTGTCTCCCGGCACCATAAAATTAGCTCCAACGTAATAGGTAAAAATGAAAGAAAGATATATAACTCACTATAACAGCTTTGTCTTCATGAGTAAAAGTGGCATAATCCCCGGTAGGTTTAACTTCAAGAGATGCAGACCGGCCACTTTTTAGTTATTTATATAGGAATAAAATAGAGGCATAAATTATTCAAGAACCGAAAAAATATATATATTCTAAAAGCTATTAGTGAGAGAAGCTAAAGCAGCTTAGTGATACAAATAGTCACATATAATTTGTAGCCTAAACCAAGTATCCTGAATCAGTGAATAGATTACATGATTCGGTGAGAGTTGTATGCAAATTACTCCCATTACTTGGCTAGAAGTTCAATCTATCACTTGTTTGTTGATTCTTTATCAAATTGACACTCATCAGTAGTGAGATTACCTATATTCAGTAGCAATTTTCCACTTATATACAGTGGTACTGGTAAGTGCCAATGCATCTTTTGGATTCCAATTTCCAAGTTATTTGTTTATTTTGAAATTAGAAGAGTGGGTAAATTTTGCATAAATTGAGGGATTCATCATGTTTTTCTACAAGTGTTCTGATTTTTACCGCCACACTAATTACAATTGAGAACAATTTGATATACACAAGTTCCTGTTAATCAACCTATTTTTATGGGAGAAGATGGGAAGTTCGAAATATCAACACACCAAATCAAATAGAAAGGATACTAGTTAGGGTTTTCAAAGAAAAACCTAGCAAAGTTGATCTATTGCCCTCTAAATTCAAGACATGAACTAACAACCAAACGCTCAAAGTAAAAAGCCTTAGCATGGGTTAATCTTGTCTTTGAAAGAACAAGTTTTCAGAGAGTCGAATTTTCATTTATATCAATTAGGGTCTTTAGATAACAAACCTTGTAAAATCCTTTCTGGATTTCGAAAGACGCGAAAAATGCAACAAGCTTGAAGTATCTACGCTTGCAAGGAGACTTTTTAGAGAGGCTGGCAATGACACCATTCTTCCTCTACTTCAGTCCTGGTGGACCATAAAAAGTGAACCGAAGGAGGCGCCATCGAGCACTTTGTCCAGTTGTGAGGGTGGTTGTCGAAGGCGCTCCAGCGAGCATAGGCTTGCAGGCGACGTCCGTTCTCCAGATCTGGCTCTATCACCGGCGGTTGTTATGCAAAGGAGAGAGGATGGAAGCGAGAGTGAGATAGTAGGAAGATAAAGAACTGGGTAAAAAAAATAAGAAGCAGAGAGGAGGATCTAACCAGCAGCCTTGATAAAAAAAATTAGGGTTGAAATGGGAAGGGACGAGCTCCAACATCGACGTCTAACCAGCGGCCTTGATCTCGACAGATCTGGTCCGATTCTTCCTTGCCGGCATCAATGAGAAAGAGAGGGAGAGGTCAACAGTTGGGCTCCTCTTCATGTTTTATCTTTGTTCGCCTGGATGTTTGAGATTGAGAGAGAGAGAGAGAGAGAGAGAGAGAGAGAGAGAGAGTGGTGAGGTTTGGGGTTTCGACAGAAAGTGATCTCAGATTTGTGGGTGCAGGACGGTGGCGGCGATGGTGGTGGTGTTGGCGGCGGCGGTAGGGGCGGTGGTGACATCCAAGCGGGGGTGAGACAGAGAGTTGGGAGAAAGGAGAGGTTTGGACTCTCCAATCTGTTCACAGTTCACACTGAATAAGTCCGAGGGGCTCTTGTTTTCACCGGGTATGGGAAGGTATGGGCGGGGTGTTTAAAAAAAATTGTAAGTATGGGCGGGCGTTTCAAACACTTGGAAATTTTCAATGGAAGTGCGTTTTTATTTTTTTTTAAATTAACTATTTAAAATCTGTCAAAAAATTCAACTGATGTCTTAAAATTTTGTAACATCAAAAATTTATTATTTGATGTAATAGATTATTTAAACATTGGTTGATTTTTTGACAGACTTAAATCATATGATGTCTAATTGCAGTATTCTAGTAGTGTAGATTTTATTCAGCGATAACAAACTTGCTATATTTCCTTTAATTATAAGACATAAAAGTTGGGTTCGGTTCACTTAGGTTATAACCGAACCGAACCTAAGTCAAACTGATGAAAAACCGAACCAAACCTATTAGTTTAGGTTCGATTTTCGGTTTTCATTTTTTAGAATTTCGGTTTTCGATTCGGTTCGGTTTGACCCGGTTTGAATCGATTTTTGAGTCGATGAACAACCCTATCAAATATGATATCTCCCATTTGATATGTTTAAGTATATCAGAATCAAGGTCGTGCCAATCATTTTAGGGGCGTTGTACAGTTTTTTTAAAAGAAAAATTATATGAATAAAATTAAATTATTTTAAAATTATTTGCTAATCCTACTGAAATTTAAATAATGAAATATGAGGAATAGCACAATTACTTGGATAAAAAACATCTAAAAAATCAATAACAAATTTAAATATTATGAATAACACAAAAAAATAAAAAATTGACAAAAATACTATTTGTACTTGCAAAATGTTGAAAAATATTTAAATACTAATATATTTATCAAAATTTAGATTAAATTAATTTAAATATTTAGAAATAATGTGATGATTAAATGTTTCCAAATACATTTAGGATAAAAAGGTTGTAGATGCTTCTTAAAAAAAAATAAAAGCATGCATGATTTTGTATATTTGTCTAATTAGTTGCAATAAAAAAGTTGTTAATGGAAAATAGACAAAGGAAGAAAAAAGAAAAGAAAAGGAGTAGAATATATACATAATAATTATAATGTTGGGCCCCTAAAAATTCGGGGGCCCTGTTCTGTTGGGCCATTTGCACATGTTCATGCACGGGCCTGGTCAGAATATGGGTTTCAGTATATCACTGGACTCTAAGGTTGGGTTGTACAAGGTGTACAAGGTCCGGGCAATGGTTTGGCGTCAAACGTCTAGCTTGTACAAGTTGTACAACGATTTGGAGGCACCGGTCTGGGCTCCACTTGGCTTCAAAGGGCTGGGCTCGATTTAGGAGTGGTGAACGAAACCCAACCAAGGTCGGAGGGGCGTCGAAGGTCGGAGTAGAAGCTCGTACGTAACTGGTCTGGCGTCAAATGGTTGGGCTTGGTTTGGGAGTGGAGAACGAAACTCGGTCAAGGTCTGGTGTCGAAGGCTGGGATCTTTTAGGAGTGGAGGAAGGTAGAGAGATAGAAAGAAAAAAAAAACCTAACCCTAAATCTGAACTTTATTCTATCAAGCAAAAAAAAAATCAACAAATAGAAACAAAAATCGCAAAGAATAAATGAAAAGTGAAGAACGTACCTTGATCGAGTAAAGAATTTCAAGCTCGAAGGAGGAATCTACAATTAACCAAGACTTCTATAGAGAAGAGATGAGCTAGGAAGAAATAAGAGGAGCCTCTTATTCTATATCCCTGGTTAAAAAGGCATAGGAGAGTGGAGAAAAATACAAATAAAGGAAAATAGGGTTTATCAACTTGATACGTGCCCATTTAGGCATTTACCAAACACTGAGTATGAGTATGGGTCTGAGTGATACCCATATCAGTACCAAACGAGTCCTAGTGTAATTGGGGTTAGTATCACGAGAAGATGAGGAGCATAAATTTGATTTAGCTTTTATATTAGAAAATAAAATAAAATAAAAAGAAAAGAGGTTACTAGAGAAAGGTAACTTCTCCTAACCTCTTATCTTAATACTTCAGTTACATTGATGAATTTATCTTATAAAGTCTATAAGATAATGAAAACTCATAATTGTTCATGTTCTGAAATCTTGCTTTTTGGTTATCCCATTAATACACTGTTGTTGAAGGGCCCTTCAACTTGTCGATACGACATCGTTCTAGGACCGCTTCAACCTCATTCTTCACCCCGACCGTCTTCCTTGTCGTCATTACTTTCTAGGGTTTCCGAATTTGCCTTGCATGCTTGGAGCATATAGGTGGCCGGAGGCCCTTTCAATTCAAAATACAAATACACAACGAGAGAAATGCGTAACTTTCCGTTGTCCTTCTAGTCTAACCTTAATGACTAGTGTTGTAACCTTAATGATTAGTGTTGTAGTTGAGTTTCTTGATGATATTGATCACTAGTGTACGTTATAGTTGAGGCTGAGAGCTCTTGAGTTTGATTATAAACTTGTGTAAATTCGTAACTTTCCTTTGCCTTTCTTGTGTTATAGTTGTATTTGTGATTCGTCAATTTCACTATGGTAATTTTCGACACAAAATACAATGTACCTTTGCAAGAGAAGAAAATTTTGTGTTTATTTTGTTGGGATAAAAACATGGCCATCCCATATTGATTGTGGGTGGTATGACATGGCTTAAGTTTTTGTGTAAAGTGGTGAACCCCGACCTTATAATAAAACAACAAAAATAAACCCCGACACGACTCTCGATTTGAGACGACCAGCTCGGGATTCTCGATTTCTCACATGGTACCAGAGCAGGTCCGAGTCGGGTCGGTTTTCCTGGCTTCGGGGGTAGGATAAAAGAGATTGAGATGCCGGAACCCGTCGAAAAACCAAAAACCGGGTGAGCTATAAAGAGATTGAGAGTCTCGACCCGGAAGAAGAAGAAAAAAATTTGTTCAAGTGTCAACCCGATCCAGGCGAGTTGCACTTGAGGGGGCGTGTTGGGGTTGTGGGTAGTCCCGCATTGAAAGATAAGGTGAATACCAAAACAAAATATAAGGAGGGGGAAGCCTGATGAGACCCGAGGATCGGATCGACCAAGGCTCGAGCTTTCGAACACTCTTTTTGTGGGGCTAAATTTTGGGATTTTTGGGAACTGAAAAAAAGGGATATGTGGAGCAAGATTCGCAGGCCTCTCACCCTTGAATCCCCTACACTCGATCTCAGTCCTCTCGGAATCGCACTCCGAGGATCTCAACCCTTTGACACCTTCGGCTCTCACTAGGGTGTCACCTTCGGCCTCTCACCAAAGGGTTCGCTCTTAGCCTCTCACCAAGAACTCGATCCTTAACCCGGAATCATAGGAAGATATTTAGTGGCTTAACCTTTAACTCAACTCAACTTGACTTCATTTAAAATGAAGTCCTTACAAGAAATATATAGAATGAAAATGTAGCCCCCAAGCATCTCTAATGGATGTGAGATTTATTTGATAGAAACAAGAGCATGAAAAAAGCGTCTAGATTGGAGCTGCTGGAAAGAACGTCCAATTTGAGCATCTTAGAGACTGATTTATGAGAAGTCTCCTTCATGGAAGTTGTAGCCACTTAAAATAGCTTTCAAACAAGTGCTCATTGGTTTCAATCGGAATTTTATGCAGCCCGAAAGAGCCAAAATATCACGGTGTCGCCATGCTGTTTTCTCAAACGAGGGTTGATGTTCGGCCCCGGCAACATAGCTTTGTGAGATAAAGAATTCGAGCTCATTGACGACTAGGATCACATCATCATCCTCCCCTTGAAAAGGATCCGTTCTCGAATCCGTGATGGAAACAAGCGACTCCTTCGAACATGTTTCTTCTTTCTTGAACGGATCTTGAATCCCCTCTTCTTCATGAATCGTGAAAGGCAAGCAAGACGGAATGAAAGAAGTTGAATCCAACCACTTACTTGACAGGGAATTCAGAAAGCTAGGCATGTCGGTTGGCATTCGTTTCTCCTTCATGGAAAACGCAACATTGGGAACTTGGATGATTTCCTCATCTTTCTTAAGCTCAGGGTTTGATAGCGCCAGAAGTCTCATGACTCCGGACGACATTGACGACAAGATGAGAGTGACATTCGGAGCTCCGATCACTAGAGCTCGGGCCAAGATGATTCAAGATGCAACCAAGGCTCTTCTTGTTCGTCTAGGTGCTACCATGGACCAAGGGCTTCGACCTTCATGGGTCACGATGCTCAAGGTTCAACCGACGGTTAGTCTTCGTCCCCATTCTACCTTAATGAGGGGCGAGACTTGTTCTTTTTAAGACATTTATTTACTTCCGTTAGTCTTAGTTATTTAGGGAATAAATGTGAGGAGATATTTTATCTCCTTGCTCCTTATCTATTTTAAGCTAGTTTCTAAGATAGATAAAATTAGTAGGATTTATATTTATTTAGTTAGTTTTATTATTATTTTTAGATAAATGAGAGAGCTAGGGTTCCTTTGCAAGGAGCCACTCTCATTAACCATCAAACCCTATTTAAGTTGTATTTTCCTTCTTTTATTTTCACGTTGAATTGAATAGAAGAGCGTTTGGCTAAGCGTTCTCTTCTTTATTCAACCCTAACTATTCACGCCTTCATTTTGTGTTCTACATCTCACGCCTCCCTTCCGATCAAATTTAGCACTTGTGTCAAGCCGCAATTGTTGACCAATCTGCCGATCAAATATTGTTTACATTCCAATTCAATTTTCATGAAGTCATCTAGCGTCACTTCCATTTACAATTAAGAGGACAGCCGTCATTGTTGAATTTGTGAGGGTTGTTGGACTCGACATCTGCTCATCGGGTAGGTGTCGATTGGTTGGGCATCAATTGGTTCAAGATTCCTCAAGAACGGGTCAAGATTCACTTAAGACGTCGCAAGATCCGAGCAATTCGAGTCGTTGGAGATTACAACGTATCAACTGGTATTCAGAGACAAGGTTATGCAAGTCTTAAGCCTTTATTCGTTTACTTGAGTGATCTATTTCGTGTCTATTTTTTCAGCCCCTATGCCGATTTAATTTGGGTATATTTCTTATAATTTTCGCATCTTTTAACCCTAAAATTGGCACTAGTTGGTGATTTGCTTGTTGGATCTATAACTTGGAAGATGATTGAGTTCTTAGTTGCAAGTTTCATTGCTTTGTTTTGCTATATCATGCCTATGAATGAGTTCTTGGTTGATTGTGATTGTTGATCTTACACCACCAAAGAACCCTATTTTTCTTCCAATTTGTTAGCCTTTACCCTAATTTGTTAATTTAGCTTACTAATAGGTCATCTTAATTTTATTTTCTTTTGTTTAGCCACTGTTGCATTCGGCATTGATTGCTTTTCATTAGTTCGGTTCAGATTTTATAGTTTCGGCATTTGTTAAAAAAAAATAAAAAATCAGAAAGCCGAGACCAAAAAAAAAATAAAAAAAATCAGAAACATGCCGAGAGCTTGTTTGCATGCATTTATGTGAGTTAGTAACTCACTTTCTTTGTTAGTTTGTTTAGTTTACATATTTGGCTATATTGATGATCTATTAGGTTTTAAGCTCCACAAAGAATCCTTATTTGTGTGATTTAGAGTCGTGTCGACACCGGGGCCGTGGTCACACTCATCTCTCTCCGAACCGTGTTGCAACCGTCGGATAATAGTCGACGGAGTGTGTGCACTTCTTAGCCCTTGTGTTGCTCGCTTTATGTTACTTAGTTGCTGAATTTTTGAGCTTCACATTGTATTACTTATCGCATCCTCTTGTTAGTTGCGATTTCATTTTCTAGCCGCATATCATCGATTACATCTCCTTTTTTACTCTTTTTGAGGCTATCTTTCGCATTTTGCTTTGATATCTTGCTACTTTCATCATTGTAAAGTTCTGTGTTCAGGGTAGGTTGTCAAGTAGTGCCTTGTTTTCCTTCGCTTTGCTTGTTTTCAAACACTTGATCACTCATAGGATCAAAGACTTGCATTGCTTGTTTCTTTGCCTCTTTGTTCGGATTACTTGTGTTGTCACTTTGCATATAGGAACATGGCTGAAAATTCCGACAAGTCTACCACCTCGGGCACACACCCGCCATCGGGTGCTATTACGGATGAGCAAATGCGTTTCGTCATTGATTCCGCTAGCGGAGCAGTGGAGAAACGGTTGGAGTCGATGCTCTCCACCAACAACGCCCAACTTACCGGCATATTGATGGGATTGATGGAAAAGAAGCTTGCTGAATTTCATATAGAAGGCCATCTTCATCGACCGGTAAGAGACATGGTAAGGATCATTTAGATGATAGCTCAATTTTTATTTCTAAACATCGTTCTAATCCATTTCCCGGCGAGACCGAGGACGATGATGAAGTTTTTGCAGCCAAGACAACTTGCCAGGAGGGTTATCCCACCGCTCCTCCCCCACAGCAACCACATCGGCCTCTCGTTCGAGACCACCCGGTCTTCGACGATTGGGAAGGATAGCGAACCGAGAGGAATGTTGATGGCATGCCCCTCCTTGAGGACCCATTCCAGGAGGCCGATGACACCTTTGATGAGATTCCTCGCCCCAACTTTGGTCGCCCCGACATGAATCACAACAATGATCAAGCCACCCAACGTCGTGACGTTAAGGTAAAGCTTGACACTTTTGATGGCGCCAATGATCCGGAGGCATACCTCGCTTGGGAGACACACACCGACTACATCCTTGACAACCTCCGTTATGCTGAGACGGAAAAACTTGAGGTAGTAACCCTTCACCTTACAGGCCTTGCTTGCTCATGGTGGTTTTGCACAAGGGACATCCGTCGGAGGCAAGGTAAGCAACCAGTAGAGACATGGCCTCAACTACGTTACCTCTTGAAAAAGAGGCACGTGCCCGAGGAATATGTCGAATCTATGAGGCTGAAATTAGCCACCCTTCGCCAAGGTACTAGGACTCCTATGGAGTTTAGAGATGAGATTGAGAGAATTTCTCACCAGGCGAACGTTTTTCTCACTGAAAGAGCCCTTTGTAGACAGTTTCTTGCTGGTTTAAATGTTTCTATTCGTAATCCTTTGGCTATTCATAACTTTAGAGACATTAACACTCTTTGTCACAAAGCGCAACTTTTATATGAACAACAGCAGGAGGCGAAGAGGTCAAGCCAATCATCTTTTGGTCGAAGGTTTGTTCATGCACCTACTTCTCCTCACACTTCTAAGTTTCCTTCTAACTCTTCCTCGCAGCCCAAGGGAGTCTCCGACTCACCTAAGACAGGTTTTGAGGTTCAAACACGAAGGGTTGCCGCACCATCTCCTAATGCTCAAGCTCGAGAGCAACGTTGCTTCACCTGCAATAGCAACGACCACATCGCTAGGAAATTAGGAATTGCCCCCAAAAGAAAAAGGTGTTGCTCAATGACATTGGAGACTACTATTATGAGGAAGAAGCTCTTGAAAATCCCCCAGGTTCAATCGAAGTGGAGGAGTCGGCTCATATGTCTCATGAGGACAACATCGACATCGACCCTAACTCCTTCGACGATGCACTTTGCTTGGTCAACCGGCGCGTTCTAACTCTTCAAGAAACGCCTGCGGCTGACCAACGGGAGACTATTTTTCACACCAAGTGTGTGGTTCGGGAAGCCACACTCACGATCATTATCGATGGAGGGAGCTGCTGTAATTTCATCAACGAGAAGGTCGTTGATTACCTCCGTCTTGCTACTACACCACGTGCTACCCACTATGGTCTTAACGGCATCACCGACGGTAACTCTGAAACTCTTGTTACTAAACAATGCTTGGTGTCTTTTCAAATAGGATCATATAGCGATCAAGTATTGTGTGATGTTGTAAATATGGATTGTAGTCATATCTTGCTAGGCCGACCTTGGTTATATGATAGGAGTGTCATTCATGATGGTCGCTTGAATACTTATTCCTTTAACTATGACGGGAGGAGAGTTACTCTCATACCCCTTTCTCCTCAAGTTATTTTAAAGGATCAGGTCCGGAAGCGCCAACAACAAGCCGAAAAGGCGTCCCAAGCGCACAAGATGGACGACGGCAAAACAAGCAGCCCGCCTAAGCAGGCCGCGCCCGCGGCCAAAGGAGTCGCGCCCGCGGCCACTGCTGCGCTAGCCCCTGGAATAGCCGCGCCCGCAGCTTCTGGGGCAGCACCCGCGGCTTCCTTTTCCTCCTCCTCTTCTTCCACGACGACGCCCTCATCGTCCATCAAGGGATCCGTGGAGAAGCGGGCTCTCACGACTCAGAAGTTGACACGGGATTCACATCGACCTTATGTCCTTTTGCTTCAAAAGGAAGTTCTTGTCACTTCTAGTTCTTTTGATAGTTTTCCCCCGCTTATCTCTCGCTTATTTCATGACTATTTAGATGTCATGCCCGATGAGCTACCACCTGGCTTACCACCCGTCCGTGGGATTGAGCACCAAATCGATTTCATGCCCGGCGCTTCATTGCCTAACCGTGCGGCGTACCGTGCTAGTCCGGAGGAGACTAAGGAGTTGCAACGCCAAGTCTCTGAGCTTATGGAGAAGGGCTATGTCCAGGAGAGCCTTAGCCCTTGTGCCGTCCCTGTCATTTTGGTGCCCAAGAAGGACGGATCGTGGCGAATGTGCGTTGATTACCGCGCAATCAACCAAATTACAGTTAAGTATCGTCACCCTATACCTCGTTTGGATGATATGCTTGATGAACTCCATGGTGCATGCATTTTTACTAAAATTGATCGTAGGAGTGGTTATCACCAAATTCGGATGAAACAAGGGGATGAATGGAAAACGGCTTTCAAAACTAAGTATGGTCTTTATGAATGGCTTGTAATGCCTTTTGGTCTTACTAATGCACCTTCTACCTTCATGAGCCTTATGAACCATGTCCTTAGAAAATACTTAGGGAAGTTTGTCGTTGTCTACTTTGACGATATCTTAATTTATAGCAAGAACCTAGATGACCATGTTCAACACTTAAAGTGTGTTTTTGATTGTCTTCGAAAGGCGAAACTATTTGCTAACTTTAAGAAATGTGTTTTTGCTTCGGAATCTACCATTTTTCTTGGTTTTGTTGTGTCCAGGGATGGTCTCAAGGTAGATACCGAGAATGTTCGCGCTATTGAGGAGTGGCCGCAGCCGTCGACGCAAACCCATGTGAGATTATTCCTTGGTCTTGCAGGGTTCTACCGGCGTTTCGTGAAGGATTTCAGCATCATTGCCGCCCCACTCCATGAGCTCACCAAGAAGGATGTAGCGTTTCGCTGGAATGACGCTCATCAGAGGGCTTTCGACGCCCTCAAGGACCGTCTCACCCATGCACCCGTGCTCCAACTCCCAGACTTCTCCAAGACCTTTGAGCTCGAGTGTGATGCGTCCAACACAGGGATTGACGGTGTTCTTCTTCAGGACCGTTGACCCGTGGCCTATTTCAGCGAGAAATTAGGCCCTGCGGAGCTCAACTACACCACCTATGACAAGGAGTTGCTCGCCTTGGCTAGACTCATAGCAACCCATGTCTTCCGCCTCCTCCATAAAGCCTTCCCCCTTGATGATGTTGAAAAAATCTAAGATTGAGCTCTCTTGGAATCTCTCTTGGTCGTTGTTCGGATGTTTTTGTGTGGTATTTGGATGGTGTCCTTGGGTCTGCGTGCCTATAGTGCCTTCGTGCACTCGGGAACCATCTCCTTTTTGTTGGGTTTTGACTTGTGTCCCTTTTGGTACCTACGTGGCCTGGGAACAAGGTCCTTTTGATGTATTCTGGAGGTGTGTTGGGTTTGCATACCCTAACCGCTCCCATTTCTTGTTTTCTTGGCGATTTGTGTGTGCTCACTCAAGCTGCGTGTTGATAGGGACATACTCTCGGTATTTTGTTTTAGCTTTGAACCCTTGTTGAGTTAGGCTGCGTCCTAGCTCAAAAGTGGCTCAAGCCCTTGATGTATGATCCTTTGGATCCCCCCATTCTTTCATTAATATTTACATAAACCTCCCCTCACCCAGACTTAGTGCCGGGGGGGTTGGCTTTCTTGAAAAAAGGAGTTGCTCGCTCTTGTTCGTTGCCTGCGCACTTGGCAACACTACTTGTGGCCAAAGGAGTTCGTCATACACTCGGATCACGAGGCCCAGTGGTGGACCCAAGGGGGGTCCTGGGGGGTCACGTGACCCCCCCTCGGCCCGAGAAATATGTAAAAAAAAAAAACTTGTTTTTGGATATAATTAAGTAAAGAGAGTAAAAAATCACTAAAAGGTGTTGGCTCAAATGGCAAAGGACGTGGGTAAGCTCTTTTGGAGTCAGGAGATGCGAGTTCGACTCACCAAATTTTCATTTTTTACCTCTATTTTTTTTAAAAAATATTTTTATAGGTTAAAATTCAAAAGCCCCCATTTACATTTACGGTAGCCGTCGACTGTGAGAGAGAGCCAAGTCCGAGTCGAACCCTCGACCCACCCAGCAACCCGCCGCCGCACCCACCCTGTAGGCACGGTGACCCCCCCCCCCCCCCCCCTCAAAAGTTTCTAGGTCCGCCACTGACGAGGCCCTCAAGTACCTCAAGGGCCAAACTGTGCTGAGTCGGCGTCTAGCGAGGTGGGTGGAGTTCCTGGAGACCTTCTCTTATGTGGTGCAACATAAGAAAGGCACGGAGAATGTGGTAGCCGATGCGCTATCACGAAGGTATGTTCTCTTGAACCATTGTGATGCACATATACTTGGTTTTGCTTTAATCAAGGAACTTTATGAGCATGATCCCTTCTTTAAGTCTATATATGCTCAATGTGTGTCAAAAGGTGAGTCTGAGTCTTATTTTGTGGATAATGGTTATTTATTTAGATCGGGCAAGCTTTGTATCCCGACTTCTTCTATTAGGAGACTTCTCACCTTAGAGGTTCATGAGTCTAGGGGCCACGGAGGCCTAGAAAAGACCTTAGCAGGGTTAAAAGAACAATACTTTTGGCCAAAAATGACTAATTATGTGTTGAGATTTGTCAAAAGTTGTGTCATTTGTGCTAGGGATAAGTCTAAACACCAACCACATGGCTTGTATACACCCTTACCGATTCCTAAGGGGCCTTGGGAAGATGTCTCAATGGATTTCATTGTAGGCTTGCCTAGGACTTCTAAGGGTCATGATTCTATATTTGTTGTGGTTGATAGATTTTCTAAAATGGCTCATTTTATTCCATGTCACAAAACCGATGATGCTATACATGTTTCTAGCTTGTTCTTTAGGGATATTGTTAGATTGCATGGTGTGCCTTTGACTATTGTATCGGATCGTGACCCTAAATTTGTGAGTTCATTTTGGAAATCTCTTTAGTCTAAGTTGGGGACTAAACTTTTGTTTTCTACTTCATGTCATCCCCAAACTGATGGCCAGACGGAGGTCACTAATAGGACCCTAGGGGCTCTCCTAAGGGTTGTTTTGCGTACTAACCTCAGAAGGTGGGAAGACTGCCTACCTTTTGTTGAGTTTGCTTATAACAGGTCAATCCATTCAGCGACGAAGCGGACTCCATTTGAGGCGGTGTATGGGCGAAACCCCCTTACCTCTGTAGACATGACGCCGCAACCTTTCAAGGAGAAGGAGAACATTGATGCGGCGGAGCAAGCGGACTTCATCCGGCAACTGCATGACCGGACTAGGGCGCAATTGGAGAGGAAGGCGGCCCAGTACAAGGCATCTAAGGACAAGCATCGTCGGGATGTGCAGTTTGACGTCGGCGACCTTGTTTGGGTGCACTTGAGAAAGGAGAGATTCCCACAGCAGAGGAGGTCAAAGCTTGATCCCCGAGAAGATGGACCATTCCGTGTGATTCAGAAGATGGGTCCCAATGCCTACAAGCTCGACCTCCCAGCGGACAAGTATGGAGTTTACACCACTTTCAACGTCGCAGATTTATCTTTGTTTGTTCCGGATGACACTTCTGACGACGATTCGAGGACTAATCGTGATCTAGTGGAGGAGAATGATAGCGCCAGAAGTCCCATGACTCCGGACGACATTGACGACAAGATGAGAGTGCTATTCGGAGCTCCGATCACTAGAGCTCGGGCCAAGATGATTCAAGATGCAACCAAGGCTCTTCTTGTTCGTCTAGATGCTACCATGGACCAAGGGCTTCGACCTTCATGGGTCACGATGCTCAAGGTTCAACCGACGGTTAGTCTTCGTCCTCATTCTACCTTAATGAGGGGCGAGACTTGTTCTTTTTAAGACATTTATTTACTTCCGTTAGTCTTAGTTATTTAGGGAATAAATGTGAGGAGATATTTTATCTCCTTGCTCCTTATCTATTTTTATCTATTTTAAGCTAGTTTCTAAGATAGATAAAATTAGTAGGATTTATATTTATTTAGTTAGTTTTATTATTATTTTTAGATAAATGAGAGAGCTAGGGTTCCTTTGCAAGGAGCCACTCTCATTAGCTATCAAACCCTATTTAAGTTGTATTTTCCTTCTTTTATTTTCACGTTGAATTGAATAGAAGAGCGCTTGGCTAAGCGTTCTCTTCTTTATTCAACCCTAACTATTCACGCCTTCATTTTGTGTTCTACATCTCACGCCTCCCTTCCGATCAAATTTAGCACTTGTGTCAAGCCGCAATTGTTGACCAATCTGCCGATCAAATATTGTTTACATTCCAATTCAATTTTCATGAAGTCATCTAGCGTCACTTCCATTTACAATTAAGAGGACAGCCGTCATTGTTGAATTTGTGAGGGCTGTTGGACTCGACATCTGCTCATCGGGTAGGTGTCGATTGGTTGGGCATCAATTGGTTCAAGATTCCTCAAGAACGGGTCAAGATTCGCTTAAGACGTCGCAAGATCCGAGCAATTCGAGTCGTTGGAGATTACAACGTATCAGGGTTGACCTTCGCAATCTCAATAGGAACATCATTGGACTTGTGTTCTTTAATCTCAAGTATCTCGCCCATGGTCGTAGAGGATGTCATCTTTGAAGAGGGAGGTGGGGCTGTTGTAGGCTTTGATACCGTCGACCCCAATGTGTTGACGACTTTTCGTATTTCCTGTACTTGTTGCATTGAGTCTTCCACGAGCTTGCGGATCTCTTGCCAAGGTGGTTCAACTTTCTTCTTATGTCGAGCCTCATCCTCTCGAGCCCTTCTATTTCGATATCTCCTCCGGAGCTCTTGATCAACTACATCATATGTAGCACCATCCATCTCGCTCCAATGAAGGTACCCATCATCATACGCTCGAATGGCCCATCGGATGTACTCTTCGGACAAAAGCTTGGAACTCGTTTTCTTGAACATTTTGACTAGGAAGAAACCACTCAGTTATCGAAGCTCGATGGACTCGAGTCAATTAGCTCTGATACCACTTGATGAGACCCGAGGATCGGATCAACCAAGGCTCGAGCTTTCGAACACTCTTTTTGTGGGGCTAAATTTTGGGATTTTTGGGAACTGAAAAAAAAGGGATCTGTGGAGCAAGATTCGCAGGCCTCTCACCATTGAATCCCCTACACTCGATCTCAATCCTCTCGGAATCGTACTCCGAGGATCTCGACCCTTTGACAGCTTCGCCTCTCACTAGGGTGTCACCCTCGGCCTCTCACCAAAGGGTTCGCTCTTAGCCTCTCACCAAAAACTCGATCCTTAACCCGGAATCATAGGAAGCTATTTAGTGGCTTAACCTTTAACTCAACTCAACTTGACTTCATTTAAAATGAAGTTCTTACAAGAAATATATAGAATGAAAATGTAGCCCCCAAGCATCTCTAATGGATGTGGGATTTATTCAATAGAAACAAGAGCATGAAAAAAGCGTCTAGATTGGAGCTGCTGGAAAGAACGTCCAACTTGAGCATCTTAGAGACTGATTTAGGAGAAGTCTCCTTCATGGAAATTGTAGCCACTTAAAATAGCTTTCCAACAAGTGCTCATTGGCTTCAATCGGAATTTTATGCAGCCCGAAAGAGCCAAAATATCACGGTGTCGCCATGTTGTTTTCTCAAACGAGGGTTGATGTTCGGCCCCGACAACATAGCTTTGTGAGATAAAGAATTCGAGCTCATTGACGACTAGGATCACATCAAAGCCTCTACACACTGGCTTAAACTTTTGTGTAAAAGTAGTGGATCCCGACCTTATAATAAAAAAAACAAAAATAAATCCGACACGACTCCCGATTTGAGACGACCGACTCGGAATTCTCGATTTCTCACATGTTACCATGTGAGATTCCGAGAATCCCGAGTCGGGTCGTATGAAAACGGGAGTCGTGTCGGGTTTGCTTTTTGTTATAAGGTCGGGATTCACCACTTTACACAAAAGCTTAAGCCATTGTGTAGGGGCTTCCCCCTTCCTTATATTTTGGTTTGTTATACCACCCACAATCAATGTGGGATGACCATGTTTTTATCCCAACACGCCCCCTCAAGTGCAATCCGCATGGATCGGGTTGACACTTGAAAAAAATAATTTCTTCTTCCGGGTCGAGACTCTCAATCTCTTTATAGCTCGCCCGGTTTTTGGTTTTTACGACTGGTTTCGACATCTTAATCTCTTTTAGCCTACACCGAAGCCAGGAAAACCGACCCGATTCGGACCTGCTCTAATACCTTGTGAGATTCCGAGAATCCCGAGCCGGGTCGTATGAAAACGGGAGTTGTGTCGGGTTTATTTTGTTTTTGGTTATAAGGCCGGGATTCACCACTTTACACAAAAGCTTAAGTCATTGTGTAGAGACTTCCCCCTTCCTTATATTTTCGTTTAGTATTCACCTCATCTTTCAATGTGGGACTACCCACAACCCGAACATATTTACTGAAGTCCGTTAAGACTCATGATCGAGGGTCATGTGTATGAGCGCACATGTGCTAATAATCCAGCACGTACATAAACTAAATTGAGCCCACCGGTTTAAATACTAAATTTTCACAATAATTTATAATGGATAGTTTTAATTTTATTAATGATTTTAGTAATTATTAAATGAATGAGTGACAAAGAGAATTGAATCTTGGACCAATGGAGGAAGAATGAAGTATTTAACTAATGCAATATAATGTAGGGCAAATTGCAAAAAATAACACGAATTTTAGGGGTGGTTGCGTTTGGTGGCACAAACTTTCAAAAATTCTATAATAATCACCAACTTTGAAGGGTGATTGTGGTTAGTAGCACAACCATTTTATTTTAAAGTGCGCCCCTTATCAACATTTTGTTTACAAAAAAATCACATTTTTCCATTGATTTTTTAAACCCACTCACAATTTTCTTCTTTTTTTTTTTAAAAAAAAAAAACAATTTTCATGTTTATAAACTCAATTTCAATTTTTCAAAAAACATCATTTTTTTAAAAATATAATTGTGATATTAATTGGTATCTTTTTAAGACACTCATTTTTCATTTTAAAGACATTACTTATTATTTAATTTTTTTGAAAAAAATGAGTTTATGGAGAAAATAAAATTAGTTCTTTTTTTAATCGGGTGTAAATAATGAGTGTATTCTTTTAAGAAAAAAGAGGAAAAGTAGTGTTTTATAAAATAAATTATATTTTTTAAAACTATAAATGAAAATGGATTATTTTTAAAAATGAAATATGAGCATTTTTAAAAAATTTGAAAATTGGATGATTTTTTTTCTACAAAGAATGTTAATAAGAGGTGATATTTAAAAAAAAAAAACAATAGATGTGCCACTTATTGCAACCAGAACCAAAATTTGTAATTATTTTTAAAATTTTGAAAGTTCATGCTATCAAACGCAACTACCCCTAAAGTTCATGCTATTTTTCTCAAATTTTTTTTATCTATAATAAATGAAATTAATGTAAATAAATGTATGATTCTCTCTCTCTCTCTCTCTCTCTCTATATATATATATATATATATATATATGGTGAGGTTAAAGTGAAAAGGGGGCTTAAGATGAAAAATTTGCTTAAAGTGAAAATGGGGTCTAAAACACGCGCGTCCCGGTTTTTTTTTTAAAAACAACTGAACCGGTGTGAACCGGAAAAAAAGAGAGAAAAAAAAAGAAGCGGACTGGCCCCAAAAAACCCATTCTTCGATCAGTTCTTCCTCTCCCTCCTCTCGCCTGCCCCTGGCACGCGTCTCTCTCAGATCTCGAATGCCAGGACGTCTTCTCCGACTCAGATCCTTCACCCTAACTCGCACCCATGGCGACTCAGATGCTTCGGCCTCTCCCTCTCACGCTCCTTCTTCTCCCTCTTCGCCTCAGCTCATTCAACTTCAACATAGCGCCTCCAGTTGCAGCTCTTGGCTCTTTTGCGTCCTCCGCGTCTCTGAGGACGACATCCTCCTCTCCTACGGCCTCCAAACCCTCATCGTCTTCCGCCTCTTCAAAATCAGGTATCTTCTTTCTCGTTTCTCCCCTTTTCTACTGTTCTACGATTCTGAATTTGAGGAATTCGTATTTAGGTCACAACTTAGGCTTCGTTTGATACTTGCTCCCATTAATGGTTCACCCTTTGACAAGGTCAGTTTCTGTTTCCTATAATCCTCTCCATTCATGTCTATCGATTGATTTGCTTGATTTAGAGAATCATTGATTAGAATGGAAAATTTCACCTATTATTTTGTTCTAGTATGAAATCTCCCTTAAGGATCTTTAGTTCTCGTAGGCTGTAATGCTCTTTAATTCTTGAGAAGTTTTAAACCTTGGTTTAAAACCTGATAATACATCTAATATTCTAGAGAGAGTTACAAAAAACATCAAAGTAAAGCGCTGCAATGAAGCACTTGATGGCCTTAATGCTGCCTTAGAGGCAGATCCATCATTTTCATAAGCTTATCGGCACCAGCATCAGGTATGTGGCAAGTGTGTAGATTTTCTTGTGAGCATTAACCTTGCAAGGCACACAGGAAGTGATTTTCAGATTTTGAAGAGCTTGTTGCTTTGTAATTGTTTGCATATGGTGCAATTTTGTTAGTTGATATTGTCCATCTTCCATAAGAGTTATGCCATGTTTTCATTAGAATTAAAGGAGATCCTCTGTACTGTTATGTTAGGCATTCTAAAACACGCTTCTTTTTCTCATGTGCCTAATTGGAACAAGTCGTAAATGTTAGCTGCCTCCTTGCAGGAGATATGCTAGATGCCTCTCATATGTCACATGTTTCCATCATCTAATGCTCTTGTTAGCTCCCTTTCTCTGAATTTCTTGTGCCTTACCTTTTATCCTATTGAGAGAACAAATTTAAATTTATTAGGCAATTGAACTCTCTTAGAAGTCAGAATCAATAACCTTTGTTATCTGCTAAACAATTAGCAACAGCTGGTTTGCACATTTGAACTGTTTATTCCCTCTCTGTTGTTTTGGTGGATGGGGGGTGTAAAATCCTTGATTCCTAATGTACACCTTGATCTCCAGGATAATAATAAGAATAAATAAATAAATCTGTTTGAATTAGGTCATCTTGAGCTGACAGAAACGCGAGTAATACTAAATTAGCAATCAAAAGATCGAAGAAAGAATCAAGCACGGGAAGAGGAGAAAGAAGAAGAGGGCCAGGAGATTAAGAGATCTGGTGCTATGCTGCTTTTCCATGAAAGCAAACTGTAGCAGCTGCAGGCTTCGCTGCGACAACCGTGGTAGTGCTGGAATTTAGTTTTGCAAACTAAAAACATTTGATTGATAACCACGAGATCATCCTTGACTATTATGTGTGTTTTCAATTAAGTCTATTAGCTCAAAGGGAGAGCAATGTGTGATTACACATGATGTGGGTTCGAATCCCACATAGGCTCCAAAACTAAAAGGTGAAAATTATAACATTTGCACAATTGTATTTTACAATTGCACGATTGTATTTTGCATTTGCACAATTGTATTTTGTATTTGCACGATTGTATTTTACAATTGCACAATTGTAACATTATTATTCTTGCACCACCACTTTATTATTTATACACCATCGTTAGAGCTAATGCTAGAGCTGATGTAAATAGACTTGATATCCAATCTGATTCCATTAATATTAGTTCATGTGTATGCACTTAATATTTTTATCTCATGAATAAATACAAATTTATTTATATTATTTATGTACTTTATAATTTTATTCATGCACCTTATTATATTATACATGAACTTTATTATTTTATATTTGTACTTTGAAATCTATTTGTTTCATAAATTTGATTTTTTTTGGAAATCTAAAATATGAAAATTTTCCTTAAATCTGATATTTTGTCTAAGTTGTTGTGTTTCATCTATTCTTGAGTTAAAATCTTGTATTTTGTGTGAGCTATATAATATGCATTTGAAATCTGGTTTTTTTTATCTAAAAGTTGTTTTTTCCTTCCAAAAAAAAGATATTTTTCATGATTTGTTCATGTTATGTTCAGAAATCAGATTTGTTCATGTTGTTTTTTAGAAATTAGAGCCACTAACATAGACATTTTAGCTAACTATTAGTCATACACTTTATCATTTTATTCTTGCACTTTATCATTGTATTTATGCACTTTATAATCTTTATTGTGCACTTCATAATCTTATTCATGAACTTCATATTATTATTTATACACTTCATCATTTTATTCTTGCACTTTATCATTTTATTTATGCACTTTATAATCTTAATTGTGCACTTCATAATCTTATTCATACACTTCATATTATTATTCATATACTTTCATTTTATCCTTGCACTTTATCATCTTATTAATGCACTTTACCATTTTATTATTGCACTTTATCATCTTATTAATGCACTTTACCATTTTATTCTTGCACTGTATAATCTTATTCATAAATGGAACAAAAATAAGACAACCATAAATAGCCTATGCGGGATTTGAACCCGCATCTATGTACATGGTACATCGCTCTACCATTTTGAGCTAATAGGCTTTAAATCACATCTCACTTTTTTTTGCCATGAAAAAAAAAACATTTATGTAGAAAAGAAGTAGAAGAAAGCAAGCCAGCTATAAATAGAAGATTAAGCCGAAATGTGGAAAGCATAAAAATGACATGCTGAAGTACCTGCATGGATTCACCATCCTTTTCTGAAGACGATTTTCCCTTTGATTCTGACGCAGGTGCAAATATGCACTATTAAACCTTGTATATGCACTATTAACCCTTGTATATGCACATTGTCTATCTAATGTTGCACTTAAATATATTAAGCATGAACATTGTCAGTATACGATTCCCCAAAAGTGGAATGAGCCTATGAGAATATGATGATCATCAAATAAATATGTTACACAAACAGCCCTTTGTAAACCACAAAATAAGTACAAACTAAAAATAGAAAATTGTCCCTGCGGTTAAGCGTGCAGGGAAACATAATCAGGAAACACCAAAAAAAAGAAGCCAAAAACTGAAATCCAATCAGAGACTCAGAATCAAAACCATCAACTATCATTGATGAGATTAAAGAATTTAGGACTCTGAACCAAAAACAGAACAAAAAACTGGAAAAAAAAAATAGGCTTGGTATTTTAAAATTTACTAAGGTATATGATTTACACAAACTTATTATTAATTGTGCACTTTGAAATATTCGTTTTGAACTTTATAGTCTTATTTATGTACTCTTATTTTTATCTCATGAATAAGCGCAAATTTACTAACATTATTTTTGCACAATATAATCTTATAAATGCAACTTATACCCTTAATTATGCACTTTATAATCTTATTTATATACTTTATGGGTTGTGAGTTGATATCACTTGTCTTTCTTATGTGATATTCACACAATTTAGAGCGAGCAGCAGCTGAAGAAAAAGCACATATGCAAATTGATTCTATTAAAGTTAAAAGCTAGGAAAAGAACTCATTCGATCATTAGAAAGGAAACTAGAGCTGTACTAGAATATAAATTAACTAAGACATGCAGTATGTGCCAGCATTCAACAACATATGAAATGAATGAAAAGTTGAATTGAGACAAATGAAAAAGAAGGATTCAAAAACAGTAATCTGAAAATCCTAAAGAGCTCATGAATCTAAAGCTAATAAGAAGCCAAAATAACTTAGAATGTGCCTTCTCATGCTTAGAAGTTGTTTTCACATAATTTCTATACAGTTTTTACTTGACTGCTAAATGTACCTTCTCATGCTTAGAAGTTGTTTTCACATAAGGATGCAATAAATAAATAAATATAGAAAAAGAACAACAAATATCAAAATTATACCTCAAAGTTAGCGATTCCAACCCTAAGTAACCATTCAACATTAGTATCTAGCTCCAATTATTGGCTTCTATTAGAAAAAATGACAAAATAAAAATGAACAAATTCTAAAGTTCATGAATGAAACTTAATGGCTTCCGAATCACATTCTTCTATATCATTCAAATTCTTGGACGATTTCCGAATTTCACTAGGAGTCTCTGCTAGAGTACCACATGCTTTAAGAAACTTAGCCTATTACAGAATTTAACTCAACCATGAAATCAGCAAATTACACACACCTCATCATTCGTTTGAGAAACAGTTTCTCTACCCTGCTGATACTTCTGAACCCAATTAGCAACATCAGGGTCTGTGTAGCCAACAATGTCTCCGTGGCTACATGATTAGGACCCAAGAATGCAGACAGAACAACCAGTTGACGAGGACTGAGACCCACTGATGTGAACTTGTCTTTCATTTCCTGTACACTGGCTTTATCCCACCGGGGAACTCGTCCTTTTGGATCAAGCAAACCAGCAACACATTGCAATTCGCACAAAAGCACAATTGAGCGTTACTGGCATACACAATTTCAAAAGAGGAGATTGAAACAAAAACCACAATATCACAACAGAAATATAGAACAACTGTACTCCAGAATCAACAAAAAAACTCAAAACTTCATAATTGAAACACAATCGCAAACTAAAGAACAAAAAACCTAGCACACACATCTCAATAGAAGACGAAAACCAAAAATAAGATATGAATGCAATTTGAATACAATTATGCAATTTGAACTATATTAAGTGCAAAAATAAGATATATTAGTGCAATTTTAGATACCAATTGTGCAATTTGAAGTCAACAAGTATAGTAGAAGCCAAATATTAAACTTGGTTTCTAAAATAGAAAATTCTTTCACATGTTTGATCACAACGAGCGATCACCATATAATAAGGAGAAAGAATCACAAGATATGTGTAAATCATTAACGAGGGTTTCAAATTTGCCCCCAGCTGAACTTGTTATTTGCAAGGGAAAAGAACCGAAATTCTTAACAGGTTCCATGCCTTCATTAATATGAATAGTACTTATTCAAATGAGCAAGTTACATAGGAAGAGTATAAAGAGAGGCTATAAATGTGGATATTAAAACAAAAACTTTTTTTGAGGAAAAACTAATCATAGTGTGCTGAAGAAAATGTGGGATCATAATGGATACCTCATCATGCAAATCTCTAAGAAACTGAACAAAATCATCATGCTTCAGCTTTTTCTTCCCATTTTCTCCAAAGAAGAGCATAACCAGGCCTCCATTCTCCACATATCTTCCAATTTTATCACTAGGACGGAGACCATCCCTATGGGAAGCACCTTGTCTGTTGGCAACACGCATCAGGGCCATCACTTTCTTGAATTCCTCCCCGTCGATCTCTCTAAAAGAAGAGACAATGATAGCTGATCAGAAAGACACGTTTACCAGAACATTGCGCACATCAAAATAACATAGCAAAGTATGCCGAGATCTTAAGCTAAGCCAGAGCCCTGGAAATACTAACCCGTTGTCATTAGTGTCAAAAACCTTTAAAGCCACAGAGAAGAGCCTCAACCACCTAATAATTCATATGGAGAAAGCGAAGCTTCTTCAACTGACGATCGCTATCATTTACTATAACCGTTATCAAAGACAATAATAGATCAAGGTAACAAATATAGAATTTTACTGACGAGGTCTTTGCCCTTAAACTTTTGTCTTCAGCTTTCAAAAGAATGGATCTTAACTGCTTGCCCTGCTTATCCCTTTCTCTTTTGAGATCTGTACACTCTTGTTCCTGAATATATGACCATGAAAGAGCCAGAAGACTTCAAGTTTAACCTCATAAAATAGAGTCACCACGTGGTCAAAGAAATGCTGAATTTGCTAATAACATTTTGCTCTAGCTAATACCAAATCATATCACGTTTCCACTACTCGGCGACAAAAATATAATCACAAATGAAATGATCAAAGAACATAAGCAAGCTTGGACATCTCCATCCAAATTAAAAAATGGCATGATAGCAATAACCAAGTAGATTGACAGTCTGTAAGCATAAAAAGTTTCTCACTTCTGAATATGTTTGAATCCACTTAAATTAGCTTAGTCCAACAGAAGTTTCTCTTAGCCAATCCTAAATGTTTACCCAAAACCAATAAATATTAAAAAATTATTGTGCTCTCGTATGCATACACACCAGAATTTCTCAAGAGTTGTCATCTTTAAGGTGGAGGGAGGTATTAAGATGTTACTCACCAGAATTGCATTATCAGAAATATCAGTTGCATATAAAAAACTAGCACCCGAACTTGCAAGATTCAATATCATCAAGATCAAATTGTGCCATCTGAAGAGCATTTTTTGCAGCCTCCACTGTCAAAATAAAACAATCCTTTGTTATTTTTCAATTGCAGATACTCATTCTCCTACATTTGCACTTCTACCTAAATCATAATGGCACTGAATCCCCTATTTGGTAACACAAATAAGGCCTATGACAGACGATACATTCAAACTAGCAGTAGCAGCAACAATCCTTTGATATCGTCTCAAACCATCAAGGGCATTCATCAAGGGCATTCATCCAACTACAAACCCTAGAAATTGCGATTACCATTGGTGACTTCAAATTCGCTCCGGCGAATCCTCAATCGGCCTCTTACAAGTCACCACGTTCCAAATCCCCAAGCTTCCGTCCACAGAAGATACCTCAGAAGCAACAAATTCCAGCCGATTGAAAGCTTTCAACGTCGACCTCTCATCGTCGGAGCCGCCATGGAGCCTCGAGGGGGAGAGGAAGAATAGGGGGTTGAGTAGTCAAAGGTAAAAGAGGAAGGGTGGTGGTCGGGCTGGTATGGCTTGGTGGGCGAGGCAGGGGCGGCCTTCTGCGGGACTGTTGGTGAGCGGGAGGAGGTAGTTGGTGCGGGAGCTGCTGCAGGCCGGAGCTTCTGACGGTGGCGAACGCCGGCAAGGAGAGGCGGCAGTGGCGAGTGCGAGAGAAAGGAGAGAATGGTGGTTGGGCCATTAACAAATGAACACAGGCGGATACAGGAAACCGATTAAAGCCTAAATTGGGTTTTGGCTGTTGGGCCATTAAAAGATGATCCGGATCCGCGCCCCAAATCCATCCATTAGACTTATTTTCACTATAAGAGAGATTTTAATTTGAACCTTTACCTATATATATATATATATATATATATATATATATATATATATCGCAAGAGCTTCATCGCCTCATGAACTAATTGAATAAGTAGGAAGTTGAATGTGTTGTTAAATCCTTTTTTAGGGACTGCAAATACCTTGGCTAATCTCTGAACTTAAAGCTATCAATTGGGTTAAATCCTTCTTTAGGGACTGTTTGATTGATAAGGGTTGCTAGGACTAGTTGGACTAGTAACTATATTAGGTCGGGACAAGGGCATTCATAGGAAACATAATAGGACGAGAAGAAGTTACAAGGATCGCTTCAATCCAATAAAGTGGAAAATTGTAGGTGGAATTGCTTCGCCTAAATTGTCTAAACCAAAATCACTTATTCTGCTTTCGTTACTTTACTTCAAAACTTTCACACTAAAACCCCAATCTGGTTACTTAATCAACGTTAAAATCACATTTGAGTTATAAATTTCCCTGTGGGATCGACCTCTTGCTTATTACTATACTAGTTATAGGTTTGAGTTTCTTTGGCGGAATCAACGACAGGTTTCCCCTCCGTCAAATTTGGCGTCGTTGCCGGGGAAATTTTGTTAAATTCTTGTGTGTTTTTAGTGTTGATCTTGGTGTGGACCGTCTTATAGGGTCCATACCTTTTGCTACTAATTCTTCTCTGTAGAAAACATTGCAGGGATGGCGAACCGCACTCTTAAGGAGCTTTCTGCTCCTGATCTGGCACAGCAACCCCTGGCAATACAATACCCTGCGCTAGCAGAAGGAGTAAACTTTGAGCTAAAGTCAGGGGTGGTTCATCTTCTACCAAAATTCCATGGGCTGAGTGGGGAGGACCCCCACAAGCATCTTTCTGAATTCCATAGGGTGGTGGTTGGGATGAAACTAGCGAATGTAACTGAAGAGCAAATCAAGCTGAGAGCCTTTCCCTTCACTTTGAAGGACGATGCAAATGAATGGTTCTTCTATCTACCACCTGACTCTATTGCTACTTGGGCTGAGATGAAAAGAGTCTTCCTAGAGATGTACTTCCCTGCAACAAAGCTAAATGCTTTGAAAAGGTCTATCAGCAGCATTGAGCAGTACGCGACAGAGTCTATACATGAGTACTTTGAGCGCTTCAAGAAACTCTGCGCCAGCTGCCCATGCCATGGGTACTCCCAAAAGGATCTGGTTCTCTTTTTATTCAATGGGTTGACTGATATAGAGCGCAAGACGGTGAATTCTGCTTGTGGAGGAAACATGCTGAATAAGACACCTACCGCAGCTTGGGAGGTGTTTAGGGAGTTATCTGAGGGCTCTAGACAGTTCAACAAAAGCACTCGGGCTAGGGGTGTACTCGCTGTTGATGCGCCTGTGGCTGCACTTCAGACGGATATGGCAGAGGTGAAGGAGATGATGAAACAATTGATCCTTGATAGAAATCCTCAACAATTGAAGGCATGTGGTCTTTGCAACCAATTCACCCATCCTATGGACATGTGCTCGCTCATACAAGATTCTAATGTTGAATTGAATGCCATTGGGAACTTCGCTCAACAAAGGCCTATGCAAGGAAACTATGGAAATCTTGGGTACTTCAATAACAACAATTACAATAGGGGCTATCAGCAAGGCTATGGGAACTATCAAGCCTCTTTCAATCAGCAAGGGGGGCAACAGGAAAGACCTCAACAACAATATGAACCTCGACAGGGAGGTCAGCAACAATCAAATGGGGATAATGAGGATCCACTGCAGAAACTGTCACGATTAGTCATGAGGAATAATAAACAACAGTCAGAGCGGATGGCGAATCTAGAGAAGCAGCAATCCGATCGGATGACAAATCTTGAGAATCAAATGAGTCAGCTCATTCAAATCTTAAGTGCTAAGGAGGCAAACAGTTCAGGAAAGCTTCCGTCGCAAACCATTGAGAATCCTAAGGAGAATGTCAGTGCTATAACGCTTAGGAGTGGCAAGGAACTGGTTGTCACAAATAAAAACGACGATGAGGAGATAATGGATGAGGAATTAGAAAGTATTGAAGACGAAAACGGCGCAACAGTGGTGCGGCGCCCGCGGCAACCCTTGCGGCGCCCGCCGCTGTCACCTGCGGTGCCCGCCGCCAGAGAGCCGATTCCAGCTGCGCCCGCCGCAGGAGAAACCTGGCAAGCTGCGGCGCCCGCCGCTCCTGTTGCCGCGCCCGCCGCTGCCTCACCCGCCGCCGATTCGTCTTCTGGTACATTTTCTCCCTCACCTCTTTCCTCTTCTCTCCCTCTTTCTTCTTCTTCTTCTTCTCCTCCTTCTTCTCCCTTACCCATGGAGACTCCAAAGCCCGTTCCGCCCTTCCCGGAAGCTTTGAAGGATACAAGGAGGTATGAGAACGACAAGGAAATCTTCGAGACTTTCGGTAAGTGTCAGGTAAACATTCCTTTACTCAGATTAATTAAGAGCATCCCTAGATATGCTAAATTTTTGAAGGAATTGTGCACCATCAAGAAGAAGCAGAGATTGAAAAAGAAGGAAAAGGTAAGCTTGAATGAAAATGTTTCTGCCATGTTGCAAAGGAAATTGCCTGAAAAATGTGGAGATCCAGGTATGTTTACAATTCCATGTGCAATTGGGAATACTAGATTCAAACAAGCCATGTTAGATCTAGGAGCCTCAATTAATGTTATTTCATATAATATGTACATGTCTTTGGGTTTGGGTCCTCTGACTGAGACAGGGGTTACAGTGCAACTTGCTGATCGATCACAAATCAGGCCAAGAGGCGTTGTTGAAGATGTTTTAGTTATGGTGGATGATTTGTTCTTCCCTGTTGATTTCTTTGTTTTAGATATGGAGCAGGGAACCCCTGAAACACCCATTATACTAGGAAGGCCATTCTTGAAAACGGTGAAAACGAAAATTGATTGTTGTGAGGGTCTATTGACTATGGAGTTTGATGGAAGAAAGATAGAGTTCTCTCTCTTTAATCATGCTAAGCTTTCTCCTGAAAATTCTTTAGATATGCCTATTGCTAACAATACTGAGCACAACAATATTTTTAGTGATTTGTTAGGAACACCTAAGGAACATAGTTTAGGCAAATTTGAACCTCCTAACAAATTGAAACCGTTTGTGATTCCAGGACAACCCCCAGGCATAGCTCATGGAGAGGAGCTAAGGGTAATGGCTGAATGTTGGAACAAAAAGCTACACCTTTCAAGGGTGCCCACATTGGTCAATGAGATAACCGGTGTTGGTGACCCTGGTGGAGGAACATAGGCCAATCAAGGGCCCTCACGTCGAGCCAACGACTTGAAACAAAGGCGCTTCTCGGGAGGCAACCCGAGGTAAGTTTTTCTTTCCTTTTCCTTTTTCTTTTCCTTCACCTTGATTATATGTGATTTACTTTTGTTGTCTTTAATGTTTCATTGAGGACAATGAAAACTTCAAGTGTGGGGGAGAGGAATTTTATCTATAGAGTGCATTTAGTTAGATCATATTTAATTTTCTGCACCATGTTTAAGTTTAAATAAGTTGTTGGTTAGATTTATGGTTGTTTAGTTTTCATTTATTTCAATTTTCGTCAATAAAAAAAATAAAAAATAAATAAATATACCCGAGTACAACGAGCGGCGCCCGCCGCAACCCCTGCGGCGCCCGCTGCGGTGCCTGCCACCAGGGGGGTGTTTCAAGCGGCACCCGCCGCAAGTAAACCCAAGGGTGTTGCGGCGGCCGCCGCACCCTCTGCGGCGCCCGCCGCAACGGTACCGCATCTCGGACTTTAAAAAAAAAAAAAAAAAAAAAAAAATTAATTTCGAAAAAATTAAAAATAGAGCATGCATTGCATATATATGTGTTATTCAAATACCCATCTTGCTTAGCTTGTCCTCTATTTTAAATTTCAAGCATGAATCATACAAATCCCATGGAGTTCTGGATGTTTTGATTATTATTTCTATTTGATTTTTGTGGAGCATGAGCTAACAAATATAATTGAGCATGTATGATTGAGCTAAAGTGTGATTGAAGTCCTAAAAACATGACCATGTGAGGATGTTTGGCCTTATTTGAATTCTTTTGCTCAATTGTGTGAATTACTCGCCTAGTGTTGATACCTCTTGGCATTGACTGCAGTATCTATTTTAAAGGCCGATGCACATGTTTTATTGCTTGCGGAGTTTATGTTTATATTTTGAGTCTTTTTGTTCAATTTTATGCATATCTAGTAAATAAGGTGGCAATGGTTGATGCACTGAGTAACCGGGTCTACGCATGACACCCATGGGTATGATTCGCGCAAAAAGGTGTTGAAAGCTATCCACTAGGAAAGAAAGCTTGATCATTGAGTAACCAGGTTCATTCATGACACCCATGTTTGCAACTTGCGTCAAAAGGTGTTCAAGTGGACTTCATATTCATAGTTGAGGTGTTGATAGACCGGGGCCATTCATGACACCCATGTTTGCGCTTCGCGTAAGGAAAGCACCAAGACAAGAAAAAGAAAAAAAAAAGAGAGAAAAGAAAACCAAAGAAAAGAAAAAAAAAATGTTGCATTGTAATTTTTTATTTTATCCCGCAAGTAATGACATTTTGGTTGATAATTGGTGATATGGTGGTCAATGTCTATGAGCTTAGTGCATTATTGGTTTGAGTTGAGAGTTGTACCTAAAAGCCTAAACACATGAGTGAAACACGTACTTCTGGTGAGGTTGGATGATGTCTACTTCTAAGCTTTGATCACCTGAATACATGCTATGACGTTTGTTTGCCTGGTTTATGTTGTCACCTGCTATGATGTTGCTTTTTGGTAATGTTGAAACTTGAAGGGATTTCCTGTGGGATACATTGATTCATGTTCATTCTATCATTGCTTGAGGACAAGCAAAGATTAAGTGTGGGGGAATTTGATAATGCATATTTTAGATAGGCATTATAGTTACATTTAGTTTAATTAGGTTGCATTTCTTGCTTGCTTTGTCGTTAAATTGCATCTTGTGTTTATTTTAGAAAAGTTCGGATTCTGCGCAATTTTGTGTTTATCTCGCAGATTGAATCGGAACACATTTGGGAGATGCAATATTTCGAAGAGGAACACAAGATACATGGGAAGGAACAAGGAAGAAAGAAGCAAGGCGAGAAGATAAGCCCGCAAAGTAAGTAAAAACCACAGCAAAACCACGTGCCGCAGGCGCCGCAGATTTGCCGCGGACGCCGCAGCTGCACCCGCTGCAGCGGGTAGCGAGGAAGACATTTGCGGCGGGCGCCGCAACACTTGTGGCGGCCGCCGCACGTACGGCCAGCGCGCAGCCGTTTTGGAAAACCCTAGTTTTTATCTATTTTTGTTTGGAGGCCGAATTGGATCTTTTTAATTAGGCCTTTTATGTTATTTTTCATTACCATTCATTCTATTGATTGAACCATTAGAATGAATGGTAATGAAAAATAACATAAAAGGCCTAATTAAAAAGATCCAATTCGGCCTCCAAACAAAAATAGATAAAAACTAGGGTTTTCCAAAACGGCTGCGCGCTGGCCGTACGTGCGGCGGCCGCCGCAAGTGTTGCGGCGCCCGCCGCAAATGTCTTCCTCGCTACCCGCTGCAGCGGGTGCAGCTGCGGCGTCCGCGGCAAATCTGCGGTGCCCGCGGCACGTGGTTTTGTTGTGGTTTTTACTTACTTTGCGGGCTTATCTTCTCGCCTTGCTTCTTTCTTCCTTGTTCCTTCCCATGTATCTTGTGTTCCTCTTCGAAATATTGCATCTCCCAAATGTGTTCCGATTCAATCTGCGAGATAAACACAAAATTGCGCAGAATCCGAACTTTTCTAAAATAAACACAAGATGCAATTTAACGACAAAGCAAGCAAGAAATGCAACCTAATTAAACTAAATGTAACTATAATGCCTATCTAAAATATGCATTATCACCTCAACCCGTATGTCACTCCATCTACACCAAGCGCCTCCTCTTGGACCTCTCCAAGTTGGGCTCCCTCAAATTCAACACCGATGCCGCTCTTCTTAATGGCCCAGTTTGCCTTGGCGCATCCACGTATCTAGTTCGGAGAAGGCTGAGGTCCATTCCAACCCGACCTATTTTAAAAAAAATTTAAAGATAGGTAAAAAAATTCTCATGGCTGCGTCAAAGCACTTCCCTGGATCCATTCCCGTGGCTTTGGCGGAGGCCTTAGAACTTCTCTTTAGTGTCCAGTTGATGTTGGGTATTGAGTTTGAGCACGTGCAGGTTGAGTTGGATGACTTCAACCTCATCCAACGTCTACAGAGCACTACTCGCTCTCTCTCTTACATCGACCCGGAGTGTGAGGATTTGCTTATTCACATTCCTACGACTACTGATACTATTGTACATCCTGTGACTAGACTTATATCAAATGATTGTACCTCTTGTGTTTGGTCTAATCATTTTTTACAAGGCCTCATCAACCTTGCATAGTTGCATACTAGGGCTGTGCAGAAATATACGACACGGTTGACACGACACGAAACCGCAACAAAACGATACAAAAAAACACGAACGATATTGATACGACACGATTATGACACGAAACGGTAAAACACGACTATAATCGTGTCGTGTTCGGATCGGCATTTTCTTCTTATCGGGTATCCGACACGAGACGATAAGAATTTTTTTTTAAAATATTAATATATGGTTATAATACAAATATTACAATTGTCCTGAGGTAACACAAATCATCGGTTGCCCAGTTGGTACCGCCTCTACCTCCGTTTCTTGGGAAACCTGAGCACCCAGGTTCGAATCCCAGCCGCTTTCTTTTTTTCACATTCGTTTTAAATTTGTTTTTTTTTGTACAGACGAACGCTGAACTAGGTTACGCACAAGCCTTCTTTCTTCATTCTCATTTCTCACCCTTATAGACTCACAGTCGCCGCCTCGCCGCCTCTCTTCTCACCCTCTCTCTCGCCGCCTGCTCGCCGTCGCCGGCTAGCCCTAGCCAGCCCACGGCTCACCATCGCCTCTCCTTTCTTCATTCTCACAGTTCTGATCTCACAAAAGCACAACAGTCGTCGCCGGCTCGCCCTAGCCAGCCCACGACTCACCATCGCCTCTCCTCTCCTCACCCTCTCGAGTCTCGGTTCCTCTCCTCGCTCGCCGTCGTCAGTCGTCACTCGTCACCATCACCGTCGTCAAGAGTCTCTCTTAGTCGGTCTCGTTCAGATCCGGCCTCGTTCTCGACCTCACTCATAGCTCACTTCAAATCCAGCCACTGGTAAGTATCACTCAAAGCTCACTTCAAATCTCGACCTCACTCAAATCTCTCTTTGTCTAGGTTACGCACAAGTATTTTCATTTGGTGGATTTGACTGTATGACCAAATTTTTTTCAGAATGACCTAAAATTGTTTGTTTTCATTTGGTGGTTTGATATCTCACTTGTTGTCGTTGATTATCTTGTAGTGTTGCTCAATCCGTTAATATGGAGAATGTTGATGTCTCAAGTGGAGAGTGTCCTAGTGGTGACACTATGACCGATCCAGAATTCGGGGAAGGTGAAAGTCAAATGGAGCATTCAACGGCCAAATCGAAAAAAGATATGAAAGGTAAGAAGCCTAAAATTGAGCGTTCTTCATGTCCAGTTAAGAGAAAGAAAACATCAAAGTGTTGGAATAATTTTACTGAGATTCCTAATACATTATATGCATCTTGCAACTATTGTGGTAGTAAGATTGGTTGTGATCCTCATAAAGGAACTGGGGCTTTACATAATCACACTAAAAGATGCAAGAAAGCTCCGACAAATGTTGATATGAAACAGAAAAAGATAGAACTTGAGGTGCAAACTTATGTTGGTGATGATGGTGTAGTTTCCTCTACCGGTGTTCCATCTTTGTGTCAATTTGATCAAGATGGTTGTAGAAAGGAACTAGCTACAATGATTATTGTGGATGAGTTGCCTTTTGCATTTGTTGAGAAAGAGGGCTTTCGTAGATTTTGCAATAAACTGAATCCCGCTTTTTTGGTGCCTTCACGTACTACTATAACAAGAGATTGTTATACTTTCTTTATTGAGGAAAAAAAGAGCTTTAAACTTTTGTTGAACAAGTTGTCTTCTCGAGTGAGTCTCACGACTGATGCTTGGACTTCTGGTCAGAATTTGAGTTATATGTGCTTGACTGTGCATTTCATTGATGATGATTGGGTTTTGCATAAAAGGATTCTAAACTTTTGTCCTCTTGCGGGTCATTCTGGTCAACTTATTGGTATGGCTGTTGAAAAATGTTTACTTGATTGGAATATCAAGAATGTGATGACGGTGACGGTGGATAATGCTAGTTCGAATGATGGTGCTATTGATTATTTGAAAAGGAGATTTGTTCATTGGGAATGTAGTGTGCTAGGAGCTAATTATGTGCATATGAGGGTCCTCGTCGTCTTCAACTCCTAGCAATACTACCATGGGTTCCGATGAGAGTCGAAAAGGGAGAGTTATGGATTTCACGGAGTTGTTCACTTCGACCTTTCAAAGTGAAATGGGGCAATTCGATTTGAGTTTGAAGTCCGAGTTGGAGAAGTATTTAGAGGAAGCACCGGAAGAAAGGTCATTGAAGTTTGATGTTTTACATTGGTGGAGGGATAATAAAAAAAGATATCCTATTCTTTCGAAGATGGCTCGTGATGTGCTTGCTATACCGGTTACCACCGTTGCTTCCGAATCGGCTTTTAGTACCGGGGGACGTATTCTTGATTCATTTCGTACTTCCTTAACCCCAAGAATGGTGGAAGCCCTTATTTGCACTCAAGATTGGCAACGCCGCACTAATTCTTCGGTAGTAATTGAGGAAAACTCATTAGCATTGGAAGAAATAGAAGAAGGTAATATTCTATTCGTTATCTAATATCTTTTGTTCATATTTTCTCTTTAACTTCATATTATTTATCTAATATCTTTTGTGCGCATTTTATATTTTCGGCTGCATTAGGGATGAAAGAGTTAAGTATTGAGCAACCACAGTTCATGATTGATGAGGTTTTTGAGTATTAGCATCCGGTGAAAAATGAAATGAAGGAAGGTAATTTGTGCTACTTGTCATTTTATATACTTATGTTTCCTCTTCGATTTCAATAAGATTACTATTTATTTTGTGTGATACATATCAAAACTTGTAGGCAATGGAGCAAGTGCATATGCGATGTTGTCTACTCGGAGTCTTGGAGAATGGAGACGGAGTACCTTTGTTGCTACTTACGGAGTATCTTATATCTACTGTTTTTTAAGCTTCTCTAGTTGAATGGAGGATGTATGAACTAGTGAACTAGTGTTGAACTTCTTTTGTGGGTGTTTTTATTATTTTGCAGGTTTGGTTGTGTTTGAACTATTATTTTTGCAGGTTTGGACTTTAAAATATGTTAACTATGTTTGAACTCTGAACTATTGTAGTCTATTAATTGTATGATATTTTTTTTAACAGTAATTTATAGCTTAAATTACAGTAAAATAGAGCCCTGTACGGCTACATTAGGAAGAAAAAAAACAGGTGGTTTTTGTACTAATCGTGTCGTGTCGTGTTATACGGGTATCCGACACGAAACCGTGTCGGATACCCGGTAGTTAACGTGTCGTGTTCGGATCGACACTTTCCCCCTTATCATGTCGTGTTTTTTATCGTGTCGGATACCCGGTTATGCACAGCCCTAAGGCATACATTCATCTTGTCTAATCTACAAACCGAATATGTAATAATTATTACACATATATATCATTAAAAAAACTAAACAAATACGGAGTATAATTTTTGTGAATATAGTGGCCATGATACAATTATCCATCGCTAAAACAATAATATTCGATAGTCGTATCACACGAGGATGAATATCGATTTTCATATCGAAGGGTGAAAAAGAAAGACGAAAAGAAGAGAAAGCAAAGATTAAAACGTCGCCGTCAAAAGAGGCGAATTATAAACATTGCCCTCAAACGCAGCGCTTTTGCCCGCCTCCCACACTCTCCTTTTCCAAAGTGCTCTCCCGTCCGCTTCCGCTCCTTCTCGATCTCCGAGCAGTTCCCTTCTCGCCGGAGTTTCTCTTTTCCGATCGCCTTTTTTCCTTTTTTCCTTTTTTTTTAATCTCATTATTATAAAAGGAGCCAAGGTAGTGACGGGAGTGTGTGTCAGGTGAAACAGCTCGGAAACGCACTGAAAGAGCGAAAGCTTTGCCTCCAACACCATCCACACTCGACCCCTCCTCTGTAGGCGAATCTCCATCTACTTCCTACTTTTATCGATCTGCTTAATTTATTTGTATCGTTCTTCAGTTCTTTTTAGTATTTTACTCACGATTTGAAGGAAACGGCCTTGTAATTTAGTAATAATCAAAAGAGGTGGCGTGTTGTTTTGCGATCGGAATTGCACGCTCTGAAAAGCTTCTTCTTTATCGTTTGTCGTTTAAAGCTCCTTTATCAAAAGACACTGACCGCTCTCAAACAAATCGGAAAAACCTCTTTTTAAATGTTGAGTTCGTTCCGTAAAATAGCTCAACCTTTTTCATGTGCTCAATTTTCTCCCCTCTGGTGCGTCCTCAATCTCCACATTTTGTGCTCAGTTTTGTCCATCGTTTGCTCTCAACAGAAAACGCGTTTTCCGTTCCTTGTTGTCAACGATTCTTTTTCGGTTACATTCAACTTTCGAGGCTTGATTGTTGAAAATGGCATGCCATTCCATACCGCGCCACTTTCATGCATCTCATTATCCCAATCTAGCTCTTCTGCTGATATATTGAACCGTTTGATTTCGCTTCAGATCTGAAAGTAACCATACAGTAGAGCACAATTTTTTTTATATATAAAAAATTCCGTTTCCTTGAATTTAAAGTAAATCAGGTTTAATCGGATCTTGTATTGTATCTCAGATCAGTACAGTTTGGACTGAGCGAGAAGTTGAAAGGTCGGAGGCAGAAGACGCAGTGAGAGCGATCGATCAATCGATTTTTTGCAGTTTGCGGGAAAGGCAAAGGGGAAGAAGGCAAAAAGGCAGAGAGGAAAGGGCAAAAATTAATACTCGATTACTAAATTCAACTCTGCAACTGCTAGTGGTAGAAAGGAACGGGTGTGTTGCTCTTACCGTGCTTTAAATGCTGCAACGGCGCTGCAGCACGCAACCAAACGAGTTCTGAAAGGGGAAAAAAATAAGGTATGCTCGCTTGTTCCCTCTCCCTCTCTCTCTCTCGGTGATCTCTCTATTCCTGGAATTCATCAAGTGCATAGGATGAAGGACAAGAAAACAAATTAGTAGTTGGATTCATGAGTCATGATTGCGTTTGAGTTGAACATATGAACTGGTTGAAATTTGATTGCATCTTTGTTTATACGCATTCGTACATGAGACTCCCAATTTCAAACCATTCATCATTTCGTATATCTTCTCCATACTGTGTTCTGTGTGTTTCGTGTAGGCAGAGAGAATTACATGGAATTTAATTCTCTTGGCTTGGCATTTAGTGGGAGTATGATTTGACGTTAGAGATGACACCATTTACTCACTCTGTTTTTTTTTTTTATATACTTTCCCTTCATTAATTGGTTTTAAATACTCTCACATACGGAGTATGAAGCAAACATTATTTGAATGGCTTTGGTCAGATACGTCTTTGAAAATGCTAGGAAAAACATTTCCTCCCTTCAATAATTTTTTGGACTATCTCTAATTAGTGCATTGTGGTTATCTCTACTTTGAGTACTTGGTTAGAACACATTTAAAACTTGTGAACAATTTGTGTCTAGAGTAATGATCAAAGATTGGTTAGAACACATTTAAAACTTGTGAACAATTTGAGATGGATGATTTGGACCAAGAAAATGGCTTGTACACGCTTGTCTAGTTTAACTCTGATTCTCTAGAAGCCTATACAGCTATACTCAAGTACATTTTTAAGATCATTTTTATCAAACACAAGTAATCTTCTTGGAACATCATTTTAATCAATGCATCATGTCAAACAAACACAACTGAATTGCAAAAAAGCTGGGAAATAATTTTAGAACTGATATTCAAGAGCTTCTTTATTGAAAAAATACGGCTTTAAAATCCGGTGGACTGAACATTAATATACCAAAACATAAAAAAGTGAGAGAACACAATAATTCATCCAATGCAGAAATCTGTTTATATTCCTATTTCTCAATAAATAAGATTAATTTATAAAACAAAAAAATTTCCACTATTTAATCCTGTCCAAACTCTTGATTTGTTGATAGTTATACTTAATTTGTTGATGGCTCAAGTTATCAAAGTGCATATGAATATATGATATCCCTTGAAGACAGAGTTCTTCCCGTAAAAGAAGAAATTTTATACGACTGATAAAAAGCCAAACCCTTAAAGCCAGGGCATCTGAGGAGCTGACATCTGTAGCTCACATAGGTGGCAGGTGCACTGTGTCCGGTTATAAGAGAACAAAGCTACACACCTCCTTTGGGCCCAAAATTTAATTTAGTTGATTTTGTTCTTATTTACATACTACTTCCATTATTTTTCTTCTTTTCAATATTTCCCAGTGACTAGGGAAAAGAAATTCAAAAAAAAGGTGCTCGCTACTGCCCTGACTTGGTACTATCAGAACTCTCAACCCACTATACCTTTGGGGTCTGATATTCTCTATTTGCTCTATTTTATGCTTCGGTTGTGTGACAGTAGTCAGTACTAGTAGATAATTAAAAAGAAGTGCTCTTTGGGATGAGTTAAAGTCCCTTAATAAGCATATATGGGTCCCCTCCCCTCTCTTTCTCTGTGTAGTAGTACAATTTTTTTTAAGCATCTCTCATCTGGTACTTCACAAATTTGTCCTGTAATGGAAATCCAAGGACCCCAAACCATTCACTTACCATCCATCCCAGATGCAAACCACATGCCCCCATTTCGTTCATATTAAACTATATACTGAGCTAGGAAGTTGCTCCTTTTTTCTTTCTTTATTAAACTACCCATATTCAATCCCAATAAAGTGAAATTCTCCCCATCCTTCACCCTTTTTGACCTGGTTGTATATGCAAATGGTTGAAGAAAGGGGACTAAAATGATACATTTATATGTCAATTTGACTATATGACAAAGCCACGGAAGTCACGCTCGGTGTATTTTTTTTCATTTTGGTGTTAGACTGAATAAATATTTGTTTTGTTTAAAGATTTCCCCCTCACGTTTTTCTTTCTCTTATAATGTCTAGCAGTTCAATTGTGATGCAACTACATAGCTTAGCCTTGGCCACTAAGTCTTATCTGATTAGCTGCTCATTTCTCTTCTGGACCTTTAGAGCATTGCTGTGTGATCGTTGCGTTTTATGGCTTGAAGATTTTCTCTAGGGCACGCAACGAGTCAACAACAATGTTGGCACATAGTCTTCTCACTGTCTTTCAGCCATGTATTAGCACCCCAAAAAAGTATTTTTGAACCAAAATTACTTGGAAAAAAACTGTTTAGATTTTGTGCCGTTTCCATATTTTGGCTCATTTTCCTTGAATTTGTAAATAAAGAGGAGCCATATCCAGGTTCGAACTGAGACCTTTGGGCACTAAAAAAAAAAGTTTTTTTCAAAGTAATTTTGGGACCTCCAAACACAGCATCCTATTTAAAAATTATTGCCTCCATTCTACTCTTTCGATTTCTCATCTTACCTTCAACCTCTGGGATCTGAACTTCTTGATGTAATCCAAGAATTAGCTTCTCTATTTGACCTATCTTATTTCCAGATATTAAACATGCCCCAAAGACAGATGAGAGACCCTGAAGAGAAGTATGTGGTCTCCAAAAGACCAGGGCACAGCTCACTGGTTCATCAAAGGCCTTCTAAATTGTCACAAAGTCCAGGGGAGGCAGTGCAAGATGTGAGAAAGAATGGAGGGAGAAACAGGGGGAGGAGGAGGAACAAAGTTGCTATGGTTGAAGAAGTAGAGGAAGAAAAGATCAGTTCAACTGCGGAGCTTCTCTCCGCATCCTTGGACAAGAGAATCGAACTCAAACGTCGCCCAGGATATGGACAGCTGGGGACTAAGTGCTTGGTCAAGGCCAATCATTTCCTCACAGAGATATCAAAGTCCAACTTATGCCAGTACAGTGTAAGTTGTATCTTTTTTATTGTGTTTGTCGAGTCTTAAATGCAATCACCTTACGAGTGCATGGTTTTCGGTGTATCTTTTTCCCAGGTTAGTATTAGTCCTGACGTTGATTCCTGTAAGCTGAACAAAGCTATCATGGCTCAGCTGGTGAAACTGTACCGGGAATCTGACTTTGGGAAGCGGCTCCCAGTTTATGATGGCAAAAGGAATCTTTATACTGGGGGGTTGCTACCGTTTAACTTGAAGGAATTCAGTGTGACATTGGTTGATGAGAATGATGGGCTTGAAACAATAAAGTAAGTTGAAATTTGTTGCAGACATGCTCATATGGTATTGATCCATAGCGGAATTGGTATGATTGATTCCCAGCTATCGTGCAAATTTTTTATCTGATTGCACCTGCTTTTCATATATAGGGAACATTTGTTTAAGGTGTCAATTGAGTTTGCAGGCCTGGTTAGTATGGACCAGGTGCGCGGACATCTTCCTGGGAATGAAGCTAAGACCCCTCAAGAAGCCCTGAAAGCTATTGATACTGTGTTGAGGGAACTTGTATCAAAAAGGTACACAGTGGAGAGATCATTTTGATACTTGTAGGCTTTGTAGCTCAAGTGTGCAAAACCAAAATATTTGTTGACTTTGCTACTTATTTCTAGGTACTTATCATATGGAAGGTTATTTTTCTCTCCTCACATTCAAAGACCTCATCAACTAGGTGGTGGATTACATACATGGCGTGGCTTCTACCAGAGTGTTAGACCAACTCAGATGGGATTGTCACTGAACATTGGTAGGTTTCCTTCTAGTATATGACTTATACTGCACTCTTTGCTGCATAATTATGCTAACCCCCTTTGGCCTCTTCCTGTTGACTGACTAGACATGTATGCAAGTGCATTTATCGAACCACTTCCTGTCATTGAGTTTGTGGCTAAAGTTTTGGGAAAAGATGTGCGTTTGCGACCACTGTCTGATGCTGATTGTGTTACGGTATGTGGCTCATCTGCCAGTTTTCCAAATACGTACTACCAATCCATTTTCAGCAATTTTTGTTATTCTGCACAAAACTACCTTGTCATTTTGTCTTTCTTTCTGTGAGTTTTTTATGGTGGCATGAGTAATATTAAAACATCATGTCTGTCGTAATATATAAATGGCATGCCTGTATCTTCCCCTGGTTCTGTATGTGGCTGTTTGCTACAGAATACAGAGTAGTTAAATTCCTTTTTTTGGACGGATTCAATGAAAAAGGATGGCTGTTCAAGCAGTTGCAAGAACTACTCGCATATACAATCCCTACCCGTAATCCTACATTTGAAGGGGAGTTTTTTTGTTATGGACTTGTTGCATGACTTGATTTGTTTGAAGCTCTTAATGTAACTAAAGACCAATATTTTTCTAATGAAGAATCCTTTTTTTACCTACATCAAACTGGGAGTTCTTGGTTGGCATTCCTATTTTTTAGCAACTTAGCTCTCAGTTCATACTTTTTTAGACAAAGATTAAACTAAGTATTTTTTTTTATCCTGATGACTGTTTCAAGCAGGTTAAGAAAGCTCTTAGAGGTGTTAAACTAGAAGTCACTCACAGAGCAAATACACGACGGAAATATAGAGTATCTGGGTTATCATCACAGCCAACCAGAGAGCTAATGTAATGCATCTTTTGGAAGTTCAATCTCTATTTCCAGTTGTTGCCAACTTTGCTTCCTAGCGACTAACCGTATTGCTTCCCTTCTTAATAGCTTCCCCATTGATGAGCAAAGGAACATGAAATCAGTGATTGACTACTTTCAAGAGATGTATGGATTTACAATTCAACATGGTCATTTGCCTTGTCTTCAAGTTGGAAATCAGAAGAAAGTCAACTATCTTCCAATGGAGGTTCTTTCTAGTTTTTTATGCTGAATCTTGGTCTCTGACAACCCTTAATTTCTTTTTTCATTTATTACCTGTATTCTTTTTTATTTTCACAGGCTTGTAAAATTGTTGATGGTCAGAGGTACACAAAAAGGTTGAATGAAAAGCAGATTACCTCTTTGTTAAAAGTTACCTGCAAACGACCAATTGATCAAGAAGCGGAAATCCTGCAGGTCCGTGTAGAGTGAATTTTCTTTCTGTTTATTCTTAACTCGAAAGCATGCTTCCATTGTTATGGCTTCTCTTCTATACTTTCCGAAGAGTACGCATAGCATGATAGCATAACATCATTTGCAATTATTTTCTGATCAAAACTTATAAGCTTGCATTCTAATACCAGACTGTTCATCGCAATGGATATAACCAAGACCCTCTGTCAGAGGAGTTTGGTTTAAGGATAGATGACAATCTTGCATCTGTTGAGGCACGTGTTCTACCTGCTCCATGGGTAAGTGTTCAAAACTCTACCAATCTACTCTCATATCTTTCAGCCAATTAATCTCTTTCATTTCCTTATTTTTCGCAGTTGAAGTATCATGATTCTGGCAAAGAGAAACAGCACTTGCCTCATCTTGGCCAGTGGAACATGATCAATAAGGTAAGTCAAGTGTGTAAAAGAGAATATGTATGTTATCTGGAAAACAGCTGGAGCTAATTTCCCGCCACTCCTACTTCCTTGGAATCCCACAGAAAGTTATTAATGGAAGCACTGTAAATAACTGGGCATGCATCAACTTCTCTAGAAGTGTGCAAGAGAGTGCTGCCCGTGGATTCTGTCGCCAGCTGGTCCAAATGTGCCAAGCTTCCGGCATGGTAAAACCTCTCTGGATATTGTTTTCTGCTGCGCTGTTGTTTGCATTTTGAGAAACTGATCCGAGCCATTCTGTAGGACTTTAATCCCGAGCCTTTAATCCCAATCCATGCAGCTCGGCCAGATCAAGTAAAGAAGGCCTTGAGAAATGTATATAATACTGCTGCAAACAAACTCGAGGGCAAGGAACTGGAGTTGCTTATTGCTATTTTACCGGACAATAATGGGTCCCTGTATGGTATGTGAATCTCTTGGCTGTGATTTTTTTCTTGTTTAGGTAATCTTTTTAATTTTTTATGATGTAATATATATTTTACAATACCTTTTTTTACTCAGAGGGTTATGGTTAACAACCTTACTCTACTTCATCTAGTCATAGTTTCGTCCCAGTCTCAGAGTTCAATCATATTCTGAAGCAAAGAAAACAATGTTTGATGATTACGATTTAGCTATTACTGACCAATGCCTGAAATGAATCATTTTCTTTCAGGCGATCTGAAGCGCATATGTGAGACAGACTTAGGACTGATCACTCAGTGTTGCCTTACCAAGTATGTTACAAAAGTGAGCAGACAATATCTGTCAAATGTATCACTGAAAATCAATGTGAAAGTAAGTATTGTGAAAATGTGAATTTAGAACATAACTCCTGTTGGATTTATTGATTTCTTGGAGCCCCTCAACATTTTGCATTTGACAGATGGGGGGAAGAAACACTATGCTTATGGATGCTTTGATTTCAAGAATACCTATGGTTAGTGATACACCTACAATAATATTTGGAGCTGATGTCACTCACCCGGAAAATGGAGAGGATACAAGTCCATCTATTGCTGCTGTAAGGATAATTGCTCACGATCAAAAGATAAATTTCAGCTTTATGTTTCGTACGTTCTAATTGTAATCATGCAGGTTGTAGCATCTCAAGATTGGCCAGAAGTCACAAAGTATGCTGGTCTGGTTTCCGCTCAACCTCACAGACAAGAAATTATTCAAGACCTCTACAAAACTTGGCAAGATCCTCATCAGGGCACTGTACATGGAGGCATGATCAGGTATATCTTTGTCACACAACCAGGAATCGACTTCTCCTCTTTATGCCGATGCTTGCAACTTTGCCGTTGGTTCTTTCTGATGAAAATTAAATCATCCACGAAGTATCAGCTCATGCATTTTTCATAGTAATCAATCACTCGCAAGAATTCGTATCTTGTATATCCTTTGAAACAATTTCTTCCATTCACCCTTCTATAGATGTGATTTCCCCGTAGTTAAATAACCATTAAGGGCCATAGTTTATTAACTTGCCAAGTTATTGATTCCTGTTGTGTTGCAGAGAACTACTGCTTTCATACAAGAGGGCAACCGGCCAGAAACCATTAAGGATCATATTTTACAGGTGAAAACTGATTTTCAAGCAGAACCTACTAATGAATAACTTTACGTTTTCATGTATTCCAATGTTATAATTTATCCAATTTATGCAGGGATGGAGTGAGTGATGGGCAGTTTTACCACGTTTTGCTATATGAACTTGATGCAATTCGAAAGGTATACAAATAATTTTAGCCTTGGGTTTTCAAATTTGTTGTTTATTTATTCAATCTTCAACTATCTTTCAATCTTACAGGCTTGTGCTTCACTGGAACCAAGCTATCAACCTCGCGTAACATTTGTTGTAGTCCAAAAGCGCAACCGTACAAGGCTATTTCCGAACAACCACAACGACAGAAAAAGCACGGACAAGAGCGGGAACATATTGCCTGGTAATTCAGTCTTCTTGTTTGAATATCTAATTTCCGCTATTTTGACCATGATGGGGCATCTAAGTAACGTTGCTTAAATCATATTTACCGTAGGGACCGTGGTGGATACCAAAATCTGTCATCCTACCAATTTTGATTTCTACCTCTGTAGCCATGCTGGAATTCAGGTCTGGTTTTTAATCTTGGAGAACTCCAGAAAATACCATAATCTCTCTGAACTGTTGCTTTCAAACTAGTGACTAGTTAGTGGTTCCTCTTTTATGAAAAACTAGTTTGATGTTGAATCTATAAATTGTGTTATGACAGGGGACCAGCAGGCCAGCTCACTATCACGTTATCTGGGACGAGAATAATTTCACCGCTGATGAGATTCAGTCACTGACAAATAATCTCTGTTACACGTTAGAAACTGAAGCATCTAAGTGATTTATGTCTATCTTACTCTACATTAATACTCACCTTTCATTTACTGGTAAATTTTCAGGTATGCACGGTGTACTAGATCTGTTTCTGTGGGTAAGTTCAAATCCATCTCCTACTTTATTAAACTGCTTGTTTTATTTCATGGTGTGTCATGATATATCAGCTTCTAGTAGGACTATCTAGAGTTGTTAGATAGAGGGATCAGTGAAGGGGCAAATTGCAGCGGTAATTCACTGTTTGTGGTTGAAATTTGCCGAACCAGAGAGCCTTACTCGTACTTGTTGCCGAGATAACGGCACCAATAGCAGTTTCGGATGCATACAAGACCCATAATTATACGCCTTCTTACTTTGTGAAATCATACAAGAGACTTTAACTCAGGCATAGTCCTAGGCAAATTAAACAATTGCTGTGAAAATATATTTGCACATTTGTAACATTTTCTTGTTTCTGCAGTGCCTCCGGCGTATTATGCTCACCTGGCAGCCTTCCGTGCTCGGTTCTACATGGAGCCTGAAGCCGGACCCACCGGTGGTTCGTGCCCGAAAGCTAATAGGCAGTGCTTCCAAGCCCTCCCGGCGCTCAAGGACAATGTGAAGAACGTGATGTTCTACTGCTAGCAACAAACCGAATGCTAGAGCTGTGTAAAAAACAAACTGAAAGGTAAAAGTAGGATGAGTGGACTAGAAAAGCTGAAGGGGTGAAATTTGTGTATGTGATTTCACCAGTTTTGGTAGTTTCTACCACTAGAAATTAACCCTCTTTTAGTCTAGCTAGTCTTTTTTTTTACTGGTATTATCAAGTATTCATGTAGATAGTCTTTGACTCTTATTAGCAACTCCCAGTCATGTACGAGCAACAATTTTTTTTTTTTTTTTTTTTGATTTGGTAAAAATTAAAGTAACTATTTAGGCATGAAAGAGAAAAAAGAGACAAACTATTCTAGTTTACTTTTTTGAAGTTGTTCATTAACCAATATTTTTGTCAACAACTACCCTATTATCAATCAAGGTGATGTGAGTTGATAAGTGTGATCTATCTGAGATATGAAATGGGTCCGGACTAGTTTCTAAATAATAATCTCCCTCTTTGAAAAAATACGTCATTTACTATTATGCATGCATACTTTTTTAGGATAATAAAAATAAATTTTTAACAATTTTGTACTTATTAATAGTAATTACAAAATTATAAAATAAATAAATAAATATTTCATATAGGTTCTTATCATTCTAAAAAAATGTGTGAATAGTAAATGGTATGTTTTGAGAATGTACTAAAAAAATTCTTCTGATCGACTTTGATGCTCACTGTTAAGCTCATCTGTGGTTACGTTGTCTATAGTAAAAGCTTGTTATTCAAGGATTTGAATAGTAAAAGGCGAATTTGATGCTCACTGTTAAGCTCATCTGTGGTTACGTTGTCTATAGTCATCCCCTATCTAGCCTGATACGTTAGTGCCAAAGCTTGTTATTCAAGGATTGGGAAATCCAATGCAGATAATGTGTTTAAAGAAGTGAACTTTCTCATCGACTCTCTTACATCTTTAGCCTTTCCTTTTCCCTTTGGTTTTCATTCGCTGTTTCAATTATTGTTGAGGACACTAGGAAAGGGCTACTCTCCGTCCCATTGTTACGTAGCTCATTATTTCTGTTCCATTTCAGTTGCATGTTGAGGGCTTGCCCTCTTTTTCCAACACAAAATTAAAAGAAAAATTAGAATTTGCCATCACAAAAATATTGCACTTACACTAAAATCTATTTAACACATCATATCTCAATCTCTATTCCTCTTTGTTTCAATAGTTTTCAATCGCTTCTCTAAAAAAAAAAAAAAAAAAAGTTTTCAATCAATTGGGCACTTCCCTTTCGAAAAGAACATCTAACCAATTAACTAATTAGTAATCACGCAACACCAACTTTTTTTTCTAGCCAAAAAATCATGCCATGTTTGAACTTTCATTGCATCTCCTTTGATAGAATTCAAAATCAGTCTACTTCAACATGATTATTAAATTTTGTGACTTTTAACCAAAGAATTTGAATTAATTGTTGTTCAATGTATTGGGTTTAAGGGCCTCACCCTCTCCTCCACTTGGAAGTGAAATTGGAGTTGTGGGAGGAAATTCAATATAAAGGCAAGCAAGATGTGATGGACAAGAAGATTATGGCATGAGAGTAGGGACCACCCCTAATTACTCTTTTGAGAAGTAGTTTTCGAGGGGAAGGTCCTTTTGGGCCCCATAGTGGGCCAACAAATGGACTATGGCCCATTTGAAAAAGAGAGGGGGTAGAGAGTGACACGTGAAGGTGGAATGTGCAAAATGGGCCCCAGACTACCAATTGCTATGTCTGCCTGGGCCCGGTTTTCCGCCTCAAAAGCCACCACGTGAATTATACTGAGGCTTTATTTTTTACGGCGGAAATCAAATACTCCGTAATAGTAATATATATATATATATATATATATATATATATATATATATATATATATATATATATATTTTGATTAGGTAAGAATTCGGATTCGCCGAGGCGCTATCCGATAGCATCCTTCTGGATTAGGTCTAGAAGACCTGGATTAGTAAGCAGTGCCGGGTTTCTGGTAGAACGGGCCATTCGGATGATAAAATCGGCCACTCGATTACCATTGCGAAGTATATGGAAGAATCTCACTCCGCGAAACCCACGGAGTAGGCAAGAAATTTCAGTCATTATCATTTCAATTTCCCACGGGCACTTCGTCCCATGTTTAAGATAATTTATAATAATTAAGGAATCCCCTTCAATGATGATTCTATCAGTACGTAACTCAGATGCCTTTTTTATACCTAAAAGTAGTGCCCAGGCCTCTGATATCAAGGCTGACTGATTTCCGATTTCCTTTACCCCTGCTATGATTGGTGCTCCTTCCCAATCTCTAATAATGAAACCAGTTGTACTGTTGTGTTTATCTGGTGCTGAACCATCAAAATTTAGTTTTAGAAATCCTAATGGGATTTTTTCCATTTTTGAACTGTCTTTTTCCGCTTTTCATAGCCTATTCGTATGTCCTTATCCTTTCCTTTCCCTTTATCCTCAGCCGATTCTTTGGTAGCCTTATGGCAATTACTCGTATGCATTCTCACAATCTGTTCATAGCTGTCGATTGAAATCTGTTTCTGTTGCCGGAAAACCACTTGGTTCCTTATGTACCAAGCCGTCCACCAGTTGTACGCCATTTCTTGCTTCTGATTGCTATTTAGTTGTTCTGCTAGTTTATTCATGATGGGTTTAATCTTCCTTGATGATTTCATTATGTCCATTATTGACCTTCGAATCTTACTGTCTATTTTCTTGAGAAATGAATTGTACTTACATTCCAGGAAAATATAGGCCGCATCTTCTTCATGGTGGTTGCATATTGGACAATACGGAGGTATGGCCACCCAACGTTTTGAAAGTAGTGCCGCCGTTGGTAGTCCTTCTTGTGCCAATTTCCATAGGAAATTCTTTACTTTTGGCGCAACATCAATTTTCCAGATCCAATTGCTGTCATCTATTGTTAAATCAGTGTTTTTTGTTACTAATTTATATGCACTTGATGTAGAGAACCAGCCCTTACTATCTGCCCACCAGTACAGTCGGTCTTCCAAGGATACTGACGGAACATGTACTTGTGCTATTTGTTCCACAATATCACTTGGAAGAACCGTCCCAAGTTTTTGGATATTCCAGTTTCCATTGGTCAAATACGTCTCCACTGTTTCATTTATATTTATCATATTTGGTTGTGTGCAATGTTGTATAAGTGGTTGAATACTATTCCACCTATCTTGCCAGAACTTAATAGTCTTGCCATTACCTATTGTCCAACTCAACCCTGACTTGAAATTTGGAATTAGTTTCCACAATTGAGACCATTGCCACGATGCAGACCCTCTTCCCTCATACTGGAGTATGTGTTCCGTTTTTAGGTATTTGTGATGGATTATTCTGGCCCATAAATTATCCGGTTCGGCCAAGATTTTCCATAGTAACTTAAGCTGTAGTGCCTCATTCATGTCTTGAGTTTTTCTAATCCCCACACCGCCGGCCACTTTTGGTCTACAGATTCCGTCCCACCCGATTAACGGTTTGTGTTTACTATCTTTGTTCCAGAAAAAAGATCTATTAATTTGGTCCAATTGTTTGTGTATTGTTGGTGGTAGCATAAAGCTTTGCATAGCATAGAGGGGCTTAGAAGATAAATTTGTGTTAATTAATACTGCCCTTCCTTGCTGGGATAGTGCATTTGCCCGCCATTTTGATAACTGATTTGAGGTGTTGGTTATTATATCTTTAAACGATGTTTTGTTTACCCCACCATTTATTATTGGGCATCCCAAGTATCTATCTAACTTAGTTTGTTTAGAAATGCCTAGGCATCCTTCTAAGTCTGGGATACGGGTTCTTGGAATGCCTTTGGTGATTTGAAAGGCCGATTTGTGGTAGTTGATTTTTTGACCAGAAATTTGACAGTATTCATCTATAATCCTTTTGATTTGTGTGCATGCTGTCATGTTTCCTTTCGAGAAGATGATTATATCATCAGCAAAGGCCAAAAAAAGAATTTTCGGACAGTTCCTACCAAATGAAAACCCCATTGCATTGGTTGGTAGGTTCGTCTCATTGGAGAGTTTTCTGGCCAAAACTTCTGCCCCCAGTAGAAACAGAAAAGGTGACAAGGGATCCCCCTGTCGTAGTCCTCGTGTTGGAGTAAACACATCTGTTGGGCCGTTATTTACGAGTACTGAGAATGAGACCGTAGTTATACATTCCATTATTAATTCAATGAATTTGTTGTGAAACCCATATTGCTTTAAGACTTGTTCAGTGAAGGCCCAATCTACTCGATCATATGCCTTTTCCATATCTAATTTGATGGCCAGCCATCTATCCACTCCATTCCTATTCTTAAAAGAGTGGAAAATTTCATGAGCAATAAGGACGTTATCTTGAATAGCTCTATCTGAGACAAAGGCGCCTTGTAGAGGGTGGATTAGTTTCCCCATCACTTTTTTTAGCCTATTAGTGAGTATCTTTGATATAATTTTGTAGATTGTTGAGCAAAGGCTTATTGGCCTGTAATGTGTTGTTTTAGTCGGATTGTCACATTTTGGCAATAGAGATATAAATGTGTGATTTATTTGTTTTAAAATTTTTCCAGTGTGGAAAAAGGCTTTAACCGCTTGAGTTATATCTAGGCCAACAATTTCCCAGTAAGTTTTATAGAATTATGTCGTTATACCGTCTGGCCCAGGGGACTTGTTACATCCTAAGTTAAACACTGCCTCCTTAATTTCGCCATTTGTTGGTGGAGAAATAAGAAGCATGTTGTCTTCGTCAGTTATTAGCCTTGGCAGTAATTGTACGTAGGATGTCATAAGATTTAGATTAACAGACTCCTTTGTGAATCGTCTCACAAAATCCAATTTTATTTCTTTCTTACATTATCTTCACCTTCAATTAAGGTTCCTTCTTGGGAAGTAATATTTCCGATATATTTCCTATTACGTCTCCCGGATGCTACTCTATGAAAGTAAGCTGAGTTTGTATCCGATAGTATTAGATGTTTGGATTTGGCCCGTTGACTCCAATATTCTTTTTGAAACATCAATAGTTTTTCCTTCTTTTGTAACAAATTGGTTTCTTTGGTTAGTATCCCATTATTTGCTTGATTGTTCTTATCAGCTTGAACTCGGATTAATTCTTGTTCTACTTCTGCTAACTGACGAAAGATATTTCCAAATGTGTTTTTGTTCCAATCTTTTGCCTTTCTTTTGAGAATTTTAGTTTTATGCATAATTTGAAACATATGTGACCCAACGCATTTTGCTCTCCAAGATTGTTTTACTATGTTCTTAAAATCTGGTCTGCGAAACCAGATGTTTTCCATCTTAAATGGGGGTGGTTTAAAAACCTCCTTTGATTCTAACTGTACAAAAATTGGACAGTGATCTGACGTCGAGAATGCACCATTTAGTGTGCTTATGTTTGGAAAAACATCTAGGAATGGCTGCTGAACTAATACCCTGTCCAGCTTCTCTAGAATATTGTCTTCTCCGTATTGTTTCTTTCTCCATGTAAATTTATTTCCTGACCATGGTATTTCACTTAAGTAGCATGAATTTTTGAATTGATTTAGTCTATTAAATCTGTTTATTATCGGTTCCCCTCCACCCTCCTTTTCACTACTATGGCCGATTTCATTTAGGTCTCCAATGACTAAGCACGGCATTTGTTCATGTGCTATGTGGTTCATGAGTACTTCCCAGAACTCATTTTTGTCTCTTTCTTGGGGTGGGCCGTAAACTGCGAAAATCATCCCTCTAAAGTTATACTCTAAATTTACATATTCCATACCAATTATTCGGGGCATATGAAGCTTAACTGTTAGTTTTTCATTAAGCCTGTGGTTGTCATTCCATAGGACTCCTAAACCGCCTGAACGGCCAATCCCGGGGGACCAAACTGCTTTATTAAATCCACTGCTTCTCCATGATGATTCTTCTGGAACTATGTTTGTCTTCGTTTCTGCAATAATTAGTACATTTAGATGGTTGTTTATTCTCATAGCATTGGCGTCAGTCCAGAAAGTTCTGAAGGTTCGATAATATAAAAACAATGTAATAAGAAATACTCTAGAAGGGGGGTTGAATAGAGTATGCCCGTTTTTCGCAGAAAGTCTCAAGACTTTTGGAGCTTGTACCAAAACCTTTGAGATAAACCTGAATCAGAAAGTTAAACAATTCGAACCAAGTGCGGAAATAAGGTAAAGCAATAAGTAAAGAACACGAGTAATTGTTTACGAGGTTCAGCGCAACTTGGCCTACGTCCCCGCCTAGGGTTCTTCCACAACCCTAGGATTCAAAGGCTTTATTGAATGCTTAGCTTAGGATCCTAATAGCTCACCGAGAAGCCTCTCTCCTATACAATTGCAATCTAGTCAACTCACGTTCCCTTGGAGTCCTAGACCAATCTAGAAGAGCCCCACCTCTCTCAGCTATCTAGTACAATCCTCTAACTCTCACAAATCAATAGCCTAGTGCAACTTCCCGAGTTGTAAACTCTCGAGTAACACTTGAAATAAATATATCCTATATGCTCACAGTGACTCTCAAAGGCTTTGAAATAAACAACAAACTCTTGAGCGCTTAGCAGAGAGACACTTGGAAGACAGATCGCTTGAATGAATGAAAGCTCGTGTGTAGCACTTGTATATCTGTCTTCTCCTTCCTTTCCTTTATATAATAGCATGGAGCGTGAGGATCTTCAACACCAGATCTCCAACGGCTCTTTCCAATCAGTCATGATCTTCAATCTTCTATATATGGATACTTTGAAACGCCATGATCTATTTTGAACTGATCTCCTCAACATGTATAAGGAAGGATGTAATCTCGAATATACTTCCTGAAATGGTTAGTCATTCATATATATATAATATAATGGAAGTATATAATAATAAGATAAAAATAATATACAAATAATAAGATAGGTTTTGTATTTCATCAACTGTTAATGCTCCAAGGCCTTTGACACAAATATCCTGTCAAAGCTTTTGAAACATCTATTCCGATTTTCATCAAGGGAGGGAGTTATCAAGTTCTTTTTCCTATACCACGTACATTCCAAAAACATACTTTCATTGTTCACCTTTCCATTCTGTATGGAGGCTGTAATATCCAAGCCCATACAGATAATTTGTTTTCCTTGTTATGGTGATGTCATTCGATCCTATTCGATAATCAAAGATCCAGTTTTTATCTTTTTGAGGCAATTGGTAGTACAAGTATAGACTAGGCATTTTAATTTTATGATTTAGAGCCTTTTGATATTGTAATTGTGTTACTTTGATCCTTTCTAAATTGATCGTTTGAATCCTTTCCCTTTGGTAGACTTGTTCTAGTAATCCAAGGCTTTGATACTTTGATGTCCATTTTAGCATGGGTCTTACCTTCGAAGTTTTAGTTTGTTTGGAGAGCCAACAAGGCTTAAATCTCACACCTACAGAATTAGTTGCTAAACTCCACTCTTTCCCATGGCTAATCCCTTTCTTAGTTTTTTGTGGGTTTGCATTTAGTCTCTTATTATGTAGTAGATATTGCTCATAAACGCCTTTCAATTCTAATCCTGCATTATATTTTATAGACCATGGCACGGTTATGTTATTGTCCTGTGTTTGCTTTAAAATCCTAAACTTGGACCGCTGTTTAAATGCTTGCCTTCTAGGTTTAGTTCCTTTAACTTGGGCATTCAATTTATTGGACTGTGTAGTAGTGTTTGATCCTATTGGCGCACCTCTAGTGTGTTTAGGGATATTATGTGGACATTTACAGTCCTCCTTCCTCGGCCTGATGAGATACCTTAAAGAATTTACGAATTTTATGAGCACAACAGTTACCCTACTGAACATAATATTGCATTTACATAGATTTTGACTTACATACCAATTATCATCTCCAATTGTACTCCATAATAAACTACAGCTACTACATTGCTTACAAGCATTCAACCAATACTTCCTAGTACAAGAAATGTCCCAAATAATATTACATGTCAGTGTGCCCTTTCTAACAAAAAAACCTTGCTAATTTCTTGACCCCAAAATGCCATATTGGCTGTAATTCGATCCAATAGTAATATTGAAGAAGAGGTGGCTTAATTGATGTGACAACTTCTTCTTTAAAATAATTTTTTTATTATTATTATAGAATTTTTTAATTTAATTAATATATGATTTGTTTGTTATAATAATTTATTTATTTTATTATTATTATTATAGGATTTCTTAATTAGATTAGATTAATATAGGATTTGTTTGTTATTAATTGATAAAGATTTTGTTTTTTATTATTATTATAGGATTTTTTTAATTAGATTAGATTAATATAGGATTTGTTAATTATTCGTCTTTGGTCCGATGTACTAATCATATGTGCCCAATTCGGGTGCATGGGCATCGCAAGCTAAACTACAAGCAATACTGGCGCAGGAAGGCCACGATTACGAATTTCAACTACAGGATGAACTATTCGCAGTGGAACTTGATCATGTAGCATCCCAACTTTGATAACCTAACCCAGACCTTCAGCTTCAACTATAAACCATTAACGCATATGGAACTATAACTAAGTTCTTATTATATCAACACTTTGTATCCGTTGACAGATGACACAACAATGATATGGGGCTTGCAGTCTACACTGATCTTCTCATGCAAGTCTGGTCATATGGCAATGTGCAGTATGAGCTTCTCTTCTGAAAGGATTCGTCTACTTTCACATTTGAAAAGGGGGGCATTTCCACGGATGGTCTATTTCTACGCAGATAACTGCGTCATGCAACACCCAGGTTCCTATCCGTTCTTGCCTAATCCAAGCCCTTGGCTAAAATAGGATTTGTTAATTTATAATATAGGATTTGTTTGTTATTAATTGATAAAAATTTGTTTTTTTTTATTCTTATAGGATTTGTTAATTAGATTAATATAGGATTTGTTTGTTATTAATTGATAAGAATTTTTTAGTTATTAATTAATAAGAAATAAAACAAATCCACAAATATATGGCATGTCGTAGGATATATTTGTTTGTTTGTTATTAATTGATAATAATTACTAATTGATAATAATTTATTAGTTATTAATTGATAAGAACTAAAACAAATCCACAAATATAGGTTAGTTAATTAGGATATGTCATAGGATATGTGCTAAAAAAAATAAAAAACAAAGATATACCGTATAATTAATTGTAGATTTGCTAAATAATTAAAAAGATATGTCATATATCTCTTATCTATATATTGAGTTAGTGATCCCATCATTTTGTGCGGTTATACAGTAACCATCATGCAAACCCTTTAATTTTATTTGATCGGTTTGATTGAGCTGATGGAGTTCATTAATTACGTTTGTGCGAATTGCGTTTATGCGAATCATCTTCTTTTTTATTTTCTTTTTTTTCAGACAATGAAAACATTGATGGTAGCACCCGGAAATTTCATTACCTGGATGAGTTACTACCACAATAACTAAACACCTCACCAATCCGATAGAATATTATTGTTCGTGTTTTAAGAATGCCGACATCCCTAAGCTTCAATGATCATGGAAAAGTTCATTCGATTGACATGATTTTGATAGGTGAATGATATTATATAAAATATTTTTCGAACGTAAGGTCCGTGTACTGCACGGGTATTAAACTAGTTGGCCATTGTAAAATGTGTGTTTTTTTTATGACATACCCAATACCCCTACTTTATTTTAGGGTTAAAATACGTGTTTTTAAAAGTCATTGACCAAATTGTAAAAGGAAAAAATACGGGGAATTTTTTTTATGACGAGGAACTCACCTTTGGTGGTACACCCTAAGTACGTGATCCAATTGACAGGAGCCACGTATCAGGTAAATCGGTTTGCACAGAGCCACCGACCGACTCGACCTACTGGTAGGGAGCAAGAAAAAAATGGGGAATTGATATCATTTGGGGTTGTAGGTTCTGTCTATTGAATCTCACCATAATTTTTTTTTTTGATTAGGTAAGAATTCGGATGGGGGAACCCTATCCGAAAGCATCCTGTCGGATGAGGTCAAGAAGACCTGTATCTAAGTATAGCTCAGGCCCCTTGGTAGAGTAGCAAAGGTGTGCAACCTTATCCGCTACCCAGTTACCAAGACGGGGAATATGTGATATACAAACATTCCTTATTCCTTTGAGAAGGCTTTGGATATCTGACATTATTATTTCTATTTCCCACGGGCATCCAACTTGTGATCTTAGATAGTCTGTGATGATTTTAGAATCTCCTTCTATTATTAGATTTTTTATGTTTAGTTCTCTCGCTTTTTCTATCCCTAGGCGGAGGGCTAAGGCTTCCGCTATCAGGGGTGATTGTCCACCAATCACTTTTCCGCCAATGTTGATTGGATATCCCCGCCAGTCTATGATGATGTATCCAATAGAACTGTTTGTGGTTGACTTAAATGACCCGTCAAAATTTAACTTATATTTGCCCTTTGGAGGTTTCCTCCATCTGTAGGTTTTCCTATTGTTCCCAGAGAGCCCTTTACCTTTACTTTGTTTCTGTATGCCTCCTTCCTCCATATCATTCCATCTACTAGCTTTCCTCCAGTTATCAATATTGGTCGTGATCATTTTCTTGATAGCCTCTACCAAGGGGATGGTTTCATTTCTAAAGATTTTTTGATTTCTTATAAACCAAATAGTCCACCATCTGATTGCTACATGTTGTTTCTTCTCTCTCGTAAGAGAGGAGCCTAAAATTTGTAAAATTTGATTCATATCTCTGTTTTCTGTAATAAGGTTGTTGATGTCTTGGGATATTTGGCCATGAAATTGTTGTTGGAAATTGTTGATTGGACATTCAATGAATAGGTGAATATCATCTTCCATGAACTGGTTGCACAAGGTACATGTAGTCGGTACCGCCACCCCTTTAAGGGCTAGCCTGGTGGACGTGGCGAGGCCTTTATGTTTTATTTTCGAAATAAAGTTCTTAACTTTGGGTGGGACGTTCAGTTTCCATATCCATGAGAACTCATCCAATGGTCTTTGTGGTGTGGATGAGATTAAATTATAGGCACTTGTTGTTGTGAACCACCCCTTTTTGGCAGGCCCACCAATACAGTCTGTCTGTAAGGGGAGTGATTGGCAGGGGAATTTTCATAATATCCTCTACTATCGGCTTAGGAAGTACCGAGTCAAGTTTTTCCTTCCACTATTGTCCTCCTATTATGAAATTACTTACGGAATCATGTGGATTAATGTTATGTTGAGAGTATATTTTGTCCTTTAGAGGTGTCCTATCCACCCAGTTATCTTCCCAGAACTTAATTGATTTCCCATCCCCCACCTGCCAGATGAGTCCTGTTTTGAATTTTGGAATTAAATAACTTAGTTTCGACCATTGCCACGAGACATTGCCTTTTCTAGAGTAGGTAAGGATGTGGTGTTCTTTCAAGTACTTGTGTTGTATGATTTTGACCCAGTTATTTTCCGGTTCTGCCAGAATTTTCTAGAGGAGTTTTAGTTGAAGAGCTTCATTCATATCTTTGGTTTTTCTAATTCCCAGTCCACCCTCCTTTTTTGATTTACATATTTTGTCCCAACTGATTAGTGGACTATGTTGCGCATCTTTGTTCCAGAAAAAGGTTCTGTTAATTTGATCTAGTTGTTTGTGGATCGCTACGGGAAGCATGAAACTCTGCATTGAGTATAGAGGTTTTGATGATAGATTAGACGCTATTAGGGTTGCTCTACCTTGTTGGGAAAGGGCATTAGCGCGCCATTTGCTCAATTGATCTTTAGATTTACATATTATTTCACCAAAGGTTTCCTTGGTAACCCTCCCATTTATGATTGGACATCCCAAATATTTTTCCAGGTTTCGTTCAAGTGGTATATTTAGAATCCCTTCTAGGTCTCGAGTTCTTGATCTAGGAATACCTGGGGTGGTTTGAAAGGATGATTTGTGGTAATTTACTTTTTGCCCTGAGAATTTACAATATTCTTCAATTATTTCTTTAACTTTTGTACATGCAGAATTACTTCCTTTCGAAAAAATTATTATGTCGTCTGCAAAGGCCAGGAACGGAACACAGGGGCCCGAGTGGCCAAATTTAAATCCGATGCTGTTATGGTTAGATTCCGCATCCCTTGAAAGTTTACGCGCAAGGATTTCTGCCCCGAGCAAGAAGAGAAACGGAGAGAGGGGGTCCCCTTGCCTCAAACCCCTTGAAGGTTTGAAGGGATCCGTAGGGCCGTTGTTTACTAAAACTGAAAAGGAGACTGTGGTCAAACATTCCATAATAATATCCACAAATTTTTGGTTGAATCCAAAATTTTGAAGAACGGTTTTTGTGAAATGCCAGTCTACTCTATCGTATGCTTTCGCCATATCAAGTTTTATTGCAGCCCATCCCTTAGTACCTTTTCTAGTACGAAAGGAGTGGAATACCTCATGTGCTATTAGGATATTGTCTTGGATTGCTCTGTCGGAAACAAAAGCTCCTTGTAATGGGTGTATAAGTTTTCCTATTACCATTTTCAGTCGTTCTGTTATGATCTTTGAGATGATTTTATATAAGGTAGAACACAGGCTAATAGGACGGTAGTGTGTAGTCATGGAAGGGTTGGCAATTTTGGGTATGAGGGAGATAAAAGTGTGGTTAATTTGTTTTAGCATTTTTCCAGAATGAAAGAAAGCTTTTATAGCCCGGATGATATCAGATCCAACGATGTCCCAATAATTTTTGTAGAATTCAGCCGTCATTCCATCAGGGCCGGGGGATTTGTTGTTCCCCATTGAGAAGACAGCTTTTTTGATTTCACTGTTTGTTGGTTGTTGAATAAGTGATTTGTTTTCCTCTTCTGTAATGATTGGGTTGATTTCTGAAAGGTATTCTTCTAATTGGGGGGTCCTATACATTTGTTCCCGATTAAATCTTTTCTCAAAATCTCTTTGAATTTCCTTTTTAACGTTGTCATTTCCAATTATGTTTGTTCCTTCTGCGGAGGTAATTGTTCTAATTATCTTCCGATTTCTCCTCCCCGTTGCTACCCTATGGAAATAGGAGGAGTTGGTATCTGCTAGCTTTAAGTGTTTTGATTTTGCTCTTTGGTTCCAGTAGGTTTTATGAAAAAGAAGTAGCTTTTCCCGTTTAGATAGTAGATTTTGTTCTTTTGTGTACGATTCTGGATTTTGGTTTGTTTGTTGGATAGATTGTATTTCAATTAGGGCCTCGTCAACGTCTTGTATTTGTCGAAAGATGTTTCCAAATGTTATTTTATTCCAAATTTTGGCCTTTTTTTTGAGGATTTTCGATTTGTATGTAATTCGGAACATAGCAGAGCCTGCACATGAGGCTCTCCATGCTTGCTTAACAATATTTCGAAAGTCTCTCCTTTGCATCCAGATGTTTTCAAATTTAAAAGGGGGTGGTTTAAAGCTAATGTTTTTGGAGATGTCAATTGATATAGGGCAGTGGTCTGAGTTAGAGAATGCTCCATTCTTGGTTGCCAGCTTGGGAAACATGTCGATTATTTCATGATGGACAAGTACCCTATCAAGTTTTTCCAAAATGTTATCTGGGCCAAATTTCTTCTTTCTCCAAGTAAACGGGTTACCGTACGAGGGGATCTCCAACAAGGAACATGCATCTTTGAATTCCATTATTCTCATCAATCTTCCAGGTTGGATTTCTGCCCCTCCGCTCTTGTCCGATGGTTGGCTTATTTCGTTTAAATCTCCCATGATTAGGCATGGGATATCGCTTTGGGTAGTCAGATTATCTAGATTTCTCCAAAACTCGTCTTTTTCTGAGGGGTTTGGGGGGGGGGGGGCGTATACAAACAACATTAGACACGCAAAGTTCTCTTTTATGTTCTCATATTTTACGCCAATGATTCTCGGGAGATGAATAGTAACCGCGATGAATTCGTCTATGAAGGAGTTTTCATTCCAGAATAGGGCAATACCCCCGGCACGACCAGAAGCCGGGGACCAACACATGTTTGTAAATCCCGCATTTTTCCATAGAGATTCCTTTGGTGCTGTTTCAGTCTTTGTTTCTGCTAATATTAGCATTTGTACATGATCTAACGAGCGCCATTCGTTCATGTTAGTCCAGAAGGTTTGTTTTCCAATTCCCCTACAGTTCCAATATCGTATGATCATGACCACTTTGTTTTTGCATAGGGGGGCAAAAGGTGAGCCCTCCCATACCCAAAGGTTATTCTTTTTGCGGTGTTCCCCATTTTTTGAAGATTAATTTTCCTTGCTAGTTTCTTTTGTAAATTTTTAGTTTTTGAAATTATTTCTCTTATTGGTATATTCGGACTACATTTGCCAGAAATATGCCAAATGAAATTGAGCTTTTTGTTTCTATAGGGACTAGACATCATTACTTGTGCTGTGCTAAAGCAATTTCTCATACAAGTTTTCCGTTGTGTGCGACCTAGGTAAGCATATATTAGAGATGGTTGATTTGTTTTTGTATTATGATTTGTCCTTTTGTGGGTAAAAGATTTATAATCGTACTTATACGGAGTAATCCTAGAGGCTTTTTGTTTGTCTATGATTTCCGCTGGCATATATCGCCAATTCCCACCAGAAGCTATCGGTGTAAATTTTACTAAGATATAATTGATGTTTACAAGTGGGCTGTTTATGAAAAGCTTCATTATACAAATTCTAATGAAGTTTTTAGGTTTGAGGGATCTAGGATAAGCTATGAGAGTGCTAATAATTGAATTTCCTTGATCTAAGCTGGTCTTATATTTACTTAAAACATCTACCCGAGTCGGATTGAAAGCCCAGATTAGGATAATGCTTGTGACCAAGTTCATCCTTGAACTTTTACCGTTGAGATTTTTGCTCTTGTGAGTTAGTGGACTACAATTAAAAAGAATTATATTAAGTTGGATGTAGTGGACAACACGTCTGTAAACCAAACTAAGCCCAGTGATTCGAGCTCTATTAGCTAGGCTACAGACAGGAATCGGAACCGGAGATGCCCAGTCGACAGAGCTACCACCAAGCAGACAGTCATTCTTCTTCCAAGCAAGATAAGAGGGAGCCAGTTTAATTATAAGGTTGAGACAATTCGTAATTTTCCAAGAATTAATGGAAGAGCAAGGGTTAGCTTCAAGGTGTATTTTACATGGCAGATCAAAACATACCACCTTTTAGCTTGAGATGCACCTATGAATTCTAGACAATGATTCTTAGAGGCATACCCAGAGCAAGGGGCTTTACCTGATGTCATAAGGTAGGCAGCAACACTTTGATTCCTTAAACACTCAGATTGATACATGTATGTGCCAGAATGTGTGTGAATTTTTTTAATAACGTGGCCTGTAGACGCCATAGTTTCCAAACACCAGCAGCCAAAGGAAACGAGCTGGTTATAGAATGGGTTTAGAAGTAAGATGTGATTATACAGAGATAAATTCCATCTGAGGTTATTCATGGGGGGTGCTAGCAAAGTTTGGTAGTAAACAAACACAAAGCAAGTGCATCCATATCTTCTCAAGCAATGTAATTTCATTCTCCACCTAAACTCATAGGCAGAAATTAGTGCTAAGTGAGGGCACCCTGAGATTTTGCTATAAAACAATAATGGAAGTTTTCTTTTAACAGGCTTGATGAGAGGGAATTCAAGGAACATAAACTTAATCGTGGCTACACAACCCCCAGTTAATGCATCAAACTTGTATGTAAATTTATATATATAGGAATTTGCATCATCCATGGTACTACAAACATTCATTTGCCCAGTCGATTCGAAAGTAAGTCCAATAGAACCGCCGCAAAGGCAGCTTACACTGGAACCGGAGATATTGCATACCATTTTGCAGATCATAGTCGAATCAATCGAAACAAAGATTACATTAGAGATTGTTATACTAGCATCATATAGATACATACCGAGACATACCAGCTTCACCAAAATAAGCATTTCCTTCTTCCTCTGCTCTACTCCATCGACATCCACCTTGTTGCTGTTCTCCGTGACAGTGTGCTCTTCAATGAGACTCTGATTTTTGCCCTTTCGGGATGGTTTTGGGAGGGGGACAAGGAACTCGTCCCCCATTGGTTTTTTCTCTTTCTCCTTTGAGGAGGAAGCCATGATTGAGACATAAAAGAGAAGATTAGAGAGAATGTTGTGAACGGGTGCTGAAGACAGACTACCCCCATTGTTGTTATAGATCTGAAAAGGAGAGAGGATTTGAGAGAGATTTAGAGACGTACCCAACCTATACCGACCAGAAGTGAAGAACCTTCGGCTGAGGGACAGAACCGACCAAGGCTGAGCATCCCGGATGGCACAGACTAGCGGAAAGCGCAAAGTCACGATTTTTGGCGATGTCCAGGGCGGAGGCCGATCATACTGGACCAGGCATTTATCCCCTTGGTTTGATATTCTCTTAGCACGGCGCACCCGACGGCCGCCGGCAGGAAGAACATAGACAAAATCGTCCCTATACCCATATCCGATGTTCGGCAAAGGGGCGATTACCCCGGAACATTTTCCCCGCAAAGGAGAGAGATAACCAGATATAAAAACCTCGCAGAGCGATCGATCGAACCTTTGGATCCGCCAAAGGGCATGTTTGAAGGTGATTGAACAGAAAACAAGTTCTCTGGAGAATTCGATTTTAGATCTAGGGTTTTCAACTGGAGGGTTTTGGGGGGGAAAGTTTTGGGACAAGGGGGTTGGGAGTAAGGATGGCCATGGCGGGGGGCGGGCGAGACCTCCCAGACACAAACCCCAGCGCTTTGTGCTCCATAGCGAAAACCGTCTCAGACAGTCTCCAACAAAGAAAAGGATCTGGTTGTTCTTCACCCACCGCCAACACGGAACAAGCAAAGAGAAATTTTTCCAGTGGGAACAATTTGGTGTAAAAGGGGTATAATCAGGAGCAAAGGTAGCAAAAATCGATTGATTGTGACTATAATCTTCACAGAGAACACTTTCTGAGACGAATCGACACAAACGAAGAACTTTGGAGGAAGCATCTTTGGATCTAGGGTTCTTTCGAAGAGGGATTTTTTGGGGGCAGACTTTGGAAGGGGAGGGGTTTTCAGCTTGCGCGTGGGGCGCGTTCTTGCTACTCATGGGGGATTTCTGGAGGGAGTATATGTACCTTTTTTTTTATGAATCTCACCATAGTTAATTTTACATGACAAAATTATAAAGAAAAAAAATTATCTCGATCTTGAACCTCTCAAGATTTGGCCATTGATGAGCTTTCATCCCTCAGCCATATAGCCAACTGTGATGTAGCGTTAGTTAGTGGTTTATGATTTTATTTTAGTAACGAATCTTGTTCTCTTTATGTTTTATGTGTTAATTGTCAAATACGGTTCAATGTCTATATAAGCTTGTATTCTCTAGTTTCATACTCAACTAATGAAAGTCAATTCTCTTCTTTAACCTCTATTTTTTTTTCCGTTCTTCTCTGTAATTCTGGCTAGATTTTCTCCCTAACACACCCACTATTATCATCTGAAAGCTGATTTCGGACCTTACATCCCTAATCGGTTTCACAAATCTATCACACTGCATCAAACTCAGTCGACCTTGCTTGCATGTGTCGACTTACCTGCAAAACCCTAGACTCTCTCTCCTACCATGTCAAATCCATCAGCCCCTAGTGCTCCTTTGATCCCTCATGCGATTGTGACCCCTTCGTAGTCGATTTTCTTGTCACTCACTTCAAATCTCAAGTTTCGAGGCTGGAAAATCACGAGAGCGTTTCGATTGCCGTTAATTACTACATATGAGGTTCACACTTTCAGCTCGAGTTGGTTAAATTTTATCCATTTAAAGTCGATAATATAGATTTATTAGCTATAACTTTAAATATATATTACCGAGTATAAGCTATAAATTAGAGAATACAAAGATTATTTTTAAAATAAAATAATAAAATAAAGAGATGAATAATAAAAAATAATAATTATGATTTAAAAAAATAACATTTACATATGATTTTATAGTGAGTATTGGGGTTAGTAGATTAGTTAATCGGGGTGTGGTGGTTACAATAATAAAGCGATGGTTACAATAATGGAGTAGTTAATAAGATATTAAAGATTGTGGAGAAATGGAATAGGCGATGTGGCAAAATAATATTTTTTTTTTTATGACGTGGAGGTTCCGAGGTTATCGACTAATCCTCCACGGCCGAGCACTAGCCTGCAAAGCACTCGAGCCGGGTAAGCCAAGCGGCAAGCCGCAAGACAGGCTAACCCATGCCAAAGTAAACCAAGGCATGAGTACCCACTATATAAAGCACAAATTGCTCATAGTGGGATTTGAACCCTTGACCTCATGGTAGTGAGGCACAAGGAAGCACCTCACTCTTACCACTAGGGCAAGAGGTCATTGGTCATGTGGCAAAATAATGTTGATTAAATTACAATGAATGTTTGTATTGGTTTATTTAATATGTCGGGGAAGTAAGTAGTTAACATGACAATGTCTCACTTGGTTTCAGTTCGTAGCCTATGTTGTCCCCAACGTGTTAGGATTAGGTTTGCTAGGTCACCCAGAATTGTTTTGCTTGCCACTGCCTGGTTTGCACCTTTTGTTATTTTCAATGTATGTTTTGACGGTTCGCCGTCTGCCGATTTTGTCGGCCTCTCGAGGTTCCAGATCTACCTGGCCCTTGAAATCTTACCTTATCAAAAAAAAAACATGACATGTCTCAGACTCTTCCATGTGAATCAAAGGCTTCTGATTATGTCATGTACCATGAAAATGTTTAAGGTTTAATAATATCACTCCCTCTATTTTTTATAAGCCTTTTACTATTTATACATATTTTGTTAAGATGATAAAAATTATATAAATGATTAAATTTTAAAAAATCTTATAATTTTATACTTATCGCTCCATCCGATCCAAAATAAGTGTTGTTTTAGCTCTTCACACAATATTTAAGTAAAATGTTAATTATCATTGATTTTATACATTTTTTCTAAATCTTATCATTTTTGAATGGGTAAATTGTAACTAATATCCCAACCTTTAGGAATAGTTGCTTTTAATACCCTAACCTTGTAAAATTTCACAAAATATCCTAACATATACCATTAGTTGCACTTAACACCCTAGATGAGATTCTTAAATTTAAAAAATTTCCGATATTATACCAATATTATAAAAAATCACCCATATTCATAAAATGTTTTCAATAAACTTCTAATATATTTTGAAATTTGAAATAAAAAAAATATCTTACAATTTAATCCCACCCAACCCACAATCCAAAAATAATTATAACATGTATATAAAATCTACTCCTTTAAAAATATAATATAATTATTTTAGCATTTACTCATTTAATATTTTAATATAATTACTCAAAATAATTAATTATTTATCTTAAACATAATACTTTTACAAAAATAAAAGAATGTAGATTTTATTAAATAAATGGTATGAGATATGATAACCATTTGTAATAAATAGTTACATAATAAAGATGCATTAAAAATAATTATTTATTGCAAATGATTATCATATTATTTTTAAAGATGCATTAAAAATAATTATTTGTTACATAATAAAGATGCATTAAAAATAAATGGTATGAGATTTTACCATATTATTTTTAATATATCTTTATCATAAAATTTATTGCAAATGATTATCATATCTTTTACCATTTATTTTTTTAAATCTACTTTATTTTATTTTGTAAAACTATTATGTTAAAAATTTCTTATAGAATCACTTTTTTAATACCATGGAATTTATGTGTGATACATTATAAGATGTTATGTATTAGTTTTAGTATATATAACATAGTATTAACCAAAAAGGCAATATATATCGTATCAAATAATATACAGGGAATATATAGATGTACAAATCGGCATGTATTGAGACATACTTATATAAATTTATATTTTAATTATAATGTATGTTTTTCAGATAAATAATTAATTATTTTGATTGATTAATATATTAAAATTTTAAATGAGTAGATGCTAAAGTAATTATATTATATTTTAAAGGGGTATATTTTATATATATTATAATTATTTTTTGATGATGGGTCGGGTGAGGTTAAATTGTAAGAGATTTATTTAATTCTCATTTTTGTTATAAATGTATTAGGGGTTCATTGAAAATATTTAATGAATATATGGGTGATTTTTTGTAGTTTTTGCTTGATGTGGGTAATTTTTAAATTTAAGAAACTCATTTAGGGTGTTCATCGCAACTAATGGTATAGATTAGGATATTTTGTGAAAATTTACAAGGTTAGGGTATTGAAAGCAACTATCCCTACAGGTTGGGATATTAGTCAATCTATTAAATTGCCTAGAAAACATAAAGCGACACTTATTTTGGATCAAATTCAAAAGTGTAAAACGACGCTTATTTTGGATTGGAGGTAGTATTAAATTATTTAAAATAATTATAAACCTTTTATCAACAAGTGTAAAATCATAATGAGAGAAGAAAAAGAGAGATTCTCTCTCTTCTTGTGTACCCTTCTTTGCCTAACTAAATTGGCTAAAACTTCCCCTCACATCGCTTTGGTCATGGCCAAATTATCCTCCAAATCCCTATTTATTGATTTCTTCTACTCTCCTACTTGTGTATAGTGGCCGAATTTTTGGTTGTCCGAGATGTTGTCCTCCTTGTCGCGTTCCGGTGTTGGAGTCGGATCTTCCTATTCTCACTTAATTGATTTGGGGCTTCTTCTGGTTTGTGGATTCCGATCCCATCCCTCAAGTCATTTGGTCTCCTCGTCGATCTGGGATCTCGGGGTTGCAGGTTTGGTGGTGGACCGTCGTTCGCTGCCTCCCTCTTTCCCTTGGCCTAAGCCTCGCCTCTTCTTCCTCCTAGTCACCCCCTCTTCACTCCTCCCTCCTCTTCATTAGGGATGGCAACGGGGCGGGGAGTACCCTCCCCGTCCCCGTTTACAAAAACTCCCCCCGTCATTGTCCCCATTCGGGGATAAAAAATGTCCCCCATCTCCATCTCCGTTGGTTCCCCATCCCCGCTAAATTTTCCCCGTTTGCATTCCCCGCGGGTTTCCCATTTAAAACTTATGGTTTCCCCCAATTTAATAGAAAACTATAAGATATTATTAAAGTTATGTAAAAATATGACATAAATATTACATATAATATCTCATAAATGTAAATTATAATGTAAAAGTTTAAAAATAAAAGAAAAAATATTTAAACTTAGATAAGATATAAACAACAATGGGGATTTCATACTCCCCATCGGGAATCCCCGCGGGGTCCCCCAACGGGGGCGGGGCGAGGCGGGGATCGGGGTGGGGACTAATATCCCCATCCCCGTCCCCGTCCCCGCACGGGGAATCACTTTATCCCCATCCCTGTTTAAAATCCTCGTCCCCGTCCCCATTACGGGGATTCCTCGCGGGGAGCGGGTAGTCCCCGCCCCATTGTCATCCCTACTCCTCATCGATCTGGAAGTCGAGGCCTCTCTTTGTGTTCCCTTCTTCCAATCTCCGGCTTGCTGCTCCCGGCGTTTCCTTTTCTTTCGCTAGGTGGGCTCTTGCCGATTATCCTCCTGGTGTCAACCTTCCGCTGCTGTCAGCGTGGGTTGGGCCTTGTGTTGACGTCGACGTTTCATTGGTGATGGTGCTGCTCCCGTCTCCGCCCTCTGCTTGGCCGACTTTGTGCTTGATGTAAGACTAGGTGTTGTCTGTAATTCCTCCATGGCCATAGGATTGCTGTTTGATTGGCTCGGGTGCAAGTTCTTTGGGGCCAAGTCTTTTGGCTTGGACCCAAAGTACAAAATAAAAAAAACTGAGGAAAAAAGGGATATAATAGAGTAAAATTCGGTCGGAGTTGATATAATAGAGTAAAATTCGGCCGGAGTTGTTTATATTAATGCCCGTGGGAAATCGAAACGATAATGTCAGAAATATCTTGCCTACTCCGAGGGTTTCGCGAAGTGAGATTCTTTCACATACTTCACAAAGGTAATCAGGTGGCTGATTTTATTACACAAATGGCCCGTTCTACCAAAACTTGAAAATATTCACTGATCCAAGTCTTCTCGACCTCATCCGAAAGGATGCTATCGACTAGCGCCTTGGTGAATCCGAATTCTTACCTAATCATATATATATATATATATATATATATATATATATATATATATATATATATATATATATATACACCTTTGTTTTTTCTAAACCTCGAAAGAGCTCGATCAAAATTCTGTAAGGGTCTCGATAAAATCCCAAAAGGGTTTGATCAAATTCCACAAGGGCTTTACTAAATTCTTGTAGATGAAATCTTGTTGGCGTTTTGTTTGAGCCGCGTGCGACTCTGCTTCCGACGTTTCTAGGAGGTCTTCTGCTTGGTTGGGGGTGTGGAGTCTGGAGTCGGGACTGGCTGGGGTCAAGGTAGTGCGCTCAGGGCGACTCCGTATCCGTGATTGTTCTTCCTTGGAGTTCGTCTACACTACCCAATATAGTTAGAGTCTTGCTGTACTGCTAGCCCGCGGTGCCACTGTTCGGTGTTGCTTGGCTCCGTTCTTCGCTGACGTCCTCAACTTTCTTGGGAGTTGGTCTTCTTGGGCGATCTTATTATAGAGTTTATTTCTGCTTGTTTTATTTCGCTTGTTGTCTATATTTTTGTATTTTTAGATTGTATGTTTGTCGGTTCGCCGTCTGCCGACTTTGTCAGCCTCTCGATGAGTCGGGCCTGCCTGACCTTTGAATTATTACCTTATCAAAAAACCAAGTATGAAATCATAAAAATAATTTTTTATCATCCTAAGAAAACGTGCATAAATAGTAAAAGACTTAAAAAAAACGAATGGAGTAAGGGTTTGTTTGGTATCCAAATGTTTGTGTATTATAAACATTAACGCTTTGGAAGTGTTTGTTTAGCTAAAATTTTACGTGTTTCAAATAATAAGAATTTAAAATAAAATATTGTATAAATTGTATAAACCTAACACTCAATATTGCCTTAAATAATTAATTTACCCAATTTATAAGATATTTTATTTTAAAATTTTATTATTTTAAATATATTATAAATTCTTTTAACTAAACACTATACAATATAGTCCTAATAAATTGGTAATATGTAGTAGGATTATATTTTAGTAATTTTTAGCAACTCTTTATCGTAAAATTTGAAGAGGACTGTCATACGGATGACGAATTTCTCGCCATCAGCATAGTGACGGAGCCAACTTTCTAAGTCGTCAAAAAAAGTGCCGAAGTCGACTCTCTGAGATGACATGCCAGATGCAGAAGCCAACTCCCTAGGTCCCCAGTGGTGGGGCTAGTCAACTTGCAAGCTCTGCGACCTATCCCATCGAACTGAGCCGTGGTGACTTCCTAGGTCGGCGGTCTGAAAAGCAGCAAGATTCCCGTGATCGTGAGCTACTATGTTATAGTATTGCATATCTCAAACTGCATACCAACCTAGGAAGTAGACATCAACACTCTGCATGTTGACCCAGAAATCTGATATCGATACTACGATTGACGAGATTTTACAGTGCGAATAGTATAATCGAATTTGAGTCTAGGGAGTAAATGAGATAGGAAAATAGGCGGTGTCAAAACAGTTGAAAATCTAGGATGATTGATCAGACGGCACTGACTCTGAAATGGACTGTTGCTCCTAATTAGCCCCAACTTTTGTTTTAACGGGTTGTAGGTCCTCACTACTTACTAGCATGCATCATTGCTCTGTCTTCCACCTATCTTATAGGGAATTAGGGAGGGAATACTCTTGATTCTTGAAGAATTCAGGAAAATGGAAAAGAATAATACGGAGTAATACTCTCCAATATGTTATTTCAGAAATTTGTGTATTTTTTTTAATAAAACAACTAAAAATAGACTTATATTCATAATTATTTATCTATTTTTTGAATTACGGTTTTTTTCTATCATATACCTTTGAGATATATGATAAGAAGATAAGTTGGGAAATATTTTCCTTATATACACTCGGTTTACCTATTTTTAAATTAGATTATGAGATTCATCGATTTTTTTTCTAGAGTTTTCTTTTCCAATAAACTATCATTATCCTATATCCTTAGGGCACACAATACACAAACCGAATTAATTATTGAAACTATAACTAATACTCCCTCCGTTAAGAAAAATATGTCGTTTTATGAGTAAAATTTTGTTAAGAAAAAGATATCGTTTTAGGTATTTTGGTGTTCAATTTCCAAAATTACCCTTGTAATGAATAGAGATTTGTTAGTGGTAGTTTTAAATAAAGTGGAAAAGTAAAGTAATAATTAGGAGTATAAGTATATTTTTGTTTGCTTTTATTTGCTTTCTTAAAAAATGTGCAAATGTCTAAAATGATATGTTTTAATTAACGGAGGGAGTATTATCTTTCTTTTACAAGAGTAATTTTTAAAAGTATACAAAAAATTCATAAAATGACATTATTTTCTTAACAAAATTTTCTCCCCAAAATGACATATTTTTCTTAACAAAGAGCACAAATTATCAATTATAAATCAAAATTAATACTGCCTCCGTCTCGAAATAGATGTCATTTTAGCTCTAACAAATTTGTGTGTTGTTGATTTTTTTAAAGGTTTTGATTGGTTAAAAAATGTAGTGGGTAATAAAATTAATGAAAAAGTTAGTGGAATGATGATATTGATTGATAGATGAGTGTTTTTATTAAAAATTGTGTATAAGGCTAAAATGACATGATTTTTGAGACGGAGGGAGTATAAATTTTAAAAATTACTAAAAACATAACATGGGATAAATTCTAACAAATTTTCTAGCTAATTCGTTGATGTGATAATAGAAGGTTTTCAAATCTAATGACATGACATCAACTCATTTTTTTTAATCAGATAAAGATTAGGTTGGAATAGACATGAGCACGGGTTGGACCCGCCGGGTCAAGGGTCGGACCCGTCGGGTCAAGGGTCAAGGGTCGAGGGTCGGGATAACTCTGACCCTAACCCTGACCCTTCCAAGCCACGTGTCAATGGGTTGTGGTGACCCGCCGGGTCAAGGGTCGACCCTTTGACCCGTCGGGTCATGACATGTCATTTTTTAAAAAGTTTTTTAAGTTTAAAAAAATAAAAATAAAAAGAAAGAAGGGTATGGACCGGGTTTCTAGTTGTGTACGTATCTCTCGGGGAAGAGGAATGAAAGCTCACGTAGTTCTTTACATTCGTCCTGATCCCGACTTACCTTATCTCATACTAAGACTCTTCTCCTTGCTTTGCATCTGAGCTCCTGACCATTGTGTCATCATCGAGTTCTTCATCCGAGCCTGACTCGATTAAGTGGTCATTATTTTGAATTCGCATCTCCACACTCTTCCAATCGTTTAGGCAAACTTGACCTTTCAGAGTCTCGGACAAGAGTCTTCATCTCTTCTCGCTTAATATTTGACCACATTGGCTAAAACGTTGCTCCACCGCTAAAGTTGAGCAAGGAGCGACGAATATTTGACGAGCAATTGACTACATAGTAGGAAATTGGGATCTCTCTAGATGGCTCCGTCAGTCTATAATGTTGAATTCCTCTTCCTCTTCACCTCGATTTTTTGGAAAAAAAAATAGATGACCCGACGGGTTGACCCTACGGGTCGACCCTTTGGGTTCGACCCACCGGGTCCGCGAGTCAAAATCAGCATGACCCTAACCCTAACCCTTGACCCGCCTCGACCCTGACCCTTGTTGACCCTAACCCACCGGGTCGTCGACCCTTCGGGTTCCCGCCGGGTCAAAACCCGTCGGGTCCAGGTCGACCCTTGACCCTTGCTTATGTCTAGGTTGGACGATCCCGTGGGATCGTTCTTCCTAGCGCATCATTCTGAATGAGAACCTGAAGTTCTGGATCATCTTCAAGGCGACCGTCGACAAGGAGACTGTAAGCCAGATGAGCTGGTACATCTGCAACAGTATTAGATTCCCTGAAAATATGACGAATCACAACATTAGAAAATGACGAAAGATCAATTAGAATGTCCGATTGCAAGAGCTCAATGTTCCAAGGACACTTCCAATCCACTAGCAGAACTCTAACAACCATGAGGTTATCTCCTTCTATAAGTAAATTGGTAATACATTGTTACTTAGCACTAAAATTCCCCATCTTGAGACCTAGTGTTTTTGTAAACAGAGTCGAGGTACCGTTACACAAACCAACTCCAGGAGCAACTGCAACACCTAGGGAATCCCATATAACGAAACCATATGAAGCAGAACCATCCTGACGCAAGGACCCATCAAAATTTAACTTAAAAATATCAGGCGGAGGCTTATCCCAAATCCTATTTCGAAGATTAGAGGAAGTCAAAGCGCACAACCGGTACCGTGGGTAGGGTAGGAGATGGAACCACCCTACACGGACGAGCCCCGGACACCACAAGAGGAGATCCACTAGGTGAGCCAGAACCGTCGAGAGACTTAGTTTCCTTCCAAGTTTTGAACACAGCAGTGTAAAAAATCTCCATTTGTTGAATGGTGATAGAGGTAGTGTGGTCAAAAGAGTTTTGGTTCCTAAAAAACCAAAGTGTCCACCAACAGATTGTCAGTTTAGCCATATTCTTAGAACCAATAATATTAAGGATATTTGTCATCATGATCAGGTTATCATTCATAGACATAGCCGTAATGCAATTTGGAATCGGCAGTCCCAACTTTCTTCAAAGGCGTTGCGCAAACGGACAAGTAATGAACAAATGAAGTTGCGACTCATTTGTGTTGTCACAGAAAGCACAACCTTGAGGGACCGAAATATGAGATTTCAAAAGGCGCGCTTTAGTCGAAAGACCATCTCTGGTCACTTTCCACAGAAAATGCTTAACTTTATTTGACACATCCAACTTCCAGATCCATCCAAAATTGAAGGACATGCACCCATGGTCTTTAGTGAGCAACTTAGTTACCGAGTTGGTTGAATACAAGCCATCTTTTCTATGACCCCAATACAGCTGGTCAGATAGGACATTTGTCGGTAGTGGAATTTAAGCAATATCATCAATATTGGTAGCTGATAAATAGTGATGCAGTGTGAAATGCAATTTCTCCGTTTCCCAGTTATTAGACTAATCGATAAAGTGATTGAATGTAAGCACAGAGACTTCACATGGAGAGAACCAACCACTCTGTATATTAGCGGGGTGTTAAAAGCCCAACAATCACTCCAGAAATTGATGGAACAACCATCACCGATGCTCCAACGTAGACCTTGCCGAAAGAGATGTCGAATTGACATAAGGCGACCCCACTGCCAGGAGATATTTTGTTTTTTTTAACATAACTCGGAAGTGGCGTACCTTTCAAGTATTTTTCAGAGATGACGCGGACCCAAATATTATTTGGTTTAGCAATAATTTTCCAAAGCAATTTCATTTGGAGAGCAATATTCATGGTCTTAGCTTTATGCAGGCCTAGATCGCTCTTAAGGGTGTCCGAGCAAATCTTATCCCAGCCGATTAGCGGTGGAGAACCGAAATCTTTATTCCAAAAAAACGATTTGTAAACCTTGTCCAACTCATGAAGGATATTAGATGGAACTAGAAAGGCTTGCATAAGAAATAGTGGATGTGCACTGAGATTTGACTGAATCAGAATCTTCCAACCTTTGGAAGAAAGATAACTGGCTTTCAACTTAATCAGTTGATTTTTCGATTTGAGTACAACCTCCACGAAGGTGTCTCTGTTGACACGACCGTTAATAATCGAGCAACCAAGGTATTTTTCAAAATTATTTTCTTGCGGTATACCCATAGTAGTGGTAATGAAGTGGATGAAAGCAGAACTCGTATTTGTGGATACTTGAAAGCTATACTTGTGTAAATTGATCTTTTGACCAGAAGCCATACAAAATTTATCCAAGATTGTGGTGACAGAAGTGCAGGTAGATGGAGATGCTTTAGTGAAAATCAAAATGTTGTCAACGAAGGTTAGGAAAGGACTCTTAAGGGAGTGACCAAATGAGATGCCCACATCCTTGTTAACTACTGATTCTAATTGCAGGTTACGGGCCAAAACTTCTGAAGCCAAGATAAATAGAAAAAGGGTAATGGATCGCCCTGCGCCCCTACCTCAAGCCTCTGGTAGGAAGGAAAATCGATGACAACTCGTCACTAACCAAAAGGGAGTAAGACACCGTAGAGACACATTCCCTGATCCAGGAGATGAACTTATGGTCGAAACCAAATTTGGACATCACTTGAAACAGAAAGGGCCACTCAATTCCGTCGTAAGCCTTTTCCATATCAAGCTTTAAGGCGACCAACCCTTGCTTTCCCTTCTTTGATCTAAAGGTATGGAAAATTTCGTGAGCTATCAGAATGTTATCATGGATTGATCGCCCTTTTGTAAAAGCACATTGCAGAGGGTGTATTAATTTGTCAAAAATCGTACCCAGTCTAGCTGTTAGGACTTTCCCCGTTATCTTATAGATAGTCGAGCATAAACTAATAGGCATGTAATGGTTAATCATTGAAGGATTATCTTTCTTGGGAAAAAGAGTGATAAAAGTGTGATTAATTTGCCTTAGAAGCCTACCGGAGGTTAAGAATGCTTTGAAAGACTTAGTAACCGATGGACCCACAGTCTTCCAATACTCCTGGAAGAAACCTGCAGGCAACTCGTCAGGTCCTAGAGTCTTATCTGCTTTCATAGTAAAAATGACATTTTTTATTTCTAGATTCGAAACCGGCCTAGTAAGCAGGACATTATCTTGGGATGTCACGTCTTGGGAGATTACCTGAAGCAAATCATCAACCCTCTGCGAAGGATCAACCAAAGAGCGGAATCTGGAAGTAAATTGTTGAAGAAACTGTTGTTGAATAAAGTCAAGGTCGGACGATTGAAAACTATTTTCCAGAGCAATATTCCTTATGAAAATTTTACCCCTCTTAATGGTAGCTACTATGTGGAAATACCCAAAATTGGAATTAGTTAGTTTGACATGCTTTATCTTTGCTTGTTGGGACCAGTATTGCTTATGAAAGTCCAGAAGTCGTCCCCGTTTATTGAGCAATCGCCTCATTATAATAAGGTCATTGGGAACAAAGTTAGACACCAGCTTAGATTGTAAAGCTAATAGGGCCGCATCAGTAGCGACGATCTGGCTGCTGATATTACCGAACAATTTCTTGTGTCAGATTTTGGAACGAGCTTTTAACTGGGTGATTTTTTTAGTGGGTTTAAACATAAGGGACCCGAAACGGTTCAAACGCCAAGCCTGAATGATAATATTATTATAATCCGCCCTTTTGGTCCAGGCAAGCTAACGGAGGAGAAATGTCGTTAGGTTTCACCTCGCCAAAGAAATAACCCAAACTAACTAGGAACCTAGTATGGCGGATAAATAAGGGATCGAACCCAAAGAGAAACAAATACTTCAATGCAATGTGTATTTATCAATTATGACACTAACGATAGAATAGGAATATGAATGAAGATAAACAATAAGGAAAACAAATAGATGATGATAAAGGTTAGTAGAGCGAATAAAAGATAGAAGAGTATAGTGTAGTTTTGCGTATATTTCGCAACATTGGTTAGGTCATTGATCCTTGACTCTATTCTATATACCCTTATTTGATTCATCCAACCTTGGATCACTCCAAAGTGTCGCAATTAAACAATACAAATAACATAAACAACCAAAGATAGAGGTGCAACTCCCTAACCCTAATCGATGCAATTGATAAAGCGTAATTGTTAATATCCCCTACACACCCAATCGATGCTTTCACGAGATCGATTGATTATGTTTGCTACTTATTTAATCAAATCGCAAGAAGTAATCAAACCTAGCAAGAGAGCAAATTCCGTCAAGGTAGCTAATCAAGAGGGAATATATGCAATCAATCAATTGAAGAACAAAGATATTGTCGAATCAATCAAACATAGAAAAGATAGGAATAAAGTCTCACAAATCATCTAACCAAGTCTTGAATCATAGCAAAACCAAAAGAATTCTAGGCAAGCATAACGTAATTTAAATCCCTAAACTTAAATCCTCTCATCTCTCTTTGAATTGTTAGTTTAATGAATAACTCCTACTGAAAATGACTTAATATAGGCCTCCTTGTGTCGGCCAAACCCTAGAATAAGTGAAGATAAATGTTCCCATAAAGATAGACTTGGGTCGCGTCTCGTAAATTCGGATCTGACAAGAACGGCGAGCGTCGTGTGAAAGGCAGCGGGCCCCGTCCTATGTAGTGGCAACAACTTCGACAGACTGAAGTTGTAACACACTTTTTGGAGTCATCATTCGTTTGATTGATGCATATAAATATGCGTTGGTAAGCTTTTTCCAAGAACTATAATTCTCATGAAGACTTTAGAAGCTAATTCCAACTCCTCAGAACCTTAAAGATGGGATTTCTCCATGTTCTCGATTTCCGCTCTTGTTCCTTAGCTCTTCTTTGTCCATTTGCTCCATGCTTTCTCCACCTTTCGAGGCCGGATCTTATAACCTACAATAAACAATAAAAACAGTAGATTCCGAACTTTGAATAGCATGCACCTATGACCTATCTATAATGCCTATATAAAATATGCATTATCACAAGCTCAAACCGGAAGGGCCAGTTGCTACGCAGGACATCATGGCGAAAATCCGCTGAAATGGGAGCATGATCCGATCTGGAAACGGGTGTACTTGTAGGCGAACGTAATCATAAGTATTTATAAGATCCGTTAGGATTAGTAGACGGTCCAGTCTTTTGAGGTAGTTGGCAAGGCCACTTTTTTTCCTTTGCTAGGTAAACTCCCCTCCAAATGAAGGGACATCCTTAAGATCCAAATATTTCTTAAGGTGATTTAACCACGTAAACCTCGAAGGGATCATCGAAGGCCCCCCAACCTTGTCCGATGAGCAACCAATGTCATTGAAATCTCCCATTATACAAAAGGGCAGAGATAGTTGCTCAATATAATTGGTAATAGAATCACAGAACACCTGGTTCAGTATATATTGTCGGGGGGAGCATACACAACAATGAAAGAAACTGTAGACCCACGACTATGATCCGTGAAGTTGAAATGATAAATCGGCAGTTAGTGGAAACAAGCTCGATAGACCCCTCAGAAATTGGAAGGTATTTCCAAAGTAACCAGATCCCTCTGGCGAAACCAATAGCCGGATCAAAAGCGATGCCAGAGAAGCCAGACTTCTTCCAAGCAATGTCAGGTGGAATTTTATTAGTTTTGGTTTCAAGTAGAACGATAACTTTTATAGAATTGTTTTTACAGAACATATCAACATTTGTCCAGAAATTACAGCTCCGGATACCACATGAATTCCATGTACATATATTCATTAAAATCTATTGCGATAGTGTAACCCTTTGTAGGGGATCGATCCAGAAATTATACGATCCAAATGTCTATGAACCTTAGTATGTTGTTGCATCAAACTAGAGAGAAAAACAAGAAGTTTCATCGTATGTGTCATTGAGTAACAAGCAGTCCCTAGAGAGTAAGAATTGGTAGAGTACATAAACCCTTATTTATAAGTCCTTTTGTGGAGAACACGGTCCCCTAAAAAAATTGAGATGTTAGTAAGTCCAAATACAACATTAAAAGAGTTAACAAAGAAGTTATTATACACTCCAAAGAGCAAGCACAACAATACCGTCCATAAATTATAACATAAACTAGCCACTGAAGATTAACTTCAAAAAGTCTAGAGACCATACAGAGAGCGTTACTTTGTAGAAAAAAAAACGATGTACTTTCCAACTATGGAGCATGAAGAAGCCAACCGAAACTAAGCAAAAACATCGGCAAACCACCCTAGCCGGTAAACTGATATTTGAAGGTTGCAGAAGGCTCTCGCATAGGTCAAACTTGAAACAACAAAGACCCGAACAACCCAGGTACCGCATGTCAGGGCAATAGAGAAGAAACACGCAGAGGCAAGACCTCCAATGGGTGTGTGAATCACCAAATCCGGCAAGGTATTAGAGCACCTCAAAAACCAAGGGACTCGAGCTATAGTGACAGCAAGGTCAACGTTGCTAGAAGAAAAGGAGCAATACAACACCCTATACGACAGTACTGGGAGAAGGAGTGAATAGTTTAAACCATCAAGTGAGATGTAATGAGAATTGCAGTTCCAGATGTATTATGATAATTATGAGTATCTTGCTGGTGAGAAACTGAGATAGACATAAAGGTTACAAAACGGAAAGAAACACTTACCAGACAGCCAAAACCATACACCGGTAGTGAGAAGGCTTATCAATTCATGACTGATAGAATAGAAAGATTGCTGCATAGATTGCTCTTGAGCAAGGACCACCTGAGAAGAAAGGACAAGAAACAAGTAGCCTGAACAGAAGAACAAAATAATAATAAAATAAAACCAAATTGACTAGAGCGAGTAACCAAAGCATCTGCAAACAAGAGTAAACTGTAACACATAACAGTAAAACCAAAATCAACCCCAATTTCATAGAGAAAGCCGACAAGGCAGCACCAAACAACATAAGGAAAATATAAACTCCCACCAAGGGAGATCAAAATCTAAAGGTGGGAAAACACCATCCTACTCCCTGTTAAGGATAGTTAGATTATTTTAGTTAAGTTATCTTTGTTTGCATATTCTATCTTTTTATATTAGGATATATATAATTTTATTTGCCTTAAGCCTTAAGCATCCTTATCCTTGTATTATATATTGGGATGAATCCCTAATAACAAATCATCAGCTTTTCATAACTCTATCATGGTATCGAGAGTCTAATCCACAAACCCTATTTTTTTTTTCTGCATGTATCTCCTCCTGTGTGCCGCCATTGCCTCTTCCAATCACACCATCCCCAATGATGCTGAACCTACTAAACCCTTTATAGTGGTTCAATTTCACAATGCTATCAAATTGTCCTCTACCAACTACATCACCTGGCAGACCCAGATTAAATCGATTCTCATTGGATATTGGTTGTTCAAATTCCTTGATGGCTCGTACCTAGTGCCATCCCAAACCCTTTGCAATCCTGCCAATTCGAAGGCACCCAATCCAAATCCGGCATACAGCACGTGGATGCGCCAACACAAGCTTCTGTTTGGCGTTCTCGTCGGCACTCTGTCTCCGTCTGTGGCACCACTCGTCACCCGTGCTACCACCAGTCAAGATGCCTGGAAGACCCGCGCCAAAACTTCCAGGGGCCACATTCATCAAATCAAAGATAAACTCTGGCACATGAAGAAAGGCTCTCACACTATCAACGAGTTTATGCAACAAATCAAACACAACACTGACTTGCTGGCCTCTCTGGGCAAAGAACAGGATCAGGAGGACATTGTCGAGTATGTCCTGAATGGATTAGATGCCTCGTTTCAATCCGTCATTGATGGTGTCTATGCGAGGGACACGCCAATCCCGTTTGAGGAACTGCATGAAAAACTCATTCAGAAGGAGCTCCAACTCAAACCAGATGGTACGGATCTCGCTTCCTCGCCTGCTACCGCCTGGTCCGCCTTGACAATGCAGTCCAAGAACCGTTCGAAAAAAAAGACCTCCACACCGACACCCTCTTGGCCGACCCAACCGTCTCAACCCTACACCCCTCGCCCTACCCACAACCCTAATTTTCCCAACCAACCATCGTTCGACACTCCACCGTATCAGCCCCGCCCCTTCCTTGGTGTCTGCAAGTGGTGTGGTGTTCGGGGTCACGTCATCGCCGCCTACCCGGGCTTTCGTCAGGCGGCTCAGCACCTTCGACCTCCCTCCTCCAACCGAAACCAGAATCCTCACGCACAAGGCCCTCCATACCCGCCACCCTATGCCCCTCACCCACCGCCCCAAGCTCACGTTGCCACCAACTCCTCTCAACCTTGGTTACTAGACAGTGGATCCTCCCACCATGTCACATATGACCTACAAAACCTCGCGTCCCACTATCTGTATGAAGGTCCTGACACCTTACAGATTGGTGATGGTAATGGTCTCTCCATCTCAAATATTGGTTGTTTCAATTTCAACACTCACAAGCACTCTTTTACCTTTGATAATGTTCTTCATGTTCCACAAATTTCTCAAAACATCATTTCTGTGTCTCAGTTTACCACTCAAAACAGTCTTTCAGTTGAATTCTTACCCTCCTGTTTTCTTGTGAAGGATCTCCCAACGGGAACCGTTCTTCTTACTTGTCCTTGTGTCGATGGCATATACTCTTGGACCCTCACTATATGTTGTAGGAAGAAATCGAGAATTGCAATTAGAATGTAAATAAGTAAAGCAAACAGATTCCATTACGAGCAAATAATATTCAAGACTCCTTCCCGTTGTAGTAGAAGGTAGTCAGGATCGATCCACAAGGAAGCGGGTCAGCGTCTCTCAGATAGCAGACATTTCACGTTCAGAAGTCGACTCCAGAATACTCGACCTCGACTATGTAGTAGTTGACAGGGGCCAGCACAGTCGAATTCGAGCAGAAATCAGCAAAACCGGGTACTGGGAGTAGTCGACGTCGAGTAAACCTGTCCGTCTCAAGTACATGTAGAGACAAAAACGAGCAATCGATCTCTTGATCGAGTAATTAGTAGTCGATGTCGAGTAAAGTACTCGACGTCGGGTAGTCCCGCATAAACGTATTTGTATCGGAAAAGATGGCCGAAGAGTTTAAGGGTGGAAACGAAGCGTGAATAGAAAATAACCAGGTTGACAAAATTTGGATTGTATACAAATTAAACTAAAACAAACTTCCAAGATCGGGGTTTGAAACAACGATGACCAAACATGCATAAGGCGAGATAAATATAGATAATCATGCAAATCACATCAAAGAATCAAGCTTTTGCCTTTTCCAACAGTTAGATAACTCTTTCAAGTAACCCTAATTGTATCTACCAATTTTATGTTTATAATCCAAGTTGTTAACCTGAACCTCTATTAATTAGGTAATCAACATAATAAAGATAGTGGATGATAAAAACATAACAAATATTGAATCTTTACCTCAAGCATGCATGACTATCGTCGGGCTCACCCCGACCCTAGAAGTTGGGTGACTACTCGCTCTTCATCATAAAGAAACACATCAATAATAAAAGGAAACTAAATTGCATTAAATCAAATAAAAACTTACAAGCGATCAAAGCCAAATCCACTCTCGCAATACTTCACTCCTCTCGACCTAAGCTCTTTAACTCCTACTTTTCGAATGTAAATTGTGTGTGGAATCGAATGAATAAGAACCAGCCCCTAGAGCCTTATTTATAGTATTCAATCCCCGCTATCCAAGAAAAGAATATCTTATCTATCTCTCAAACTGTCTATCTAAAACTCTAAGATAAAACTTAATGAATAAAACAAATAAATCTCTAAAGGTAAGTCTAACTAAAGTGGATAAATATCTTCCATCTTGATAGATCTTCTCTTGTCTTGATAGTATATCTCGTTCCTTCACTTGCAAGTAATCTACATAGCTCGGACTCCACTCGATTTCGACTCGGATTGGCCCAGAAGAGTACTCGACATTGAGTAATCTACTCGACATCGAGTAGGTTCGTGTTCTCCTCGTGATGTGCTAGAGCTCGGCTAGATTGGTGGACTCGACGGGTACTCGACATCGAGTAATATACTCGACGTCGAGTAGTTCTATTCTGCTCGAGTGGTCAGCTGCTCGTCTCATGCTCGACTGGGTAGAATCCAACCAAAGTACTCGACATCGATCAAAGTGGTCGACGTCTACTAGTCCTGTCAGCTTTCAGCATTCTGCATCCGTCTTGAAACGCAGTTTCCTGAGGCATCTTGTGTCGGATTGATGCATATGAGTATGCGTTGTAAATCTCTTTTCGGGGGCTACAACTCTCAAGAAGAAGTCAAAACTTGATTTAGAATGATGAATGGTGAAAAATGGGCTTTTCTCCAGCTGCACCATCCTTAACTTCTTCGTGACTTTCCTTTAAGCTCTAAAGTGCGTCCGATTTCTGCGAAATTAAACAAGAACTAGTGTAGATCTACATAATTGGCAAATAAGCATAAACTACACAGATTATGTACTATTCTAACCTAAATGTATGAAATGCATACAGAAATCGTTATAAAAGTCAATATAAAACATGGCAAATTAGGCGCACAATACTGACTCGTCTCTCCCACTCACTGCCAAGACTCCCTCGGTTGGATCTTCCTGGCATCACAAGTTGGGTCATCCCTCCAAGTCTATCGTCAAGTTTTTACAGTCCAATTTTCAGTTAGGTTGTTTTGCATCTTCAGATTCATGTACTTCTTGTGCTGTTCACAAAAGTCATAAACTTCCTTTTTATAATTCTTCGATTAAATCTACTTTTCGTTTGGAAGTTTTTTTTTTTTATGTTTGGTCGTCTCCAGTTCTCTCACGCGATGGTTTTCGCTATTATGTTTGATAACTCCATCCCTTGATGAAAATCGGAATAGATGTTTCAAAGGCTTTGACAGGATGTTTTTGTCAAAGGCCTTGGAGCATTAACAGTTGATCAAATACAAAACCTATCTTATTATTCGTATATTATTTTATCTTATTATATACTTCCATTATATTATATGACTAACCATTTCAGGAAGCATAAATCGAGATTACATCCTTCCTTATACATGTTGAAGAGATCAGTTCAAAATAGATCATGGCGTTTCAAAGTATCCATATATAGAAGATTGCAAGATCGAACTGATTCCAAAGAGCCGTTGGAGATCTGGTGATGAAGATCCTCACGCTCCATGCTATTATATAAAGGAAAGGAAGGAGAAGACAGAAGACACAAGTGCTACACACGAGCTTCATTCATTCAAGTGATCTGTCTTCCAAGTGTCTCTCTGCAAAAGCGCTCAAATAGTTTGTTGTTTATTTCAAAGCCTTTGAGAGTCACTGTGAGCTTATAGGATATATTTATTTCAAGTGTTACTCGAGAGTTTATAACTCGGGAAGTTGCACTAGGCTATTGATTTGCGAGAGTTAGAGGATTGTACTAGATAGCTGAGAGAGGTGGGGCTCTTCTAGATTGGTCTAGGACTCCAAGGGAACGTGAGTTGACTAGATTGCAATTGTATAGGAGAGAGGCTTCTCGGTGAGCTATTAGGATCCTAAGCTAAGCAATCAATAAAGCCTTTGAATCCTAGGGTTGTGGAAGAACCCTAGGCGGGGACGTAGGCCAGTTGTGCTGAACCTCGTAAACAATTACTCGTGTTCTTTACTTATTTGCTTTACCTTATTTCCGCACTTGGTTCGATTGTCTAACTTTGTGATTCAGGTTTAATCTCAAAAGTTTTGGTACAAGCTCCAAAAGTCTTGAGACTTTCTGCGAAAAACGGGCATACTCTATACAACCCCCCTTCTAGAGTATTTCTATATTACATTGTTTTATATTATCGAACCTTCAATGTCATCTTCTTCGATCACTTTACTCGATATATTTGGTTTTATCCTCTCAAGCGAAAATCAAACACCAAAGAGGTCTTTATTGCCTTCAAAGCCTTAGTTGAAAATTATTTCCGCTCCAAAATTTAAATTCTTTAGTTTGACAATGGAGGTGAGTACATTGCTCTCTCATCATTTTTGGCGACTCATGGCATCTCTCACCTTACCTCTCCACCTCACACTCCCCAACACAATGGATTCTCCGAGCGTCACCACCGACACATTGTTGAGACATGCCTCTCCCTGATGGCTTACTCTGGTCAACCTCAAAGTCTTTGGCCTTTTGCCTTCAAAACAGCGGTCTACCTCATCAATCGGATGCCTATGCCTACCCTTCACAACTTCTCTCCTTATCACTCTCTCTGTCAGATTCATCCCAATTACAAAAAGCTTAAATCCTTTGGGTGCTTGTGCTTCCCTTGGTTGAAACCCTACACCAAGCATAAACTTGAACCAAAGTTCATACCTTGTGTCTTTGTTGGTTACTCTTTATCCCAGAGCGCCTACTTCTGTCTCGATCCCACCACATTTCGTGTCTACACATCCCGACATGTCACTTTTGTCGAGCATGTTTTCCCGTTTCACTCCTCTGAACCCTCTGTGCCATCCCCCAGCCGTGACAAGCTTAGCACTACCCAGTACCCATGATAGCTTGGCTTGGGTTACGTTCAACATCCCCCTTTCTCCTGCTCCTCCCTCTTCCCCGGCCTCTCTCACTGCTACCTCTCCTCCCTCGCCTCCCCCTCCCGCCGGCACTCCCCCGTCTCCGCAATCACCTCCCCTTACTCCGGAGGTTACCCCCATCCCTTCTCTTGCTTCCGCCTCAACCCAGTCCCCCAATACCACTCATGAGACTGAGCCTGCCCCTCATCGGCAAGGTATGGTTACCCACTCTCGAAATAATTTCTTTAAACCCATCCAAAAATTAAACCTCCTCGCCCAAGCCTCAACCCACCATTAACCAACCACCATTACCCATGCCTTGAAGGATTCCGATTGGCATCAGGCTATGACAGAGGAGTATGATGCCCTGTGTTGGAATCATATTTGGGAGCTTGTTCCGCATGATATAGCACCAAATGTGGTTGGTTGTAAATGGGTGCTTCGGGTCAAATACAAGTCGGATAGGTCTCTTGACAGGTATAAAGCTCGTCTGGTTGCTAAGGGTTTTCATCAACGACTTGGTTGTGATTTTACTAAGACATTCAGTCCGGTTATCAAGCCTGTTACCATGCGAACTGTGCTGGCGCTGGCTATCTCTTCTGGATGGCCACTTCGTCAGATTGACATCAATAACGCCTTCTTGCAAGGCCAACTGTCAATAAGGGTCTTCATGGACCAACCGTCGGGCTTCATTGACAAGGTTCTTCCTCAACATGTCTGCAAGTTGAAGAAGGCTATCTATGGTCTCAAACAAGCCCCACGTGCCTGGTATACAGAGTTAAGGAACTTTCTTCTTCAGGTTGGTTTCGTCAACTCTGTCACTGACTCGTCTCTGTTCATTTATCGCTGTCACCATCTTGTTCCCTAACTACTTGTCTATGTTGACGACATCTTTTTCACTGGAAGCGACTCTACAACTCTTGCCGATATGATTCAGCATCTCTCTACTCGATTTCGCTTAAGGATCTGGGACCTCTAACCTATTTTCTTGGTGTGGAGGTTCACTTGCATCCTAAGTGTCTATTTCTGAACCAGCACAAGTATATTCAAGACTTCCTTCACCGCATGAATATGGTTGATGCTAATCCCATTTCAACACCTATGTGCTCCTCCTCCACACGTACTTCAGAAGACCTCGGGTACTATTCTTGACTCTCCAACTGATTTTCGAGTAGCAGTTGGTATTGGTACCTTGCAGTATTTGTCCCTCACTCGCCCAAATATAAGCTTCGCTATCAACAAGCTCTCTCAATTCATGCATGAACCAACTACCGCTCATTGGAGTGCTTTGAAGTGGCTTCTCAAGTATCTTCAAGGCACTATTTCTCATGAGATTGTTATCATTCATCACCTTCCGCTTGCTCTCCATGGTTTCACTGATGCTGATTGGGCTGGCAACAAAGATGACTACACGTCTACTATGGGTTATTTAATGTACCTTGGTTCCACGCCTATCTCGTGGTCCTCTCGAAAACAGAAATCAGTTGCCCACTCCTCCTCTGAAGCCGAATAACGTGGGTTGGCTTAGTCTTGTGCTGAGCTTGTTTGGATCACCTCTCTTCTTGATGAGCTCGGTGTCCGTCTGTCGCGTCAATCGATGTTGCACTGTGATAATCTGGGTGCCAAGAGCCTTAGCTCCAACCCAGTTTTTTCATTCACGAATGAAGCATATTGGCCTTGCCTTGCATTTTGTTCGGGAACTTGTTCAGAATGGTCTGCTTCGCGTCTCCTATGTTTCCACTAATGATCAGCTAGCTAATGTGCTCACTAAGCTGTTACCGCGGTCCAAGTTCTAGACTTTGATTCCCAAGCTCGGTCTTTCCGTCCCGCCGCCCAGCTTGAGGGGGCATGTTAGAGCATCTTTAATGGTGATACTCCAATTACAATAACAATTAAAGAAAAAGAAAATGTAAGAAAAAGTCATAGTTTTGAAAGAACTCAAAAGAAAATGTGAGCTCAAGTATCATACATATGATACTCAATATGACACAATACTATAGAATATTAGCCAATCAAACATTAATAGTGGGTCTCATTTGATTTTTACTTACCGAAAAAATTGCAAAAAACAATTTTGATGCAAAAAGTGAAATAAGATACTCATGTCAAGTACCATGTTTGTGGAGTACCAAATATTATATTGAGGTGGATGAGAAAGAAATGAAAAAAAAATAAGTTATGATACTCATATTGAGTATCATGGTTAAAGATGCTCTTAAGGATAGTTAGATTATTTTAGTTCAGATATCTTTGTTTGGATATTCTATCTTTTTATATTAGGATAGATATATTTAGATTTGCCTTAAGCCTTAAGCATCTCTATCCTTGTATTATATATTGTGATGAATCCCTAATAACAAATCATGAGCTTTTCATAACTCTATCACTCCCACCCCAAAAACCATACCAAACACATCCCAAGGCCACACGGAAAAAACAAGTAGATAACATCCAAATACACAACAAAATATTGGGGTTGTAATGCCTTTAGAAAACCAATTTTTTTACTTCTTCAGAAGCGATGAGGCGTAGTCTTCCGATGACTTGTCTCAACGGCGCTTTCCATAATCCGATGTAGATGATGGAGAGTTGACCCCAAGCTTGCCAAGGCGACGGCTTATAGAGCGAGAAGTAGAGGTTGATCCATGCGATTGATAGGAATCTTCCGAAAAAGCCCTAGTCGGCAAGGACCCCCCAAGAGGAACCAGACTTGGCTCCTTGGAATCAACTTTTATGGCCTGCACAGTCGGGAAGATGGTGGCACCAGTAGAGGGGCAAACCACCGGGGCCAAACCACACCAGCCTAAAGCGTCGTCATCAGAAGAGGGGAGCATCTCATCAGCCTTGCTAGCCAGCCTTTCGATCGGATCGACCGCGTCATCTTTCCCAGAAACATCCTTATAAGAAGTGGGGGTTAGAGCAAAAGAGACAAACTCAACCACAATCCCACTGATGCCTGCCATATATGGTTTAATACTAGCCTTAGAATAGCCTTTGCCACCTTTAGGACCAACATTAGTCCAGTCCAGTTCATCCGAAGAACCAACACCATCCTCCGGGCCCGAGATGCAAACCTTTTTGACAGTAGGTTTCGGTTTAGGAATACGATCAGAACAATCATCATAAACATGAGAGAACTTACCACAAAAGCTACAACCTTTCAGGAAATCCTCATAATACACCCTTAAAGGCAAGGTTTGGGCATCTTCATCTGGGAAGACAATCTCCCCTACAATCTTCTCGAGAGCAACATTAAGACATAATCTAGTAAGATCAACCCGAATTTTCTGGTGAGAAAGTTTATCAAAGCGGATAAAAGAGTCCACCTTGAACTGCTTAAGGATTTCAACCAATGCTTCCTTACAAATGAATTCAACAGATAATTTAGGAATTCTAGCCCAAAGATCCACATGAGAAACCCCAGTAGTTGTGGAATCAAAATCAGGAAACCACTTAAGAAGGACAAACAATTGCCCATTATAATGATAAGGACGCTCATCCCAAACTCTCTTAAGGTCAGTGAAATTGACAAAACGGGCGTCAAACCAACACGAAGAGAGATCAACAATCTTAACAGCACCAACACAGTGTCCCCATTCACTACGGATCTTAAGCTTGAGTTGATTGAGATCACAAAAACCACCATAAATAGTGCCAAATAAAATATTTTGATTAGCAAGGAGGCAGCCTTACGAAGTTCAACAAGTTTGTTGGAGAATGCCGATTGATCAGTTAGCCCCGAGGCCACAACAGATTCCTCCGAAAAAAGCCTCAGGCGGCAAGCCTTTACCCTTTTCAGCAGTAAAAAAACTTAGGCACAGGAGCGCGACTACCAGAAGCGTTCACTGAATTCTCAGAAGAAGGAATAGGAGTAGGATCCGAGGGTAATTCAGAAGGGGTTTGAGTTTGAGTATCTTTTAGAGCATCCATGAAAGATTTAGAGGCCATGACAATAACCAAGAAATTGAAGCAAAGAGAGTCCTTAATTTGGAATTTGGAACAAGGATCGACAAAGATAAAGTGGGAAGTATAATCCCAAAAGCATACTGGAGTATGATATTTATAGCGATGTTACTGGTAAGCAAAGGGGTCCCTTAAGATGAAATACTCATAGAGGAGGAAACTTACAGAGATAAAGTAGCCGGAGGGACCATCGAGCCGCCCACAAAGCTAAACAACCATCCACACCACCGAACGAAGGGACGTCTGCGACCCGACCACCACGAGACCCTCACATCCCTCATAAATGCGAAGCCAGAGAGAATGATGACCATCCAAGTGGATAAAAACCGCCCAATGACGAACGAATAGGAAGTCGACACCTCTTCCCAGTCGGCCAGATCTTGGCAAATACCATCAGAGATGGGGGGACAGAGGTTGACGAAGAGGGTACATCAATCCACATGGTGATGGATGTCAAGGCCAGGCATAAGAGGAGTAATAGTGGGAGGGGACTCCGGCAGGCACGGGAGTGCCGAGGAAGCGGTCATCGGGATAACAGGGAGGCGGTTGAGAAGCTCCAAAGGGGGAGCAAAAGGGCGCGTGAGAGAGCGTTGCATAACGCTTTAGGATTGCATAACGCTTTAGGATTTTTTTCCCCCCCTTCTGTAGCCATGACATCAACGCATTAAATGTCTGAATGTAATTTTTGTAAAATAAAAAATAATAATTTTGAGTAGAAATTAGATTTTGGGTTTAATATAATCATATATGATGTAATTTGTAATCCAAAATATTAGCCATAATTTATCCCATATTATGGTAATTCGTATTATTTTTGGTAATTTTTCTTTATATATATATTAGTGAAGATTCTCTTTTTTTTTTTTTTACTTTTACTACTTTGCCACCAACTTGATTTGTCTAGGATCATTATTAAAGGAGATTGTTTAACAGTCATTAGATCTGTACGTGAAGACTGGGAGAGTTGTCAAGAAATTGAAATGAAAATTAATTATTGATATTTGGGTTTCTTTTTAGTCCTTTGATTTGATATGCTTGTGTCCATGTCTTTTGAAAAATCAGCAGAGTTGCTAACAAGATTTTAGAGCTTCTTCTCTCGTTGGATCACATGATCTCTTCTTCTTATTATTCAAAATCATAAACTCTGAGATTTCATACATAAGGATATCATTAAATGTTTTTTCGAAAATATATAGGAATTGGAAATACCAATCACAATAATGCCTGATAAATCGAGAGGCCGTAAAAAAAAAAGGGAAGACATAGACCCATAGGAAGAAAACACAAACCTAGCATCGAGGCAAATAATGAAGGCAGTAAATCTCCATCGAAGCGTCAACCCCCTAAACTATTAACAAATAAGGTGTGGGAAGCCAAGCATCGTCACTAGTACAAATTTTCAATTATATCACATAACCCTAATATCACGGACCTAATATATCCGTGATATTAGGCCTTTTTAAGCCGGTAAAATAAAAATTTAATAGGTAAAGACCTAATATCACGGATTTTAACAAAAAAAACCGGAATATTAGGGGTAGATTCTAAAATGTAATAAAATCAAATATTACGGGGAAGAAAATGTGAAACTCGCCCGGGATATTAGATGTAATATCCCGGAATAATATCCCGGATTGAAAAAAAAGGGATATTTGGGTGATATTTTATAATTTCTGATTTTTTACCCAGGGTTTCACACTTTCACTTCTCTTTCGTGTCTTGTGTGCATCGTTCTCTCTCGTCCCTGCAGACACCACACCGTCGTCTCTCTCTCCTCTCTCGCCGTCCTCGACTCTCTCTCTCTCTCTCGTCTCGCCGTCCTCGCCTCTCTCGCTGTGTCAACTTCCGGTGTCGTCCCTCAATTCGCCCTCCTCCGCAACAGTGGCTCTGGTGTCAAATCTCTCTCTCTCGCCGTCCTCTCGACTCTCTCTCTCGTCTCTCCGTCCTCCGACCTGCAATCTCCTGTAACAGTGGCTCTGGTGTCGTCCCTCAATTCGCCAGCTCCGCCAGATCTGGTTGTGCAAATCTCTAGTTAGGGTTTTAATTTTGGTAAGTACATCTCGAATTCAATCTATAGTTAGGGTTTTGTCGGTTCTTGAATTCAATGTGTAGTTAGGGTAAAATAACTCCCTATTTTCTTCTTCAAGCTTCTGCCAAACTAAAATGTCTGTCTATTTAATCTGGCCGACTCTGAAATTGGGGTATATGGATTGGGGTTTCTGGGTCGAGGGGAGAGAGAGTAGGGATGGAGTTGGGATTTGAACTGGATTGAGATTTCATAGCAGTCGTTTAGCCACCATTGCAATTTGCCTATGCGACTGTGTTGAGCCTGTGAGAGCGACTGTTGAGCCTGTGAGCCGGGGACTTTGCTAGTTTGCTGAATGCATATTCCAAAATTGATAATGATGTTTGTGATTGTTTGGTGTACAAGCTTTTGGTTGCTGGCTATGAATGTAGTACTGATAGTGATTGTTACTTTTCAGGGAAGGGACTTTCTGAGGGCAGTGTCATCCAAAGGCAACTTCTTTGCTCAAGTCCGGATCCTGTGCTAAATAAGGTTAGGATTTGTTCTTGCATTTTTTAATGTGGTTATTTCATTTGTAGAAATGTTGAGTTTCCATCAAAGTGAACTATTGAATTAGGAACCGTCTAAAATCTCCAAGTTAAGCTACATATTTGAACTTCAGTTTGCACCAGAAAGAGATACACACACATATATTTTCTATATATATGCTAATAATTTACCCCCTACAATCTCCAAGCTAGCCCACAAAACCATATATAAAGGAAATGAAAATATAAACAGTCAAAATTTAACATTTCTAAATTGTATATTTTGTACTTATTATTAATAGAAAAACCTTCCCACTTGTGTGCATTTTCATGATGTCTTGGATGTTGTTGCATATATATAAAACCTTCCCACTTGTGTGCATTGTAATCCCTAATTGCCGGACTCCTTGCAGCCAGATTATTACAACATTTTGGCTCTCTCAAGCGCTTCTACTAGAATCCTCAAATCTCATTTACTTGAATCGCAGCTACTTGAATCCGCTCTCTCAATCGCAACTGCTTGAATCCTCATCTCGGCTCTCTCAATCGCTTCTACTTGAATCATGCGGCCTTTTACTTGAGAGATAAATCTCAAATCGCAGCCAGATCGACTTGAATCCTCAAATCGCCTCCTCTCACTATTCATCTCACTCGTCTCTGTTCGCCTCCGCGGCCATCTCGCCTCCTCTGTGGTCCCTGTTTGCCACCCTCTGTCGTCTCTTGTGTCCCTCTGTGGTCTCTATTCGCGTCTAGTCTTGTCTATGTTGCCTCGATTAATAAGCTTGAGATTGAGTACTATGTTCTTATGAATTGTGTAGACATCTTCTTTCTCAATTTTACATATTTAATTAAGAATGTCATGTTGTATGTATTTTCAGGAATCGGAAAGAGAGTTCTTCACTAAAGTAGAGACTTTGAGATCCAAATTGGTATGTTTTTTACTTGTGTATCCAACCCCCACTTAAATATATTAAAATAACATTGAGGAATATATAAACTTTTGGTATGTTTCATGAAATATGATTTCTGAAAAAGTTTCTGAACATCCTAGTTGTTGATTCTAAAACATGCTAGTTGCTGATTTTAAAACCTTCCTACTTGTGTGCATTTTCATGTTGTCTTGGATGTTGCGGCGTTATATTATGAGATGAGCTTATGATAATTTGCCTTGGATTTTGGTTTCATGCTATCTTGGATTTTGATTCTTGTTTATAGTTTGCTTTGCCTCTGTTATGAGATGCACTTATTTTATTTTGATGATTGACACTATAATCTTGGACATATCTACTCGTTGATGGCATAGTACATTTTTGCCTGTCACTTGGCCTCTTTAATGCCATTCTTGCATTTTTATGCTAAATATTCCCTCAATTCAGTTTCTGTACTTGCTATTATATAGGTCTTATATTTCTAATTGTTATAAATCAACGAGAATTTTTTTTCCAGGTGCCTTCATTTCTGATTGGCAAACTTTACACCCAAGTGTTCTCTTTCGTTAATGTACACTTATTTAACAGGTTTGGACCAAAGATTGTTATTTTCTTACCCCTCGTTCTCAACACTGCCGGTAATCTTATTTTATATGGGTTTCTTTGTTTATCTGCTTGCTACTTCAGCCTTCTATTGAGAAGGGAGTGCTGCTCTTTTAGCAATGCCGAATATGTCAAAGCAGGCCTTGTTGAACTAGAACATTGGTGCTATGATGATACAGAAGAAGTATGCTTACCAATTTCTTTGTTACTTGTATTTTCACTAATTATTGTTTCCCCTTTTGTTCTCATCCAAATGTTATCATGGCAGCTTGTAGGTCCCTCCTGTGAGGAACTCCAGCAAAATAGACAGGCTATAGGTTTTCTGGTAAGCATTAAACTATTTACTCTCTATGTCCCTCTTGGGAGGAACTTAAGCATATTTGACAAGCTATAGGTTTTGGGCTAAGAGAAAAATAGTATCACATGAAGCATCATCTTAGAGAGACAAAATACAGATTTTATGTTTTAATTCAATTTATTGATCTCTCTTCAATATTTTCTTCGATTTAGGTCATACATCAAAAGCCACATAAAACGCTTGATGAAGTTAGCCATTGACGTTGTCCTGTAAGTTTTTAGCTGGAAGATTCTTCATTATGCATTATCGTTTGGATCTATTTCCTTGCTATGAACTGTTTCCATTATCAGAAAAGGAACGAAAAGCTGAAGGTAGAAAAGAATTAACAACTAAGTTTTTCTATTTTCTGTGAATATGTAACTAGCAGTATTTTATCATAATATTCCCTTTATTGAGTAAATTTTATGCCTATTTTAATTACGTTGTATTTTAACTTGCATTTTTTTTTGCTGTAGGAGGACATTAAAGCTCCCATCTTGTGAAGTAAAATATGTTAATCAATCTCTGCTATGTGCTATTCTGTTTTTGTTTCAAGGAACTTCATCCTTGATGCACATTAGAAGGTAATATCTACTGCTGCTATGAGATACTTGAGTTAACCTTCCTTGAAAAATTTACCTGCAATTCATATTGTAAAGTATAATATGTTAAAATCCATATCATGTCTTTTTCCTTCAAGGTCCAATCTGTTCGTGGTTGAGACTTGGTGTATTGAGGCTCCAACTCTTGCTTAGATGTGATAATCAAGATCTAGCCGTCAAGTATAGCTTCAACCACACATGGCCACTAAAAGCATTTCGTCACTTGAGCTTGAAGTGAAGGTATCTTCTACTTGGTGTAAATCATGTGGTCATGTTATGTGTAGCCAAAATATTATTCTGTATGTGTGCTCGAATTTGAGTTTGTTGTTCAAAATACCAACACATGGCTGCTAGAAAACAATGGTCTTCTATTTCTCATGTCTGAGATACTTGTAGAGTTTCATTCTTATTTTTGTGATTTTTTGATCTGCTAGTGAAATCTATATAAATGCACAAGAGAGATTTGATCGATTGAAAAAAAAGGAACTTTATAGCCCAGACCTTGTTGTCGGGCTGTAAAGTCATTATTTTTTGTTTTTTAATGGACCTTTATAGCCCGGGTCAAATATAACCGGCCTGTAAAGTCACTTTTTTTTAATAAAAATAGACCCTAATATCACGGGCGTGTCAAATGGGAGATCCGTGATATTAGGGTGTAATATGAAAAATACCACGGTCTAATATCACGGGCGTGTCAAATGAGATATCCGTGATATTAGAGTGGCGTGAAGCCCGGGCGTGTCTTTTATCATATCCGTGATATTAGGCTCGAAATATCCGTGATATTAGGCCTAATTTGTACTAGTGCGTAAAGTAGCACCGTCGGACGGCATGCACAATATAACACGATTTCTTGTAAAAAGTGAAGACGAGACTGTAGTGAAGCACCTCTCAAAAAGTGAGCTGTTTTAAATTTTTTTTAAAAAATGAGCTGGCCTGAAACAAACTCCTGCATTGTTTGCCATCTTTAATTACTTGCATATATAGTTAGTAATTACATGCATTATGTTATATGTTGATCCTTATATCTTCAAAGTTGAATTACTTGGTGTCATAATTACAACTATACTATACTCCGAGATGTATCTAATATCTATAGCTTCATACTCCGTATTTGTTTGGTGTCACGACTCACGAGACAATACATGCTGGATTTGGTGGGGAGTGTTTCCTATTGAGAGCTTGCCTTTAAATGCCCTTCAAATAGAGATTTCAGATCTGGCTGGGATTTCATTTCAAAGCTTTTGGGTTTCAGTTTGTGTAGTACAGATCTGGGGATTTCAAAGCTTTTGGGTTTCTATTTTATTTTATTTTATAATATATAAATAGACACTTAGGCTGTTACTATAAATTGAAAAAATGAAGGTTTGAACTCGTGATTTATTAATCACTACATATACGTCTACGTATTATTGGTATTGGCTAAGCTACTGAAGCTTGACATAACTACTAGATTGTTAATTATAAAGGTACAAGAGAGGAAGCAACATTGATGGAATGGCAAAAAAAAAAATAGAGGTAGAAAATAGAATGGAAGCTTATGCTTTTCCTTCTTTATTTTTAACACAATTATTAAGATTATTAATAATTATTTAATATTTTTCAAATTTCGAGTTATTTAAAATAGGACACATTATAATCATCTTTACTCAAATTTCATAGAATATATAAAACTATATTGGAGTTAGAAAAGTTTATACCGTGATTTTTTTGTCTATCAATAACATTATGTGGGGTTAGCGGTGAAGATCACCTGTACTGTTCTCCTCACTGTCTCCATGTACTCCTCACACAAACTCCTCCTTATTACATTTCTTTTTTAATTTTCGGGGGAGGGAAGTTGACAACACGGGGCCTGTCCCTTTAGGACAGGTGATCCCTACTGGTTAATTGAGGTGTTGATGGCAAAAAAAAGAATACATTATAATACTTTTTTATAAAGAAATCATAAAAATAAGAGAAGTTTGGTTACAAGTAGCAATCAAATAGCCCGGACGTACAACATAGTTAAAGAAATTGACACCCACCCACCAAATGGTTTCCTCTTTTAGGATGTGTGAATCTCATGCTTTCATTTACACCCTCTTTATGTATAATGTAATAATGGTTTCAGGTCCTTCATCCATTCATCCAATCATCCCTTTTCTCTACTACATTAGCGTAAGAATACTCTTTAAGATGTTTTTTTTTAATCAATTTCATCCACATTTATGTATCTCACTCTCGAGCTAGCCTTTCACTCTTCCTAAATCATTTTACCTGAAGTTATAAATTCAATTGTATTTTATATTGTTAATAATAAATGTTTTGGGAGTGTGATAATATTATTTAAATATTAATATTTTAATAATTGTTTGAATAATATAAAGAAAATAAACTCAAACAACTTGCCGCATTAATTAAAAAACATACATAATCAAATAACTTATCTTAGCCTTAATCTCTATTAATGACGAACACAAAATTTGATCCCATTTTTTTACTCAAGCATATGCAAAATGATTTTTGATATATAGTTATATAAAATTAAACTCTATTTAAATATATTTTTTAAATTTAAAAAAAAATATTAAACAACTACAAAATCAATTTTAAAAAAATTAATTTTGTTAGGGACACAACCTACCGTGGTTGAACGGCATGTCGATGTTGCAGCTTCGTCTCTAAAAAAACAAGTCACTCCTGCGAGAACGCTTCAATTCATGTCGACTCTGTGATAAGAGGGTTCCTTTACAGTGGCGGATCTAGTATCTTAGTGTTAGGTGAGCGAAAAATTAATTACCATTGGCCAATGAAACTTTGAAAAATCAAAATATAATTCTTATATGTCACTAAGAATATAAAAGAAATGTAAGATTTTTTCATTACAAGAGTTACTTGTCTTTTATAATAATAAATAATTTCATTACAAATAAAATATATGCTCTATTGAAATTGTACTCTATAATCTCATGTCGATTTGAAATGATCAATGACAATAAAGTATAAAAACTCAATAAAATAATAGATTATATAAAAGGTAAATAATAGACGATATAAAACACACAAATCTTAATTTCTACAATCATATTACTCCCTCCGTTCAACAAAACTTGACGTTTTACTATTCATGCACGCTTTTTTAGGAGCTAAAAATATATAAAATATCGACTTTTTAAATAATTTTTTTTAACAATTTCGTAGTTATTATTAATAAGTACAAACTTGTTAAATTTTTTTTTTTAAAATGAATATTTTATATAGTTTTTATCATTCTAAAAAAGCGTGCGTGAATAGTAAACGACAAGTTTTGTTGAACGGAGGGAGTATTAGATAATTGAAAACCTGATTCTAGAATTTAGAAATTAAAATCGTAAAAGAATACTAAAAAGAGAAATAACAAGACATATATAAGAAGACAATAGATTAAAAGTTAAAAGATTAAAACTATGACGGGGGAGTTTGGAGTTAGTGAAAGTGGTTAAGTGATGTACTGTAATTAAATTGTTAACATAATTAAGGGCTATAAGAGTTCAATCTTAGCAGAGTAGTAGAGTTGTATGGGCTTGATTATGGGTGTGATTGATTGGGCCAACAAAAATAAATTTCACCCAGCAAATTTATTTTTTACAAACTATCTAAAAAAATTTCACCTGGCAGTTGATGGGTGTGCTTACCCAGCCATCCGCCTCTGTTCCTTTAGTTAATACTCTCTATGTTAATTAAAATATGTCATTTTAAATTTTTTCACAAATTTTAAGAAAACAAACAAAAATACACTTATACTCCTAATTATTATTGTACTTTTTTACTTTCTCGAAAACTACCGCTATCATCTATCTAATCATTACAAATGCAATTTTATAAAGTGGATGTCAAAATACTTAAAATGACATATTTTTCCTAACAATATTTACTTTCTAAAACGACGTGTTTAATTAACGGATGGAGTAATTTTTCTGGGTCACCTCTTCTCATAAGTCGAAGCCACCGTTTGAGCTTGAACAGGCACGTAACGGAAAATTAAAATTCGAGTGGGGTAGATAGGCTAAAGTTTTCTTATCGTATAATTTTATTAATAAACCTTTAATTTAATAAATAAATAAATAATTTTTATTAATTTTCCTTAATTTTTTTTATCTATTATTTTATTTTTATAAAAATAGAGTGGACTGGAGTGGACCCAGCCGACCCCTGAGTCTGTCCCTGAGCGTGCATGGCCTAAGGAGATCAACAACAACAAATTAATCATCCAATTTCATTATAGATTTAAGGTTTGAAACCCAGTCCAACTAGAACATTTGGTTCGATTCTTCTCGTGTTGTTCTTCTTCAATATCACTTGATGTTCTTCGATTGTTCTCCCATCAACCTCCAATGCTTTCCAAGTTTCTGTTAAGCTTCTAAACCGCTAGTTAGCTGAACAGAACAAGGAACGAGATTGAGAGGGAAAGTTCAGGAGTAAACTTGTATTTGATTATTGAATGTCTTCTCCTATTACAAAGGACACATTATATACATGTCCTAACATCACTCCCCTCCTTACAAAGACCTTGCCCACAAGGACTATTTCATTGAAAAATCAGGAAATTGATACAAAATGTGACCGGCTGGTTCCCAGGTTGCTTCCTCAGTTGACAGACTAACCCACTTGACTAACCACTCTACTACTGGCTCGCCATTTGCCAAGTGTTGGACCCTGGTATCCAAGATAGTCTCAGGTGCTACTATGAAAGACCCATTGTCATTTGTAGCTGGCAATTCAGGCTGAGTTGTAACCCAAGATCCAATCCTCTTCTTCAATTGAGAGACATGGAAAACTGGATGCAACCTTGATGAGGGTGGCAAGGATAATTGATAAGCTGCCTCTCCAATCTTCCCGACTATCTCAAAAGGCCCGTAGTATTTCACACTCAGCTTTAAGCATCTTCGAAGGGCAAGAGAGGTCTGCATATATGGTTGTAGCTTTAAGAATTTCATTCTTTCCTGAGCCATAACTAAGCTTGATTTCACTACTCCCATGGCATTCTCCCTTTCCTGAAACCAACCTTCCACTGAAGTCGTGGTTACATTGCTTGCACCCAAGCCTAACTGAGGTGGTTGATATCCATACAAAGCCTGGAATTGCGAAATTTTTAGAGTCGAGTGGTAAGATGAATTGTATCACCATTCAGCTAAAGTCACCCACTTTGCCCATTGCTTTGGCATGGCTGAAATCATACATCTCAAGTAAACTTCAAGACATTGGTTCACCCTTTCTGTTTGTTCATCTGTTTGTGGATGATAAGCAGCCGATAGCTTAAGGGAAATGCCCAATTTTGCAAACAATTCCTTCCACAAGTGACTTGTAAAAACCTTGTCTCGATCTGAGACAATATCACGAGGAAGGCCATGGAGTTTGTAAACATTATCCATGAAAAGTTGGGCCACCTGGGTTGTAGAAAATGGATGGCTCAACAAGATGAAGTGACTATACTTAGTCAGTCTATCTACAACCACCAGGATTACATCAAAACCCCCTGACTTGGGCAATCCTTCCACGAAATCCATGCCAATCGAATGCCAAGGAGATTCTGGAATTGGGAGAGGTTGCAGCTAGGGCTGGCAAATGGTACGGAAATTACCATACCAACCATGTTGGTAACCACACTTGTGGTAACCAACATGGTGGTAACCATGTGAAGGTGGTACGGTAATGGTAATGAAATCTGAATACCATGGTTACCAAGTCTATATACTCCCTTCGTTCCAAAATAAAAGCCGTTTGACTTTTCTGCACGTATTTTAATGAGGTAAAATCTATATAAAATATTATTTTTTTAATGAATTTGTTTTTATAAGTTTATACTTATGAATACCGACTATGAAATTATTAAAAAAATGAGTAAAAAATTAATATTTTATAGTGTTTTTACCTCCTCAAAAAGCGTGCAGAAAAAGACAAACGACACTTATTTTGGAACGGAGGGAGTATTAATTTTTTTATTTAATGTTTTATTGTTATTACTTTTAAATTTTAAGTTTTTAATTTATATTTTGTGTTTTGATTTTGACCTAAATTGGTCATTTCTACTTTTTCTACTAGAAACAATAGGGGCATTTTGAATGTTTGAGGACTTTGAACTTGTTTTTTTTTGAACTTGCATGAACATTTTGAATGTTTGAACAATTGAACTTGGTTTGTTTTAAGACTTTGAACTTGGTTGGTTTGAATTGGTTTGTACTTTAGGTTGTGAACTACATTTATTTGAACTTTTAATATGTGGTAACCATATTATTTTTGGTAACCATATTTTTTTGTTCGATAACTTTGATGACTACCGGAAGGTATCCAAGGGGTTTCAAAAAAATACAAACAAAATTATAGCTTGGTAACCATGGTAATGTACCGATGGTAACCACAAGTCGTGGTTACCACATGTGCAGTAACCACGACTTGTGGTTGGTACGTGGTATGAAAATTTGTGTACCACCAGTTTGTGGTTGGTACGTGGTAATCACCATTTTTTAGTGGTTACCGTACCATGTCAACCCTAGTTGCAGCAGTCCTGGTGAGGCCATGGTTTCATGCTTGTGACGTTGGTAAACATCACATTCCTTGACAAATTTCTCTACAAATAGCTTCAGCTGGGGCCAATAGAATAGTGCCTTCACCCTGTGATAGGTAGCCCGTATCCCTGAGTGCCCCCCTGTTGCCTCAGAATGAAATGCAGTAGCTATCCCGGTCCTCAATTCAATTTTATGCCCAATCACAATTCTGCCCCTTGTACCTCAATACTTCTCCTTGCCATTTGAACTTGGAAGAAGGATCAATAGCTGCTCTTGGAGCTAGTTTCTTAATTTCCTCATCTCCCACATACTTGTCTGTCACTTTCTGAATCCAAGCTGGTTTGATCTCCACTAAGGCAAAACATGAGCTCTTCTCTGTATGTTCCATGGAACTCCCTTTTCTTGACAGTGCATCAGCTACAGAATTGCTTTTACCCATCCTATACTGGATGGAGTAGGATAGCCCAAGCAACTTCCTAATTGCCTTTTTCCGAAGATGAGTGGTGACTTGTTGATCCAACAAGTGTCTGAGACTTTGGTGATCTATGATGATGACAAAATGGCTGGGTTCCAAGTAGTGGCGCCATTTTTCTATGGCATACAGAATTGCTAAAAGATCCTTTTCATAGGTAGATAGCAGAAGATGTTGCCCGTTGAGAGCCTTATTAATGAAAGCTAGAAGTCTGCCTTACTGCATAAGGACTGCACCTATACCTTTATCATAAGCATCTGCGTCAATCTGAAAGGGAAGGGCAAAGTCTGGAAGAGCCAGAACTGGTGGAAAAGAGAGAATCTTCCTAATTTGGTGAAAAGGCCCACTGCTAGATGCATTTCATTGAAAGCCTTCCTTCCTTAACAGATCGGTCAACGGTTTGCAGATGGTCCCAAAATTTCTGATAAAGCGCCTATAGTATCCAGCTAGGCCTAGGAAGCTCCTTAACTCTTTCTCATTCCTAGGGGTTGGCCATTTCACTATAGCCTCGATTTTAGACTGATCAGTAGCTACTCCCTCAGCTGATATAACATGGCCCAAATACTCCACTTTGCACACAGCAAAACTGCACTTAGATAATTTGACATACAACTGGTTCTTTCTCATGCTCTCTAAGACTTTCCCCAAGTGAATCACATGATCCTCTAAGCATGTACTATAGATGAGTATGTCATCAAAGAACACTAGCACATATTTCCTCAAATAATCAGCAAATACAACATTCATTAAGGACTGGAACGTAGCTGGGGCGTTTGTTAACCCAAAAGGCATCACATTAAACTCATAGTGTCCATTATGACTTCTAAAAGCAGTTTTTTTAATATCACAATCAGCTGCCCTTACTTGGTGATACCCAGCACGCAGATCAAGCTTTGAGAAAATGGTTGCACCATGGAGCTCATCTAACAACTCTTCAATGTTGGGAATAGGGTACTTGTCCTTTACTGTTGCATCATTCAATTTTCTATAATCCACAATGAACCTCCATGTCCCATCCTTCTTCTTAACAAGTAACGTTGGTGATGCAAAAGGACTCTGACCGTGTCTAATCATGCATGAATTCAACATCTCTTTCACTTGTTTTTCAATCTCATCCTTCTGTCTATAAGGATAACGGTATGGTTTAGAACATATAGACTGAGTACCTGGATTTAGAGGGATGTTGTGCTCAAAACCCCTCTCAGGAGGTAAGCTCTTAGGTTCAGCAAAAACATCTTCAAACTGCTTCAACACCTCCTGCACTGCTACAGGTGTTGTGTCTTCTTGAGTAGATAACTGGAATGTCTGAGCTACTTCAGTCACCAATTCTAACTCACTATCTCTAGCCAGCCCTTGCAATTCCTTCTCTGTAATATGCCTTACCATTCTTTTCTTGTCATCCTCTACAATGCCCTGTAATTTCACTCTCTTCTCTTCCTTAGAGAAGGCAATAGTGATTTTATTGTAATCGAATTGCATCGAACTGTAATTCTTCATCCAGTTGACTCCCAATAAGAGCTCGAATTCACCTATCTTCAGAGATCTTATGTTGAATGAGTAATTACCTCCATGCATTACCCATTTAAACCCCTTGCATTCCTGCCTACAAAACAATTTCCCTTTGTTAAGCCCTTCCACTATCATCAGATTAGTTGTTGTCAATTTGAACCCGGCCTCTTTAGCAATCATAGGATCCAAAAATCTATGGGTTGAACCACTATCAATCAATACGTTGATCAACCTATCCGCCACATAACCTTTGACCATGATCGATGTATCGGCGCCATTTCCAGTTAGAGCTTGAACAAACCCTTCCTGCTCATCTACCAGATTATCGTCTGTTGGGACTAGATTACCCCCTAATTCATCTTCTTCCACTATTTCCGAATCCTGAGCCAAAAGATGCTTCACAGACGATCGTCTGTGAAGCATAAATGCAATTCTTCGCGAAGAATTGCATTTATGCCCAACAAAGTACCTCTCTCCACAACGAAAACATAACCCTTTCTTGAATTCCCCAGTCCTCTTGCCTCCATTCAACCCCCTCGAAGGCCTTCTTGGTGCCCACTCACACCTGATTTCCATGGAGGCTTGCTTACTCTGACCAAATCTTGCACTACATCGTTGTGCAACCTGGCCAATTCCAGTCCTTCTGCCAAATCTCTTGGTCGACCAAGCTTCACCAGCGGCTTGAGTTCTGCCTTTAATCCACTAATATAACTTATAACGAAATAGCTTTCAGGAAGATGTGGATTGTACAACAGCATACATGCTCGCAATTCCTCAAATAGTTCGTTGTATTCTTCAAGATCGGAAGACTGACTCAACTTGTTGAATTCTTCTACTTTATCCACTCCTTGTTTCTCCCCAAATCTGTAGCAAAGAGCATCACTCATTTCTTTTCAATGAACTACTCGTCGCTGCATGAGGTACCCTTGGACCCAGGTGTCCGCGCGATCTTGCATATACATCGCTGCAAGCTCCACCTTCTGATGTTCTTGAATGCCGAAGAGTGAAAAATACTTTTCACACTTCCTAACCCAGCTCCGGGGTTTTTTCCCATCAAATTGGGGAAAATCAATCTTAGGGAAACGACCCTGGCCAGCAAGAAACCCCTCATTACGCATCGGAGGTGGCTTGTATGCATTGGTGTCCTCCGGAATCTCACGATTGATCGTCGGCGGAGTCTTTTCTTGCTGATCAAATGTCGCTCCTCCGAAATTGGCGTGCGTTGTTGCCTTCTGAGAAAAGACTCGCATCCATTCCCCCATCTGTGCCACCGATTACTCAATTTGACTATGAAATTCCTATGACGATTTCTTCATATCGATGATCATTTGTTGCTGTTCTTGGGGGATTCTACACTGTTTGTCTTGTTTCTGCATCGTCTTCATTAGCCGTTCGTGCGTCATCGCTGTGAATTGCTGAAGTTGATTCAATTGAGAATCCACCTTCTCCGTCATCTTGAAGCGTGTACCTTCCGCCATCGCCAAGGATCGTTAGCAACTGATACCAATTGTTAAGCTCCTAAACCGGTAGTTAGCTCAACAGAACAAGGAACGAGATTGAGAGGGAAAGTTCAGGAGTAAACTTGTATTTGATTATTGAATGCCTTCTCCTATTACAAAGGACACCTTATATACATGTCCTAACAGTTTCATAAATCAAAACGTACGTGCAGTGGCCGGGATTTAGAGAGTAGCTAGGGATCTGTTTGATGAAGTTCGTCAATAGCTTTTCAAAGCTTTTTTTTAATATTATATAGTTTTAAACGGGCTAGGTATAAGATTAAGGTTTAATTAATTTTTAAATGATGATTTTCAACAAATATTTGATGATCTCAAACTTTTTAGGGCTTTTTTACATTAATTGACAAATCTATTCTTTCTCTTCTCTCTTGTCGGTCAATGTGTATTAGTCTACTCTACTGGCTTTAACTATCCCATCAACTTTAGTAAATCCATCAGGAGCTGCCTAAAACTAAATGGAGCAGACCACCAGGGGTTGTCTACAAAATCAATGTGGATGTCTCTGTTAAACCCACTGGCGCCTGACATGTGGGAGGGGTTGCTCGGGATTCCCGGGGCCATGTCATTTGATATGTTTTATAAAGAAACTGTCAAAGGCTTAGTCATTCAAACTGAAGCTATCGTTATCCAGACAGGTATGGAGCACGCAATTAGGAAAGGACTACGAAGAGTAATAATAGAAGGGACAATCTACTGCTCATAAAAGTCATCACCAGCAGCAATAATGTCAGATGGGAGATTATAAATCACGTTGAAAAGATCAAACAACTGGAATCTGCTTTTGACCTTATTCAATACAGACACTACTGCCGAGAAGCGAATCAAGTAGCTTACTTTATAGCTCGGAAGGGTATCTTTAGTAATAGCTCTACTATCCCTTTTAATAGGGAACTTTGTACCATCATCCTTAAGGATGATCAAGGAGCCAGATTACAGTTGGTGTAATCGCTCCTAATTCTTGCCTCCTGTATATAAAATATAAAAATAAAAAAACTTTAGTAAAGCCATCAGATTTTTGTTACCAAATAAAGCCTAAGAGTTTGGGCTTTGTCGATTTTCCAATGATGCGAGGTAATTCAATAATTTCCAAAATATTTAATGGGAGAATAGCAAAATATACCCAAAATCAATATGAGATTTGCAAATATATTTTTCCTACTTTTCCCAATTTCCAAAATATGTTTTCTTTAATTTCCAAAAATCATATTTTTCCAATTTTTGAAAATCTGGATTTTTGTAAATTTTCGAAAATCCTATTTTTATATATTTATATTAATTAAAAAAATATCGAAATTCACAATACTTTTATTGCATATATGTCCAAGTAGACATCCCTTGCAATTTGTGAGAAATAGGAGTACTTTTTTAACCCTTTTTCTGGATAGGGTATATCTACAGATCCGTCATATTTAATATACATAACCAATGGTAATCCCGTGTGGGTGGTGCATGCTTTTTTTTTTTAACAGGAAAGAATTTGGCAGATTGTCGAGGCAAACTAACCAAGAGCATCCAAGCGGATGATACTACAAAGAACCACACCAACAAGGGCATAGGAGCTGGAATAAGTAATCGCAAGGTGAGATAGGCGGTCAACTGCCCGATTACGGTCTCTGTAGATATGAGAGATCTCAAATTCCAAGAAAAGACGGAGTGAGAAAAGGGAGTCAGAGATGAGCATCAACGTGAGGGTGGTGCTTTGTTGACGGAGTTAATTGGAGGATGTTGAGGAGAGATGGTAAGGGGAAAAAAACTTACCTAAATAAAAACAAGTCCAAATTAGAAGCGTGCCACCTTCTCAATTGATTAAAAATGGTACAAGCTCAGGATTTACCACCTACCGAGCGTGGTTTCCTCATCAGAAAAAAAAATGTACAAAGAGCTAGCTAGCTTGTTTGTTTAAAACAATATTTCACGTTTGCCTAATTAACGGCTGAACTTGCTTAAATATGAGAAATTGATGGAATCAACTAATTTAATTATATCATACAAGAAGTTGTCTGTAATTGAGATGGCCAATTCTTTAAATATGTCATATAGTATCTAACTAAGAGGGTCGTCTGTAATTACTATACTCGTTGACTCCTTAGTCTCTCTTTCAAAACTCAAAATTCTAATTCAAAAATGTATTTTTAGATGTTATAAAAAATAAAATAAATGTGAATATATCTTTTTCTTCATCTTAGCCATTCAGACAACCAGAGCCCACCGCGACATTAGGGTAATTTTAAGCAAACCACACGACATACCGAATGAGGAGGAAATACGACGGTTCATACACTCAACAACGGAACTGGAAGTGGAAGACATCTTTATCATTCATGTTTGACCCAGGAAACAATATGGGAAGAAAAGAATCGTCACGACACTGAACCCGCAGACGGTTGCAAGGATGGAAGCATCCTTCCAGAGGCATACTTAAGTTGAATTTTGATGAGCACTATAGGCTTCGTCGTCCGGGATTGGAGAGGACAACATACCTATCCACATTGAATCTGTAAAAGTAGGCAACCAAACACCTGAAAGCGGAAACTCTTGCTCTTCTCCATGGACATGGTACGTGTGGTCAAGACAAAAGAGCTCCGAATTGAAACCATTGGCATTGAGGACTCCCTCATAATCATCAACTATCTCAAAGGATTATGAAAATGCCCGTGGGAGATCGAAATGGTATAGTTGTTGACATTCTGGTTCATTTTCTATCATTCCATGATGTTTTTTTACCCATGTTGCTCATGCATGTAATACTGTAACCTATAAGATTGCACACCCCAGTCAAACCACACGAGGGCAATCTTTACAAAACAACGAAGATCTTCATTTAATTTGTTCAAATACTCTCAAAAGATGTAGATCATTCATCTAATGGCATCGAATTCTTTTCTTGTCCAAATGAGGGAGGGGGGGAATATATAGTACTGCATATGCATTATGCATGCGGCCATAAACACTGTGTATATAGATATTGGACCAATAATTGCGTTATTAGAACTTAAAATACCATACGCATTTATTTAATTAACGCATATAGATATAGTTGTGAGTCTTGTGAGTTGTGACACGACTTTCATATGCATATTAGAGTTTTGATGAACTAACTAATACCCCTATTTAGTCAATTTTTATAAGATATATAACAGACTAGTGTAAGTCTCGTCCCGTGTACGGAGAATACATTAATATTATATTATAAATAATTTCGATAGATTCCAATAAATAAAAAGTAATAATAATCTAAATATATAGGTTATTTTTCCACAAAAAAATAATATAGATATAAAAAATATATTTGACGGATGATAAAAAATCTAAATATCTTTTATTTAGATTCTCTCAAAATATAAATCAAATCCACATTTATAAGGCATTTTTTCTAATATAGCATTAATTGAATCTCATATAATTTAATAGATAACTGTTTTGAAAAATATTTTAATATTGTTTTTTATTAAATATATAGTACTAGTATATATTTGTTACGTTACTTTACTAAAATAGCTATCCATGAATGAATTGTGACAACATAATATTTTAATAAATTATTTTGGTCTCAAAAAATAATATAGATATAAATATATGTATAGATAGATTGTGACTTATATAACTTTCTATAAATTATTTATGATAAACATATTATTTTATTAATTTTTTTTCTTAGAATCAACCACAACGCGCCACATATGATTTTTTTTTCCCCTAAATTCAACCACAATGCGCCACATATGACGCTATGCATCGGTTTTAGCATATGTATATATAGATAGATAGATATATAGATATCTGGCTAGTAAATGAAACTTAACTTACAAAAGAAAATCAATATAACATGATAAATATATTGGTAAATCACTGAACAATTAAGAAAATTAATATAACATGATATATAAATTGATAAATCATTGAACATTGATGCGTAAAATATTACAAACTGTGATAAGGATCTCGATTTCTATAGGTTGTAAATGCACAAATTAAAGTTTCAACTTTCAATCCTTGACATGTCATGTTATATATATAAAAAATCTCACCAAAATTTGTAATAAGTAGTAATTAGATAAAGTTTTTTCCTTATATAATATTTAATCTTTTATGAGATATTCCATCTATCCAATTATATGAGTTAATGGTAAAATAAAATAATTATTTAATCATTTTTAATTATATAGATTAGAACTATCTAATTATTTTTATTAGATTTCCTTTTTGACGGGAGAAAGCTCTACGAGACGCACTCTCGCGCCGCCACGTAGGCAGATTCACTCACGTGCCGCCACACAGGCACCAATGCATCGGTTTTAGTATCTGTATATAGATAGATAGATAGATATATTGCAATCGGAAAAAAAATGGAAACATGTCTCAATATTTACTACAATATAACCGAAAAAAATTAAAAGGGGAATGGATTCAAATCATATTTAAAATAGGAAACAAATATTTTAAATTTTCCATAATGATATTGACCAATAAGAAAAGCTCATTTGAATAAAAAATTCAACTTTAATTGTGAGCGTGACACGTCAGCAAAATGATAGCAGAATTAGTAATATTAATAGATAGATAGATAGATAATAGATATATTGCAATCGGAAAAAAAAAATGGAAACATGTCTCAATATTTACGACAATATAACCGAAAATAAATAAAAAAGGGAATGGATTCAAATCATATTTAAAATAGAAAACAAATATTTTAAAGTTTCCATAATGATATTGACCAATAAGAAAAGCTCATTTGAATAAAAAATTCAACTTTAATTATGAGCGTGACACGTCAGCAAAATGCTAGCAGAATTAGTAATATTAATAGATATTAACATAGTTGTTTTTTAAATGTATTTTCTCATAGTATACTTTTAAAATGTTGATTTGGAAAAATCTTTATAGATTTTTCCCATTAGGACATTTTTAATGATATATATATAAACTTTAGGGGAGAAAAAATAAGTAAAGAAATTTAAATATATATCTTTGCGGTCAAACTAATTAGGTATAAGTATTAATTTCTGCAAGAAAATGGTAGTAATGGTTAGATATTAAAGCAATTACTTTTCTTATTAAAAAAACAAAGAGATTTGGAAAAACTACCTTGATTTAATTTAATAAATGTAGCCAATCATTCTTTTTGGCCCAGATTAATACCACTCCTTACAAGAAGTCAAGGGTTCAAACCTCACTTCTTACACAATTTGTGTATTAGTGGGTGCTCAAGTCTTAATTGGCTGTGCCTGCCTGATGGCTTGCCGCCTGGTTTAATCGGTTCGCGTCCTTTGAAGGCTAGAACCCGAACCCGTTGGACACTAGTCAATAACCTCGGAACACCACGTCAAAAAAAATAATAATAATAATAAAAAATACCTCTAGCTCTATCCTCTTCATGATTTTAAATTTTAACCCAACCAAACATCGGATAATTTCCACCGTTGATTTCTTTATCATCATTACATAGTACTCCCTCCGTTCCAAAATAAATGTCGTTTGTCCTTACATGCACGCTTTTTAAGAAGGTAAAAACACTATAAAATATTATTTTTTTAATCAATCTTTTTTAATAATGTCATACTTGTTAGTCATAAGTATGAACTTATAAAAAAAATTCGTTAAAAAAATAATATTTTATAGAGTTTTTACCTCATTAAGATGCGTGCCGAAAAGTCAAGCGACTTTTATTATGGAACAGAGGGAGTACTAATTAATTGCGTATAAAATTTCCAACACAAAATTTAATTAAACCGGCAAAATCACTTTCAAAACTAGTCTCATTTGAGAGTAATCATTCCCTAACCATCGCAACAATGCACCAATCAATTACAACCCCTTTTTTCCCGGGTCTATAGTCCTGTCGGGCCCGGGCCCGCCCTATGGGCTAGTTGGGCCCATCAGAGGGCCCGACTTGCCAAGCCGAAGCCGCAATCAGGGGGCGGCTATGCCAGCCGAGAGTCAAGCACCCTCCATTCTCCTCCACGCAGTACCCCTCGGCCGAGAACAACGTCAACAGCATGCTGGCTTGCTTGAAAGCGTTCGAGCCCAAGTGCAGCGGCTTGAACCCGGCCCGGCCCAGCCGAGCCCGCCATCTATCCAATTTCTCGTGCCTTTCGACCCGAGATGGCCCCTCGCAACATAATATGTTGCATATCTCTCTTTGCATGTATATCTCGGCTAGGGTTTTCTCGGGCTGGAGCTGGCACGCCTCCAAAGAATCGAACATAGTCGAGTAATAATGCAAAGCCTCGGTGAATCGATCCAAGTACCCGACCCGATTGTGGTTCGCCTCTTGCTCTACCACCGTCAAAATCTTCGGGTTCAATGCCTTTACCCACCCTAGGACCGATTCGATCCCACTGGGCTGACCCGGGCCCGAGCCCGGCCCTAGGAGCCGGTGAAGCTGCAAGATTGAGTTGATCGCGACAGCCTCACCGGGGTCCACGTGGAGCGTCCACGGCTTCACATCTTCAAGACGGGCTGCCGCGACACCGTAGAAGGTAAACCGGACGTTGACGGACCGGGCCAGCTGGCCCAGCTTGAGCCCGACATCGTGGAGAGAGTCTTGGCCGTCCGGGCCCGGAGGCCCGATTCCAGTAACCGTAAGACGTGGAGGCCCGCCAGGCCTGAGGGCCAGGGCCTGGATCAGAGGGGGCCACTGTAGACCGTGCATTATACTGAAATCGATGACGTGGACGCAATCCTGACCGTTGAAGGCCTCGAGGATCGCTTGATTCGCGGTGAAGTGTGCGAACTTCAAGTACGGACAGGCCTCGTAGAAGTGGTGGTAGAGGATCTCGTGCTCGAAGCCGAACCCGGTGGCGGCGGCGGGGGAGCGGTAGAGGCGGCGGGAGAGGGCGTCGATGAAGTAGCCGGCGACCTTGCCCATCCCGCACGCGGTGTTGACGAGCTTCAGGAGGAGCTTCATCTCCTCGAGGAGCGCGGCGGCCAATGGGAGGTCGCCGCGTTGCACGGACTCGGCACACGTCATCAGCAAGTGGACGAGGCGTATTCCGGAGTCCTCCTCGACGTCAGCGTGGACCGAGGTCAACGGGCAGGGGCCGCTGGAGGAGCTCTCCTCAGGGGGATAAGCGATCTGGTCCGTCCACGGGGCGGATCCGGGCGGATGGGGCGGGTTTGGGAGATCGGAGAGGAGGGAATCGATCCAGGAGGATAGATCAGAGGGATTGTAGTGGACGAGGCCGTCGGAGGAGGGGGCGTTGACCATGGCGTTGTCGAGGGTTTCGAGGCGCTGGGCGACTTGACGGAGATCCGATGTACGGACGCGGTAACCTGCCCCGGCTAAGAGGTTGTCGAATTCTGGAGGTCTATGGGGCGGCGACATGGAGGAAGAGGGGGACGTGGTGGACGAGTAGCTGCTGCCGGCGGCGGCGGCTGGCAAGCTGTGAGAGTCCATGATTTGTCTGCAAGGATTCCTACAGTTTCTGGAGAGAGAGAGAGGTTTGAGTGAAGTTTCAAAAGGATTATAATAATGGAAGGAGAGTGGGTAATTATAAGGTGTGGGTGAGACCGTGAAACTCACATGGACCCCGTATTTTTATTTTTTTTTTATTGTGATCCAACTTTTTATTTTTATTTTTTTTAGTCTAAAACTTTTTATTTTTATTAACTACATACGGAGTACGTATTTGTTAAAGTTATTTTCCCCTATCAAATCAATAGTATAAGTATAAAAAAAATTCTCAATTAAGAAAGCCATCATACTAAAAATAAACGATTTTATAAATGTAAATTAAAATTTAGATAATACATTTTAATTAAGGATATATTTTTTCTAATATGAGAATCTTATTCCATGGACCTAAGATTAAAAAAAACGTTAATTAAAATGAAATACTCCGTTGATTTTTCTTTTGAAAAAAAATGACTGGATTTTGACCTAAATTTCGGTCCCTTGTCTACTCAACATTTTGGCGAATTAAAACACTAATTTTTTAGTTAATATTTGGGGCTTTTGCAAAAACTAATCCAAAAATCCGGTTGGATTGCGGGGCTTAACCCCCCCAAAAAAATTTGTAAAGTAACCCTCCTTTACCCGGTTTCTCACAGGTTGCAACCGGTTGGAGAGAGAAAAGTGCGCAACAGTGAGAGAGGACAGATCTGGCAGATTTCGAGGCCAGTGGTGCACGACTCCGACGAAATTGAAGGCAATTGCTAAGGTCGATAGATGCAGCTATGAGTCGAAGGCAGTTATTGATTGATTGTAAGTGAAAATTCTAGGGTTAAGGTTTTGGCATCTCCCTGATTTTCCATCTATTAAACCTAATTTAGGGATACATAAATAGAAATTGTTGATTTGGGGTTTTCATTTCTATAGTGTAAATTAGGGATTTTGATTTTGGAATTTAATGAGGAAGATGAGTCGAAGGCTGGATCGACTAATTTAGGGATACATAAATTAGGGATTTTGATTTCCTTGTTTTAAGGAAAGAAAATTTCGTAAAGAGTCTTTTGCTTGAACTTATATAAGTGTTTGGATTTGTAAATTACCTCCATTAGTCAATTTGTATGTGAATTGTTTCTCTTTGAGAAGCTTTGATTGGTTAGATTCTGAAATCCCCGAGCTTGTGCTTTCAAGCTGTGATCTCATCCCAAAGCTGAAGACTTGGCAGCTGAATATGAGGCATCCCCTCAAGAGCTGCGTTTGTTTAGTGCAGCTGACTAGGTTTTGTTTAATTGGATGCATATAAGATTGGTATGGGTAGTTCGAAAATAGGTGCATATCATATTAATTTTACATGGGACTCATCATATGATTCCATCTTTCCTTGTAACTTCGTTAATCTATCTATATATTTACCTTTTCAAAAAGTGCTTCTTGGTGTCAAGTATGATGCACCTGGAGATGCTTATGCTCCAACTTCGTTACTCTATCTATATATATATAGTTAGCGCATTTTGTACTTATGGGAAATTTGAACATGTCAGCAAATGAAGATGTACATGACATGTAACGCTATTAACATGCCAGGTAATACCTTTTACATGATAGTTGATAGTTTTGACATGACAGTGCGCAATGTGCGTCTTAGTCGACTGACCGGTGCGTTTTTGTGTCACTTACGATGCACTTGAAAATGATTATGCTACATAACGAGTAATTGAGTATGTGGTTCGCGCACTTCGTAATTATGGGAAATTCAAACTTGTCGTTCAAAGACGATGTACATGACATGAATTGCTATTAACATGTCATTCAAATACAATATACATGATACGAGAAATTTTCTTTCCTTAAAACAAGTAAGAAAGTCAAATTCCCCTTCTTTTAAGAAGTTTCTAAAAACTAATCCCCTCTTTGTGATGTTCTTCTGGAACTTGGCTACTTTCCTCTAGCGATTCTAGGAATTCTATGGGGAATACCAAGACTACAACTATGACTCTAAGATCAATTAGATATTTTTTTTTCAAGTAATTCGGTCAGCAAATTGTTCGGTTGAGCTTAAGAAAAAGAATTAAGAAAGATGTTCATCCAATGCTTAAGCAGAAAATCACTCTACAGAATTCAAAAATTCCTCATCAGATAGGGAAAAAAAAAGAACAAACCAAACAAATCCTATATAAAAAACAATTTGATCCATCCGACAACTATAGAATCAATCAATTGATTATGAGTTCTGAATTTCTGATTACATAATATCAAGTCTCTCAAAGATGATTCAAGAAATAACTAAAGATCTTCATCTGATTTCAAAGGAAAATCCCAAACCTTAATTCCATGGCGTTTAAGGGTGCTGAGCCAGATGCACCGACCAAAAAACTGATGGGGTCAGTCCGCTCACTTCGACGGTCATGTCAAGTGACGTAGGTGACATGTCAAAACTATTACCTATCATGTATAACGGATGCAAATTGTTCAGAACTCACAACTCAGAGTAATTTGCTGCTTAAGCATTGGATGAAGATCTTCTTAATTCTTTTTTCTTAAGCTCAACTAAACAACTTGCTGACTGAATTACTCGGAAAGAACATACCTAATTGATCTTAGAGTCATAGTTGTAGTCTTGGTATTCCCCATAGAATTCCTCGAATCGCTAGAGGAAAGTAGCCAAGTTCCAGAAGAACATCACAAAGAGGGGATTAGTCTCAAAAACTTCTTCAATAAGGGATATGATGAAGTCTGAGCGCTCCTCTGCCAAGCGCTTTAAGTATGCTCTTTTCTCGTGTCATGTATATCGTCTTTGAATGACATTTTAATAGTAGTTCATGTCATGTGCATCGTCTTTGAACGACACGTTCGAATTTCCCATAATTACAAAGTGCGTGAACCACATACTCAATTACTCGTTATGTAGCATAATTTACAGCTTACTGTTGTATGAGGAAATCGAGTTCAAAATATAGAAATATAAATCAAACCAGATCTTGCCCACGCAAATAATTACAAGACTCCCTCCCGATGTAGCAAAGAAAGTCAGGATCGATCCTCAAGGAAGCGAGTCAGCGGATCTCAGGCAGCAGGCAAATCTCACGTCGGATTTCGCCTCAGGGAAGCACTCGATATCGACCAGTGTTAGTCAATATCGACCTCTTCAGTCGATTTCTGGAAGCTTTGCAGAATGCAGTCAATATCGGCCAAACTCACCCGATATCGACCTATATGCTCGATATCGACCAGTTCCTGTAGAGACACAAACAAGCAGCGATCTTTCTAGATCGAGAAATCAGCAGTCGATATCATCCAGTGTTGGTCGAAATCGAGTAGGTAACAGTGCGTAAATAAAAGCAAAAGTTCGCAGATTTCGAAATAAACAATGTAAAAGAAGACTTCCAAGATCGGGGTTTGCAACAACGATAAACAAACATGTATAAGGCAAGATAAAGATAAATAATCATGCAATCACATCAAAGGAACAAGCTTTCGTCTTTTCCAACAATTAGACAACTCTTTCAAGAAACCCTAATTGTATCTACCAATTTTATATTTATAATCCAAGTTGTTAACCTGAATTTCTATTGAGTAGGTAATAAACATATAAAAGGCAGTGGATGATCAAAACACAATAAAAGGTCGAATCTTTACCTCAAACACGTTTGGCTATCATCGGGCTCACACCGACCCTAGAAGTGGGTGGACTACTCGCTCTTCATCATAGCAAAAGACATCAATAATAAAAGGAAAATAACTACTTGCATTAAAATAAACCAAAGCTTACAACCGATCGAAGCCAAATTGCTCTCGCTCTCCAACTCCTCTCGGCCTCCACTCTCTCTCTCTCTCTCTCTCTCTCTCTCTCTCTCTCTCTCTCTCTCTCTCTCTCTCTCTCTCTCTCTCTCTTGTCTCTAAGTTGGAATGAATAAAAACTAGCCCCGCGGGCTTTATTTATAGGCCTTAATCCTTGCTAGTCAAGGTAAGGAAACTTTATCTTCTATCTAAGGATATAATTCTACTTGAAAATAATTAAATCTAATTTAGGTAAACAAGATAAATCCTATAGGGTAATTAAATGTTCCACCCTTAGGATAGATAAAAAGATAAAATATCTAAAGTCTTCATGTGCAATGAATCTTCTCTTGGAATATCTTCTCACTCGAAATCAGGATAGGACTCGGAATCGACTTCGTACTCGTCACTGGAAGTTGGTCGATATCGAGTGCTCTGCTAGGCTTCAACTTCTCTTCACTCGATTTCGGCTCTCGCATGAATTTCGACTTGATTGTGGTCGATATCGACCAATATAGGTCGAAATCGACCTGTCTTTGTGTCCTCTTGCAATGTAGAGTCGATCCGGAAATTTCGAATGGAATTTGTCAATATCGACCAAGTCTGATCGATATCGACCACTCCTCAGTTCTCAACATTATGTTCCGTCTTGAAACGCACTTTCCCGAGTCCTCGTTCGTCTGATTGACGCATATGAATATTCATTGAAAAGCTCTTTTCGAGGCCTACAACTCTCATGAAGACATCAAAACTTGATTCAGAATGATGAATGGCGAAACGTGGGCTTTCTTTCAGCTGCACCATCCTTAGCTTCTTCATGAGTTTCCTTTAAGCTCCAAAGTGCGTCCGATTCCTGTGAAATTAAACATAAATTAGTGTAGACTCCATAATTTGGAAAATAAGCATAAACTACATAGATTCTGTACTATTCTCACCCATAATATATAGAATGATAGAATAAGGAGCTGAAATAGATATAAAAACATGGCATAAAACATAGACATCACTTACATATGTCATATGTAAATAAAAATTTTAAAGTAAAAGATTTACAGAAATTTGAAAGATGTACAACTTAGAGCAATAGTAAAAACTTGAAAATCCACTTCTAGTGCAACCCCTAAATTTGACATTGCATCTGCTTTCTTGTTTGCTTGTTTGAGCACCGGCTGAATTGCCACCTTCCAGCCAGAAATGTTGAGCAGGGATCGACATTACAGCACCAAATTATGATGAGTAAACGGAGCTGATGTGCATATGGTTATCTTGAATCTCATTCAGAACTGAAAGCAAAGTTGTAGGCTTCACACTTGATAATATTTCCCTTGACAAGCTCAAGATCAGTTAATGTAAGGAACTGTGCAGTAAGATGTCATTTGCATCTGTTAAGATTTAACAACACAAAGATAAAAGTGCAAATTTTGACAAGACATGAAACTAAATCTAAAAATTGATCGACTTGAGCGAGTTATCAAGATCAGTTAATGTAAGGAAGTCTGGTTCCATTATTCTAACCTATGCATAGTACATCACAAACAAGGACCAGTTAACATAATCAGCAAAATACAAATTATATAGCATCCTCAACTTTGTTCTTACACTTGATGCGTAAGAACCTGGATATTGTTGTCCATCATTATTCATAACGTTCAAAGAGCTTGAGACTACATCAACTATCCATGATTTCAATTATGATCATGTCATTATTTTTAAAAACCCCTGAATTCTTATGGTAAAAATCCTAGCCAATGTAATTTTGGTGCTGTTGTCATACAAAAGGGAGGTAATAGTGCTCAGTTTTGATAGAGAATTGCATATTTTCTTCCAAAAACCACCAAAGATTGAATGATCTATTTACCTGTCACTCATACTGAATTTACATGTCACCCATACCGGATTGACATGACACATAATATATTTTACTTGACACTGGAATTGTTTTACTTGACACGTGGATTGTTTTATTTAACACGTGAATCGTTTACTTGACAAATGTCTCATGCTAACCTTTGTATCCATTAAAACAGCAAGGTGTTGGACAAGCTTCACATAAGCTGATGCCAAACCATCCAAAGCATCCCCGAAATCTGTCACATCATCGGAAAAACACATCCTCCTCTGATCTAGTCGACTGATTCGATCCACTGCTAACCCCACTGAAACTCCTGCTGCTAACAGCCTCTTCCATCTCTGATGCCTTCTCCATTGTTTCCAAACCTACCAAAAATAACTTCCCACAAATCAAGGCCTAGAAATTCAAAATACACTAACAAGAATGACTAAAAAAACAAACAAACAAGAAATTGCAGATCACAAACCATTACTTAGGGTTTTGCTGTCATTATTAGACAAATGCTCATCATCAGAACCTGGTGGCATAGTAATTTCTTTTTCAAAGTAGTTTATCTATTTTACATTGGCTTTTATCAATTCAAAGTAGTTCCTATAGCTACAAAGGTACACTGATTTTACATTGGCTTTTATCTACCCAATTGCAATCTTTGACAATATTTCACCTGTCAAGTATCATTTATCTATTTCATTGGCTTCTCTTAATGAAATTCAACTAAGCTTTACATTCTACATTCCTACCCTTCCACCATGATCTAATCATTGAGCATTCCTCTATTCAGATCAATCATCAAACCCAATTGCAATTCAAACCGCACAACGATAAATCCAATTCGAGAAACAATAGGTCAGAGACCTTACCAGCAGAAATTGGGGCAAGCTTGAGGGCTGCGAGGGCGAGCGATGGGGATCCAGATTCTCCCAAGAGAGCAGCTTTAAAATACTCGCTGCCTGCGCCTCCAAGCCACGGATCTCCGACGATAATAGCCAACAACAGAAGGAACGAACCCCGTTGCTTTCAATCAACTATAGAGATCGAACGAGATGCCTTTGCCTGCGCCTCGCCTCGAGCAATCCACCATCGAGGGAGATGCTTCCCCCTACACCTTCCCTCGATCCCCCTCCTTCTCCCTCCTTTCTCGCCCGCCTCCGATCCCCTTCTAGTAGCATGCGCCTCGCCTCGAGGGAGATGCCTCTGTCTGCGTCTCGCCTCGAGCAATTGACCGTCGAGGGAGATGCCTCCACCTGCCCCCGTCTCCGATCCCCTTCCTTCTCTCTTCCCTTTCTCTCCTTTGCAACGGGCTACTGGGTACACAGGTTACCGGGTACACGGTTTTCTGCAAAAATTTTCCGGATCGAGTTAACCTCGCAATATATCCGGATATTTGGGTTAGATTGTGCATTTCCCTCTTAATATTTTGGTCGGATTTTGAAATAAAATATACTAACTCTGTTTTAAAATACATGGATTTTTAGCAATTTGCATAAAATTTAATAAAATACTTCACTTTTTTAAAAAATCATCATTCCACTGATTTGTTTCTAAATTTTATTATTTTTTAATACTCACTACTCATTTAACCAATCAAAATCTTTTAAAAAGTCACTAATACACCGATCAATACAAATACTTACAATTTCCTATCTAGAAAATATAAATGACCATCTAAAAACTCATTTATTTTGGAACGGATGGAGTATTATTTTTAATTAATACTATCTCATTATTTAGGTCATTTGACTTTTTTATACGTTTTTTAATGTGTTAAAAAATCTATCAAATATAAACTTTTTAAAAATAATTTCTAACTTATTAATAAGTTTGAAATTAAATATTAATTTCATAGTCATATCTTATACTCCCTCCGTTAATTAAAACATATCGTTTCAAACATTTGCACATTTTTTAAGAAAATAAATAAAACCAAACAAAAATACATTTATACCCATAATTATTACTTTACTTTTTCACTTTATTGAAAACTAAAGTTAACAAATCTCTAATCATGATAAGGATAATTTTGAAAAGTGAACACCAAAATTCCTAAAATGACATGTTTTTCTTAATACAGTAAGATTTTACTCCTAAAATGATATATTTTTCTTAACGGATGGATTAACTTTTAATGAAAAAATTTGGTCATTTGAGACCTTATTTTTTGCTCCTTGTCCATTTTCATTAAGGAGTTAAGTGATTGTCCCAAATTGATAATTTTGCCCTTCCTTCTTATTTTCCTTAATTCTCATTTTTTAATTTGACCATTGACCGGTCAAGGACAATGACTTTTGGTGACACATGTGTGGCGACATAAAAAAAATTTGGTGACAACTTCGTTTTTAGAGTTTTTTTATGGGGTCACTGTCACCACCCTTATCAATGGTGACATGAAAATTTTTTGATGACAACTTCGTTTCAAGAGTTTTTTTTACGGGGTCACTTTCACCACCCTTAACAATGGTGACACATGTGTGGTGACATGAATTTTTTTTATGACAACTTCGTTTCAAGAGTTTTTTTAACGGGGTCACTGTCACCACTCTTATTAGTGGTGACCCATGTGTGGTAGGGGTGATATTCGAGCCGAACGAGCCGAGCTTGACATGTTCAAGCTTTGGTCGAACGGGAAACGAGCTGAGCCGAGCCGAGCTCGAGCCCAAAAATTATTCGAGCTTTTTTTGGCGCTCAAGCTCGGCTCGCGAGCCCAAGGTGAAACTCGAACTCGGCTTGTTAAAGCTCGAACAAGCTGAACGAAGGAGTCTGAGCTCGTTTGAGCTCGTTAGTTGGGCTCGTTCGGATCGGTTTTTATCTGAAAGGCTAAATTTTTCAATCACCCTAACTAAGCTACACAAATTTCTAATCAAGCAACAATCCTTCAATTTCAAGCTGTACAAATTTACAATCAAGCAAAATTCTTCAATTTCAAGCTGTACAAATTTACAATCACCATAAAAATTAATTAAGCTGTACAGATCTAAAACTAGCAAAATTTTCCAATCTTTATTCTCCCGCAGCTGTACAAACTTCAAGCTACAAAAATTTTCAAATCTCTATTATCTGGTACTCTCGCAGCTGTGCAAATTTCAGGGAAATCTGGAAATACATGGTACAAAGAAGAGGAAAAAGGAGGGAGTAAGAGGAAAAAAGCTTACTGTGTTGCTGGAAGAAGGTCGACGCCGCATGAGGGAAGGAAAGAGGAACGACTAAGTGAAGGAGTGACTGGGGGAAAGAGAAAGACACAGCCGGCGCCGCTTGAGTAGTAGGAAATGAACAGCAATGATTAACGAAAGAGGAACGACGGAGGGAAGGAATGATGTAGAGAGATTCAGATCTGAGATCACACGACTTCCATGGACACTAGATCTGAGCATGAGGGTGACCGGAGCAACGGGATCTAGGCGAGAGCTTCAAATCTGGGCAGGAGAAGGGATAAATCCGGTGGTGGGGAGCTTCAGATCTGGGCAGGAGAAGACACAAACCAGATGTGGTACAATGGAGGCTCGGAGGGACGATGAAATCCAGTGATGGGGGAGCAATATGTGGGAGGAGCGGCGATGAGGGTGAAATCTGAAGGGAGTAAGAGAAAGATGGAGTCAAGGTTGGGGAGAGGAGGATATGAAGCGACGTTTAAGTGGAAAAAGACGGAGACTCTCAAGTCTGAGAGAAAGAAAGACTCACAAAGTCTCAAGTGGAAAAAGCGAACGCCTCTCAAGCCTCAAAAAACCCTAGGGGTATTTATGTAATTTCAACACCTAAGCGAGCTTTCAAGCTCGACTCGAGCTCAGCTCGGGCTCGGTTCGAGCCTAAAATATTGTTCAAGCTCGGCTTGTTTTACTTATTCGAACGAGTTGAGCTCGAGCTTTTTCGAGCCGAGCCCGCGCTGTTCGGCTCAGATAACAGCCCTAATGTATGGTCATATGATTTTTTTTTATGACAGCTTCATTTCAAGAGTTTTTTATATGGGGTCATTGTCACCACTTTTATCAGTGGTGACACATGTGTGGTGACATGAAAATTTTTTGATGACAGCTTCGTTTCAAGAGTTTTTTTTACGGGGTCACTATCATGACCCTTATCGGTGGTGACATGAAAAAAAATTTATGACACCTTTGTTTCAAGAGTTTTTTTTTTTACGGAGTTACGAAATTTTTTTGATTAAGGCTTCATTTCAAGAGTTTATTTTTTTACGGGGTCACTGTCACCACGCTTATCAGTGGTGGCACATATATGGTGATATGAAATTTTTTTGGTGACAGCTACGTTTTTAGTTTTTTAGTTTTTTTTAGGGGTTGCTGTCACCACCCTTATTTGTGGTGACACTTATCAATTGTGACACGTGTGTGGTGACATGGAAATTTTTTGATGACACCTTCGTTTCAAGATTTTTTTTTACGGGGTCATTATCACCACACTTATCAATGGTGACACATGTGTGGTGACAGCTTCATTTTAAGAGTTTTTATTTTTACGAGGTCATTGTCTCCGACAAAAAATGTATTCCCAATCATTTCTTTCTTTCTGGGTTCCACACCAAACCATTTTTTATTTCTCCCGTTCTCGCCGGAGAGAGCTTTAGCTCACCTTCGTCCACTTTCCCGGCAAAATCAGATTCTGAAATCTCTCTACAATGCAATAGGGCGATTTCGGCTCATCCTACTATCCTTACCCCCAATCAAACCTTACTCCGATTGATCACCAGCAACCACCGCCTGCTCCTCCTTCCTCCGCCCCGTCATACGCCTCCACACCTCCGTTCTCATCCATCACCTATGATTACTCTCCCTATCCCCACAACTACCCTCCATTCCTCTACAATTCGGATCCCCTCCCCACCGCACCATCGTCGTATCCTCAACCGTCGCCGCCACAAAAACCGTTGGTTTCTCATTATGTTCCGCCTCCCCGGGGGACTGATTCTCTAGGATTCTACCCCCCACAATCCGACCAGCAACAACCACCACCTCCAGTGCACTATCCTCCCTACAATCCACCTCAATCGGCGTCGAATAATCCCCCTCCGCCATCGAATTCCTACCCTGGACATGATTCGAGCTTCAATACTTCACTTTATCCATCCAATTCCATCAATTCAATTAATTAGAAAAAAAAAGCGGAAGAGAGAGAAGAGGAGAGAGAAAAGGATGTGGGTTCTCAAATCTGGAGAACGAAGGTTTGAAATGTCCTTGTTTTCTCAGATCTGGAAAAAGCCGAAGAAAAGGGAAAGATTAAAAGGGAGGGTAAAAGTTGTATTATGAAAAAAATTTCGACAAATGCTAACAAATCCAAACACACAAGACAAGTGTTAAATGGGTTAATGGAAAAGACATTTGGATCAAATATCTTCTTTTTTAATTAGTAACCCATGTCCATATGCGGAGCTAGGGAGGGCAAGGGGGAGCATATGCCCCTCCTTTCATCCGGCGAGTTACCTATACTTGTTCTACTCGTCGATAGCTTCGTTTTGATATATTATAAGCCTTAATCCGATAACCGAGTAAAAAGTTATGAACATTTGAAAATTTAACTCAAATTAATTACTTGAAATGTCTTTTAATAAATCATAATGCTTTTATATTTTACTTAACTTGATATTTTAACAATATAATTCAGCCCAAGAGCATCAAAACTAGAGGTTATATTACTAAATTCAACCATCAAATAAGAAATTATGCAAGTTTCAAATTTTTATATCTTGTTAAACGTTTTTCTATGCTAAGAAAACAACAAATTACGGGTATGTTTGGCAAAAGCAAGTAGCTTTTCGGAGCTTATGGTTTTGATATTCTATAGTCTTAAATGAAATAAATATAAGATTTTAGTTTAATTAGCTTTTGAAATCTAAGCTTTTCAACAACTATTCACCCAAGCTTTTCGGAGCTTTTGTTTTTTTATTCACAATTTTTCAACAGCTACCATAACAACTAGGTTTACCAAACACTATACTAGCTTATTAACATATATTTAACTCAAATAATCCAACAGCTTCAGCTACCCAACAGTTTCAGCTTCTCCAACAGCTACCATTTTACCAAACACACCCCATATTGAATCATAAGATTTCAAATGGTGTCTTTAGAGAAAAATAATGTCGTTCATCGTTTTATCCGTTTAAAGAGAAAATATATACAACAATTAATGACACGATGTTAAACTAAAATATTATCGTTTTGAACTAAACACTGTAGTTTTGAGCACAAATGTCATTGTTTGAACTAAAAAAATGTTGTTTTGAACAAAAATATCGTCGTTTAAACTAAAATATCATGGCTTTGATATGTTAAACTTAGAAAAAAAAATCTATTGAAAATGAATTGAACAATTTATACAAAATTACGCTCCCCTTTAATAAGTTTCTGGCTTCGTCCCTACCCATGTCACACCGTATTTATATCTAGTGATAGGGTGTGATTAATACTCCATACTGCCTTCTAGAGTTCCGTCACCCCTTAACAAAAATTTGTGGCCGGTTTCATCACTATGTTTATAATTTATGATTTCATCACTATAAAAGTCTAATATAATTACGAGAGATTGGAAAAGAAAGAAAACGAAGACTGAGAAAAATGGGTAAACGATTAGACGGAGCCCCACAATTTGGTCGAACCAAATCACAAACATTAAATAATATTTATAGGGATAACCTTTTTTTTACATATATAAATAAATAAATATAGATAGATAGATAGATTAGACCCCGAAATTTGTTAAGGTGGGCACAACTTTTTTTGGATAATGTTTATATTAGTTTTTATTAGAAATATTTATTAAAAAAATATATGAAAATAATATTTTAAATTTATAAGAAAAATTATAATTATTTAATTGTAAAATACCAAATAAATTATAAGAATTTTAAAATAATGGAAAATTAATTGAGAAAAAAAAATGAAAATATGCGCCTAGTGGAATTTGAACCGGGGTTGATTGAATACTATTTAAAATGGGGTGGACTTAACCACTAAGTCACTAAAGATACTTGTATTTTATTTTTTAATTTTTTTACATAAGACATATATTCTTATATTTTTTTCGGGATCGGGGTGGACGACGGCCCGGTGTCGTCCTTGGATCCGCCCATATAGATAGATAGATAGATAGATAAACATTTATCATTATAATAGAGGTAGAAGAAATTCAAACTCTAATTTATTGGTTAACTAGGGTGGCAGACCCGTGCTACGCACGGGACATGTATTTGCTTTATTTTTTTTATCAATTATATGAGTGTGATATATCCATAAAAAATTTAAAATTTAGTTTATTTATTTAGAATATGGAGTCGTTAAAGGCTAAATGAGATATTTCTATTTTTAAAACTATTTCATATAATACAACTGAGCATATTAATTTATTTAATTTTTAATTTTCTAATAAATTTATTTACTTGTTATTTTTCAAAAAAATTACCTATTAATTAATTTTAATTTTAATTTTTCAAAAAATTACCTATTGATGTTATGGATTTATGAATAAGTAATATGAAAGTACAAATATTTCATGGAATGTTGTTAAGCCTCTTACTCCTGTTGGCAAGATGATCAAGAGTTTGATATTATCCTGTGGTGGCCGGTCTGTATGAAAGGAATGGGTGATGAAAGGAAGTAGAGTTCAGAGAGAGGGATTTAGGAGAGAGAGATAGATTGTTTGATTGATTCTGAATATCCCAAATCAGATACAACTTGTCCTACTTGTAGTTACAACCGACTCACTTTACAATCCCTATTAACAACGGATCCCTCAATTACAGACTAATTGCATTTGCACCCTTTTCTATATAGTATTCGTACATATCCACATTGCAGTTACTTGTAATTTTCTTTAAATTGAAAAAATACAATGAATATAAATATTCCAATTAACAATCGCATTTGGAAGAATAACATATATGCACGTACCTCCATGTGTGTGTGTATATATAATGGTTTGAAAGTCATTAAAAAAAAAGATAAACTAACATATATGTACACATTTAATACTTGATTATGAAAAAGAAAACTAACTTAATTTCGTACAAAACATTTTTATTCTTAAATAATACACACTTTATAATATCATTTATTTTCTACTACTTTCCTCCAAATTGAATAGATAATGTACAATCATTCGACATACCCAAAATCAGCCAAATTAAGGATTTTTGTTTTCTAGATATAAAAGCATTTGTGCATTATGTGGCTACCTATTGAAACCCCCATAAATTAAGATAAATCGATTGTGTAATTGAAAAAATATTTTAGAGAACTAACAAAAATACCTTTAATTACCAAATTAAGACCTCTAGAATTCTTGGTAGGTCAATTGAGAATATTGCTTAAAATAAGTTAACCTTAACTACTCAAGCTGATAAAAATTTTAATAATTGGGAAACACTTTTTTTTTTCCAAATTTGTATAAAGTTGAAAAAAAAATTATAAAGTTGATAAAAATAAGTGTTTCTTTAGGGGTTATTACCTCCTTGGTCGTTCAACACCGACACTCTTTACCTGCTTATGAGTTCATAGTCCAAGACTTTACTAATCAAGCTGCATTATATACGCATCACCAATACATCGCAAGATTCATCATGACAGGAGCTTTTGCCCATGGAGCTATCCTTTTAATTCGAGATGTATAGGGTGTATATATAATTTACTTATTTTAATAGTTGATTTACTTAAAATTATTTATATGCGAGTAATTAAAAATAATAACCAAATGAGAATAAAATATTTTGATGTTCTCAAATAATTTGCTCGAAAGTCATTTTTAGTACCTCACTATGGCATCCAAGCTCAACTTCCGCATCTAATATTTTATCGGCTGCTTCATCGATCAATCTCCTTCCTGCAATATATTAATACTATCAATATTCTACTTTAAGTAAATTATACTGTATAAATTAAATTAGATTTTGAAAAAAAAAACAAAGTTAATCATTCCTAATTCATTAGATCGGTAATTAACATTGAAATATAATGAAGTAAAAAAAGCAATACACATGAAAACAAATTTCACATCCACACAAATATTAGCAATATTATTTTTTTCAACCGTGGGGATGGGAGGACTTACCTTGAGATGTTGTAGGTAGATTAATTCTCTCACGATCTCCAGTGCAGTGAGAGGTACAACGTAACTTGTATATCACCTTTGATTAGGTATATACAGCACAAAAACATAGATTTATTGGTACCATCTTAATATATTTTGGCGTTACATTTTAGTCTTATTTAATTAATCACTTTAATTGTGTCACTTTAATTGAGTCTGTTACAAATTGTGCTTAATTGCGTTGTGTCAGTTACAAATTGTGTCTTATTTATTAATAATATTATTGTTTGTGACTTTTAAAAAAGTTAGTTCAAGATTATTCGACCAAAGAGATTCTGTAGATTAAGATAATAAATGTGCCTAAATATAATTTTTTTTATATAATTATCTCTTCAACACATATACATGTTTTTAGTTTATGTATGAAAAAAGGAGGAAAAAGTTAATGATCGATCGAAATAGTGAAGGATATTTAAAAAAAGAATGAAAAGTAAAGCTATTGAAATTTAAACCTTATTCATTGGATATTCAAAAGTTGATCCGATTAGAGATGGCAAAGAAATTCCTGTAGATTATCGTACTTCCAAAAATAACCCAGAAAGTGGAGAAAAAAAAATAAAGGGAACATGCAAATAATGAGATTCGAACTCTAGATCATTGGGCTCCCTATAACATTGATAACCATTAAGCTAAGTAAGTTTTTGTGATACAAAATGAAAAGATGTGATCTAATAGTGAAAACTTTAAAGGTGTAAATGATGGCAATACATTGCCCATGAACACAACTTTTAAGGTTTACTAGGTAGCATGCCCGTGCTTACGCATGGGACGATATTAAAATAATGAGTTCTTAATAATACAAATAAGAGTCTTTCAAGGTCAAAAAGAAATTAGCAAAAGAGTCGCCTTATTTAAGTGGAATTCTTTGTAGAATGCTATTTCGAATGATAAAATGAAGTTCTTCATTAAATCTCCGTAACTTTAATTTTTAGTGCGCATTTCGAATGAGTATTATTTTTGAATGAATTTTTTGTATAATTATATACTTATTACTAACAAGTATGAAATTATTTAAATATTCGATTAAAAAATTATATTTTATAAAGTTTTTACCTTTTAAAAAGCGGATACCAAAGTCGAAACGACATTAAATACGAAACGGAGGGCATGATAAAATGAAGCATATACTCCGTATATAATATTGGGAGTAAAAAAGTAGTATTCAAATAAATAAATAGAAAAAGAAAAAAGGGGGAAAGGCAAGGGAAATTGTAATTGAAAGACACGTCATGTTACAAAAAGTGAAAAAGGGACACGTGGCCAAAAAGAAAAAAAATTACAGCAAAAGAAAGAAAAAATAAAGAAGAAAAAGGCACAGCAAAGCAAAGGAAAGAAATGCACAGATTGTGGTGAAAAACAAATCCAAATCCACATTCGTTTGAAATGGTTTTTTGTCAATTGATTCTGCCTTCACCTTCGTACTCCATTACCATCACCATCTAGTATAGGTCCGCCATTTTTTTTTTTACCGAATTTCTCCCAAATCTCTTGCTAAACCCATGCCCAGTTGTGAAACATCTGCTCCCGGCCTTCCTGTTGTCCACGATTCACCTGCAGTCCAAGGTATCCTCCAGTTACTAATTCTTCATTGATGTTTCTTAATTTTTTGTAAAAAGGAAAGGCTTAGAAGAAGATGATACAGTGGAATTGAGTTTTGCCCTCACCAGCTCGCAGTTGAACTTGATTTTGTGTTGGGGCTATAATATTTGCAGCTGTGTTGTTTTCATTACCATCTCTGTATAAATGGATGAAGCAAGGAGTTGACTGAGAAAGTCTTCACCTTTTTCTTTTATTAGGAAAAAAGGAGCAACTCAAAATATGAGATAGCTTGCAACTTTGCAAGTAGGAAACATGAAAATTGTAGATTAATTTCATTTTTGTATGTGCACTTAAAAAAATTTCTATTCCATTTCCAATTCATTCTTCGTGGTGGGTTAGACACACATGCAATTAATTGTGACCATCATTTATCAATACAAATAAAATTGAGAAACATTTATATGTAGTAATTTGAAATGGTGGTTTGAAAGGAAGAAATTTTGGAAAAAAGTGTGGATGAAATGAGATATGAAAGGGTAAAAGTGGAGGGGTGGGGAGGAATAAGAAGGAACGGAAAGAGAAATGAAATACCAGTATCATGAAAGGCATCTTCAATATCCCTTATGATTTGTGGCTTCAAACTGAACTCATCATTTGGTCTGATGGTTTGAAGGCATTTTTTGTGGGGCTGTTTGTATTGCTATCTGATCCTCTCATAACACCCCCCAAAATCATCATGAAATTGATCACCAACCACCGGCAACCTACTGTTGTGGAATCGGGGCCAAGCGCGACACCAAAATGCTTCAACAAATCTAGTCAAGATCCACCGAACTGCGCCAAACCTTTCACTTAATCATGTATTAATTGGAAGGCAATTGACACATTTAGAGGTTTAGAGGTAAATAAGTTAAATTAAATCAAAATTTGGGAGATGTTACCTGTGTTGGAATGCCCAATGTGTTGAAATTTTTGTCTTTCTTTTTGCTGGTGGTCATTGAATTGTTTCACACAGCTTGGCTCAACTCTTGTTTTGTTTTGCTTGTGATTCCTGTTTGTAGGTGTGAGAAGGGACTGGGTTTTGATTGATAAATGATAATCTACTTTCATGACTAATTTTTTCTTCCTTTTGGCTAATCCATTTGAAGCCGTGAACTCCACATCCATGTTTGTGCTTTGATTGTGAATGGGAGATTAACCCCCTTTTATATATATATGAAGAAAGTGGATGAACATTGTGTCATTGTGTCAATGAAACGGTTGTACATAATAAATTTTGAGACGACTGTACATTGTGTAACTGACTAATCAATTGCCCAAATTAAACGGCTAATCAATTTGAATGACAAAAAATTAACTGGCTAGTTTGTGAAGTAAGTAACGGCTGATCAATTTGAACAGCAAATGAAACGACTAATTTGTGAATCAAGTTAAACGGCTAAAAGTCACCAAAAAAAAAAAAGTTAAACGGCTAATAAATTGCCCAAATGGCTGAACACAATTTTGTGAAAAAAATAAATTGGATACACATTATATTATAGATATATATAGATATAGATAGTACTTAATACTGTACGTGTTATTATAATGGGTTGAGCTAGTACGACTTGATTTTATAGGACCAATTTTAATACAAGTTGGGTACATGTCTGATCAATTTCAAATATACAGGTATAGTTATACTACGGAGTAGTAATATTTAATGACTTCAAACTCCGTGCTTGTTTGATAACAATTGAAAACCTAGAAAGTTCAGTATATTTAAAATATTTTGCATTTAAATACATTTTTTTATTACATAAAAACTCATAAAGATCGCCTTTTCCCATTTGTAAGTCTTCTTTTTATTAAATTCATTATTTATTTCTAGGGGTGTTATTCGAGTCGAACGAGTCGAGCTTGGCATGTTCAAGCTTGGTTCGTTTGTTATAAGAGTTCGAGCCGAGCCGAATCTAATTTTTAACGATCTTCTTATTTTGTTCGAGCTTGACTTGTTTAGGAAATGAACGAGCTCGAGCCGAGCTTTTTTTTCGAGCGTTAAGTAGTTCTACTTGGTTATAATATGGTTGCAACCGGTAGCAGGTCATGAGGGGAGAGACTGGACATTGTGGGTTCGACAGTTGGATAGGTGAGAGAGAGACAGAGAGAGACGGAAAAGGGAAGAAAAGACAGAGAAAGAGAGAGTTAGGAAGGAGTGAAAAGGGATTTGTGTGTGTGTGAGAGAGAGCAATTGGAAGGGGGGCTACATTAAAGGTGGGGGCCAAATTTCCCACATAGCGATGGCGCCAAAACAGAAGAAGGGGAAAGAGGAGGGAGGAGGGGGAGGGTGTATAAGCATTGAAGAAATTTTGCAGCAAATCATTAGTCCCCATTAATGCACTTCAGAGGAAGTTTAACTTGAGAAAAGAGAAGGGTCGGCGGGGCATTTGAAGAAAGACGGTTGGTGTCCAATTATGTGGGGGTCTATATAAGGAGATTAGAGAAATGATGGGCGTCACATTTAATCACACTTTCTGGGAGAATTAAATCTGAAGAAAGAGAGAGAAGTCATTGAAGAAGAAGCAAGTGGGTCTGGGTTCATTAAAAGGTTGCAATGTAAGCAGCTACTTTTCACTGGACAGTTATAGCCGATCCACATGACACGTATTGGAAGTTACTGGACATTCCTCTAATCGGATATAAAATGGGTAAGTGTTGTTTTTATGTAATTATTGTTGTAAAATTGATTTTATGTCTCCCTATGTAATGCAACAGGGGAAAAATCATCTGTTTGTATCACTGTATTATTTGGAGGATGGTGGGCATGTGAAGGCGGAAATTGGGTCTTCAAGGGGTCAAGGAGTCAGAAGGTCGTGCTGGTGGACGAAAGGATTGACTATGCCAATCTGAAGAAACAACTGATGGACAAGTTTAATGTCGATGGGAGGAGGCATGATGTGGAGCTCACATATGTAAAGCCCAAGAAGAAAGGGTTCAGGCCGTTTGCTATTGGGGATGACGAAGACTTGCGTGTCTACAAGTTTGTAAACGGGGTGTCTAGAGAAAGAAACTGGCCTATCGACCTCAATGTTTCTCTGCGACGCAAGGTTGGTGGAGACGTGGCAAAGACACAAGGATCGACAACGGATGACTCAGACGACAGTGGATTGTATCCTGCATGGGTGGAGGATGTTGTAGTGGCGTTAACTGGGTCGCCCGTGACCCAAGAAGATCACCCACAAACGGACACCCCCCCCCCCCCTTGGGGCTTGATGAAGAAGACAAAGATTTGGGAGCACAAATTGTCTAGGTAAACCAAACAGATGACAAGTTCGAAACAACATGTGTCCAGTTAACCCAAACAACCGTCCAGTTACAAGAAACTTCTGACCAGTTAGGGATAAGTGAGGAGTTGGAGTTAGAGTTTGCGAAGAGGGCAAAGAATTCCAACGCAGTTAAACGTGTGAAGCAGGTCATTTATGTCAGCAGTGACCTGGAAAATGAAGCCATTGACCTCGGTAGCTCCTGTGACGAGGATGATGCAAGCCCAAAAGTGGTTAAACCTGAGCACGGTAGTTCTTGTCCGACGAAGTCTTGGTCATGGGATTATGAGGCGGAGCGAGCGGCGAGGGAAGTTGAGGAAGCATACGAAAGAGGAAAATGGAAGTCGGGAGCTTTTCCGAAACCTGGTGAAAGTGAACCAATTGTGGCGGTGAACACATTGGATCCCCTACAGTGTTGTGTTAAGCTCCGAGAGGGACAAGTGTTTCGGAGCAAGGAGGAGGTGCAGGAAATAATAACGTGGGCGGGTCTATCTCGATGCTTCACGACGAAGCTGAAGAAGTCTACGACGATCTTGTATGTTGCAGTGTGCGCTGCTTCCAAGTGCAAGTGGTCATGTCGGGCTTCAACTTACAAGGAATCACGGTTATGGATGATCCGGAAGCTTGTGGACGAGCACACGTGCGGGCTGAATGAGGTGGTCACACAAAAGCGCAGTGCGACATACACGCAACTAGGGTAGCGACTTGTCGACAAGTATGTAAGGCTTATCGTAAGGCTTAACTGGACTCTTTCCCCAATTAAATTAGACACCTAACGATATACACTGGACATACGTAGGTAGTAACTGGCCACACCACAATTTTAACTTGACACATGTGTTTGGTTGAAGCTTGGCCTAGTCATAACTTGTTTGTGAATGGGCATGTGCAGTTTCGCAAGGTCAAAGAAGCCCCTGGTTCCGGAGCAAGTGCAGTCCCCGATGAAGCCGCAATTGGGGGTCACATGCAGCTACTGGAAGGGGTGCCGAGCCCGGTTGAGTGTGAGAGACAACGTGTACGAAACGGACGAGGAAAGCTATCGGAGAATGTACTCATACATGTACATGCTGGAGTAAGCCAACCCTGGGACGTACACCAGGATAGAACGCGACACGAAGAGGCGATTCAAGTATACGTTTGTGAGTCTTGGAGTGTGGCGAAGGGCTATCCCCCACCTACGAAAGGTCAGTCCTTCCTGGACTCCAGTGCATACTTGAATCTTAATTCTGTAATTGTAACACAAGGGAGACCATTTTCGTACGTAAAGGACATCATTAACCAAGAAACATGACGCTCATTCACTTGAAACATGGCAGTGACAATAAAGACACATGACTGCAGTTCGATTGTACAGGACACCACTAACGACTCTAGTTGTTTCCTGTCCAGGTCATATCAGTGGACGTGGGGTTCTTGAAGGGGAATTTTCGAGGGTGCCTGCTATTTGCTACCGACAAGACGCTGACCACCACATATACCTTGTTGCCTTTGCCATGGTGGACGGCGAGAATGATGGGTCTTGGGGGTTCTTCTTCAGGCACATGTTGTGTGTCATTGAAGACACGACTGATCTGGTGTGGGTATCTGACCGCCACAACATCATTCTGAAGGGTATACGGGATAGCTACGTATTCGCGAAGCACGGCATATGCACAAACAAGGTACTTGTGGATGCAAGACCAATTCATGACGATGTGTAAAGCCTGATACTTGAGAGGCCAATGAGTCGACAGGGGAAAACCGTCTAAACATACAGTACAAATAGAGAACAGACGCAACGAAACAAACCCTACAACAAGACGACCTAAACAGAACTACTCGTATAAGTTGATGGTGTCGGCGAAGAACGAAGTCAAGCACCACCGAACAGTAGCACCGTGGGCCAGCGATACTGCAGAAATCTATCTCCTGTGGGTCGTGCAGACGAAACTCCAAGGAAGCTCCTTCTCAGATACGGAGTTGCCCTGAAAGCACCATCGACTCCAGCCAGTCCCGATTTCGGACTCCACGACCCAACCAAGCAACAGAACTTTCAGCGACGCCGAATGCAGAGCCACACACTACTCGATCAAAAACGCCAATAACGTTGGTTAACAAACTAATTATTCATCCAACTTCTTCTATATATATATATTTTGTCATTTTATTCTTCTACTAGTTAATTTAGAGAAGATTCTATTTACTGGTGTTTTTATTTGAATAAAGTTGGGAAATGGGTATTGTAATATTGTATATATTATGTGTAGGTGGTAGTGAGTCACATGTAATGGGATAACACAAAAATAATGCAACTATAGGGTGGTACAAAATTAAGACCTCTATGCCTACCTTTCACCAATTTATGTATCCTCTGCAAGCCTGCAACTATATACTACTACTATAGTTTTGGGGAATAATAATGCAACTAGGCTCCACTTCCTTCTATCCTTCCTATATGCATGTTTACCAATTTATTTAGCGAGAAATTCGTGTTCGACTTAATTTTCATTTTCATTTTTTTTATTAAATAATATATGTGAAACTCCCTTACAAAAGAAGATTAATTTATCATCGTGATTATTCCATCAAAAATTAAAAAATTTGACTTTATATCATATGTGAAGAAGCAAGTAGGTAAAGTAAATAACAACAATATAAAATTATAAATATTTTAGAAGGGGGTTTGAATACTTGAATAGAGTATAGGAGATTTTCGTAAACTTTCTGTAGACGCAATTTCAAGGGTTTTGAAACTGATCTCAAGGCCTTGAACTGGGCTTTAAGAGTCTTGAGATAACTCCAGTAATCTATTTTGCTACGAAAATAAAATGTTAATTATAAGTGCGGAAATAAAATATAATGAACACATGAATTGTTAATGAAGTTCAGCTCTAAACCAGCCTACGTCTCTGCCTAGAGTTATCCAATCCGTAGGATTCAAAACACTATTATTTCACTTCCTATAGATCCTAGATACAACTGAGAAGATCTTTCATTCTTCTAAACACTCGAAGTCTCACCCACCTTTATCTATTCAACTCATATCCCTTAGCGTCCTAGATACAATTTAGAAGAACAACACTTCTCGTAGCCTCACTCGCTACTATCTAGTCAACCCAAAACGCTCGTGAAATAATATCTCTAACCACACCAACGTGTGTATACGTTTGAGTATAGGGATACTCTTATTATAACAAGAATGATTTATCATATAACGCTCGTGATTTTTCTTCTCTCTCAACTAGAAATAAAAGCAATTACAGTGAGGGAGAAAAGGAAAATAAATTAATAAGCTTGAAAATGATTGTTATGACTTTAAAGTGCTTGCTTGAATGATGTGCTTGTGTTGTTATATTTCTTCACCACTTGCTCCTTTTATAGGCTATATGGACTGATTTGTTGCTGCTGGAATTTCCAGATTTTAGCTTGAATTTTAGCCGATTTGAATTTAAATAAATTCCACAAAATATTATTTTTGGTTGCACAAAAAATCAGCCCGTTTGAATTTGAATTCTTGATTCTACTTCCACAAAATCAGCACCCGTATAAGCAGTCTCGGAGCCAGGATTTCGGGTAGGGGAGTGCTAAAAAAATATCGTGAATTTTTTTTTGGTGTATACTTGATAAGAAGATTTTGTAAAAAATATATTGAAAAAACACTAAAATTGTGATTTTTAATGATTTTTTTTTGTATTTAAATAGTTGAGAGTAATAAAAAAAATAGAAGAAAAACAAAAATTATAGATAAAAATGATCAAGAATTATTTTTAAACCAATATTAAAAGAAAGAGTTTATTATATAATTTAAATATAAATATGACATTTTTTAATGAAATGGTTGATAGAAACAAAAAATATAAAGACAAATTAAGAAGAATTAATGATAGAGTAAAACAATTAAAACGTTGGGGGAGTGGGATTTGAACCCAACACCTTTTGATTCCCCTCACTTTCTCTCTTCCTTCCCTTACCATAGCGTATAAGCCCCGCAAATCTTAGATTTGAACGTGTGCCAAAAGGTTAATAGCAATAAAAGAATATATTCAAATCAAAACAAATTTGAATTTCTTCTCCCGTTGAATTTTTTCCAAGAAAATTGATGCTTTTAAATTTAAAATAGATCTTTTAAATTATTCCATTAAGATAGCATAAGATCTTTTTAAAATAGCTTTAAAATAGCTCATGTATGTGTTAATCTTCCATCAGCATAAAGATAACAACCAAATCCAATTTGTTAAGCACTTAAGAAATAAAGCAAATAAATATCTACATAACCACTTTTCAAACACCTAGATATATCCATCAATTTTAGAAAATGATTTAGATAAATCCAATTTAAAACAAATATGAAAACTATTTTAAACAAATCTTCTAGATAATCCGTCCAATTAAAATATATAGCATATATAATTTTGAGAGCCAAAAAATATATTCCGAGAATAATAAATCAAATAAAAGAACCACATAATATAATTGATATTTGCATAAAATATTACCTTATTTGTCTTCCATCATCCCTACAAAAATGTATCACATATACTCATCAAAGTGGAGTCAACAATATGCATGAAATTTTACATATTATTGCATATTCCATACCAGTTACTAGTTGCTCATCTAGTTTTTTTATGAAGTATTTGTTTAGAAATTTGGGTTAATCTTGGTAGTGTGTATGGAAAAACTAAATTATAAAGGTTGGGGGTAGAGGGGGGAGGAGGGGTTGTGGGTCACTCCCGTCCGTCCAATTTTTACAAAAATAAAATAATAAGTAAAAATAATTAAAATAATTAAAAAATATTTATTTATAAAATTAAGAGTTTTGTTAATAAAAACTATAGTATGAATTTTAACATATCTAGTCCACTTGGAGTTTAATTTTTTATTACATGTTTGTGAATGTCTCTAGAGTTTTGAGTAGTTGTTAACAAATGTTATACTCCGTATATTATTATTAGTAAATAATTGGAGATTTAATTATGTTTTGATTTAATGTGTCATATAAATTCTATTCTGATTTTTAGTTTTAGTTTTTCGGATTATCTAGTTGCAGTGAATTCATTACTACGTACGGTACATTCTAAGAGCTCGTTTGGTTAGCAATCTAAAAACCCAGGAAGTAGAACTTTCCAGGAAGTAGAACTTTCCAGGAAGTAGGAGAAATTCCTGTGTTTAGTTGGTATTTTTGCAATTAAAAAACACAGGAATTCATCTTCCCGGGAAGTTGAATTCCCCCCAAATGGAGGAAGTTCACTTACCTAGTTCTCCTGGGCAAGTTCAACTTCCCCCATTTTAACTTGGAAATTTCTATTTCCTTCATTTAATCTCCTAGAATAAAAAATCAACCAAACATATTTTTAGAATTCCCGTCAATTGAATTTACCGGGAATTCAATTTCCATGAAGTAACTTCCCGGAAATTTCAATTCCCACATTGAACCAAACGAACCCTAAAGTTGAAAATAAATACAGTAAATTATAAAGTTGAAACTTTTCCCCCACTATAATTAAAGGAGTTGTTAGATTTGTTGATATATGTCATTTCTAAAAATATACGTAAAAACTTAACAGTTTCAATTTTTTTTTTTTGAATATAAGGAAAGATTTAGAATGGGAGACCACAGACGGTCTAACCCAATCCTAGAGCGTCCTTACGGACGAGAACATGCAGTTCTTCATTAGCCTCCAGAACTTCGTCGGTAGGGATACAGTAAGCCAGATGCGCAATCCAATCTGCAACCGTATTAGCTTCCCTGAAAATATGACGAATTGAAATAGAATTAAAATTACACAATAGTAGCCTAATCTCCGTTACCAGGATCTCGATAATCCAAGGGCAACTCCATTCACCCAAAAGAACTTTAACTACTGTGAGGTTATCCCCCTCTATAAGGATATTATCCAAACGCATAGAGTCAGCCCTTAGCAAGCCATTTCGGAGGCCTAGAGCTTCTGCATAGATAGGAGGCATACCACCACATAACCCCCCACTAAGGGAGATGACAGAAGCGTTCGGGTTGCAGATAACATAACCAAATGATGCCTTTCCACACTGCAGACTAGAACCATCAAAATTTAGTTTTACATAATTAAGGGGTGGTTTATCCCATATCACCTGTCTCTTCTGGTGTTTAGATTTATAATGAATAGAACGTTTATGAAGTTGAGTGCTCCTCGTAGGGTTATCATCCCAATCATCCGATTTTAAATTGAAATAGGATGCTTGAATCCAAGTTTGTTGTGTCGTTAGGAGAAAGGCCTTAATACGGTTCAGATTTGGAGTTTCTGTAGGGTTAAAAACGAGGTGGTTCCTGTGAGTCCAAAGAGCCCACCAGCAGAAAGCAAGGTTAGGCATTAGCTTGGGACCAATATGGTCATAAATGCTTTGTAGAGCTATATCATTCCTTTGGTTAGTAAAGTTGTAACTCAAATTAGTTGGTAAGGAAATATTAAGAATAGCTAGAACCTGTTTTGTCATCGTACAGTCTAGTAGAATATGATTGGTCGTTTCCAAAGTGCAGTCCCCGAACATACATGCCGTAGGGACTGAGATATGCGAACGTTGTAGTCGTTCCTTAGATGGTAATCCATCTCGAGCAATCTTCCAAAGGAAGTGCTTAATCTTGGGGGGATTAACAGTTTCAATTTTCTTTCATTTATATATACTCCATCCACCCGTTAAAAAATTCTAATTATTTTTTTTTACCTTTTTATACATTTTTTAAAATTTAAAAACTATTATATAAAATATTAACTATTTTATTAATTTTTAAAAATGTTAGTATATTTATTCAAAAAAAAAACATATATACACACATAAATTAACTATACGGAATATTATGAAGAGAAAATTTGCGCCGAAGGCGCAAATTTTGGCCCAATTAGCAAAATATACACGTTTTTGTATAATTTGCAAAAGTATACATTACTTGTAACCCTAATCTCAAATCCAAATTACCCACAAATCTAAAATCTCTCTCCCGGTGCTCCTCCTCCTCTCGATCTTTCTCTCCCATGGGGATCCTCCTCATTGCTTTCCAGATTTCCGTCCCTCTCGAGAGGTGGCGGATGGCAGACGCGGTGGCGGATGATCGGATCTCGGAGGAGGAGAAGATCTGTGGCGAGGCGGTGAAGACGAGGGATGCGCTACAGGTTTCGCGCTTCCACCATGTCGCTGAGGCCGAGCGCTAGGATCGATGTTCGTCGGAGGTCCGGAGCCACTACAAGGTCATCGGTGATGCCGATGAGGTTCGACGGAGGGGAGTGGACACCATGGTGATTTCCGATCGCTCTGATTTTCGTTGATTCTCTGTGATCTTCGTTGATTCGTCGCTCTGATTTTGGTTAACGTTGCTTCCAGATCTGAATGAGATTTGCTAATTTCAGGTCGGTAGAGGGGCGGGGAGGCCAAATCCGGTGTGGATTTGGATTCGACGGCTACTCCGGAGTAGTTCCTGTGCTCTGGGAGAAGGCTCTGGCCGCCGCTGACGCCTTCATCCTCCAGCAATGGAGATGGTTCTGTCGATTGCGGTCTGAGAACTTGGAGATTAGCAACAATGGAGACTCTATCTGTACTACAACTATGCAAGCAGGTACAATTTTCCATGTCGAAATCTAATTTCTCTTCTTCATCGTTCTCAAAATCAATTCATGAATTTGAACATTAATTCTCCTTATTCTATACAACATATTTTGTTCACAATCCAGGGATGCTGTTTGTCCAAATCGGACGCTCTCAATTAATCTTCCATCATCGATTCATGAATTTGAACATTAATTCTCCTTATTCTACCACATATTTGGCTTCATCGCTAGTTGCTGCTATGAATGAGGATTTTTGGCGTGTTTTGATGCTGATTTTCAGAAGGTATTGATGCTGATCCCTGCTGCTGCTAAGTGCTATTACTACTGTGTTTTCGTGTCAGCATAGAAAAGTTGCTGTGTTGCTGTCAAATAAAGCTATTGTGTTTTCGTGTCAGCATTAGATGTGATATGTGTTGTGGATTGGGAGGTTCTACCATTGTTTTCTTGCTGCTGCAACTGCTTGCAATCATCTCCAACACCTCAAGGCTGTTAATGACTTCCAGAACTGCTTCCTTGGAAGGCAATATCTTCAATAGGTTGTGAATGACTATCATGTATTGGTATATTCAACTACGTCATATGTACAAAGGTGTGCAGAATTATTCTTCCTCTTTCAGTTATGTGGAATTACAAGGATAGAAGATAATGAAGCATACAATTTAATATCATATGTGCACACTCAATATATATATCAAAATAGATAATAAATTGCTACATTTATATATGTCTTGAGTGGTGGAGTTTGCTTGCTGCTATGTAGTAGATGTAGTAGGTAGATGTAGTAGGTACATGTTGCTTCTCAAATTAGAGATTGAATTATACTGTTTGCTTTTCAAATTTGACGTAGGAGGTAGATATGTATGTTTGGGTCCTTACAAATTGAGTTATTTTTTAGTGCTGACATAGTTTTTATGCGTATTTTTTAGTGCTGACATCGTTTTTAATTTGATATTATATATGTAAGTATATATGTATGCTTGACTCCTTAAAAATTGGTTTATTTCTTAGTGCTGACATCGTTTTTATACGTATTTTTTAGTGCTGACATCGTTTTCATGCATATTTTTGTGTAGGGATATATTTGCTGACATCGTTTTTGCTATATAAGAGATGGATGAGGAAAGAGGTCAGCATTGTCGGAGTCGAAAAATTCTTTGTTTTAATTGTTTACCGTTATTCTTTGTTTCTCACTACCAAAAATAAAATAAAATATTCGTTTTTTTTTTATGTAGAACACTCTTTTGTCTCTTTGTTCTCCCCCTTTTATATTTTTAATGACTTAATACGTCAAATATATTGATCTTCGATGTCATCATTGTCGGCGTCAGCATCCTCGTAGAGGGTGTGAGCAATGCTGACGTCAGCATTCCCGACGTCATTGTCGTCGGCGTCACCATTCTCGTAGACGGCGTCAGCATTGCTGATGTCAACATTCCAGTCGTCGGCGTCAGCATTGACGCGTGGAATAAAAAAACTTCCTTGTAAACAGTGTCAGCATTGACGCGCGAAAAAAAAAACAAAAAAAACCTTCCTTGTAAACGGTGTCAGCATTGCTAACGTCAACATTTCCGACGTCGGCGTCAGCATTGGCGCGCGGAAAAAAAACAAAACAAAAAAACCTTCCTTGTGAAAGGTGTCAGCATTGCTGACGTCAACATTCCCGACGTCGGTGTCAGCATTGACACGCAGAAAAAAAAAAAAAACAAAACAAAAAAACAAAAAAACCTTCCTTGTAAACGGTGTCAGCATTGCTGACGTCAGCATTTCCGACGATGACGTCAGCACTGACGCGCGAAAAAAAAAAAAAAATTGCTGACGTGGAGGGGCACAGGGGGCACGCTGGAGGGGGGGCGCAGGGGCACATAGGAGGGGCAAGGGTTGTGTATAGTTTTGCAAATTTTCAAAAATTTTGTATATTTGGCTAATTTAGCCTTCATATTTGTATATTTAACAAATCACCCTGTTATGAATCAAGTTGAAAATGACATGATAACCAATTTGATACAGCATAGCCATTTAAATTGATTTGAGATTTGAAGTTGACCAATCCCCGATTCGAAAAGATAAGAAATTGACTAATTAACTACAACAACTCCAACTCGTAAATCAGTTTAATTAAATAATTAACGTGAGAGTAATAGATTTTTTTTTTCGAGAAAGGAGTAATAGATTTTCATGTGTACGTTGCTACTATTTTTTTTAAAAAAAATAATGGATATACTCCGTATAATCATTTTCAACAATTCACACTTCAAGTTGGAGATTTGTGAGGCAATGGAAAGAAGAACATTGACAAATTTGTAATGGAAGAAGAACAAAACTTCGGTTCAGTTGTCAAGTTGGAGATTTGTTAACAACTCGCGAGCTCAGCTAAAACAAATACGAGCTCGAGTTCGAACTCCTTATCCAACTCGCAAGCGAGTATGAGCAACTTCTTCAAGTCGACAGGAAAAAAAACAGGCTAGGCTCGATAAAAAACGAGCAGAACATAAGCACCTAGGTACTTGGTTCGTTCGACTCGAATAACATCCCTATCTTCAAATATGTTCATTTGCATACACTCAAAATGACCAATGGAGCTAAAAAATATCTATAAAAAATACACTTTGAACATATTTGCACACAAACCATCATGGATTAATCTAGGGTGATTTAGGTAAGTAAGCTATTTAGAAAGTTCAATTAGCTAACTAGATAACAAACTTGTTAAATTAGATTAGGTAGTCTATTCTCCAAATGGGGCAACGTTGACCGGTCAACATTGACCAACTCATGTGGATTTTTTTTTTAATAAGTGATGACATTTTTGTGATGCCACCGTTTTGATGCCATTTTTTATGACATTTTATTTTCACTTTGATGCCACTTTTCTAATGAAATGGTTTGATGACACTTTTTGAATGCCACTTTTTTCAAACCTTGATGACATTTTTTTGTTTACTATGAAGCCAGGTTGACCATTGATGTCATTTTTTTTACGGTTGATTACTAATGACACTTTTTATGTCAATTTTTTGATGATTTTTTTCCCGTGATGCCATATCTTTTCAAAGTAGTGTTTTGATGACATTTTTTTCTTTAATGGGATACCACTTTTTGAAAGTAGTGTTTTGATGCCATTTTTCTAATGTAATTATTTGATGCCACTTGTTTAGTCAAATCGTTTGATGCCATTTTTTTTAATTTAATCAATTGTATATCGATATATTTTCATCGATTCTACTTTTATTCACTGATGACACGTTTGTGATTACACTTTATTGATGCAATCACTTGTGGTGACATGTTTATTATATTTTTATTCATTGATGACATTTGTGATTACACTTTATTGATCTCAATCACTTGTGATGACATTGTTTGTTGATGACATTTTTATTGATAACATTTTTTTGTTTACTATGATGCCACTTTGCTAAGTGGTTTAATCTAATCGATTGTATATCAATAACATTTTTATTGATAACATTTTTATTGATAACATTTGTAATTGGATTGGATCTAATAACATAATATAATATGTCTCCCCTCCTCCTTTTTTTCGGGTTTGGGACCGATTGTGTACCAAAACATAATAACATTTAATAAATTAATCGTCCTTCTCAAAGCTTTTGCATCTATAAAGAGCTAGCATCATTTAGTCAAGCACAGTAAGGCTAAATTAAATACATTGCTAAGGCAATAAAGCATATAGCTAAAGCTAAAGCATAGCTTCTGAAGATGACAAAGAACATAGTTCCAAGGCCAAGCCCGAAGTCAATCCTTGATGAACTGTCGAATGATACGCACATACGATAGCCCGTTTGTAATCTACCACATCTTGTTTTTCGTCGGTGAATGAAACAACCTGGATGTTGATGACAAGTACTTGAAATCAGTCAAATGGGCACTAAAACATGACATATATCTAAAACCATGGAATTCAAAGTCACGGTTCTGATGCCGTCTATCGATTGCTCTACAAAAATAAGTGCTTTCGCATACGCATTTTGGCCACTCGCCAGCGCCTTGCCTATCATGACAGCCATAACTCCACCGGCAATAGCGATAAGCGGAATACAAGAGCATGACAAGGGTAAGTAACCACCCTTTGATAAATCATGTGAAGAAGCCTCCCACAAACGTCGATCCCAGCTGAAGGAACTTGCCAACCTAAATGCAGCACAAAAGCAGCCTAATTTTATAAATATCCGGATTACAAACCACTCTACACTTTCATCATAATCTATAAAAATTCCTTTGGCAGCTGACTCAATCTATATAAAGATGCATAAACAGATGCACACAAATCATAATCAGTGAACATTCCTGTTCTTGATTCAGTTTGAAACAGATGCATACGAATCAAAGCACTAGAAACAGCAATAGAAGAATACCAGAAATTAGGATGACGAGCAAAGAAGGGGGCCAGGAGGACGACGATGGGCGACGGAAGGAAGATGCATCATCTGGCCTTTATGTGAAAGGTAGGAATGAATTGACCTAAGCAGCCAGACCCCAAACACGTGAGTTTATTGTACAGAGCATCAGTCAATAATATGTAAAACTGGGCAAGTGAAACTCATGAGTTTATTGTACCTCTAATGGTGACATGCCTACAAACATAATCTGCAATTCATCTGCAGCTCCTTAATTTCAGTCATCTCCTTAATTTATTCATATCTCTAACACTCCTCAATGAAAAGGATACCTTAAAGAGCAACCATTATCAGCAAGCATGGTACGTAGAACAAAAGCCTAATCAGCAAGCATGCTCCATGTACTCAGAATCTAAGATGGAATCACTTAATGGTGAAGGAATAAGAATCCAGCAGGAGACCCCTAGTGGCCAGACCCCAAGTTTAAGACTCTGTTAGGATCCCTCACAAGATGAAGACAACGCTCAATCAATCCCAAACAAGAAAAAATCGTAATCAACTCAATTTAATTCGTGTATTCACCTCGAAACCGATCCAAAATAATTGATAAATCCCAACAGAGATGCCAATTCAAATACTTCAAAACAATTTCAGACTTCAGAGATATAATATAAGAAACGAACACACACACACAAAAAAAAAAAAATCACAACCACACATGCACAAACATATAATTGGAATAAATTCAGTAGACTAAAATGATTTTCCCCCTGAAAAAATAGAATTATGTAGACCAAATGCATCTTTATTCACAAATCAACCAACCTAGACATAGCAAAAGAGCCAACAGTTCGAGGCACATATAACAAAGCCAGATATGGAATGGACAATTGATTTTTTTATTTTCTTTAATGGCAAGCCTCATTATTCAAGCACTTGAATAGATGAGTTCAAACAGAAGGTCTATCTATCGAAGGGGGTTTGTAAAAGAATGAAACTTTGATCCTATAACTCCAGAACCTATAAAGACGCCCCTTGATTCCAACTACATACCTGGCAGTACAAAATTAAGGAAATGGGGGCTGCATTATGAACAAACATTTCAGAAATCTACACACAAATATGAAAGACCCATGGGTCGGACCTCACCGGCAAAGATGGGGTTAAATCAGCAACCGGGAAGAGGAGAATAGGAGGAAGCTACTCCAAACGGATCAAAATTGACTAGATCATATAACCATAGATGCTATCTATATATCAGTTTTATATTCTAAATGTGAAATTTGATCAAATTCGATGACAGGACTACCAACGACAATTTAAAAGTCCAATTCATGCAATCGCTTAGAGTTCAATTGATCAATCTACGAAATCTGACTGGAAATGCACATACAACACATGAATGCAACAAAAAAGAAGAGCATAAATAAATGAGAGATGAAGGACAACAGTACCAATTTGAGGAGAGCTTCTCATATGCGTTTTTCACTTCCTCGATGGGGCAACCTCTACTGATGCCAAGAACTATAAAATTGAGCAAATGAGCAACAATAAGCAACATCAGCAGAAGCACGAATAAGCATAATCGAATCAAAATACTTAGCAAGTAATTAACAAATTAAAACCAAAATTGTTTAGGCTAAGCAAGAAATCAAAATACTCAAGGAGTCGGATTCCTCTTCAAGGAGTCAGATTCATCTTCAATTTGTCTATGCCAAATCGTCGGAATCGGCCTTCGATTTAGGGTTTTCACAGATCTACAATGTAGGGGTTTTGTTTAGGAAGAGGATGGTGGAGGAGAGGATGGAGGCGAAGTGCACGACGACGACGAATGGAGGCGACGCCGATGGCGCCGAAGAGAGGAGATGGCGAGGTTGACCAGTTGCGAAGCGGATGGAGGTGAAGAGAGGAGATGGAAGAGGATTCAGCAAAGGAGAAGGGTCCGGTGATGGAGGCGGCCAGGTGATGGAGCCGCTGCCGGAGAAGGAAGGAGACAGGAAGGACGATCGCCAGGAGGAATCGCCGATCGCCAGGAGGAGGTGAAGCGGAGAGGAGACGGAGGGTCTCTGATCTAAAAAAACATTCAATAAAGGTTATAATTACTAAAAAAAACTTTTTAATTAGCTAATAACCTAATTAGAACATTCTAGATGGTCAAAAACGCAAATTTTCTCATTAATCTATTGCATGGATGCTTGCTCAACCCTGAAACTTTAATCAAGGACCCTAAGAGAAAAATGATTGATATGCAAATAGTTCAATTTCTTAGCTTGTTCGACATATCAAAGATTAATCTAGTTTAAGAGTAAAATCTAGATTAAATTTTTGATGAAAATTTAGAGATATATTAAAATTTTAACCTTTATGAATAAATTAAAAGAAGAAATTATGATTTGGTATGACAAATTTTATAGTGTTTTTTTAAAACTTTTAAAAAAAAAAAATTATGAAAAGTTTTGTTACACCGCTTTAAAAAGCTTGTGTCAAACTGACCCTTACAACTTGGAGATTCTAAGGCTGTGTTCGGCTGGCATAAAAGAGGAGATTTCAGGAGATTTGGGGATTTCGAAATTTAACAATCTCCTCCCAAGCGTGTTCGGCTGCACCATGAAGAGGGAGATTAACCAGATTTCAGGAGATGAAAAATGGAGGAAAACGAAATCTTGTCTGGGCAAGATTGTGGAGATTTGGGGATTCCTCGGATTTGGAGATCATGTATTTCTCCAATTTTTCCCCTCTCTCCACATATCAGGCAACGCTTAAGATTTGGAGAACACTGAGCCACGCTGCCTCCATTGTCGTCTTCTCCCATTACCAAGGCATGTTCATATTCTCCCTCCCCCTTAATGTCCTCTTTCTTCGTCAACGACGGCCGGCGGGCAACCATGGGGAAGCAATGGGTCGAATTCGGTCTAGGGTTAGCACCAATTGTAGATTCGAACCCACATGTTCTCGAATTGAAGTCGAAGGTTGGACCTCCAGTGTGTGGACATGCGGTGATGGTGGCGGCCCCTGAAAAAGCGCCCAACCGCCAAGCACACCACCACTTTCGAGCAGGCATGTCCACTGTTCACGAACAGTGTCGACGAACCCATACCTTGCTGCTCCACCTCAAATCAGAGGAGATTCTCCTCCATTTCGCCCTCCCTGACATATTCCCGTTACCAATTTGAGCTTATTTGGTTAAACACACCAACAAAATCATAAACCCCCAAATCTGATATGGTGTTTCACGAGGACGAACACGAACAACTGGGTGTATCAACTGGATATGGGGGTATGGGGGTTATTAATTTTAGGTGTAGAATGGTAATTTATCATCTTTCAAATATATCAAAATCTTATACTCATCAAACACCTTTAAGAGATTTCAGGTCAAATAAATCTCTATCTCCTAATATCTACACAAATCTCATTAATCTACAAAAACAATCTCCATCTTCTAACATCTAAAAAATCTCATTAATCTACAAAATCTCCATCTGCTGTCAAACACAGCCTAAGACTCTCGTGAACCATAAATCTCTTGGAAAACACCAACAAGATCGATCCTCCCAAAGCAAAATCTTTGGTTTCTCCATTAATCCAGCCATCCAGGCATAAAGATATATATGGTGAGGGTATCACCCTCCAAAACCTGCAACGTAAACTTAACTGCGGAGCATCTATATTGTAAAAGGTATAATTTTTTTTTTTAATCCAGGTATCCCAAGCTTACACTTAGACTAGTTCTGGACCCTAAGTCTTCGGCCCCTCATCGACTTGGAGAGGTAAACCGCGAGATATGCCTCAACAATTGTCCAACTACCCCATTTATACCATTTGGCTCCAGGAGGCCCACTCCACAGGGTAAACAAATAATGATCCTCCTGAGAATCGAACTTCCCACCCAAAGCTTCCGGGCCCAGTGTAGGGTGGTCTTTCTACCACTGAGCTATACCCGTGGGAGGGGGCAGAAGATATAAATTGATTAAATTCAAAGAGAGACGTGTGTGTGTTTTGATATTTGCCAATTGGGCCTACACACTTGTTTACCAACTTTTGGATCAAACATTGGGAACATTAATTCAACAGCCCTAGAAAGCTGATTTTATAGGTTTTACCATGAAGCCTCGATCATATATAAATATGATTTGACATGCAATTATATACTCTTTTCTATTACTCCTCCTTTCTCCGATCGAACACATTTGATGTTTTATGAGGTGAAATTTAATCAACAATATTTGATATTTTAAAAGTAATAATTACACTCTTTTTTACTTTTATATTAATAATAATATAATTTGTATGTTTTTTTTGTTTAACCAATCACATTTATGTGTAATAAATGTTATGGAGAGTAAAAGTTATGTGATAGAGTATTTAAAGATGAAAGTAACATTTCTTAATCTTTGTGTCTTTCTCTAAAACATCGTTTATTTCCGATCGGATGAAGTATATGCTTGGGTAAATTACACAAATGGTCCTTAAACTTTACCAGTTTTTCCTTATTGATCCCTAAACTTTAAGTCATTCTAATAAAGTCGTTAACATTTTAAAATAATTGCACCATCCATCCTTTCATCTATAATTCTCCACCAAAATTTACGCTAATTTCAAAAAAGCACCAATAAAATTGTCATCGCTTACAAAAATATTCTGGTAAATTAAAAAATAATTATTAAAATAATATAATTTGGAGTTTGTTCTTCAACGAAACACCCATAAACTTTACAATATTTAGAAATAGTAATATTAGATGCATAAAATAATATCCAAATTACACAGAACTATCGTTAAATGAGGAAGTTTTCACAAAAACCACTTATAAATTCAAAATTTTACAAATAATTAATCCAACTAACGAACCATCATAAAATTTCAGTGTAAAGACAGAAATGCTACATTATCGCTTTTATATCTCAAAGTCGATCTAGAATTTTTTTTATCAACAATGTTTTTTTTTGGGTGATAATTCAACGTTTTCCAAGCACTTATTAAATGGTTATTGATGGCATGATTCCTTAATCCTAAATTATTAATTGAATAGTTTCTTATATTTACATTCTCTTGTCCAACTAATTAATTTAACCATTGTTAATATTGAAAGGGATATATTAGTGTTTTTCTTATCAAAACAAAACCCAAATTTTCTTACAGTTTTGTATAAATTCATAATTTATTTCCTCGGGTTAATACATACGTCTAGTTTGATCGGATTCAGTCACTTTACAATTTAGATCGAATACAAAGAGCTGTATATATATAAAATCTCCATTTAATCTCCAATGAAAGTGATGAGGGGGTAAAAATGAATTGAAGATATATAGAAGAAGGTAGCTGGAAATTAAGATGACAAACACATGCATTGTTTGGTGTAGACAACTACAACTTTCCTTATCAACCAAAAAAAAAAAAAAAAACTACAACTTTCCTCCTCACTATAATAATTCCCCGTTCCGTTGCTTTAGCTGACACTATCACGTTATTCCTCTCCGCACGCACCCTTTCATCATTTCTCTCTTTTTTGCAATTCTAGTATACTTTCTTCTTTTTTATATTAAAAAAAAAACTCCATTCGAGTGTTTTACTGCATCTAGAAGCGGATCTTGTTTGCAGTTAGGGGTGAAATTTCGCCCCCCAATCAAAAATAAAATTTACTGTACAAGTTGTGGAAATTGAGGAAACGAAAATGGGAAATGGATAAGCTGAAACGCGCGCGAGAGAGAGAGTGTGAAGAAGACGAATTTGAGCTTTGCTTTTTCATTGTAACTGAATTGAGAAAGTCGAGTTCTGTTACACAGAGCTTGGCTCTACTTATACAAGATGATGGTCACGTGAGCAACACGTGCGAGCTAAATGAACTGAAGAAAAGAAAGAGGCGAAGCGACGTCGTTTCCTGGGCGCAGGAACTCCGTCTTGCTTTCTTCCTCCAACACCCTCGCTCAAGCTGATGGTGGTGAAGCCAACTGAAACTTGCACAGAAGCTCTGAATGGCGAGGACCAGAGAGGGATTTGGTGAAGATGTCGGCCAATTGCTCTTGAGTAGGAAGATATGAGAGAGAAATCAACCCTTCGCAGAGTTTATGTCGAACGAAGTGGCAATCTAAATCAACGTGCTTTGTACGTTCGTGGAAGACGGGGTTCTTGGCTATGTGAATGGCGGCCTGGCTGTCACAACGCACCGGTATCGGAGTGATCCCATCGACCCCCAATTCTGCAAACAATCGAGATAGCCAAGCCAATTCTACCGTAAGCCTACACAAGGAGCGATATTCGGCCTCAGCAGATGATAAAGAAACCACGGATTGCTTCTTCGCCTTCCATGAAATTGGGCATCCCTCAAAAGTGACAAAGTACTCACTTACTGATCTACGGGTATGAGCACAGGCAGCCCAGTCATTGTCACTATAGCCAATCAATTTCCGATTGCTAGATGAATTGAGGAGAATTCCCAGATCTGGTTTCCCCTTCAAATACCGAAGAGTGTGTAAAGATGCTCGCATAGTGTCAACTGTAGGAGATTGCATGAACTGACTTAGGAATTGCACGGAGAATGCAATATCAGGGCAAGTGTTGCTCAAGAAATTGAGTTTGCCTACTAGCTATGCCTCTGTAGAGCATAGGATCATCCAAAAGGGGATCGGATGAAGTATGGAATTTCAATCCTACTTTAAGAGGAGCAGAAACTGGGGAAGAAGAGTCACAATCAAACTTGTGAATCATTTCAGAAAGAAATTTCTTTTGGCTCATAATCAGACCTTAAGGAACTTTGATGAACTCAATTCCGAGGAAATAATGCAGCTCTCCCAAGTCCTTTATTTTGAAAGTGATATCCAAAAAACTCTTAAGAGCTGTGATTGCATCCAAATAATTCCCAGTGAGCAAAATATCATCAACATAGATGGCAAGATAGACCAATGATGAACCAACTCATCTAGAAAATAAGGAGCGATTAGTCTCTGAGTGGACATATCCTTGGGAACGAAGAGAAATTGATAGCTTTTCATACCATTGTCTTGATGCTTGACGAAGACCATAGAGTGATTTGTTGAGCTTACAAACCAGAGATGGATCAGACACAGTGAGACCGTGTGGGAGACGCATATAAACATCCTCATGAAGGTCTCCATGAAGGAAAGCGTTGTTTACATCTAGTTGAAACACATGCCAATGCTGTTTGAGAGCCACAGAAATTAGAGCACGAACTGTAGTCATCTTGATGACCGGAGAAAAGGTCTCGGTGAAATCAATTCCTTCCTTTTGTGTACAACCTCTGATCACTAAACGAGCTTTGTGACGATCCAAAGTTCCATCTGCTCGAAGCTTGATCTTAAAGACCCACTTACAGCTTATGGGTTTCTTTCCAGGAGGAAGAGGGATTAAATCCCAAGTTCTGTTGAGATCAAGAGCAGTGAACTCCTTCTCCATTGCAACTTGCCAAACCTGATACTTAGTTGCCTCTACATATGAAGTGGGTTCCTTCATAGTGCTAAGATTCGAAAGAAAACGATATTCATCCTGGGAAAGTACACTGGCACAAATGGACAAAGGGGAAAAACAGGCAGAAGTGATGGTATTGGAGCAAACAAATGAAATCAGACAAATAGGTTGGAGGAGCATGCATTCTAGTGGAGCGTCTGACAAGTATAGGTGGGGCAGGGGGGGTATGTGTAGATGGCGGTGTAGGAGGAACAGGTGTAGAGAGAACTGGTGTATGAGCAATTGATGGGGAAGTGGGGATAATGTCATTATCAATGACAGCAAGAGGGAAAGTGACATCAGGAGCTTCAGGTATGGAGTGAAAGGGGAAAACTTGTTCATAGAAAATGACATTTTCTGGAGATGATGACTTCTCTAGAATCAATGATCAACAGTTTGTATGCTTTCTTCCCAAAAGGAAATCCCAGAAATATACAAGCCTGAGATCTAGGTTAAAATTTGTCCCTCCCCTTGAAATTTGTGGTGGCATAACATAAACACCCAAAAGGTTTCAATTGATCATAAGGTGGAGATTTGAGAAACAGACTCTCATAAGGTGTTGCATTGTTCAACAGTTTGGATGGAAATCTGTTGATAAGGTATGTGGCCATCAAAACACACTCTCCCCAATATTTGGTAGGCAATTTAGATTGCAAAAATAAAGCTCTCGAGGTTTCAAGGAGATGTTTGTGTTTTCTCTCAACCACTCCATTTTGTTGATGAGTATGGGCACAACTGGTTTGGTGTACAATGCCAAAAGAGGAAAAGAAAGCCAAGGCTTGACTGCTAGAACCAAGTTCAAAAGCATTGTCAGTTCGAATAATTTTTGGGACAACAACAAACTGTGTTTTGACCATGTGAACAAACCCCCCAATGAAAGAAAAGGCAATAGATTTTGTGGGTAACAAATGTGTCCAAGTACACCTAGCGAAGTCATCAACAATGGTGAGGAAATACTTGTGGCCATTATATGTAGAGGTGTGATAGGGACCCCAAAGATCAATGTGAACCAAGTCAAAAGGTTTTGTAGTTTTGATGCTACTTTGGGGAAAAGGTAATCCGTGTTGTCGACATTTATGACAGATATCACAAACAACAGGTTTGGAAACATCAAAATCACCACAGCATTGCAACAGTTTGAGTTTGTCAAAGGGAATGTGCCCAAGTCTCAAATGCCAAAGCATAGACAAGTCAGAAGAACAAGTAAATGTTTTACAATTATTCTCACTAGAATGCATGAAAGAAGAAATGTTTGTGTGTGGCTTGCTGGAAAGAAGATATAGTCCTCCAAGCTGTCTACCAAGAGCCACTGGCCTCTTCAGTGAAGGGGCTTGCAATAGGCATTCATTTGGTGAGAAAGAGACATTGCCATCAAGCTGATAAGTAAGTTTACTTATAGACAAGAGGTTGAATCTGAATTCAGGGACAAAAAAGACATGATGAATGATCAAATCAGGTAACAAATGTATGGAACCATGGTATTTGACAGTGATGAAAGTAGCATTGGGCAAAGTTATCTTGTAAGGTTGAGGAAGGGGAACAAGATGAACAAAAGAAGACTCAACAAAACACATATGGTCTGTTGTATCAGTGTCAATAATCCAGGAATCACAACATTTCTTTGAATCAATTTGAGCACTCAAAGCCATATAACTGTCATAATTGGAAAGAACATAAGGGTGAGTACCTGCCAGTGAACATCCACTAGATCCATGGTCTGTTGTTGAGAAACGCCACCCTTAGTTAACATACTCATGATCTGTGCACACTGCTCGGCTGTAAACCCTGGAATGGCAGACATCTGAACATCCCCATCAGTTTCTCCAGAAGCTTGAGAAACAACTTTCCTATCTTTAGGAGCCTTAGAATCTGAAGGATAGCCAATGAGTTTGTAACAAAACTCAACTTTATGCCCAGTTTTCTTGTAATGAGTGCAGACATATGGAGCACGTTTCCCAGACACAGTTCCTTCTAATTTGGTCGGCTTCTGATTCTGAGATAGATTAGAACTTTGCGGTGCAGTAGACGATTTTTGTCGCTAAGAGTACATGGCAGAAGAACCCCCAGCAAATTGTGTGATTGACTTGAAATCACGTTGTTTTTCCTCATGGCTGAGAAAAGAATAGGCCTCTACGATTGAGAGACGTGGCTTCATCATCAAGATATGTCCTCTAACAGAGTTGTAGCAGTCATTAAGCCCCATCATGAGCTCAAGAAGCTTCTGATCCTCCTCATTCTTGCAAAATTCTTGATGAGCTCCACAAGAACATCGTGGAACTGGCTACAAGGCCTTTTGCTCATCCCACAACTTCTTAATCTTGGTGTAATATGTCGCAAAATCATCGCTTCTTTGCGAGATTACACACAATTTCTTCCTAATAGCAAATCACCGAATCAGATTCGATTGTTCAAACCTTTGAACAAGATCTATCAAAATTTAAGAAACGGACCCACTGTGAATTATACTTTCCGCAATTTCCTTATTCACAGCATTCACCATCCAAGATGCTACCATATCATTGCATCTTTGCCAATTTCCCAGATCGTCACCAGCAACATCAGGTTTCACAATTGATCCATCTATGAATCCAATCTTATTTTTAGCAGATAATGCAATCAACATGGATTTCTTCCAAGTCGCAAATCCGGATCCATCAAAAACTCTTGAAACGAGCACCATACCTGGATTATGAGATGGATGCAGATACAAAGGATCGTTCGTATCCATCCTCGGATCCATCCGATTCACTGCCTGCAAGCGTTCTTCGTTGTTCTCAATGATTCCGATGAAGAAAAGTGCAGAAGACGACAAAGATCAAGATCTAGAAATTGATCTTTCGCTCTGATACCATGTGGAAATTGAGGAAACGAAAATGGAAAATGGAAAAGCTGAAACGCGAGAGAGAGAGAGAGAGAGAGAGAGAGTGAAGAAGACGAATTTGAGCTTTGCTTTTTCGTTGTAACTGAATTGAGAAAGTCGATTTCTGTTACACAGAGCTTGGCTCTACTTATACAAGATGATGGTCACGTGAGCAACACGTGCGAGCTAAATGAACCGAAGAAAAGAAAGAGGTGAAGCGACGTCGTTTCCTGGGCGCGGGAACTCCGTCTTGCTTTCTTCCTCCAACACATGTTTCTCTTATCGATAGATTTGATTTGATATATTATATGCTCAAATCCGGCACCTAAGTAAAAAGTAATAAACGTTTCAAGATTGAACCTATATAAATTATTTTCCACATCTTTTTATCAAACTGATATACTTATGTTATAATTATCGTTTATTAAACTTCTTAGCTTCGTACTATAATTAAACCTGAAAACTTCAAATTAGTATGTTATATTAATGTATTAAAAAATCATGAAATAAAGTGTCCACGATTTATATTTTTATACACAATCTCATAATATTGATGATTTTTTTTGGAAAAAAAAATGAAGGTTTAATTTTTCGCCCCCTCAAATAACAATTTCGAGATCTGCCACTAGCTGCATCTATAAATTTTATATCGAGATGGGTAGGAGAAAATAAATATTTAAACAAATAAGATCGATATATAAAAATTTATTATGGTTCATCAAATTTGAGCTACACTAATAGTTTTTCTTTTATTATTATTATTATTATTATTATTATTATTATTATTGAGGAGTTTTCATAAATAAAATGAGATATATACATGGTGATTATTCTTGTTAAAAGTTCCCCCAAAGAACTCAATTGATTTAAGGGACATATAACATTTAACAATAAATAAAGTTTATTCCATTATCTATGACATACCATTACCAAGGCATATACATGTGATGATACTCCAGTTTGGTACCCAGGCTGCAGGGGTGCCCCCACCCCCATATCCCTACCCTTATTCAACTGAACCAATTGTACCCTCATTTTTTGATATATGGATGACATCTTCCACAAACAACCACTTGTACCCTCAAACAACCACTTGAGATATATATATATATATTATATATATATATACACTGAACCAATTGCCAATTGTACCCTCAAACAACCACTTATCTCCGTCTTTTCACTTTGAAATGAATTGAAGCCAACCAAAATGGTTCAATATATGGAGGAAGGAGACGAGATGAGGAAGCGGGAAATTTTCATTAAGAATTTCGTGATGTATACAAGCATTATCTATACACACTGAGAATGGGCTTTGGCCCAAAACAAATTCGGCCCAATACATTTTATAGCCCGTAAACTATTGAGGGATAGGAGAGGGACTGTGATTTTGGGTATAGGCGATCTCCACTGCGTCCTTTGATCTCTCCTTTCCAAGGCATAAGGCATGTACATTGTACAGTATTCCAAATATGTGTAACCATTATTTTATATAATCATATGTCATGTTCGAATTATAAGAATCTGCATATGATCGATACTCAAGTTATAAGATTCGCACACATGTTTAGGATGATATATTTGCTACGATTCAACAACGCGTGTCAATAAGATTGCGCATTGTAGAACGAGCATCTGTCATTCTGTTGCATATTGAACCAAGGATGGATGGCACAGACCAGAGAGCGGGGCGATAAGTGCCTTGCTTAAGATTGAAACCAGTAATTGTAGAGGACAATTGAAATCGACCTGTGGGTTATATAGGCCTTTGTTTATCACTATAGCGTTGGGTTTTGAAAGTTGAGTTGAATGAGTTTACCACCACAGAATGAAATTGGGCCTCTCACAGTTTGACAATGTGGCTGTGCAGCTGAAAATCACCTTCTGTATCATTCTCCACCATGTTTTTATCATATCATCAGCTAATACATTAAGCTATTGCATTTCACAGCCATACATTCAAAGTTAGAGGCACAAGGATGAAGAAAGAACACTTGACTGGTGCAACTTCAATTGTGGCCCCTCCAACTGCACACGACGACACGACAAACAACAGCAACAATAACAGGAATACCTCAATCACATATAACTTAAAACTATATATGCATATAAAAGCAGATGAAGAATGACAATCACATATAGCTTATTACCAAAGCTTGACAATTTATCTTACGATTTACCAACTTTCAGTGTTTCAATTTCACTGCACAGAGAAGCCTACAGCTCATGGACTCGCGTCACAAACAAAATCACAAGAGACCGAAGCATGTTACCATAGACCCATATGACAGTAACCAGCATTTGAGATGAAATCAAAACCATATGTTCTCACCTCTTAGTGAACATGACAGAAAGCTTGATAAATGGCAAACTAAGTGCTAGAAATTCGTATCCGAATTTACATAAATACTAGTAAAATGAAGCTATTTCAAATGTAAGTGGTATAACAATAACACATACTCTTTAACATGTTAAACACCTGCAATACCCATTCTCAAATCTACCTCAAACTCGTCTGCGTTGTCTCGCAAACAGTCATCTTCATTCAATACAGCAACCTCTGATCTGCAAGGATAAGCAGTTAACAACCAATGCATAACTAAGTTTCTGTCAAAACTGAGCTGAATGGTTAAGTTAAAACAACCTATGCAGGAAAATTTTTGCTCAGCAATGCAGTCTCTTCAGCGTCATTGTCGCTATCGCTCGTCTTTGCGACAGAGATGACAGCGTCTCGGTCACGCTCTCGCTGCTCCGCAGTCCCAATAGGCCGAGTCACCGACTGCTGGTACATGACGCCTCCAGCAATGGTGAGAAGCAAACAAACCAATCCAATTGGACTGGCATGCTTATCCCAAATTGCCACATTGATCGCCACAGTGAGGAACTTATTGACCACACCAGTCACGGTAAACGCAGTGGCCGAAACAGCCTTCCTGGCGGCGAATCCGAAGAAGCTGATGAGCAATCCGAACACACAGGAGAACGAAACCGCCACGAAAGCGGAGAAATCGAACCAGTCATGGTTATTGGAGTCCCTTAGGGCGCCGATTACCTCGCTGTACTCTCCGGTGAGGATCCAGAAAAGGGGAGCCATCATGAGAGAGATCAGATTGTTGTAGAGGACGAAGCCCCAGGTGTTTAGCCCTAGGTTTGTGACCATGTGTTTGATGTAGACCATCTCGGCGGTGATGGTGACGAGGTAGGCGAGGGCCCAGGAGTAGGCGGCGAGGGAGAAGGCGGAGTCGGTGGCGACGTAGCCGGCGGCCCCGGCGAGGATGACGAGGAGGGAGAGGAAGGTGAGCCGGGAAGGGGAGGGCTGGTGGCGGAAGGCGGTGTCGGCGAGGGCGACGAGGAGAGGGGTGCAGGAGCGGAAGACGATGAAGGTGTCGACGTTAGCGTGGCGGAGGAGGTTGGTGTTGGTGAAGATCGCGAGGTAGAAGACGGCGGCGGCGGGGAGGAAGCGTCTGGCGGTGGCGGAGGAGAAGGAGTCGTGGTGGAGGAGGCCGATTTTGCCGAGGAGGAGGACGCCGGCGACGGAGGTGAGATATTGGAGGGCGGTGAGGAGGCCGGGGAAGGGGAATTTGGTGATGGCGAGCTTGTTGATGATAGAAAGGAGGGAGGAGCAGAGGGCGTAACCGATCACTAGGGTACTGGTGGCGTAGTGCTGCTTCGAGGATTCAAATTTGGGGACCGCCATTGTCTGATTTGAATTCGATCTCAGTGTTTCGAAATTTTATCGATTGGTTTAGATCCCCAATTTAACTGTGTCGTTTCAAACAGCACGGCTTCCATGGGAGGCTATCCTGAACAAATGTTTGAAGCAGGGAAGATGAATCATCAATGGCGAATCTGAAGAACAAAGAGTACACGGAAGGTGCAACGACGTCGTTTGCATGGGCGCGCTAAACTTTAGGGAAAGGAAGATTGAAGGGGCCCACGTGAGGCTTTTTTGACCAAGCTTCGCGGAGATACTGTTGACGCTGCTGGGTTGTTTTCTTCGTGCACGAGAGGTGTTCGATGAAATGTCCGAGAGAAATGCAGGCAATGGTATGCTTTACAAATTGCCTTCCAATCCATTAAGCCTATAGTTTATAATCCAATCTAAATTGGGTTTATTTTATCTTTCCGAAACACGAAACAAAATAACGACTCGTAACAACTAACAACCATTGTCGTTGTTGTCCTCTCCTTCAACAGATGGAATGTAGCTGTACTCACCACCATATTTGCATCTTGCTATAGCCTATACCCTCGGAGGTAGTCAGAGACATTCTCTTTAACATTTGAATTTCCAAGGCAGGTAAGTTGGGGATGCCTTTTTCGTGGAGTGCAAAGTTGATTCCTCGTGATAACTCGAGTTCATATATGATTTCTTAGCGTTGCTGAGGGTTCAAAAGGTATCTTCCTATTGTATACTTGGCAGTGTCGAAACTATGTACAATGTACATCCCTGGTTGATGGAGCGACGATCATTCATGTTGATGGAAATCGCCAGGTGATCTTATATGGAAAACACTTACACTGATATATGTGGTAGTTACTGCTTCACAAGTGATAAGGTATAATACTATTTGTGCACTAATTTCTTGTGTCATTGGTAGCCTATGAGTGTGTGGTCAGTATACTACTTCAGACCACAGGGCTGCCCACGGCGAATGTGCAAGGCCAAGTACTCGGTGTCGCAGGAAAGAGCTCGGATCTTATAAGTCACAACGACGTATTTTATTGAGCATGGAAACCATATGGTAACATATGGCATGAACTCTGATGGAGCAAAATATAAATTCATTTCAGAAAGGGTACATTAATGTTGATGTTACACTCTTGCCCAAAAAAACACCTAAATCTAAATGGATACGCCTAAGCAGCCGGTGCGTAATCATAACCACCATCATCGTCGTCATCGTCTCCTTCAACTGATGGAGTGTAGTTGTATACACCGCCACAGGAAGTAATCTTGCTCAGGAGCAACTCAGTAGCCTCAGAGGTGATCAGAGACATTTCGTCGAATGTGTTTGATTTCCTTTCCTAAGCCTCGGACGGTTGGTGCTTTTTATAGGAAAGAGGCAAAGGGATGGCATGCTGCGACACAGAGACTCCACGCGAAGAATGCGAGTAATGCTTGAGAGGAATGTGCCGAATGAGCGTTCGACGCAGATGCCTTGAGTGAGGACTATAAGTCTTCATAAAAGCACCTTCCTTTTTCATTGTGGGGTGCCAAGTTGATTCCTCCTGAAGGAATAGGTCATATATATTACAATTCACCAAGTACTCCGTTTTTAAGGTAAGAATTCGAAATCAGAAACCACCCATCTCCGAGAAATCGAGAGGCCGAGCGGTAAATGGCTATCGGAAACTTTTGGCAGTGCACACAATAGGAAGAGCATGGGACATTGAAATGGCAGAAAGTGAATGCTGAGAATACGGGTGAGTCTTGGGACTGATGATGCACTTCTCGACGAAAGTAATTCAATAATATATATGAGACCGTGAAAAGTGAATACACTTTGTTTTACCTTCGGTTATTGGCCCACCAGACATTGACACAGGCCTACGGGAACGGTTGTCTGCTTCTCATTGGTAGCATATGATCTATGGTTAGTATCATACTTGGTGCAGGCCACAAGGCTCCACATGGGGAAGTGGGTGATGCTCACTGAGAGTGTGCAGGGACAAGTGCCTGGCGGAGGCGGCATTATGTGGCCTGTCCACGTAGGATTTCCTATGCCAGCGGAGCGACACGTCAGCAGACATTCAATACACAAGTGGGCACAAAGTACTGCTTGGTATACATAGCAGCTGAAGATTAAGGCAAAAGTCTCTTTTATTTGGTCCTTGTCTAAAGGCCCCATCTTATCAGACTTCTTTATAGTAGATAGATGCTCAGATAGGATGATATTAGCTGCTTTGAAGTTTTTGTGGTGAATTTCTTTTGTGGAATTCAATTTGTGGCTTCTTGCAATTTGAAAAGTCACAACATATGTTGGCATTTGTTTACTCAATATGTTTATAAAATTTTATTATGAAAATTCATATTTAAAAAAACAATAAAAATTATTTTCTAAAATAATCGATATTTTAATTATCTATATTTTTAAAACATTAATTTTCATAATAAAATTTTATAAACATATCAATATAATGGTATAGAATCTAAAAGTATTTTTTTAAAAAAAAATTCAATATTTATTTATACCCGAAATAATTTTGTGATATACACTAGGGCTGTTATTCGAGTTGATAAGCCGAGTATTACCTGTTCATATTCTGTTCATTTAGGATATGAACGAGCTCGAGCCGAGCCTAAATTTTGACTCGAGCTTAAAAATGTGCTCATGCATAGCTCGTTTAGGAAATGAACGAGCTCGAGCCGAGATTTTTTCGAGTTTTAAGCAGTTCTACTTGCTCATTATATGGTAACTTAAAGAAAATTTTAGAAATTCCATAAAATTCGAGCTGTTTGAGCTTAATTTGAACGAGCCGAGCTTTAAACCGAGCTTAAAAATGTGCTCATACTCGGCTCATTTAGAAAATAAACGAGCTTGAACCGAGTTTTATCGAGCCGAGTACGAGTCGAATTCGAGCTACTCGTATTCACATAATACCCATGATTCACATTTTACTTAGATAGAATTTATCACAAGATCATTGATTGATATACCTAAGGATATTATTCCTATATATTAATATATATATTGGTGGATATACCACAAGATCATTTTATTTTTTTTTGAAACAGGAAAGCAATTAGAATAAATAAGCAGCAACACGCCGTTATTCATCCTAGAGCGTCCTTGCGGACGAGAACACGCAGTTCTTGATCATTCTCCAAACATCCGTCGGCAGGGATACTATAAGCCAGGCGTGCAATCCTATCGGCCACAGTATTAGCTTTCCTGAAAATATGACGAACAACAACATTAGAGAAGGAATTTAAGATAGACCTAGAGTCTGACTGAATCAGCTCAATGTTCCACGGATAAGGCCAGTCGCCCAACATAGCTTTGACCACCCTTAAGTTGTCGCCTTCAATAAGAAGGTTGTCCAGACCCAAGCTTCTAGCCCCTAAAATCCCTTGTCGAAGGGCCACCGCTTCTGTAAAGAGAGCCGATGCACCGTTACAAGTCCCCCATCCAGACTGGATGATTTCAGCTGTATCATCCCGAATGACAAACCCAAAGGTGCCAGCCCCAGAATCGCAGTGCGATCCGTCGAAATTAAGTTTGTAGAATCCAATTGGGGGTTTGACCCATCTCGCGAGGGCACGCTTCCCAACTTGGTTATGCATGCTAATCATAGTGTTCTGCACAAAGGGCGGCGAATCCACAGAAGGATCATCGTTCAGTTTTTTCGAAGCCAGCCAGGTCTGCCTACTTGTTTCAATGAAAACGTTGATCCCCTGGACCGTTGTAATCTTATTCTGGTCAAAAGAAGTTTGGTTTCGGAAAAACCAACAACCCCACCAACAGAAGGCAAGGATCGACATTTTGTTTAGACCAACGTGATTTTTGATCAAATTTAGCGAATGGTCATTATTTATACCGTTAAATAGGTTGGGTGGTAGTGATTTCAAACTAATATGTCGTTCAATCATTACTTGTTTGGTAATTCCACACTCCAACAAGAAGTGGTTCGTAGACTCAGATTGGCAGTCACATAGAGCATAAGTCATAGGAACGTGTATATGCGATTTTTGTAGACGCTCCTTCGAGGCGAGGCCATCTTTCGTCAGTTTCCAAAGGAAGTGACGGACTTTTGGCGGGACATCGAGTTTCCAGATCCAATTACATTGGAAGTTTTGTACTTTGTGCCCGTTAGGGATAAGCGTTGTTGCAGACTTGGTGGTAAACCACCCGTTCGGGCATGGTCCCCAATATAGCCTGTCTGACAGACTACTTTCTGGCAGGATAATCGACCCAATATGGTTAATACCACAAGATCATTGATTGAATACACTTCATAATTTCTTCTCTATACTCTTTGTCTCTCTTCTGTTATCTTGTTATTCTCTGTATTATATTATTCTCTATATTATAATATTTACAATATTTTAGGCCTTTTTCAGTCCAACTTGGTAATTTGCCAATGGATCATAATTTGGGCTAATTGACTTACAAAATCTTAGGCCCGGTATGACACTATCAAATAGGGTCCGGCCCTTAACGATTCAATTTTAGAACCCAATCTTACATTCTGTTAAAATAATATAAATATTTTTTTTTAGCAGTTTGAACTTTGAACACTTGTTAAAGAAAGCTCAAAAATATTAAATTTACACTTTTCTAAAATTGATAACTTAACTTAAAGTATAACTGAAAATGTTTGTCTTACCCTCTGGTCCCTGGTAGGCTTACCCAGGGGTATTTCTATATCCAAGTAAAAAGTGGAATAAAAAGAAAAGAATTAATAGGGGATAAATAGGTTTATTTTTTTGCGAGGTTACATGCACCCCTATTTTATAATTACTACCCCTATATTACTTTCCTCTCCTAATAAATGAAGATTGTTAATCGATTTTGGGCGGTAAGGATTTCTCCCCCAACGGATAGTTTTGTACATGTATATACTCCTTAATTTGTTATACAGTACTACCTCCGTCCAAAAATACATGGACTTTACTATTCACGCACGTTTTTTTAAGAAGGTAAAAACTATATAAAATATTAACTTTTTTATTAATTTTTTTTAATAATTACAAACTTATTATCAATAAGTTTGTAATTATTAAAAAAAAATAATAAAAAAGTTAATATTTTATATAGTTTTTAGCTCCTAAAAAAACGTACATGAATAATAAAAGTCCATGTATTTTTGGACGGAGGGAGTATGTGACAATAGTTAACGGAGTGTGATTAATGGGTTACTCTCGGAGAATTATAGGGTGAGAAACAGAGGAATTAATGTGCTCATAATGTTGCCACTTTTTTCTTCTTCTTTTTTTTTTGTGGTTGAAATCACTTATTTCTTCTACCGGGGAGGAAAACCCCGGAATGACCGCTCTTTATTTACCAATTTAAGGGGAGGAAAAATAAAATGGAAGGAAAAAAAAGGTTCAATTTTTAAATGATATTTGATGTTTCAATAACAACCACTTTAGTCGATGGTGAAAGAGAACGTCTTTCGTTGGAGCTTTTGAATAACATGAATATTTCTCATTTTCAAAGCAGTAAGAGCATTTTAAATATTTCAAAAAAAAAAGGCCGATTTGCAGAAATACACCAAATCAGTGTTCGGTTTGTAAAAATATATCTGTTTTCTGATAATAGTAAAAATATAATAGGTGGGTAATTTGTGTTAAAAAATAATGATTGATTTTACCTTTAAGTTTAAATGTAAAAATTATTAAAAGGAGAATTATGAATTAAAAGAAAAGTAAAAAATATATAAAAAATGAAATATATATTAAAATAATGTTTTTAATATTTTTTCTCAGAAATTTAAAAATAATAAAACTAGGCGGATGAAAATCATTGACTTAGTAAGAGAATTAATAGTGACAAGAATAAAATTTGTTTTTGACAGGATATAAGTTTTTTATGACAAAGCTGATAATTAATAATGACATGATGGAATCTATAATAGGTAAGAGAATAAAGATACGATTTTATCGATACCATAACTATAAATTAAAGGCATGTCCAAGATGACAAAGTTATTTGTTCACAACGACAGGAGTAATGTTCATAGTGACAAGGTTGTAGGTTTACTTTGACATGATCGATTGAAGCTATAATTGGGTAGAGAATCACTGAAGATACGGTAAATCATATCTTCAGGATTATTAAACACATTTACAAAAGGATTGTCAATATATATCTTGAAACTATAATATTATCACATTGACATGATGGATATTGTCCTTGACAATCTCAACTATGAACATTGACAGGATATGATAAAAAATCGGCGTGAGATTGAGTAAAGATACGGTTTTGACCTAAATCATAACCACTAGATATTGGGATTGGGTCGGTTGGGGGCTAACTATTAGTAGGGATTTTTTTTCCCAGGTTTTTTTAAATTTAATTATTTAATATAATTTAAAAATATAAGAAAAATGAAAAAATACCAAAAATATTTAACCTTTTTTTTCCTGGTTTTTTGGGGTGGTAGGTAGTTTTGATAATTAAATAAGGTATTTTTGCAAATTTCCATACATTGATGCAATTGTTTTCAAACCTAAATATTTTTGCAAACCAAATATTAAAGTGGGGTATTTACTAATATTCCTACCCCCCCCCCAAAGGAGCATTTTCAATATAATTTTTATTTAAGAGAATTATAATTTTTTTTTAAAAAAATGAGGCCTTTTCTATTATAACATATTCTTATATGAAAATATGAATAGAGAATTTTGAAGATATATGATAAACTATGATTGATACTCCTGAGTTTTTGACAATTTCGGCTATTGCTCCACATTTTTTTTCCATCTAGATGGTATCCCTGAACTTTCGACATAACTTAGGGGTACTATCTAAACAAAAAAAAAAAGATAATAACCAAAATTGTCAAAAACATAGGAGTGCGAAACAAAATTTTCCTTTTTCTCTATATTTACAACAAGTAAAAAATCTCTAAATATTAATTGTTTTACAACCTCAATGAAAAATTTACTTTAAATATATAGAATATTTATTGTATATAATTAAATTAATTTAAATAAAAAGTTTTTATAGGATAAAATAAATGCATAACTTTATAAAATCGAAACGTTGTTGGATTTATATTATAAAAACCTTAGAGATTTCGATGTTTGTTTCACCATTTTAGATATTTTTTTAAAAAGTTGTTGAGATGCTATATTTAAATATAAAAAGGAATTAATTTTCTTTTATTATTGAACTCTACTACATGCTAATTTAAGAGAAAATTTGCGCCTTCGGCGCAAATTTTCTCCCCAATTTAGCTATTGACCCCCAACTCCGTCATATTGGGCTTTTGTCTACGTAAATTTTTTTGGACAAAATTGCCCTCTCAGATATAAGGGTTTTTGCTGGAAACCGCCCTCTCTCTCCTCACTCTGCTTGTCTCTTGGCTTCCGTCGTACGATTCGCTCTCTTTTCTCCATCCTCTCCCAAGCGACTTTTGTGGTTGAAACCAGCGATTCTTCTTCGATTCTGCTCCAATGTCAGAGAACAAAGTCGCCGGCGCCCTCGAGGGACCTGCTGTTGGTGCAATCGAGCATAAACATTCAAGCGATCCTTCAAATGGCGGTGTGTTATATGTGTTTTTAATTTTGTACTTGTTTTGAAGTTGAAACTGACATTTCTTTTCAATTTTTGTCGATTTTTAGAGAACAAGGACTCCGATGAGAGGGAAGGAGTTGATGTTGCCGCGGTTGACAGCAAAACTGGAAGTGATTCCGCATATGACGGTTTGTATTATGTGTTTATGTCGTTTATGCATGTTTGTCGTTTTTTCCTCCTTATTAATGTGTTTGATATCGAATGTATCTGATTTGCAGTGAAGAAAAGCTCTTCTGAGAAGGTTCCTTCAGTTGAAGGTAGCAGTTCATCTGATCCTTCAAGCAAATGTGTGTCGTTTTTGTTCTAAAATTTTGTATTTATGCTTTTCCAGGCATTTGTTGTGTTTTGGTATGAAATGTATACATGCATGTGGTACTTTGTCTTTGATTTTAGCATAAATGCATATTTCAGCATAATCTGTGAAAGACCTATTTCAGCAGTTGTCTCTATTCATGCTGAAACGGTTGTTCTCTATTCTTTGTCTGTGTTTTTTAGATGCTAATGCCTCTGCAAGTGATCTTCAAGAATATAAATGTCAATTCGATGTGAGTATATATTTTTTCCATACCTTATCCCCCTTTGTGTGTTTTTTTTTTTATGTTTATTCATGTTTATGAGTGTGTGTTTTTAACAGAGATTGCAGTATTGCATTCCTGCAAAGGATAGATTTTGTGCAAAATCCAATGTTTAATGCGCCTCAGATGTCTGTAATGTTATAGAGGAGCATCTGTCCAAATCTGATTTTGAGTTGCTGAGGAGAAGCTGCTTTGGATGGGTTTTTGTTCAAAGAGATAAGATGAAACTTAATTTTCTGTTGATTCATCAAATGATGCTACGTTTGATTAAGAGTGATAAGCTCCATGAATTGTGGTTCAAGGTTGATGGTCTAGTTGCTCGTTTATCTCTGGTAGAGTTTCATGCAATTACAGGGCTTCCTGTCATTGATACTAAAGTTAAACCGCCTGTGAAATTTGCATGGTCTCATTTCCTGGGGGAGAAGCAGTCAAAGTGTACCTATGATGAGTTGTTGGAGGCATTTAAAACATGCAGAAAATCGTCTACAAAGAAGCTTCAGATGGCAAAGTTGTTGATTATCGAGAAGATGTTATTGTTCAAGCGTTCTAAAAGTGTTAATAAAGATCATGCTGCTCTTGAATGCAATCCAGCGAAATGTGAAATGTATCCATGGGGGAGGTTGTCTTATTCTTTGGTTGTGAAGTATTTAAAGAAGGTTCTGGTTTGTGATCGATGTGATCCGAGACCATCATATGAATTGTTTGGATATATTTATGCTTTTCAGGTAATTTAACTTCATGCATATATGTTTCAGCATCTGTTTGTTTCAGCATTTATGTTTCAGCAATATTTGTGTTTCAGCATTTGTATGTTTCAGCATCTGCTTGTTTTGGTTCTATTTATTGGCTTGGATACTGGAGGCTTTCCCGGTGATTTCTGATAAGTTTCTTTGCGATTTCAAAGTTCGTGTGGGTGATCCATATTCTCTTCGGTGGGAGTGTAAGTTACGACATACTTACATTGAAGCACAAAAGTTGTTTGATGGCGATGTGGTATTATTCTTGTCTCAGATCTATCTTCATACAATCTTTTTTTTTTATTAATTTCATTTTTATAATTTCAGTTGTCTTATTGTGTGTTAATATTGTTGGTTATTTAGGCACCCATGTTCCCAACCTTTGGGGAGTTTGCAAGGTCCTAAGAATGGTATTTGAAGATGAAGTTGCTCACCCCATTCTTGATCACATGACTGAACCTGTATTTTCCCAACCTGAGGCAGATAAGCTGTATGATTGTTGGAGACTTAGGACAAGAGCATACTGGGGACGGTTCAATTGCTATGCAGATGGTGATTTATCATTGGATATACCTTCTGCTGAAACCCAAGGTGAAGAACAACAAGAAGTCAATGAAGAGTCATGTGGCAATGAAAGTGGAGGTGCTGCAGGTTCGAAGAAGCGAAAGACTGTGAGTAAAGCGCCGCCATTGGTGAAAAAACAGAAGATTGAAACAAGAAGACCTACGCCAACGCGGAGAGGTCGGTCTGCTGGTTTAGTTTCAACAAAACAAGTTGATGAAATTGGTTCTATTAGAAAAAAGAAGACAAGGGGTAAGAAAATATCAGCTGCAAAGAAACCACCAGCTGTTGAAGATGCAATTGCGAAACCTAGGTTTGTATTTCGTAAGAGAGGTAAATCTGTTTCTGAAGATTCCAGTGATTTGTTTATGCCAATTGAAGTTGCATGTCCATCCTTTCATCGAGTTCCTGAAACTGCATTGAGGCCGGCCATCGAAGCTGCACCTGCAAATGAATCTTTATTATTTAAGGGTGGGAACGATGATGCTAATGATAGAGTAGCAGAGGGCCCCCAAGGGGGTGTGGCTCAAGGAGGGGACGATGCAATGAATGTTGAAACTGATGACTACATAAACAATGAAGGCACTGAGAACGTTGCCAGAGATGATCACTTGGAAGGAGCGGGGAAGAATGTGGATGGTGCTCAGACTGATGATTTCAGCAAACAAGGGGGACATCCTAGCTGGTTGAAAGAAATACAGATGAGGTTAGATAAGCTTGAAGAGTTGCCTCAAAGAGTCTCTGATTTATCTGCAAGGGTGGAGATGCTTGAGGAACGTTTGTGAGGATGTTTAAAGTTGGTGAATGTTGTTGATAATCTGCTGAAGAAGGTAGATTCCTTAGAAAATAAGTTAACAATGCAAGAGTCAATGCAGTTTAAGACCAAGTCATCCAATGCTGCAACTTGTGATCCATCAATTTCAAAGACTGTGAATGAGGTGTTGGATGAAATTCGAGAAGAGGTACCTACTGAGATTCTAGGTCAACCAATTGGTACAAATGTTTCAGCATCTGTTAATGAGATCATTCCTGTTACCCTTGTTGAAGGGCAGAGGTCATCATTCCTGTTACCCTTGTTGACTTAGGGCGCGACTCTGATTTTGAGTTGAAGGGTGGGGATCTGTGCTTAGATGATGGAGGTTCTGTTGGGGTGAGGAAGGTGGTTGGTGGTCCTGAAGTCAAGGCAGCTGGAATTGAAGCTGTTGAAACAAAGGTTGCTGAAAGTATGGTTGCTGAAACGAAGGTTGCTGAAAATGAAGTTGCTGAAACCAAGGTTAATGCAACAAAAAATGCTGAACCCAAAGCTGATGGAATAGAAGATGCTGAAATGGTTGATGCTGAAGCAGCATCACCTCATGGGCAACTAGACAAAGATGTTGAAATGGGTGATGCTGAAGCAACAAAAGATGCTGCAAGCAAAGATGCTGCTGGTGACTTAATGACCCCACCCCTTGGAAAAACAATACATTTAAGTGATGGTGAAAGTGACGATGAAGACTTGGTGAAGAAGCCATGCATTCAGTGGGATACAATTTCCAAAGACCCTAAATGTGTTGAAGAAATTGAAAACTTCAGGTGTTCAAAACGTCTTCCAAAAGCAAGTAGTTTTCTGGTGAGCCCGTTTGTTGCTGAAAAGTTAAGGATCCCGAAGCATGTTGAAAAAAAATCATTGCTCAGCAAGGTTGACCATGACTTCATGTATCAATGTGTTAAAAGCTCAAGGTATGTCCATCTTAAATTTTCATGTGTGTTTTCGAGTGCTCTAGCAATATATATATATATATATATATATATATATATATATTTTGAGTGCTCTGACCCGATTTTTAAATCTTGTAATAATATGCGCAGGGATTTTTCAGTACTTTTAATGGGATCCAGAAAAGAGAAGTCATTTTTTAAGAACATTGTTAGGAAGGATGGTTGGCTTCATATAGATGTAAGTATGCTGAAACTGTTTTTCTTTACAGCATCTTTTTCGAGTAAATGTAACTATGTATGTATTTATGTTTATATGAATTTCAGCACCTTACACTGTTTACTGTTTCAGCACCTTGAAGCTGGACTGGTTCACATGAGGAAGAGAGTCAGTGAAGATCCTAGCAGTTTTGAAGGCATTGTCGTGATGGATCCTATTTTTCATCAGAAATATCTTCCAGAATGCACGTCATCTTACGAAGAAACAACACCTGTTGAACAATTCACCGCTAGCTACTTCATGGGCTTCTATCCTAGTGATTATCCCAAGAGTTGGGAGTCTGCAAAAATGGTCTACACCCCTTTCAACATAAACAATGAGCACTGGATTGCATTGGAGATAAATCTTGCTGAAAAGGTTATAAATGCATATGACTTCAACCACTACCTTGTGTCTGCTAAAAAGCTTGTTGACCATCTGCGCGGGATGGCTGAGTGGTTGCCAATTCACTTGGATAAGGCTGGTGTGATCCCAAATTTTCAACCGTATACATTCCACATTAACAAGGTCCCCGATCTAGTGCACGATACAACGGGGTATGGAAACCTACATTTACAATGTTAATAAAGTCATTTAGAAGCATTATGTTGTTGTGCTTGTTATCAATATGTTTTGTTTCATTTTTTGCAGCGCATCTTGTGGGGTCTTTGTACTGAAAGCAACCGAGGCGCTGGTATTTGGGGGAGATGTCGGGAAGTTTACCAATGAAAGAATCTTTCGATACCGAGAACTTATGGTCTCAGACTTGATTCAAGAGAAATGGAGCTTTAAATTCTAGTTAATAGCATCTTGTGTGTAACACCGTCTATCAGATTTAGGGATTTCAAGACATTATAACGTAGCTGTGGGTTAGATGTATTTCCGTGGGATATTCTGGACAACTGTTGGTCTTTTGTATCATTTTGGATGCGTTTTCAGTGGCACTCTTTGAAGCCATTGGAATTGACATTTTATCTAATGTTTTAATGTAAATTGTGTGTGCATTTCTGGTTCAGCATTGTTTTCTGCTAGTTTGTTTTAGCAAATGTTCCAGCAAGTATTTCAGCAAATACTTCACCATATCTGTTTGCTGAAACAGTTTATAAGTCAACCAAAAATCAAAATCATAATTATTTTGATGTATCTATCTGGTGTTGAGCTTATTAAATAGACATTTAGTTAATGGTATAATGCAAATTTTTTAGTTTTCCTGTTTCAGCATGGTGTTTCAACAAATTATGTTTTCAAGTCGACACCAACATACAATGTTAAGTTGCCATATGTTAGAGAAACACAGAAATATAATCTCTAAAGAGGGTACTTATTGCGTCTGTCAAGGTGCTATAGTTGTTCAAGTTATGTTTTCAGCATTTTCCGCCAGGACATTTGTTTTTAGCACATTTTGCACGCTGAAACAGAGATGATTGCCTAGAACAAAGATTAAGCATAGCAATAAATGGTAAACATAATGAACTAAAAACAATATGATATAGCAAAGCAATGACAGAGAGTACAACTGATTAAAAAAAACACAAAGCATCTCGTAAAATTCATATCAAATTGCTGAAACAGTGTAAAACTGAACTAAAAATTAAAATCAGCACATTTTTCTATAGCCAGCTTCATTGGTGTTGAGCTTTTGAATTCTTCCCGTGCTCCCTTTGAAGCCATTCCTTACTGTATTTTGCTCTTCTCACAAACTCTCCCTTGGAAAGTAACCTTTTCTGAGGAGGTCGACCACATCTCTTCCTTACATTGGGGGGTTAACACTTAATCTGTTTAATATATTCAGGAGGTTTATTTCATCATCAGGGAGGACTGGATATATGGTTTCATCATGTGGTAAAATCCAAGCTTCATTTGTGTAGAAACCAGCAACAAAATCTGCAACATCAAGCCTTTTAGACACTATCGTCGACAGAGCATGTATGCATGGGATTTTTTGAATGTCAAACACCCTACAGGTGCATTGTTTTGCTGAAAGATCAACAACAATCCGCGTACCTTCTCCAGTAACCTCAAATACAGACTCACCCTAGTGCTTTACAGTGTATGCACCGACATTAGGGGTGTGCACCGGTTGAAACCGAACCGGAACCGGCACAAAACCGGAAAAACCGAAACCGGAATATTCTAAATATTCAAACTGATAACCGGACCAGTAACATTTCGGTTCGGTTTAAAACCGACCCGGAATATAGAAAGTCAATCTGGATCCGGAACAACCGGAAGTATATACGGTTATTTTTTTTCCATAAAATTTCTTTGATAATATTTTTTTTTTCACTTACACCGTAACAATTATGTGAAATTTTTTTTTAATCTCGTGCCGATCCCGTCCTACAAAAATTATGCAGGACGGGACGCGGGACGAAGAATCCTCGTCCCGCAACTCTCGTCCCGTCCCGCATATATATAATATTTTTATTTATATAAAGAAAATAAAATTAAAAAAACATTAAGTATATGCTAGCATGTTGTATTACTTCCTACTTTACATTGTATATGCTACTGTAATTAATAAAACATTTAAGTATATTACTTGCTAGTTGCTACTGTTGTACTACGTATTAGTGAATTGCTAAGTATATACTACTGTAGTTGCTACTGTTGTACTACTAATTAGTGAATTGCTAAGTATATGCTACTGTAATTTTAGTGTAATTATATATGAGAATAATTAATGATTAAACAAATAAATCTTGATTGGTGTTGTAGCTTGTACGTACAAAAATTAAATTTTCGGTTTTATCCGGTTTAAACCGGTAAACCGCCGGTTATTACCGGAACCGAACCGGAACCGTAATTCACAAAAGTTATCAACCGAAAACCGGCCCGGGATATCCGGTTCGGTTATAAGACCGGTTCTACCGGTTCGGTTCCGGTTGGTTTTCCGGTCTAAACCGAAATCTGCACAGGCCTAACCGACATCCTTTTGCAATTCCTAGATCATTTTGATTATTACAGGGGCGACTCTCTGTGTATTCAGTGCTGCAGACTTCCTTCTATCTTGAGACCACTCTGTGAACTTATCTCTAAAAAACTTCACAGTGCAACAATGGGCACATTTTTTTTACCACTCAAAACAGAGTTTAAGCTTTCAGCGTTGTTAGATGTCATCATGTTATACCGATTACCCTTTGCATGTGCTCTTGCCCACCTCTGTAGCCCCGCAGATATCAAATATGTTGCTAGGCTTGGGCATTCTTCTTTTATAAGGTCAAATTGGTGTGCAAAATCACCAACATTGTAGGTTTCAGCAGCCTGTTGGAACATGTCTGCAAGATGCCTTTTCTTGAAAGTTGCTTGGATATTCTGCTTCAAATGCCACGTGCATACGCAATGGGTAGCATTAGGGTATATCTTTTTGATGGCCTTAGAAATGCTGGAATGCCTATCAGAAACAAACACCAAATCATCTGTAGGTTGTATAACTTTACTGAGTTGCTTGAAAAACCACTCCCAAGATGCATTATTTTCTGTGTCAACAATCCCAATAGTAAGCGAGTATAATTTCATATTTGCATCTTGGGTAACTGCTCCAAGCAATGTACCCTTATATTCCCCTGTTAAGAATGTGCCATCTACTACAACAACCTACAAATAAGACGGGAACAATTTAAATACTGAAATCACCATAATTTTGCTAAATTATGAATGATTATGTACATATACATACCTTTTTTAAGATGGGAAATGCTCTAATGGATTGTTCATAAGACAGGAATAAGTATTCGAACCTTTCAGCACTGTCTGTTTTAATGAGAGCTATTGTTCCTGGATTTTTCTCCATAAGAATGTGACAATATGACGGCAAGGCAGCAAAATTTGATTCCGGCGACCCTATTTCCCTCACTTGAGCTATTCGTGCTGACTTCCATGCATGCCTTCCAATAAGTAATTGAGATCTTGTGGTCTGTTCTCATCTTATAAATAATTTGTTTTGGGGTGTATCCACTGTTGAAAACACAGAAATCAGTAACAATAATATAGTGCTGAAATGAAAGCTGAAACTAAAATGCTAAAACTAACTGCTGAAACAGTATACACCTTGACTGTATGAGGCCTGCAATAACATTGGATGGTGCATGCCTGGAGTGTCTTGTTCTTGTATCCCATGTGCATGTGTGTATATCTCTATACAATATCACCGCATGACAAATAGCTGAAATTCTCTTTGTATGCAATTTCCAATGACAATTTCTGTCTATGCATGCTTCTCTATAATATTTTGGTGTTGATTTTTTAACCTCAAATCCAAATATGTCTGTCATAGACATAATATATAGAGCATCCTTTACTGCTTGCCTAGATTCAAATGTTTTTCCAACATACATAACCCTTGGGCATTGAGTGACACGGTTGACAATACTGTCCGTGATAGAGCTTCTAGCACCCCTTTCATCAACTGTGTTCCCTTTTCTATTCATCATTTCACAGCGCTCATTCCAATACCCATCATTGGAGTTATCTGAAAATGATTCACTGTTTTCAACATTAGAGGAATATGAAAATCTGTCAGCATCCATATCGTCTCGTGGCACATCCTGATTCTCATAAAAAAATAGAGACATTTTCTATTATATCCAAATTGGTGTTATATCTCTCATCAGTTTCAGGAAACTCAACAGTTTCAACAGTAAATTGAAACTCATGGCCAACAATATCCAATGGCAAGGTGTTTGTGACACACAACTCTACAGAAAAATTCACTCCATCCAGCTTACTCAACAACAAGAATTCTTTTAAATCAGCATCAGAATCTACCTTAAGTGGTGCTCTCAATGCCTTGAAGGGGTGCAAATGGCTGAATTCCAATTCAACTGATTCATCAACATTGAATCTGCTGCAAACCTTGTCCCTCAAGGTTAATAAAGTGATTGTATCCTCTAGCACAAAAGCCTTTGAAGTAGTGTTTCCATCGAACAGTAATCCTGTTTCAGCAACTCTCCACTTCCCCCCATACACAACAGTTACAATGTTTGATGACATTGCTACCCCTGCAATTGATTGTTTGACAGTATTAAAGTAGTTGAAATATAATTGGAATGCATTTCCGCAAAAACGAACATATACCTGCAGAAACACTAAAAAACAGAGCTGTTGGAAACACTAAAAAACACTAAAAAACAGATAACTGCAATCCACATGAGATCAATATTCCACAGTTTCAGCAATCGAAAACGATAGTTTCATTCCACATGCTAATGTTATATAGAAAATCGAAACATATACTTGCTAAAACACTTTTAGTGTTTCAGCAGATCTCGTAGAAACTTTGCGCCCTCACAACAGATCACAGCAGAAAGTGTTGAAATATAATAATGTGATAGAAAGTATTGATCTATAAGAGATCACAATAGAAACAATATAAACGATCATAACAGATCTGTTGGAACGTTACTTGTAGCAGAAAAATAAAAAATCCGTGTTTCAGCAAACCGAAAATCTGTTAGTTTCGATCACATCAGACCAGATCTGTAATCAATTAATAGCATAATTAAAATTTCGAAGAACATTGCTGAAGAATAGTCCAAAATTACAGGAAAAAACGAACGACAACGCTTACCTTCTGATGTGATCGCTTACTTTGTCGATATGCTTATGTAGTAGAAGCAATTCGGCAATTTACAGCAGCAATTAAACGTTACTTTGTCGATCGATGAATTTACAGCAGCAAGGATGAAGAGGAGAATGCGTGTGCGGCAAGGTTTTCTGTGTGTTTCGGTTTCAGCATGATGAAAAATTCGGTGGACAAATCCCAAATATGGAGAGGGTGGGATCCGGATTCCTAATATAGCCTAATTTCGTGGCCTATATGGAAATTGCCTCCTAATTTAATACGGTAGATATCTTACAATTGGTACATAAGAGCATTTTCAATATAATTTTTATTTCAGAAAAAAATTGAAAGACATATATCGTACTATGTATTAATTAAGCAAAACTTTAATTATTTGGGTTTATTTTAATGACCATATATAACTTATGGTATAATATTATATTATAATATTATAATATTGTGAATTATGTATTATAGTTATCCAAATAAACATTTCTTTATGTTGCTACTCTTGTATAAGATCACTTAAGATTTTTCTTTATGATAATTTCAACTATCTATTACTAACTATTAAAACAAAAGCTTTAGCAATGACATGTCGCATTGTCGCCCTCTCCTTAATTCTAGGCCTTTTAACCAATCACGTTAGCCTAAATTACAATTTTAGTGGTTTAAAAAAACAATCTATTACTAACTATTAAAACAAAAGCTTTAGCGATGACATGTCACCCTCTCCTTAATTCTAGGGCTTTTAACCAATCACTTAAAAAAAAACATCTATTACTAACTATTAAAACAAAAGCTTTAGCGATGACATGTCGCCCTCTCCTTAATTCTAGGCCTTTTAACCAATCACTCTAGCCTAAATTACAATTTTAGTAGTTAAAAAAAACAATCTATTATCTATTAGGCCAATTTGCACCAATATACCAAAAAAATATGAAGTTTGCAAAAATAACCATGACATTGATAAATTGCAAACAGTGGGCCCAATGACATTTTTGCAAAAAAAAAAAGCCCACTTCCTTAGCCGGTTGCAGGTCGGACAGGAGGAGGAAGTGTTGAACAGGAGAGAGATCAGAGAGAGAGAGAGAGAGAGAGAGAGAGAGAGAGAGAGCAACGAAGAAGGAGGCTCTCGATGGAGGAGGATGCGGAAGAGGTTATCGACGGAAGCGAATCAGTTCGGCGGGAGGAAGTTGTAACCGGCGGAAGATGGAGGAGGAATCCGGCGCGGAGAAACCGAATCCGGCGAAACAAATTTGAACACAAGTAAGTAAATTCGTTCTTGAATCTATGAAACCCTAACTAAATCCGAACAAATTGTTCCGCAATGTGTGATTTTTGAATAGGGGATTTCGATTTAAACCCTAACACGTTGAGAAATTTGGGTCGGAATTTCAGTGTCAAACTATAACTCCATTGAAGAGAGGGACGACAAATGCTGGGGAGAATGAGTTTTCAATTTTAGGGTTTTCAATTTATGGAATGTCGAGTTGGGGTCCTTGGGGAGAATGGGTCAAATGGGGTTGAAATTATTTGATTGTACAAACCCTAACCTTATGGGTGGGGGGCGGTTTGATGATGAAAATGAAGGTCGAAATAGGGTAGAAAGGAATTGAAAACCCCAATTAATATTTGAAATCTATATTTCGAAAACTTAAAAAGGGTATGCGGATTCGTTCGTCTGACTAGGTGAAACGATTGGATGGCTAGATTTAGTAACATGTGTGTCATTCTTCGAATTGGGGAAGTTCGACAGATGTTGGGTTTGTAATGATGTTGGATATGATAAAGGAGAATTTGAATGGTATAAGGAATGTGTGCTTATGAGTCTAAAAATTGAGAACTTGGAGAGAATTTGGAGATTGGGGTTGTTTGTAAATAGTTGCATATAAATATAATGCTCACAATTGGTGATAGTTGTACATCTTTGTAAGTTTTTGCTATGTGTTGAAGTATGTTGTGATTAAAACGTGGCAGAGATACACTACACGAATCCGATGTCATTTGAGAGTATTGTAAGTTTGTGATATGTGTATTACATAAGTTTATGAGGGTTGAGACTATTGTGTAGTTGTGTCATTTATTGCATTCTTGATTCGTTTCAGTTGAGCATTTAAGCATATGAGCATATGTTTCAGTTGAGCATCTGCATTTGTGTAGTTGTAGTTGTGTTGGTGATGTTAATCGTTTCATGTGATATATGTGCAGCCGACACTAGCTCTCCCTTCTTAAAATTATTTTCGATGGAGTTCGAACCACTTCTCTAAGATGGGCCTCCTCAATGGGATGGACGAGACCCTATCTGCGGCGGATTGGAAAATCTTAAAGGAATGCAGGTTAGGGGGCATTGTGTCATATTGCTGCATCCTAATCCACTACACATATCCTTAAGCAACAACTCAAGACCTTTAGTATTTCGTTATGTTTGTTTTAGGTCTTAAACGTTCCCTCCCTTTTGATGACTGATCCTGCATGTTCTGGATTTCTGTATGGATGGTTTTTCTGAATACTGCGTTATGAATGCTTTAGTTTATGTTTAACGTTGTCTATCCTGTTGTTGAGAAGTTTTTGAGATTGACAAGATCCGGCCGGGGTTAGTCCTATATTGGCTGAGACGTCGTTTTTAATGGCAAGAAAAAAAATATTTACTGGCTAGTAAGCATAAATCGCAAACATTCGTGTTTCGCATCTTTGGCAGAAAAAACGGACAACCCCATAGTTTAAGTTACGTACATGCAAGATAACAAAAACTATCCTTCGCCTATGTACAAGAAGAGGCATCCTTAAAAAGAGCGTCATATGATGACCTTACCATTCCACACTTGCTTATGTCACCCCCATACATAATATCCTCCTCCGACAAGCTCTCTAAGTGGAAGGAAACCACCCTCCTCCTAGGGTCACCCCGTACATAGTATCCTCGTCATCACTACTGACACATTTGATGACCATAGTTTAAACGTTTCCACCTTTTGGACTTAAGTTGTTATGGACTCATTTCGTTTGGGTTTAATGTTTGATATCCTTCTGCTGGGAAGTTTATGAGATAGATAAGATATGTCAGTGGTTATTCTTTTATTGGCTTAGACATCGATTTCATTGGCAAGGAAAAATTATCTATTGGCTAGTAAGCAAAAATCACAAACATTCGTCTTTTGCATCGTCAAACTATTGTGATTTTGTGCTTTGTATTACGTAATATTGTGCTTTGGACATTACTGTGATTTTGTAGTTTGTATTTCATAATGTTGTGAATGAAGTTGTAAAATTAGTCCAACACAAACAAAAGATATAACCAATTAGACAGTTTATTGTGAATGAAACTGCCAGCTATGTCACCCTTACATAACCCTAAAGTTTTAAGAAAATGTGTAACCAATTTGACGAGTACCCTAACTTCAAAATAGAATATACAAGTCCAACACAAATAGCAACAGTAAAGTGGCAGACCAGATAAACGAATATCACTACATCTTCAACGAGGCGCACGACCCATCCTTTAACATATATTCTTGCTGATATCCCTGGCAGGAGGATTCCCTCTATAACGAGGAGGAGAGCAAACTTTAGTAGGGGACGTTATTCCCGATCATCACAAGACATCCAAGCCTGCTTTCCTTCAACATCTTACAATCCACAGCAGTGAGGCCTTCGCCCATGCGATCCAGGAGGGCCATCTTGGAGAAATGGTTGGACCTTGTTATAAGGAGTGAATCGAGTATGAAATATAACAAAATAGATCAAACCAGACTTAGGCCCCAGCAAATAAATACAAGACTCCTCCAATGCAGTAAGAGAAAGTCAGGATCGAATCCACGAGGAAGCACGTCAGCAGTTCTTAGATAGCTGTAAATTCTCACAGAAGCAGAAGAAAGACAGAAACAGAAAAGAAAGAAACAAATAACCCGGCAAGGGCAACTAAAACAAAAGAAAAGACAGAAACTAAAGACAGAAAGTAAAGCAAAGAACAAAGCAAAACAGAAAGCAAAGCAACAGTCTCGTCGATCTCGACAACAGCAGCTCGAGATCGACAAACACAACTCGACAGAAACTTGGAAATCGACGAAAACAGAAATAAATCAACTCGACCTAGACGAATCCTTACTCGAGATCGAGTACAGCCAACTCGAGATCGACAAGATCTCCTCTGTATCGAGTAACTATGCAGAAAACTGTAAATTGCAGAATTTAAAGACAAACGCAGGATTTCGACAGAAATAAACTCAATATATTAAAAGACCTCCAAGGCCAGGGTTCCAACACCACAACGATAACCATGCAAAGCAACACATAAAGGCACAAAAGATCATGCTTTCCATCAAATAACTTTCGTCATTAACAAATAGGCATATAGAGGCTTTCGCATAAACCCTAATTGTTACTAACCCTTTTTCACATAATTAATCCAAGTTGCATTAAGATCACTTTCGCTTCAAAAATACAAACAAGGATCACCTTCAACTCTCGCAAAAGAATCATGCTCATAGGGATAGAAGATGAATCACACAAAAGATCTGACCTTTATCGCATCGCCTCAGATGGCCACCGTCGGGCTCACCCCAGCCCTAGAAGTGGGTGGACTACTCACGCCTCATCGCAATTGCAGACATTGATGTTTGAAAAGAACTAACTTGCATTAAAATAAACCAAAGTTTACAACCGCTCGAAGCCAACTCCGCTCTCGCTTCACAACTCCAACCGGCTGCTCACTCTCTCTCTCTACTTCTCCTACTTACTTCTCTCCGAATTTTTATGATTAAAACTGAGCCCCTAGGGCTTTATTTATAGCCTTCTAACCCTTGCTATTCAAGGATAGAAGATATCTATCTTTATCTAAAACTATATCTAAAATGCTTAAGGATAAATAAAAGACATAATGGAATTAAATCAACTAGGAAAAGATAAAACTAATTAGGGTAGGTCTTCATGATGTTGATAGATCTTGTCTCCTTGGATAGAGCTTTTCCGACCTTCTGTAGAATTGCTGTAAAACGCCTCGATTTCTGCGAATTAAACAGAAACTGGTGTAGATTCCATAATTTGGCAAATAAACATCAACTACATAGATTCTGTATTATCGTAGCCCAAATGAATGCAATGTGTACAGAAATCGATATAAAAGTTACTGTAAAACATGGCAGATTAGGCTCACAACAAACACCCCATACTTAAGCTTGCTTGTCCTCAAGCCATACTTTTATTTGTCATTCAGGGGAAGAATTCAAAACTCTCAACATCTTAGATTCATTCTCATATAACCCTGCAATCAATTACCATCCTCGAAAAGGTACTAGTGTCACAGATTCATGCATGTGCAAATATGTAAAAGCAACATCTACTCATAAAAGGAAGGTTTATGCAAAAACAATATAAGTGACAAAGCATTTGATAATCAAGAAGACTTTAATTTAAGCTCAAATAAGGAGTAGATTGGTAAAAGGTTAAAGGTGGGCAGTTTTTGGCCATGTGGTGCTTTTGATCCGGGGAAATGGAGTATTTCCAAATTGAATTTCCACATTCCTTCTCCATAAGATTCATCACCTTTCATAATGCTTTTTCTCAATAATAATGCTTTTACCTCTCTAACTTCAGCACTGCCTTCTTGCGAGTCACAAACATGGGTGTCATGAATGACCCTGGATACTTAGTGCTTTGGACTCCTCACAATGTGTCCCATCTCTCAAAACTATTATCTTAGAGAGAAGGGTCAATCTACCTTTATCTCCTGAGGTGATTGGATTTTCTTTCACTCATTAAATTTTCCATATATTCAAACAATATCCTTCCAAACTCCAATAATGATAATAATCACAACAACCATATAACATCTCCATAATGTAACATCATTCTCAACATAATCCCCGGATAAGGTAAAGAATGGCAATATTTAGATCATGTGGAGCAATAATTGAAATAAGGCATATTATGGCTTTTGTGTAATGCATAAGCATAGGTAAGGCTAGGAATATAAACATATGAGCATTATATGGAAATATAAAGTCCTCCATCATCTTATCATGCAACATGTCAAAAGCAACTTCAAATTTTACCTTCTTTCATGGTTTTCAAGAAAATATGCACTTCATTGTGACTTCCCTCTACTAGGCAATTTCATACTATATTTCTAATGAATCCAATTTTGCATCGTCGAGTTCAATTATAAGCTTCCATGACATTAATCAAAATTTCAATGGGGGTCATTTTTCTCAAAATTTTTGGAAAACATGTATATATAAGCACATAAATCAATAATGCCTTCCAAAATAGCCATGTAGCAATTCAAAGAAATAATGCACACATAATGTCAAATATGGCAAATATGCATAAAGTAAGCCCTTCCCCCACCCCATACTTAAACATTACAGTGTCCTCACTGTATAAAAACAATGTAAAGGGTAAAGAAAGAAACTCACAAGACATGAGTGCAGAGCCGCAAAATTTTTGATTGGAGCCTCTCCTAGCCGAGTTTTAATGTAGCTTGGTTCTATCCATTGACCTGAAAAGTAGAAGACATATACCAACAAAAATAGAAAAAACAAAAACCAAAAACAATGTTCAAAACCAAAAACAAAAACAAAGTCTCAATGTCCTAAAAAGTCTATATACATGCTCTAGATTTTATAGTCGCTAGGCCGACTTTCCATTAACGCTCAAGGTGGCATCTGCAGGGCCCATGTAGCTTGGGCTTCAAATAGGACTCCATTCTTGTCCATCAGCTGTAATCCTCCAGAATGGATCTTGTTCACCACGAACGGTCCCATCCGCTTCTTGTTGAATTTGTTAGGAAACCAATGATCCTTTGATTTAGAGACATAGAGCTTATCTCCAACTTCATACTCCTTAGGCTCATCATTGGATATCCTGCACAATCGCACATACCAAGGCAGACCTCTCCCATGTATAGATAAATCTTTAATGGAAATAGGAGAAGAAAGATCCATACCTTGACTTACCTTCGCAGAGACGGAATCGGGAACCACTGTATTTGGTCGATCTCGACTAGGGTTAGTCGATCTCGACAAGACTGTAGGCTCTGGTGGTGGTCTGCTCGAAGATTCAGAAGTCGACGAAGACAGGGTCTGGTCGATCTCGACGAGCCTGGTCGACCTCGACAAGGGCTCTGGTCCTGGCGTCTGCAGCGTCGAGGAAGGGGCCGTCGAGGAACACTTGGTCTTGTCGATCTCGACAAGGCTACTCGAGATCGAGTAGCCTTCTCCTCCTGGTGGCTTGCTCGTCGAGGAAGGCGGGACTGGGCTCTCCGAGTGGTGGTCGATCTCGACAAGGGTGGTCGAGATCGACAAGGGCTCTCCTGGCTCTGGTGGTGCGCTCGAGGAAGCAGGGACTGGTGGCTCCGAGTTGTGGTCGACCTCGACGAGGCTTGTCGAGATCGACGAGCCTGGTTTCTCTGATCCGCTGCTCGACAATGCTGGCTCTGGTGGAGTCTCCTTGGTCTGGTCGAGATCGACTAGGGCTCTACTCGAGGTCGAGGAGCCCTGGTCGATCTTGACCCCATACTTAGCTCCTGTCAAGGCATCCGAAAAATAATGAATCCACAACGACTTACCTGGATCTGTGTCGATTGGATTTTCTGTGTTCTCTTTGAGGATTGCCATGATCTCCTCCACCTGGGCCTCCATGTCCCTCTTTTCTATCTCCTCAGGGGTCATATTTCTGACTTTGGGTTCCCCGCAGGTGATGTAGCCAGCTGAGATAGATTTGACCTCTTCCATTGGACAAGTATGCCTTTCAGTTTTGTTAAAGGAATACTCAATGACCTCATCGCTGATGTTGAAGGTGAGTACTCCTTTCCTTACGCTTATGTTGGCATCCACCGTCGCCAAGAATGGTCTTCCTAAAATAATTGGACAAGCAGGATCTTCTTGCATATCAACTATTAAGAAATCAGCAGGAACGAAGAATTTACCTACTTGTACTGGGACATTTTCCACCATGCCTGTTGGGATGACCACCGTGTTGTTGGCCATGTATAGTCTAGCATCCACAGGCTCTAAGGCACCTATCTTAATCTTGGACCAAATCGTTAAAGGCATAATACTAACACTAGCTCCAAGATCACATAGGGCATTAATTTTGTATGGACCAAATCCAATAGTTATAGCAAACTTACCTGGATCCGGCCTCTTCTCCAATATGTCCAGATGGCTGCACTCCTCTGTGATTTCTGCCATCGATCGCTTTTTGCTCAGGATCTCCTTCAGGAACTTGATGTAGGACGGCATTTCATTGAGAGCTTCTGTGAAGGGGATGGTGACGTTGAGCTTCTGAAGCATCTTGATGAAGCGCTGAAACTTTTTCTCCGCCGGGTCCTTTAGAGATTTTGTGGGGAAAGGCAGCTTCTTTTTCTGATTCGGAGTCAGAACAGACGTCGGAGGTGCTGTAGACTTCTCTATGTCGACTAGGGGCTCCTCGACATCGACAACAGTCTTTTCGAGATCGACTGGACTGGGTGCAGTCGAGTTGCTGTTCGGCGCAGACGAAGATTCTGGCAGGTTCTCCTCGAGGTCGAGTAGGCTCTTGTCGAGATCGACTAGGCCTTGGTCGACTAGCTGTTCTTCGTTGTCCTGCTGCTTTCCGACTTCTGGCTCTTGCAGTTGATGGCCGCTTCTGAGTTTTATAGCAGCGATGTGTCCAGTCTTTCCCTTAGGATTTGGTTCTGAAGATCCTGGAAGTGTCCCTGGCTGTCTGGGGATTCCGGCTGCCAGCTGACCAATCTGTGTATCAACTGATTTCCTCCAGATATCAATTTCCCCAAGCCTAGAATTGACACCTTGCATCTGAGTATAGACGGAGTTGAAGGATTGCCTAGTTTCTGAGTGGTTTCTCCGTATCTCCTCCAGGACTGTCTGTATATCATCGTTCTTTTGGTCCCTTTCTGGATGTCCTGGAGCTCTGTAGGGCGGGGGATTCCTAGGGACACCTTGGTTCCATTGTGGTTGCTAAAACCTTTGGTCCCCCATGTAGCGATTGGGACCCCCTGCGTAAGCTGCATCCTCATGATGCTCTGCTAGCCTGACTTGCTCTGTGTGTGGGCACTCAGGAGTGGTGTGCCTTTGCGATCCACATTCTATGCAAGGCTGGTTGACAGAGAGATATTTGACTTGCTTGAGGAGCTTCTTATTCTGGTCTCTGTAGTATTGCTCCCTAACATCAGGATCAATCTCTTTAGATGGCTCATATAGGGGCATGGATGGTGCTGGCCTGGCGTATGGGTTCTCTTCATAGGTTACAGTAGACCCATACTTGTTGTCGTAGTTGGTGAGCTTCTCTAGCACACCCCATGCGTCACTTGGCGGCATCGTCAGATACTCGTAGCGAGTATAATTGTTGATTCTGTCCTTAGTGACTTGATCCAGAGAGTTGAAGAAGATCTCCTGGATGATGTAGGGTGGCTGTCCATGAGTAGGGCAAGATCGCAGAAGTTCCTTGTAGCGCTCCCATGCCTTTGCCAGTGGTTCCCCTTTCTGCTGTTTGAAGGCGGTGATTTTCTGGTGGAGATGTGCTGTTTTGGCAGGTGGGAAGAATTTGTTCAGAAACTCTTGCTCTACTTGGGCCCAGGTTGTGAGTGATTTTGCTTTCAGCCTTTCCAGCCATTTGAGTGCAGGTCCAGCGAGAGACCAGCGAAAAGATTTCATCTTGACATATTACAAGGTTGTACCTTCTGCAAGAGTACGGCACATATCATGAAAATTAGTAATATGTTAAAGAGGACACTCATTAAATCTACCATAAAAGGCATTATTTTTAAGCTCTATAAGAAACTGAGTGCGAATTTCAAAAGAGTTTTCAGGGATAAGAATCGCCGATTCAGGCACGATGAGAGTCGGATGCATATAATCCTCAGCAGTGGTTGGATATTGGGCAAGCTCAGTTTCCGCTTGCCTCACGCGTTCAGCTGCTTGTTCCCTTGCTGCTCTCTCAGCGGCGATAGCAGCATCCTTAGCGGCTAATTCCCTGGTAAGCCTAGCGATCAGCTGTTCCTGTGTTTCAGCGGCCGCCATGATCCTTTTGAGTTTGGAGTGGATGTGTAGGTAGCGCTCCGGTTCGTCTAAGCTGTCAAACTCAGGTGTTTGACCAGAATGACGCATACACCTGCAAACTAACTCAAAGAAACAGTGAGAACTGACTACCTAAGGCGCGATTGATTGCTTCCCCGGCAACGGCGCCAATTTGTTGTAAGGAGTGAATCGAGTATGAAATATAACAAAATAGATCAAACCAGACTTAGGCCCCAGCAAATAAATACAAGACTCCTCCAATGCAGTAAGAGAAAGTCAGGATCGAATCCACGAGGAAGCACGTCAGCAGTTCTTAGATAGCTGTAAATTCTCACAGAAGCAGCAGAAAGACAGAAACAGAAAAGAAAGAAACAAATAACCCGGCAAGGGCAACTAAAACAAAAGTAAAGACAGAAACTAAAGACAGAAAGTAAAGCAAAGAACAAAGCAAAACAGAAAGCAAAGCAACAGTCTCGTCGATCTCGACAACAGCAGCTCGAGATCGACAAACACAACTCGACAGAAACTTGGAAATCGACGAAAACAGAAATAAATCAACTCGACCTAGACGAAGCCTTACTCGAGATCGAGTACAGCCAACTCGAGATCGACAAGATCTCCTCTGTATCGAGTAACTATGCAGAAAACTGTAAATTGCAGAATTTAAAGACAAACGCAGGATTTCGACAGAAATAAACTCAATATATTAAAAGACCTCCAAGGCCAGGGTTCCAACACCACAACGATAACCATGCAAAGCAACACATAAAGGCACAAAAGATCATGCTTTCCATCAAATAACTTTCGTCATTAACAAATAGGCATATAGAGGCTTTCGCATAAACCCTAATTGTTACTAACCCCTTTTCACATAATTAATCCAAGTTTCATTAAGATCACTTTCGCTTCAATAATACAAACAAGGATCACCTTCAACTCTCGCAAAAGAATCATGCTCATAGGGATAGAAGATGAATCACACAAAAGATCTGACCTTTATCGCATCGCCTCACATGGCCACCGTCGGGCTCACCCCAGCCCTAGAAGTGGGTGGACTACTCACGCCTCATCGCAATTGCAGACATTGATGTATGAAAAGAACTAACTTGCATTAAAATAAACCAAAGTTTACAGCCGCTCGAAGCCAACTCCGCTCTCGCTTCACAACTCCAACCGGCTGCTCACTCTCTCTCTCTACTTCTCCTACTTACTTCTCTCCGAATTTTTATGATTAAAACTGAGCCCCTAGGGCTTTATTTATAGCCTTCTAACCCTTGCTATTCAAGGATAGAAGATATCTATCTTTATCTAAAACTATATCTAAAATGCTTAAGGATAAATAAAAGACATAATGGAATTAAATCAACTAGGAAAAGATAAAACTAATTAGGGTAGGTCTTCATGATGTTGATAGATCTTGTCTCCTTGGATAGAACTTGATGTATTTGGATAGAATCTGGAACGCGGTCTAGTCGACCTCGAGTAGGTCTTGTCGACCTCGAGTAAGATGGTTCGTCGAGTGGACTTCCTCGGCTAGATCCGCTCGATGTGGCTCGGACATGGGCTCCTGGGCTCGTCGACCTCGAGTAACCCTAGTCGATCTCGAGTAGGATGGTTTGGTCGACCAGGCTTCCTCGGGTTGGTCTTCTCGGCAAGGCTCGGACAAGGGCTCAGGCGCTCGTCGATCTCGACAAGCCCTAGTCGACCTCGAGTAAGGTTTGCCGACTAGGTCTTCTCGAGTTGCTCTGTCCGCTGTCAGCGAGTGGCTTGGTCAGCGGCAGCGAGTGGTCCTTTCCGCGGCAGCGAGTCTCGCCTGGTTGTCCTCGGCTTCTCGGGCAGCTCTTCTCCTCGTCGACTCCGGGTGGCGGTGCTGGGCTTCGTCGACCTCGACCAGTGCTTGTCGAGGTCGAGTAGACTTCCGGAGCCGGGTTGTCTAGCTCTCGATCAGGCCTTGTCGACCAAGCTGGTCGGCCAAGTCTTGTCTATGTCGAGTAAGCCTACTCGAGATCGAGTAGCCTCGACTTTCAGGCTGGTTCCGCTGCTTTGACTTTGGACTGCTGTAGCTGTTTTCCGAGCTTTTCCGACCTTCTGTAGAATTGCTATAAAACGCCTCGATTTCTGCGAATTAAACAGAAACTGGTGTAGATTCCATAATTTGGCAAATAAACATAAACTACATAGATTCTGTATTATCGTAGCCCAAATGAATGCAATGTGTACAGAAATCGATATAAAAGTTACTGTAAAACATGGTAGATTAGGCTCACAATAGACCTCCATCTGAAGTACTTCTCCGGGGGGGGGGGGGGGGAGAGCTATTTACCTTTTTGCTCGACGGCTTAATTAACAACGTTTTTTCCTTTTACAATACGCATCACTGCAAGTGGGTTTAATCTGTGATCCAAGTGTACAAGTTAGTGCCAGTATATGAAAAATCCTTGCCAGTATAGTCATAATTCTTGCCAGTAAAAATATATGCCAGTCACTACAGAAAACATTAAACAGATCAAACAACCACAAAAATTACACAACTACACATGCTCATGTGCTCAACTAAAAGAGATGCTATTCAGACAGATGCATGATTATATGGTCAAATGCTCAAAAGAAAACGAATCAAGAATGCAACAAATGACACAACTACACAACAGTCTCAACTCTCACAAACTTATGCAATACACATATCAAAGACTTATGCATGATATACATTCGAATCCTTAAAATTCCTTCACCCCCTATTTAAAATAAATGGTCTAGATAGGGTTTGACACAAATTTTCTACACATCAGATTTGGGATTGAATCCAACACTAAAAAATGAGGGTTTACTAATTTGGTTTCACACCAATTTTCTTACCATCGCCCTTTGCCTCCGCTTATCTTTCCTTCGCCGGATTCCTCCTCTCTCGATGCCTCTTCTTTCTTCCTTCGTCCCCAATTTCCAAACTCATACGCACCCATTTCGTATACCATTCACCTTCCCCTTTACCACATCCAACATCATTCGAAACCCATCTATCCCCTACTTCCCCAATTCGAAGCTAACACGGAAATTACTAAATCTAGCCCTTCAACCGTTTTCCCAATCCAGACGAATGATTCTGCTCGCCCTTGACAAGCTAGTTGAACCCATCATCCGAAACCCATCTCTCCCCTACTTCTTCAATTGGGGGTTTTCATTTCGTTTCTACCCTATTTGGACCTTCAATTTTATCCTCAAATAAGCATCAATAACGAATCCCCACCGTCCACCACTATAAGGTTAGGGTTTGTACATTCAAATATTTTGAACCCCATTCTCTCCATGGATCCCAACTCAAAATTCCATAAATTGAAACCCCAAAATGTCATTAAAGGAGGTAAAATAGAGATAGAGAATGAGAGTTAACCTCTCTTCAATGGCGGTTCGTTCCAGAAGTTGTCTCCCCTCTCTTCAATAGAGGTTTTTCCATGAGGGTTTCTCTCCTCTCTCTCAGTTCCGACTTCCCTTGTCGCAACCGGGTGCATCTTCGGTGGAGCTCTTTCTCCTCTTTCTCATCCCTTGAAGCTATATCAATGGCGGTCGGGTTCTCCGTCTCACTCTCTGACGAACATGAGCGTTCCAATTAACCTGTAATAAGCGGTGAACCTAACCGGTTAGTTTTGCAAAATATTGGGCCTTTTTGTCATTTTTGTAATTTGGGCAAGGGGAGAGCTATTTTTGCAAACGGCCCAACAAATTGGTATATTGGCTGCCATTTTCTCTATCAATTATCTATTTTTTTTTATAGTGGGCAAACAGTCGGAGCTGTTACAGAAAATGTAAACGTGCTCCGAGATCATCCTTACGGATGATGGTACAAAGTTCCCTATTAAAAGGGATTGTAGATCTATCACTAATGATACCCCTAGTAGCTATATAATCTGCAACTTTGTTCGCTTCTCTGTAGATGTGTCTGTACTCAACCTTTTCAAAATTTGTTTCCATGATCTTGATCTGTTCTGCTTGGCACAAGATCTCCCATCTGCTTTCTCTTCCTTTCGATAGGATCCTCATCAGCTCTTGGTTGTCACCTTCTATAATAATTTGTCTTAATCCAAGTCTTGAAGCTTCTTTCATTCCTTCTAGTACTGCTTCTGCTTCCGTTTGAATGACCGTACCTTGATCTATTTCCTAGTAGAAAATATCAGTTACATGGCCCCTTGAATCACGAATGATTCCCCCCACCTGACAAGCGCCAGTGGGTTTGACAGAACCATCTACGTTAATTTTGTAGATGACTCCTACTGGTCTAGTCCAACTAGATCTAGACCTTTTTTTTTTCCTGTTGATGGCATCTTTATTTGTACTCGTGGGGTTTGTAGCTTTCCAGTCCTGGATATCTTTAATAATACGATTAATTAGATTACGGAAAGTGTCCGGGCTAGTATGTTTGAAAATTAACTTATTTCTAGTTTCCTAGATTATTTCCCAAATAACGACTATATCTTCAAAAAATTGGTTCCCCTGTTTAATTTGGGTAATATTATCACACAATGGTCATTGTAATGAGAGGTTGTGAAAGAGCTTACCTGTAGTATGTTCATGCTGGGCTATAAGTTCCTTTGCAAAGAAGCACTTTGTAAAGAGATGAGTGGCGTCCTCATTTTCTTGATTACACAGAGAGCAGGTGTGGGGGACTCTATTAATGTATCTATTGAGCCTGCTAGTCGTGGGGAGAGCGTCTATTTTAATTTTCCAAATTAGGTTTTTAAGCCTAGGAGGAAGATTAAGATTCCAGATCCAGTTATGGTTTTCAATGTTGTGGTTATGATTATGAGTATTGGTAACCTTTTTTGCCGATTTGGTTGAGAATTTTCCCGAGGGGTTAGGCTTCCAGATTAGCTTATCCTGAGCTTGCCATGAGGGGATCTTAAGGGATAAAATGCAATTGGTTATATCTTGGGGAAAGAGACTCTGGATAAGGGGCTTATTCCAGAGCTTTTGGGGGGGAAAAGAGGTGGTTGACTTTCATGTTTGGGTCATTGTTACCTATGAAGGTTTCGAGGCATTTATCGGGAACCCAAGGATCTTTCTAGATATTTATTTGGTTACCATCTCCTATAATCCAATGTAGGCCTTTCTCAAATTTATCTCTAAGGGATAGGAGCCTGCCAAATTGCCAAGAGGTAGCTTGATTATGTTTGTCTCTGATGCTGTTATCTTGTAAATATTTTTCTTTGATGACTCTTACCCAAATATTATTTTCATTAGTGTAAAGTTTCCAAAGAAGTTTAAATTGGAGGTTTATATTTAGATCTTCGGCCTTCCGAATGCCCAATCCGCCTTGGGCTTTACTCTTGCAGATGTTATCCCAGCTAATGAGAGGGGTATATCTTTCGGATTGAAGTTTGTTCCAGAAGATTTTTTTTTTTATTTGGTCAATTTGGTTGAGAGTTCATTTGGGGAGCAAAATGTTTTGCATCAGATAGTTAGTTTTGGAACTTAGATTGGCTTGAATTAAGATGGCTCTGCCTGCTTGAGACAGGTTTGAGGCTTTCCACTTCGACAATTGTTTTTTCAAGTTTTGGATAGCTTCCTCAAAAACCGAGTTACGAACTCGGCCATTGATCATCGGGATACCTAGATACTTTTCAAGAGTGCTAGAGATAGGAATTCTCATGCTCTGAGCTAGGTCTTTTGCTAAATTTTGATTCACATTCTTAGAGTATTGAATAGAGCTTTTACTATAGTTTACGGTGAGACCTAAGAGATTTGAGAAGTTGTTTATCATATTTTGAATGGTATTTAGACTAGTATGAGCAGCTTTAGCAAAAATAATTGTGTCATCTGCAGAGGTAAGGAAAGGTATAGGGTTACCGTTTTTAGTGAGCTTCATTCCAATTAGCACATCCTCTTGCAAGGCTTCCTTGTGCATTTCTCTTGCTAGGCCTTCCAGAATTAATACAAATATGTACGGTGCAAGTGGGTCTCCTTGTCGAATTCCTCTATTGGGCTTGAACTGTTTGCCTGGACAATTGTTGATTAGAATTGAGAAGGAGGATGTAGTGAGACACGTCATAACCCATTTGATCCATACCAGATGGAAACCAAAATTCTGAAGAACAACTTTGATATAGTTCCACTTTATTTTATCATAGGCTTTTTCCATATCTAGTTTTAATGCCATCCAGCCGGTTCTACCTTTTTTCTTGTGGAAGCTATGAAAAATTTCATGTGCTATTAGTGTGTTGTCTTGAATGGATCTCTCTTCTACGAAGGCTCCTTGAAATGGATTGATAAGTTTGGGGAGAATAAGTTCCAATCTGTTGGCTAGGATTTTTGTAATTACTTTGTAAGTGGTGTTACATAAGTTGATCGGCCTGTAGTGGTTGATTGTGGTAGGGTTATCAGTCTTGGGGATTAGAGCAATAAAGGTTTTGTTTATTTCTGACAACAGTTGCCCTGAGTGGAAAAAAGCTTTGATTGCTTTGCAGCAAGAGGGGCCTACTATATGCCAGTATTTTTTATAAAATTCTGGGGGAAATTCATCTGGGCCGGGAGATTTATCTACTGCCATTTCGAATATGGTATTTTTTTTATTTCAGCTGTAGTCGGTTGAGAGATAAGATTTCTATTTTCTTTCGAGGTTATTTGAGGTTGAATGTTCCAAACATCCCCTGAGTTAACTTGGTTTTGAAGTGTACCTATAAACCTTTTCGATAGCTCGTTTGTGATTTGGTCAGAGATGGTATCATTGTCATACAGAATATTGGCTTGTTTGGATGTGAAGGATTTAATTGTTCTTTTTGAGTTTCTGATTCTCGCTGTTATTTGAAAGTATTTTGTATTCTTATATGCGAATTGTAAATGATTTGTTTTAGCCCTTTGTTTCCAAAATTTGTGGTTGCATTCTAAGAGTCTGTATCTCTTGAGTTCTAGTCTTGCTAGCTTTTCTTCCTCTTGTTTACTGATGTTACCCCATGGTAATCTATTTTGCAAGTTAAAGATTTGACTCTCAACTTGAGCTAGCTGCCTGGCGGTATTACTGGTTTGGGATTTGCACCAGTTTTTAGTATTCTGTTTGAGCAATTTCTGTTTCTGTATTAGTTTAAAGCCCTGAGATCCATTAAAGTTATTGCGCCAGACATGTCGGACCATAGTTTCGTATATAGGGTTTGTCGTCCAGGCCATTTCAAACCTAAAAGGCGCTCTTTTAGTGAGGTTTTTAGATCCTATTTCTAGAGAGATCGGGCAGTGATCAGAGTTCGAGAAGGAGTGGTGTTTTGTATGAATCTTTGGAAACCAGTTAAAAATTTATTGACTTGCTAAAATTCTATCCAGTCGTTCATAAGTATTGTTAAAAATTTGATTTGTTTTTTCTCCAAGTGAATGGGGAACCCGTGTACGGGACAGTTTGGAGATCCAGTTCGTACTTGACAGCTTATAATCGTCTAAATCTGGATATAGCTGGGGTAGCGCCCCCTATTTTTTCTGTATCATTTTCTATATCATTTAAATCTCCCATGATAAGAATTGGAAGAGAGTGTTTGTGAGTTATCGAGAATACTTCTTCACAAAATTGATTTTTTTCCGCTTCAACAGAAGGTGCATAGACGAACAGTAAGGCCAATCAATGGTTGTCTACCTTTGTCTTGAACATAAGAAATCTATCGGATTGTTCTAGGATTATACTTGTATCCTCAAATTTTGTTTTGTAAAGGAAGTATATTCCACCCTTGTGACCCTTAGCACTGATACTCATAGCTTTATGAAATCCCGAGGCTTTGATCATTTGATCAGCCGGAGCTTCAACAACTTTAGTTTCAGTGAGCATAAGAGCATCAAGGTGGTTTGTAGCCCTTAAAAGGTTTATTTCTTGCCAAAAGAGAGGCCTCTTAGAACCTCTAACATTCCAATATGCAACTTTAATCATAAGAGTTCCATTTGAGAAGAGCTTTTAACATGTTACAATGTAAACTGGTGCAAGATTCGTCAACGTCTCCTGTATCTCCTATACATTGACAGTTGTTGTTTTGATTTAAGTAGTCAGAAGGATTAAGATAGAGCCATACTTCTCTCTCGAGAGGCCTGATGTGTAGATGCTGATGCCAAGTTCTGTCTGCAGCTTGAGTCCACCATTGGGTTTGGAATCTGCATTGGACTTTAAGTCTATATCTTGCCCTTGTTGCAAGGAAGTTTGTCGGAAATTTTGTTTGTGAAGGTTTGGGAGTAAGGTTTGGGCAGCATGCCGCCACTAAGTCCCTAACGAGACCAGTGTGACAATGCTTGAAGTTTGTTGGGAGTTGAAGGGAGAAAATCATACCTGCGCAGACACAGCCGCCTAACATATGCATCTCATATGGCTCTAGTTCCCTGCAAATGTGTGTGTGTGTTTCTTTTCCATCGCCGGGAAAGCAATGAGAAGACAATCTTTGCTACTAAAATAGATAGTAGACATGCTAAACCAGTTAATAGAAACATAGGCGGATTTATAAGCCAAAGGATTACAACAGCTTGTTATTGCTAGTAAGTGCAAGGAGTTCTTGTTAAAAGCAAAGTTTGTAAGAGGTTTGTATTGAACTTGTTGGTATGTAAAGTTTTTGTAGCTTGCCCCCACTTGACCCAAGAAGGGATCCATGGAGCTTTGCTGGAGGGTTGCTTGGTTGAGATAGGGGGAGATTATACCTGAAGTCCAAGGTTGTTTGGTACCCTCAAGGGAACCCGAGAGTTTGTTGCCCTTTTCATCCACATTTATTTCATTTATCTTAGAAATTTGGATGTTTTAAGATATTTCAACAGAGCAGCGGTAAAACATATAGAGATCATAGCGGAAACAAACATTATAACAATTAGGGCTAAGAATGTTAGATCTCAAAGTATTCCAAAACAAATTGTGATGCATGTTACTAAAATACATATTATTATTGCTAATATTGCAAGAAAAGGCTAGTAAACTATGGGTTTGGCAGACAACTAAGGCTGAAACCAGGAGGGCGAAACTAAGGTCTGAATCTGCAATTTGAGAACCAACCATGTTATTCCACCTGAAGAGGGAATTAAACCTAGACCAAAAAACAAAAGCCAAGTATCTCAAATTCACCTTCAAGCAACTAGGGAGGCTCAGGTTCCTTTTAGTCAGAATCATAAGGGCTTTCCTAGGGTCTAAATTGGGAAATTGATTGAAATCAATGGAAAGGGGAAGAGAGGGTTTATAAAAAAACTTATCTTGAGGGAAACCTCGGATACTTGTAGTTTCTGCACTAGATTGAGATCTTGCACTGCTGCTAAGGAATCGACCATCTATCACTACAAAGAGTGGGAATCGTCTAGTAGAGTTGCTGTTGTCGGTGGAGATGTTAGGAGATCTGCCCAAATCGGTGCATAAAAGGCACAACGAGGACAATAGCAGCCTGTTGCACCCTCGAGACCGGATGCATGTGACGATTCTAGTTTGGTGGTTGGTGATTTGGAGGAAACAAGCCACCGTTTGAGAAAGTTTGAGAGAAGATTTAGTTTTGGGGGATTTAGGGTTAAGGTAAGGTTTTTTAGGTGAGGGTTGAAGATTGGTGAGGACGGATTCAAGGTCAAATCTAGCAGCAAGCAAGGATCTGTTGAATCTGCTAGATCGAACCCTGCCATTCCAAGGAACACTCGGAATCAGACTGGGCAAAATCAGCAGAAGAGGAGTTTCAAGGAAGAGAGAGTTTCCTCTTTCAACCGAGTCAAATTTGGGATTGCCTTGATAATTTTCATGGGGATTTTTGTGAGAGATTTGTTTTGGGTAGGTGTTTATGTTAAGGTTTAAAGTTGAGCAAAAGTCAGGAGATGTAGCAAGCCCCCATCGGAGGCTGCTACCGGCAACACAGGCTCTAGAACCCACCAAAACCCACCGGCGTTACACACGAGAAAGAGAGGAAAATGTATCAACCCATGCACCAAATGTATCATGTGTTGTTGCCTTTATTATCTATTACTAACTATTAAAACAAAAGCTTTAGCGATGACATGTCGCCCTCTCCTTAATTCTAGGCCTTTTAACCAATTACTTTAAAAAAAACAATGGGATTAATTCAAAACATAAAATTAATAATAAGGAAACATAAAATTAATATTAGTAATCTGTATCTATATATATATATATCTATATATATATATATATATATATATATATATATATATATATATATATATATATATATATATATATATATATATATATATATATATATCGATCTATATATAATACTTTAATTGTTTTTCAACCAATGGGTTTAATTCAAAACATTTAATTATCTAAACTTTTACTATTATTTTATAATATTAATTTAATATATTACTAAGCTTTTATTTATAAAAAATCACGACATAGCGCGGGGATATAATATCATTTCCTTTTTTATGATAATTAGCATATGCTTTTGGTAAGTCAACTATCGCATAAAATAGCTTAATTGATTTGATCATTATTATAATTATAATTCATATTTATATTCTTTTTAGGATAACATGTACACACTTTCAATATTACCTAAATATATAAATATCTACTTTGCTATCCAATATCTAATGTAATATATACTTTTGATTTCTTTTTCACTCATCCACCCCTTTTTGAATGCACGAAAATTCAAATGGTTAGTTTAATTTATAATGTATATCCACTTATGGGATATTTCAATATGATTATATCTTTATGATTATTCTTAATTATCTTATTGCCTTTTACCTTTTACCGAAAATCTATTTGGTTAATTAAATTTTGAATGATATCCGTTTATGGAATATTTTTATTTGATTTTATTTGATTCAATCTACAAGATCTACAAGATTTTTCTTAATTATCTTTTTACCTTTTACTTTTGCCCAACTATCTTATAAATAATACACTCGGTACTGAATATTGTCAGTCATCCCAACCGTTTTCTGTTATCCTCATTTGCTAGATTGGAATGACAAGAGTGGTTGACTTGGCAAAGCAGTTTGTAGGCGTTTATGAAATCATCCCAACCATTTACATACTACGTAATATACACTTTACTCTATTATTTTCTAATCGTTGATATGTGTATTTTTGTCGGCAATTTTTTTGTATTATTTAATATTCATAACTTTACTATTAAATGGCGCGGGTATAGGACTAGTTCTCTATAAATAACATGCCATTGGTGTAAAATCACATGTGAGACTCGTGAGAGAGACTGTGTAAGATATATTTTCCTCTTTTTTTTCAATATTGATAATACATTTTAACTAACTATATACTCCCTCCGTAATGAAATAATTGTCCTTTTGGCTACTTCTTTTTGTAACAAAATATTTGTCCCTTTGAACCTAATTAATGACAAAAAATTCCAATTTTATCAATTCATCTCATTAATTGTATTTGATTTCCAAGATATTCTATTAATACTCCAACTTCCTACACTATTCTTTTTTTTCATTGGTCCATTTTTTTCCACATTATTTATTTACTAAATTTTTAACTATTCCACTTTCTAATTTTATGTTCCTTAAGAAGTGTGAAAACCCCCAAAGGGACAATTATTTTGTTACGGATGGAGTATGTTATATCTATTATCAATAATAATAAAATATGTTGTTGAATCTGTCATTTCTTTTTATATTTTTTCTTCTACTGTGTCATAATAGTCTGTCTGTCAATTCGTGTACCTCTTAAGGTTCAGATAATGTGTTGTATAATCTCTCGAATCTGTTTTTTTTTACTAGACTTAGTTTTGTTATCGCTAAGGGAGTGGGTGCCCAGATTGTATATCGGTTACCCACTAATTTCTTGTAATTTTTATAATAATAATAATAATAATAATAAAAATAATAATAATAATAATAATAATAATAATAATAATAATAATAATAATAATAATAATGATGATGATGATGTGTCCGGCGGATTTGCTACTTTATTCTTGGGAGAGAGGGCGGGATGTTTGTGTCGATCTGACGGGATCCTCCCCTTCTACCCAGTCTGGGATGTCTGACTTTGTGTTTGGTCGTATTGTTGTTGATGCTACTCGGTGTAAGTGTGTCAAGTATCGAGATTTGTGCACGACAGCTGGTTATAGGGATGGCAATTTCACCCGCACCCGACCTGAACCTGAATCACCTGACCCGTAAAAGTGGGTGAAAACCCGAAAAAAAGCGGGTGGAAAGTGGATGTGGGTGAAGTGGATATGGGTGGTGGGTCGGGTGGGGTGAAATTTTTCTCCACCCGCACCCGATCCATCACCCGCCACCCGACCCGATCCATATAAAACAATATATATATATATATATATATATATATAATATTTTATATAACAAAATATATAAACTTTGTAAACCCTAATTCCCCTTCCCTTCATCCACAGCCCCCACTCGTCTCTCTCTCTATTGTATGCTCAATCATAACCAGCCTGGTTATGGTTTCCTATCCTTCTCCTTCTCTTCGTTGAGGGAGTTAGATACGGATGTGGTTGCCTTGCCAAAGCGTATTCAGAAATTCTCCGTATCTCAGGATGCCGGGGCTCGTGCTGCTGCTTATATTTTTACTAGACTCAATTTTATTATCGCTAAGGGAGTGGGTGCCCAGATAGTATCTGGGCTACCAACTAATTTCTTGTAAATAGTAATTGGTTAATAATAATAATAATAATAATAATAATAATAATAATAATAATAATAATAATAATAAAACATACTCCCTCCGTCCAAAAATACATGGACTTTTACTATTCATGCACGTTTTTTTAGGAGTTAAAAACTATATAAAATATTAACTTTTTTATTAATTTTTTTTAATAATTACAAACTTATTATTAATAAGTTTGTAATTATTAAAAAAAATTAATAAAAAAGTTAATATTTTATATAGTTTTTACCTTCTTAAAAAAGCGTGCGTGAATAGTAAAGACAATGTATTTTTGGACGGAGGTAGTATGTATTATCAATAAAGTCTTTGTTAGAAAGAAATTGAGATTCGTTGTTTGATGTAATATAGAAGATAAATATATATTCTAACATTCTATGAACATTTCACCTCAAAATGTCTCAAGCATTATTCCAAAACTATCTTTTAATCGATCGATTGATTAAACTTAATTAAATTCTCAACTTGAATGCACAAATTCCTGATTCCTAAACCCTTAATCCTTAATTACTTTTCACCTTATTCCCTTTAAGGGTTTAATTTATATTATAGCTTTGTCGTTTGTAAGATGCTCATTTATTCGATCTTTTTCCTATTCATAGAAAGCCCTTCATGGCTTAATTCATAATTAACCTATTGCAAAGTATCCTTCAGGCGAAACATAATACACCTATATATAATATGCATCATTTTAATCGGTCTATCTATATAAAATGCATACCTATTCTCATTTGATGGTATACTTATATAGATGATAGATTCCATATATGTAGTTGTTAATATCATGTGATATGAGCAATAAAATTCGTACATGTAACAATTTTTATGATTATATATTGATCATACTTAAACATTATTCATGTGTATAAATAATTAATTACTACCCGCACTTTTTGTGCGGTATTTGTAATATTAATTCGTTTATATTAAAAAATGAATAAAATAACTTCTAATTAAACATATTCTAACTACTATTATATTATATATATTATTTTATTTTTTAAAAATTTATATAAACTTTTCATTAATACTCCCTGTTTAACTAATTAATATATGTCAATATGTTTAATTGAGTACCAATAAAAGTGATATAATATAATATATCCATATTTAACCAACATGGGTAAAATCTTGTAAAAATATATCGATATCTAACGAAATTTGATAAAAAAAAATATTATCTTAAGCATATATTGTTATATTAATATTCTAAAAATATATCAATATCTAACTAAATTGGGTAAAATCTTATCTTAATTATATATATTTCTATTGATTAAGTGAAACTGGATAAAGGAAAAAGTAGTCAAGTCTTATCCTGAGTGTATATATATTGCTATATTATATTGGTTAATGGAAAAAAAATGCAATTGATTAACAATACCACAATTAAGGAGTAGCTATTTTTTTGTTCTTCAATTAAGGAGAAGCTAGCACATGTCACAAACGATTTTTTTTTTGATAAAGAAAGATTTCGGCTGGTAGAGACCTAGCCGATCGCATACTTACGGATGAGGTCTAAAAGATCTGAATTTGTTGCAAGAGCTTGTCCCCGCAAAGAGCGTCTAAGGTGTGCAACCTTATTAGTTGCTCTATTTCCAATGCGGGGGACATGCGAGAAGGATACTTCTTGAAAGTGTTGAATGATTGTTTTGATATCTCTCATAGTTAGTTCAATTGCCCATTGACATTTTCCTTTATTTGCGAGGTGGTTCATAATGATCTATGTGTCTCCTTCAATCTTGAGTTTTTTTTTTTTTTTTTGGTAAAATAACTCGAGAAAGTAAGACCTTCTCGAATCAACAGAACAAACGGCTACATAACAATCAACCTGGGAGTAGCCAATCACATACAGTCATTCTCCAGAAGAGGCCTAGTCCTATCCAGCGGCTCCGGGATCTCGTGGAAACCCTGAATCAACGAAAGGCTAAGCTTGGCGAGGGAGTCGGCGACCATATTCGCTTCCCTAAAGACATGTCGGAATTGGACTCTCTAGTTCATTTTCAAAAAGCCTTGGCAACGCTTAACCAGGCTCGAGGACGGGTGATGATCGGCCACTCCATTAACCACCATAGAATAGGCCAGTTGCGAATCAGATTCCATCTCCACTTGACGATAACCCTTATCCCAGGCTAATCGGAGACAACCTATAATCCCCCAAAGTTCTGCCATGATTGTCGGACATGAGCCAATGCGATGTCCAAACCCACCAATCCAAGTACCATCCTCCGATATGAGAACACCCCAAGCAGATGCCACTCCGTTATTGCTAACAGCCCCATCCGCGTTAGCTTTGATCCAATTTGGCTCCGGTTTAGCCCAAGTGATGTCCATCTTCTGCTTCGTGGGTCTCGGTTGAGCATCCGACCTCAACTTCCAAGACCTGCTATATTCTCTTGTGATATCCATAATGAATCTTGCTTTGCTCGGTCTCTCTTCGCCATTGTTGAAGACCCGCTCATTCCTCCATTTCCACGCCCACCAAAGTGTGTTCGCAAAGATGCTCGCCCACTGCATTCCATCCATAGTCCCCCGGTCCGTCATAATGTTCATCCTTAGCCACTCTGCACAAGACACATCAAAGAAATAAGGATCTGTATTCGACATCAAAATATCCTTCCAGACAGCTAAAATTAGTGGGCAATCTCAAGTTTTATGATATGGAGTTATTTAGCTTTAATTAGACCTTCTATCAAGGTGAGGGCTTCCGCCATAAGAGGCGTTTGGTTGCCTATATGATTGTATCCCAAAGTAAAAGGGTTCCCCTCCCAAGCACGGATAATATACCTTGTTGTGCTTTCATTCTTTATTGAAAAAGATCCATCAAAGTTTAGTTTCATGAAACCAGTCCTCGTTTTTCTCCATTTGATTTTTGATTTGTTGATTTTTCGAGTAGATTTGTCCTTAATTTGCAGTTTCAATTCCTGAATCTTCCTCTTGTTCACATGCTTTTCTTCAGTTCTCTTGGAGTGTGTTGATGAAAAATGATGTTTATGTGTTTGATGGTATGTGGTTATCCCAAAAGGTTATCTGATTTCTGTAGAACCAAATGCTCCACCATTTAAAAGCTAGTGATTCTTTCTCTATAGTATTGAGTTTATCTCCTAAGGTACTCATGATCACTTTAATATCTCTTGTGTTTCTTAGTATATATGTTGGGTGTGATGTTTTGGATAGAATGTACATGCAAGGAAGGATATTTTACAAGACAACATTCCAAAAACAAATGTGCATCATCTTCAAAATGGTGGTTACACATTTTACCAGGAGTAGGGACATAAACACCCCTCTGAGATAGTCGAGATGTCATTGGAAGCCCCTTTTGAACTAATTTCCACAAGAAATTTTTAATCTTTGGGGGAATATTTAGTTTCCATATCCATGAATTGGGGTCGCCTGTCCCATTGTCAGAATTTGAATTGTAATGAGTTTTAATGTGCTTGCTGTTATGAACCAGCCCTCTCTATCCGGCCACCAGCAAAGTCTATCCGGAAATGTCGAGTTAGGGAGAGGAATATCTGTTGATTCCTCTACGATTATGTTATCGAATTCAAATTTCAGTTTCTCAATCCACCATTTTCCATTCATAATATAGTCGCTAACCTTTTGATTAATATTGACTCCTTGTAGTGGGTTGATTTTTCCTAGAAGAGGGGTCGTTGACAACCAGTTATCTGTCCAGAAGTTAATTGATCTTCCATCCCCTATAGACCAGATGAGGCCTTTTTTGAATTTATCTATGAGTCGACATAGGTTTCTCCATTGCCATGCAAGATGTATTGCCCTTTATGTTATATTGTAGAAGTTCTGTGGTTTTCAGATATTTGTATCTTATCAATTTTACCCAGTAGTTATTAGGTTCGGCAATAATTTTCCACAATAATTTCATTTGTAGAGCCTCATTCATATCCTTAGATTTTCGAAGCCCGATTTCACCATTGCCTTTTGGCTTGCAGATGCTATCCCAACTTATAAGTGGTTTATGTTGAAGGTCTTTGTTCCAGAAAAAAGTTTTGTTGATTTGGTCTAGGTCTTTGTGTATATTGGTTGGCAACATAAAGATTTGCATTGTGTAAAGAGGTTTTGACGAAATATTTGAATTGATTAGTACGACGTTGCTCTGTTGGGAGAGGGCAACCCTCCATTTAGAAAGTTGATCTTTTGATTTGCATACAGTTCCTTCAAAGGTCTCACGATTTACCTTTCCATTAACAATGGGGCATCCCAGATAGTTTTCTAGTGATCTTGTATGTGGAATTTGTAGAATCTGCTCTAGTTCTTGAACTCTAGTTCTAGGTACAGCACTAGTTGTTTGGAACGAGGATTTTTAAAAATTAACCTTTTGGCCCGAGAACTTGCAGTATTCATCGATAATTTTCCTGATATTTTCGCTTGCAGTTGATGTGGCTTTTGCAAAGAACATGATATCATCCGGAAAAGCAAGGAAAGGTAAAGTGAGACCGTCCTGATAACTCCCTCCCTTGATGAAAATCGGAATAGATGTTTCAAAGGCTTTGACAGGATGTTTGTGTCAAAAGCCTTGGAGCATTAACAGTTGATGAAATACAAAACCTATCTTATTATTCGTATATTATTTTATCTTATTATATACTTCCATTATATTATATATAGGAATGACTAACCATTTCAGGAAGTATAAATCGAGATTACATCCTTCCTTATACATGTTGAAGAGATCAGTTCAAAATAGATCATGGCGTTTCAAAGTATCCATATATAGAAGATTGCAAGATCGAACTGATTCCAAAGAGCCGTTGGAGATCTGGTGATGAAGATCCTCACGCTCCATGCTATTATATAAAGGAAAGGAAGGAGAAGACAGAATATACAAGTGCTACACACGAGCTTCATTCATTCAAGCGATCTGTCTTCCAAGTGTCTCTCTGCAAAAGCGCTCAAATAGTTTGTTGTTTATTTCAAAGCCTTTGAGAGTCACTGTGAGCTTATAGGATATATTCATTTCAAGTGTTACTCGAGAGTTTATAACTCGGGAAGTTGCACTAGGCTATTGATTTGCGAGAGTTAGAGGATTGTACTAGATAGCTGAGAGAGGTGGGGCTCTTCTAGATTGGTCTAGGACTCCAAGGGAACGTGAGTTGACTAGATTGCAATTGTATAGGAGAGAGGCTTCTCGGTGAGCTATTAGGATCCTAAGCTAAGCATTCAATAAAGCCTTTGAATCCTAGGGTTGTGGAAGAACCCTAGGCGGGGACGTAGGCCAGTTGTGCTGAACCTCGTAAACAATTACTCGTGTTATTTACTTTATTGCTTTACCTTATTTCCGCACTTGGTTCGAATTGTTTAACTTTGTGATTCAAGTTTATCTCAAAGGTTTTGGTACAAGCTCCAAAAGTCTTGAGACTTTTTGCGAAAAACGGGCATACTCTATTCAACCCCCCTTCTAGAGTATTTCTATATTACATTGTTTTATATTTTCGAACCTTCAATTGGTATCAGAGCTTTACTCACTGCTTTTGATCTAACCATCTTGTGAGTTTTCGATCATGTCTGGTGAAGCAAGCGGAGGATTTGCAAAGGGAAGGTCCACAAGTAGACCGCCACTCTTTGTAGGAAACAACTTTGTCCACTGGAGATCTTTGATGAAGATGTTCATCATAGACCAAGATATAGAGCTTTGGAACATTATAGAGAATGGTCCGAAGATTCCAGAGAAGGAAGGACCAAATGACACCAAAATTGCAAAGAATGAGTCTGAATACAACCAAGCAGATCTTGAAACCATCTCCAAGAACTACAGGGCTATTAACTTACTTTATTGTGGTCTTAGCACTGATGAGTTTAACCGTATCTCTTCTTGTAGGTCAGCGAAAGAGATTTGGGATAAGTTGGTCGTCACCTATGAAGGAACGAGCCAAGTAAAAGACACTAAGATCAGCATCTTCCTTCGAAAGTACGAGCTCTTTAAGATGAAGTCTGATGAGTCAATCAAGGCCATGTTCACACGGTTCACAGAAATTACCAACAACCTTGACTCTCTCGGCAAGAGCTTTACCAATGTGGAGAAAGTAAGAAAGATACCGAGGTGCCTTCCAAAGGAGAAATGGGGTCCAAAAGTAACAGCTATAGAGGAAGCCCATGACCTCACTACTCTGCCCCTTGATGACCTTCTTGGGAAGCTGATCACGCATGAGATGATCCTTAATGAAGACGATGGAGAACTTCCAGCTAGCACCAAGAACTTAGCACTCAAGTCTAAGAAGGATGAGCCCAATGATGGATCTGATTCCGAAGATGAGGATGACGATGAGGATGATCCTTTTGCTCTCATCACAAGAGGCCTTGCTAGAATTCTCAAAATGAAGAAGCAATTCAACACCAAGGATGGATCAGAGTCTTCAAAATTTCGAGGTAAGTCTCAATACAACAAGTTTTAAAAGAAGACTAAACCGTTGTCTTGTTTTGAATATGGTGAAACAGATCATCTTGTGAAGGACTGCCCTCAAAAGACAAAAAGGCAGCCCAAGAAAGGTGACAAATGGAAGAAGAAAGTCATGGTAGCTACTTGGAGTGATTCCGACTCTGACTCCGACGATGAAAAGGCCAACATTTGTCTCATGGCTTCTGGAGATGAATCCCACGATGAAAAGCTTGAAGCTACTGTAAGAGAACTTATGGAAAGTCCAAAAGAGGTATTATCGGAATTCCTTTCAAATATGATTGCCAATGAAGAGAAGCTTATTGCCCAAACTAACATTCTTATTAAGAGAACTGTGGACCAGGAAAGAACTATTGAGGATCTGTCTATGAGGGTCAAAGGTCTTGAAGCTTCTTATTCAGGTCTTGACATTAAAGTCAAGACGCTTGATTCGGAGAAATCTGAACTCAAGCAAGATCTCTCATCTCTAAGAAATGTGCATCATGACTTAGAGAACGAGAAGATCTCCCTGAATAATAAGATTCTAGACCAACAGACAGCCCTCATAAGTTTTACCAAATCCAAAGGCACTCTCGATAAGATGTTGGGTGAGCAACAAAGCTCTCTAAACAAAAGTGGTATTGGTTACAATCCAAAGTTTTTAAAGAAGCAACACATTAGCACTTTTGTAAAGGCTAAAGGAAGCAGAACCTCTCCTATATGTCACCATTGTGCTAGAAAGGGACATGTAAAAGAGACCTGCCCTTATAGAAGAAAGGATCCATATATTATTTGTAATACATTTCCTGTTCATTTGAGAAAAGAACGGATAACACAAGTTTGGGTTCCAAAAGGCACTATTTTACCAAATATGGTTTACCCCAACAATGGATCCAAATTTGCTTATTGGTCTAGCCACAAAGGTTGATGTTTGTTTTGCAGGAGATCACCAAGGTGAAAGAACACAAATGGATTATTGATAGTGGTTGCTCGAGGCATATGAGTGGGAAGAGTTCTCTCTTTCATGATCTAAAGGAGCAATCCACGGGAACAATCACTCTTGGTGACAAAGGGAAATGCGACATTGTTGGTATTGGTAGTGTTGGAAGTGATTCCAGCCATAGTATTAAAAATGTCTATCTTGTTAATGGTTTAAAGTATAATCTGCTTAGCGTTTCTCAATTATGTGATAGTGGTAACAATGTCAGATTTAACAAGAAAAGATGTATAGTGTGCAGAGATGATACATGAGAAGTTATTCTGACGGCATATCGTTACAACAACATATACACTGTAAATGCTGATCAAGTGGCACAAGGAAGCTTAACCTGTTTAAAGGCCTTGACGGACGATCCAAAGCTTTGGCACAGAAGACTCGGTCATGTGAGTCCACATACACTACAGAAGCTTGTGTCCAAAGGGCTTGTAAGAGGGCTACATGAGATGGACTTCAAAGGTATTGACATGTGCAATGCATGCACACGAGGTAAACAAACACGTAGTTCCTTCAAACCCAAAAAGGTTGTAAGTTCTTCTAGACCCCTTGAACTTTTACATATGGATTTATGTGGTCCTATGCGAGTCAAATCTCCCAATGGTAAAAAGTACATGCCAGTTGTTGTCGATGATTTTTCAAGATATACTTGGGTTGCATTTTTGAAAGAAAAATCAGAGGCCTTATTTGAGTTTTCAAAACTTTGTAAGGAGTTGCAAACTTTAAGAAATGAGCCCATAGTGTCTATTCGGAGTGATCATGGTAGGGAGTTTGATCAACTTCAATTTGATTGTTTTGTGCTAAATATGGCATCTCCCATAACTTTTCTGCTCCTAGGACACCTCAACAAAACGGGGTTGTGGAACGCAAGAAGCGTACCTTAGAGGATATGGCCAGGACTATGCTTTTAGAAAATGCATTACCTAAAACCTATTGGGCTGAAGCTGTTAACACAACTAACTACATTTTAAATCGTTGTCTTATTCGTTCCATCTTAAAGAAAACTCCTTATGAACTTTTCAAAGGCCGCAAACCACTTATATCTTATTTTAAACCCTTTGGCTGTACTTGTTTTTTTCATAACAATGGAAAAGATAACCTTGGGAAATTTGATGTGCGTAGTGATGAAGGTATATTTCTTGGCTATTCCATGAGTAGCAAAGCTTATAGAATCTTCAATAAAAGGACCCAGGTAGTTGAAGAAAGTATACATGTTATTTTTGATGAATGCAATGATGGTGCTTTGAGTGAAAGTGTTGCAGATATGGATCTTAATATCCATGAAGAGAACGAGGAAGGTGATGATGCTGCTACCATGAACACAGAGAAAAGGAACATGCAGGAACCGATTCTTAACACTGAAGAATTGGCCCAAGGTGTTGAAGATGCGTCCAAAGCCCTTGGTGTCCAATCCAACAGTGTTGAGATGTCAGAGACTGCTGTAACTGAACCTAACAGGACCACGGAGTCAGATGTACCACAAATCAATCCTGACGGTGTGACGAATCAAGGAGCTGAGACTAGCAAAAGGAAATTCAAATACTCCTCATCACACTCATTAAAGGATATCATTTCTGACCCTACTTCTAGTGTTCAAACTCGTTCTAAACTTAAAGATCTTTGTGCTTTTAACGCGTTTGTTTCTCTTATTGAGCCAAAGAAGGTAAATGAGGCACTTCAGGAGCCAGACTGGATTATAGCCATGCAAAGTGAACTTAATGAATTTGAGAGGAACAAAGTCTGGACTTTGAAGCCTAGACAAAGCATCAATCAGTCATTGGCACTCGATGGGTGTTTCGAAACAAGTTAGATGAGAATGGCAAGATTGTGAGGAACAAGGCACGACTTGTTGCTCAAGGCTACAATCAAGAGGAAGGTATTGACTACGAGGAGACCTTTGCTCCCGTAGCCAGGCTTGAAGCCATTCGCATTTTATTAGCATTTGCATCTTTTATGAGCATAAAGCTATATCGAATGGATGTCAAGTGTGCTTTTCTTAATGGTTTCTTAGAAGAAGAAGTTTATGTTGCTCAACCCCCAGGTTTTGAAAGCTCAGAATTTCCAAATCATGTTTACAAACTTGACAAGGCGCTTTATGGTTTGAAACAAGCCCCAAGAGCTTGGTACGAGCGCTTGTCAAAATATCTTTTAGAAAATGATTTTAAAAGAGGGTTGATCGACAAGACTCTTTTTATCAAGACCAAAGGAAAGGACATTTTGGTTATTCAAATTTATGTTGATGATATATTATTTGGTGCTACTAACACATCCTTGTGCAAGGAATTTTCTGACATCATGTGCAGTGAATTTGAGATGAGCTTAATGGGTGAACTCAACTTCTTTTTGGGGTTACAAGTTCATCAATCCAAGAAAGGGATCTTCGTCAACCAAAGCAAGTACACTAAGGATCTCTTGAAGAAGTTCAAGATGGATCAATCCAAAGCAGCCAAGACTCCCATGAGCTCAACATTGTCTCTAGATCAAGACAAGACTGGAACAAGTGTCAATCAAAAGGAGTATCGAGGAATGATTGGATCTTTATTATATCTCACGGCTAGTAGACCTGACATCATGTTTAGTGTTTGCATGTGTGCTAGGTTTCAAGCTGATCCCAAAGAATCACACCTCGTGGCTGTGAAGAGGATCTTTCGATATCTCAATGGCACTAAGGAACTTGGACTATGGTACCCAAAGCAAAATGATTTCACTTTAATTGGATATTCTGATGCAGATTTTGCAGGCTACAAGGTGGATAGGAATAGCACATCAGGATGTTGCCAATTCTTAGGAGCATCCTTGATCAGTTGGCATTCAAAGAAGCAAAATTCAGTCGCTCTATCCACTGCAGAAGCCGAATACATTGCAGCTGGAGCTTGTTGCTCCCAAATCCTTTGGATAGCTCAACAAATGCGAGATCTTGGCATCAACCTCAAGGGTATCCCAATTAAGTGTGACAATACAAGTGCCATATCCATCACTAAGAATCTTGTTCAGCATTCAAGGACCAAGCATATTGATGTAAGGCATCATTTCATTAGAGATCATGTTGAAAAAGGTGATGTGTCCATATCCTTTATTTCTACTGATTATCAATGGGCTGACATTTTTACTAAGCCTTTGGCAGAGGACAGGTTCACCTTCATTAGACGAGAGATTGGGATGCTTAACAAGGATGCACTTTCGTAGGGGGAGCTTTCCCCTCACGAAAGATAAACTCCACTCAGTGTCAAGACCTTTGAGAGTTATGTCAAGGTCTGCAAACTGAACAGTGGAGTACATATATCGGATCATATATTTTTGGTTAATATCTTTTTAGATATTTAATCAATTATATTTGTTTTAATCGGATTTCAAAAATTGCCTATTTCTATGATTTCCTTAACCGTTAAGATATTTTATTTTTGGAAATATATTTTATAGTTACCTTGTCCGATTTTAATGGTTATTTGAATTTGAAATTGAAAACCTTTCAAATCTTAGCAATGTAATGATTTCTTTCCTTGAAACCCTAAACCCATCCCATCAATCCGTCACCCTCTCTCTCTACTTAAACCAAATCCTGTACCCGATTACAACCCACACTCAGATTTTTTCCAAACCCTTTCCACTCCCTCATCTTCAACCTCTCAATTGCCTCTCAAGGAACCCTAACCGACTACTTCCATGGCACCCAAAACCAAGAAAGCTGTCACTCCCAAAAGACTTGGCGCCGCCCCCAAGGGACGCCAGGCCACTGCTACCTCTCCCACACCCGAACCTGCTACTCAAGCCATCATCCCAGCAGTTGTCCAGAGCACCATTAAGGCGAGCACGGCCACGGCTCCCAAAAGCTCTCAGAAGTGCGCTGCTAAGAAACCCCTGAGTGCTAAACAAAAGGGGAAGAGAAAGATCTTGGCCGAGGAAGAGGACGAGGAAGAAGAGGAAGACGACCTTGATGCCGTCCTGGAGCGAGATGCTGCCAAGGAAGCCGAGGAGGAGGTCTTGAGGCAGAAAAAGGCCGATGAGGAGGCCCAGCTTGCTAAGAGACTGGCCGAGGAGGAAGCCGAGCGAATTCGTAAGGATGTCGAAGCCGAAGAGGTTCCATCCGAGGTGGAGCCTGAGGAAGAAGAAGAGGAAGATGAAGAGCACGAGGGATCCGGAGAGGACGAGGAACCTGAAGGTGATGAAGCGGGGTCCGGTGAGGACTCGGGGTCTGAGGAAAAGGAGGAAGAATCTCCCTCTCCTTCTCCTCCTCCTCCCCCGTCTCCGAAGAAGCGGAAAGCCCCTGCTCCAGTCAAGCCTCCATCCCCCAAGCGCACCCGGAAGGGCCCTATCAAGAGTCTTGTAGCGCCTGTCAAGAGAGCTGCTCCAATAGTCGCGCGCAGAAAGAACGCAGACCCCCCGGCCTATATCCAGGTAAATCAATCCTTGCCCTCCTCTTTGTTTCAAGATGCTGAGACTGCTGGTAAGTGGGTAGATGAGTTTAGAACTCGTAAGATTAGTTGTTCGGATTTTTTAGATGTTGTGTTCTTTGAAGCCTTGAAGTTACCTTGCATTGAGCTCCTCAAAAATTCCCCTGCCTGGAACCTTATTAACCTTGAGACTGGTTACTACCCTGAGCTTACCCGACTTTTCTACATAAACCTAAAAGCCAAAAACGACACTGATGGTTGGTCTTTGGAATCTGTCGTCAAAGGGGTTAGAATATCTCTCAACTCCAATGACTTTGCAGATTCTCTAGGCTTACCTACCCCTGTTCCACCTGCTCAAGTAAACCCCTCAAAAGAAAATTGCATCATCCTAGCCCGAGCCAAATATCTCCTACCTGAAGCATCCAACAACACCTCAAAGCAACTCACCCACTCATCCCTAACCCTTGAGGCAAAAATTATCTTTAACATCATTGTTAGATGCCTCTTACCCCGTCTCAACTCTGGCTCACTCCTTACCGACAATGCCATGGTCCTGCTCTACCGTATTCTAAATGGCCTTGATCCTGATCTGGCCAACACCATCCTTGGAACCATGGCCCATGCCAGAAAAGCTCGAAAAGGCTCTCCCCTCCCCTTTGCTACCCTTTTGACCCCTATCTTCAAAGCTTCTGGAATTGATGTCAAAAATGAAGAACAGCTGCGTCATACGGGTATGTTCGACTCTAAAGGCCTTGAAAAGATTGGCATCACTCGGTCTCCCCAAGGGACCTTGAGTCTTGATACTCCTTCAAAAGCCTTTCCCACTGCTCCAGCTTTCGATGAACGAATGGACAACCTAGAGTTGGGCTTAGAGGAAGTTTGCCTGGATATTAAGGAGCTGCAGAAGGAGGTGATGACGACGATGAGCGGGATTTCAACGATGCTGGAAGGACTGTGGACGAGGCTCACTGATGATGCTCCGAATAACTAAGCCTAAACCTTAACCCACCCTATCCCACCCATAAAACTTGTTACTTTGCTGGTTTTTGGAAACGTTTTCAAAACATTTGGTAACTTTGGGTGACTGTTTTACCTCCGCCCTTTGTTGAAAGACAAAAAGGGGGAGATGATCGTTAGACTTTGAAAACCTCTGCTTAAAGGTCTTGGAAGACCTTGCTTTTGATTTATGGTTTTCGGTTGGATGTTTTCTTACTTTAAAATTATTTGATCCAACATTTGTCTAACCCTTGCAGGTACTTAGTCTGTTTTTGCTTATGATATTTTTGTTTGACTAAGTTGCAGGGATGCACAGGTTTTGTCTTTCATCAAGGGGGAGATTGATAACTCTCTCCCTTGATGAAAATCGGAATAGATGTTTCAAAGGCTTTGACAGGATGTTTGTGTCAAAAGCCTTGGAGCATTAACAGTTGATGAAATACAAAACCTATCTTATTATTCGTATATTATTTTATCTTATTATATACTTCCATTATATTATATATATGAATGACTAACCATTTCAGGAAGTATAAATCGAGATTACATCCTTCCTTATACATGTTGAAGAGATCAGTTCAAAATAGATCATGGCGTTTCAAAGTATCCATATATAGAAGATTGCAAGATCGAACTGATTCCAAAGAGCCGTTGGAGATCCGGTGATGAAGATCCTCACGCTCCATGCTATTATATAAAGGAAAGGAAGGAGAAGACAGAATATACAAGTGCTACACACGAGCTTCATTCATTCAAGCGATCTGTCTTCCAAGTGTCTCTCTGCAAAAGCGCTCAAATAGTTTGTTGTTTATTTCAAAGCCTTTGAGAGTCACTGTGAGCTTATAGGATATATTCATTTCAAGTGTTACTCGAGAGTTTATAACTCGGGAAGTTGCATTAGGCTATTGATTTGCGAGAGTTAGAGGATTGTACTAGATAGCTGAGAGAGGTGGGGCTCTTCTAGATTGGTCTAGGACTCCAAGGGAACGTGAGTTGACTAGATTGCAATTGTATAGGAGAGAGGCTTCTCGGTGAGCTATTAGGATCCTAAGCTAAGCATTCAATAAAGCCTTTGAATCCTAGGGTTGTGGAAGAACCCTAGGATGAGTTATCACATTTTGGTAAGAGGGTAATAAATGTACGGTTTATCTGTTAAAGCATTTTACCTGATTGGAAGAAGCCTTTGATAGCTTTTATCACTAATGGGCCAACAATGTCCCCCAATAAGTTTTATAAAATTTCACCATCATCCTATCAGGACCTAGGGACTTATTTTTTGCCATATGCTGAATATGGGTGTGCAGAAAAACCCGACATAGCACACACGACACGAAAGCACGACACGAAAAAACACGAAACCGAAAAGACACGACACGAAAATGACACGAACCGAAAAAACACGGATGTAAATGGTTCGTGTTCGGTTTGGCAATATCACATTGTCGGATACCCGACACGAACCGTTTATTTTTTTTTAATATTTAGATCTGGTGTTATTAATACTTGTATAAAAAAGATCCCATAAATGACAAAGTGTTTAGTTAGCTCACTTGGTTCAAGGGAGCGGAGGGACTGGGCTATATTTAAACAGATCAGGGTTTGAATCTCACCTGCTCCTTTTTTTTTCCTCTTTCTTAATTTCCCTGTCTCTACTCTCCACACGAACCACACCTCTTAAATCCCTAATTCTCTTGGCCCTTTTGCTCTTCGCGGCTAGTATTTTTGTTCCATCCCTCGCTCAAATCTGAAGCCCCTGCCGCCGACACCGTCTTCCGCTTCGCCCTCCGTTCACCTTGTCACTCTGTCAACCCGTTTGCTATTCGACTTTCTCAGCCCTTTTGCTCCTTCTATTCTCCTCTCTCAGATCTGAAGCCCCGACCGCCGATGCCGTCTCCCGCTCCGACTTCCATTCACCTTGTCGATTCAAAGGGAGGAAGAACGATTGAAACTGTCGAGGCCGAAGCCGGTCAGGGACGCTACTTCCCTCCGCCTCTCCCTCTCTCTCAGATCTCGCTTCCCCGCACCTTGATCACCAATGCCGCCTTCTTTCTCACGTCGGCGGTGTTCCAGCTCATGTCGTGACCAACGACAATGGAGGCTGAAGCCCAGACGCCAGCCAAACTCCTCCCTCCTCCCACCAGCACTTGTACGTTTCTGCATCAACAACCACCACAGCGACAAGGCCCAGGAAAAAAAAAAGAGGGAGGGAGAGCCTAACGGTTCGGGTCGGATAACACGGGTATCTGACACGGATCCGAATAGCATTACCATGTCGGATACCCGGTTCGTGCACGGTTTGACCTATTTGTGCTAAACGGTTTCAAGTATCTGCCATGATTATCTGGTTCGTGTCGAATACCCGGTAATGTCCACCCCTAATAGTGCTATTTTAATTTCACCATTTGTAACCGGTTTTATCAGTTCCTCATTTTCACACTCCGTAATAGAGGTATTGATCAAGGATAAGTAATTTGAGAGATTTGATTCGTTCTCCTCATCTTTTTTGAATCTTAACTTCTTTCAAAATCCTGTTAAATTTCCTTCTTAATGTTTTATTCTCCAATGATTTGGGTTCCATTTGCAGTTGTAATGTTTCTAATAATCTTTCTGTTTCTTCTCCATGTTACTGTCATATGGAAATATCCTGAGTTTGTGTCATCGAGTTTAGGTGTCTAGTTTATTAACGATTTTGTTAATAAAAAATACTATGGAACATATAGCATATAGTTTTGGTCATAACATTGCAACATAGTGCAATGTATTGATGCAAATATAGAAATCTGTAAGGGGTATTTTGGTAATTTCGTGAGCTGAACCGCTTGTGCAGCTGAGTGTACAAATGGTGTGTTTGGCGCCAATATCTGTTTTGTGAACTTCAGTTGTAACAAACTGAGATCCAAGAAACTCTAATTCTAGATCTCTCCATTGATGGAGTTTTGTTTCTTGAATTGGTAAATAAAGAGCGACCATTCCGGGGTTCGAACCGGGGACCTATGGGTACTACCCACAAATCCTTTCCGGTGAGCCATTCCGGAATGGTTTGATGGAGTTTAATTTGTTCCAATTATTGAGTTTTCATTCGATTTCAATTGTTCAAAAATACAGTATGAGAAAATTTTAACCTATCTAACCCACTCGAATTTTAATTTCTGATTCCGTGCGTAAATATGGAGAATTTCATTGTATACAAATTACTCAAAATTTTCATCTGTTAAATAAATATTCTTCATTCAAACTTCAGATTTACTTTTACAAATGTTATAAAAAAAGAAAAGACAGCTCACATAGATCCATCCTACCCTATATAACTTACAACTTTTTATCTCGTATAGTTTATTGTGGGATATTTCACGATCGATCACAATCGTTTGATTTCAACACGAGGAAAACTACACATGCATATATAGTGACATGATGTCACGTTATAATGAAAACTATATATATATATATACATATATACACATATATTCTTTCAAGTAGGATCGGACTCTGTATTTAAGCATATATGTGCCTTTTTGGAAAGGTCATTGTTATGGATAGAAAGTTGTCGTTTTTTGTAAAATTGGGATGCAGCTGGTCTCATCAATTATCAATATATAATATATACTTTGTTACTTTGAAAGCCCATTTTCGCATAATATTTGTTGTAAATTAACAATCTTGAAATTAAGCTAAGTCAATCTAAGAATGATAGTAGAGAATTAAGTATTTCTAAGTTTAGGATTAAATTTCCTTAATAAATCAGAAATTTGTATAATAGAGGAATCGTCTACTTTAGAAAAATTTTACAAGAATTGTTGGGTTACTGTTTCAATGCATTCTTAGAAGAACTCTAACTAAGAGATTCTCTATTTGAGTGTTTGGAGAATATAGATGTTGTTTTTGGTTAAAAAAACGCGCTTTCTTATTACATTCTTCAAAATAGATAATGAAGTGAAAAATGGAGATTATTCCCTAAATTTAGATAAAACTCTATATATTTTGGGAGATGTTGGAATTCAACAACAACAAAAAAAATCAGAATATGTGGCATGCTCTTTGCGCGCTTTTAAATTTTTAATTGTTTCATTTTTAAGGTTTTCACTTAATTAATTAGAAACTTACCTAAATTTCCTAGCTATAGATATTTCATGCATGAGGCTTCATAAATCATAAAGCAACAATTGCTATCCCTAAATCTAGCTCATGCACTCATGGCAGCCATCAACTACTCAACTAGCTAGTAGATATTACCAGTCAGTGGCGGCCGCAGAATTTGCTGGAGGGGGGGCGGACTTTTTCGGTGGAGAAATTTTTTTTTCTCGGTATATATAATAAACAAATTTTTTTAAAATATATTGAAAGAAAACCATAAATATGATATATTTAAACAAAAACCATAAATTATGGTATATAAATATGATATTTTATTACAAAATTTTAATAATTTATATATATGTGTATACTTGATTAAGATTTTTTTTAATATTGAAAGAAAATTATAATTTTTTAAAGAATTTGTCATTGGTAAATGAAAAAAAATTGATAGGATTTGAAAAGTATGACAAAAAAACCTCATAAATTGTGGGTTAAAATTGATTTAAATATGACATTGATAATAAGAAAATTTAGTAGGAATAAAAAATAGTGCAAAAAGGGGAATAAATGAGATTTGAACCCATGACCTCTTGGGAACACAAATTTCCTTCCGTCCTTTTACCAACTAGGCTAGACAAGTTTTGTGTTTTATTTCACATTTTCATATTAGTAAGGAGTAAATCTAAAATTGCAAAAAAAAAAAAATTTTTTTTTTTGCGGCCGCCCCTGTTATAAGTGGCGGATCCTGATACAATTAGTTGAGGGGTGGAAAATTAAACTCTAAATTTTTTTCCCAAAAGATCATCAATATTATGAATGTGTAGTTAGAATAAAAACATAAATCATATATACTTTATTTCACGGTTTTTAAATATTTTAATATATATTAATTTGAAGGTTTAGGTTTAATCTATACTAATACTAAAAACAGAAGCATCTTCCGCCTACGTGGCTTCACGAGAAGGCTTCATTCCACATGTCACCATATGAAGGATTCCACATCTCCCACTCCTTTTTCTATCTCCAAGTGGACCACTAATTTTCATCTACGTGGTTAATTTTTGCCACGTCTTCATGGTAACCGCCACACCTTTACTAACTACCCACTAAGTTTACTAACTACCCACTAAGTTTGCTAACCACCCCACTAACCCCACTAAAATATTTTTAAATATTCATGAAATTAAACTAATTTCACATATAAAACTATTTAGTTTATTAATAAATCAGAGAAAATGATATAATTATAGAAAAAACTATATGATATATTTTATTATAAAATAAATTTTTTTTTTAATATAACCACTATTATTAACCTTTTTAAAAATACTTTAGGTATCTAATAAAGTTTATTATATATGTATAATCAATTGCCATCTTGATCTTACATTGTGATAATACTTCTCTTTATATTATTGTTTAAAAATTATTCGGTTAAGGATTTATAAATAAATTTCTAACGAACCATTATTTTCTTTTTTATTATTTCATCATCTTTATAGATTATTAAATTCTTTTGTGTATTTTTTTAACAAATCCCTACCACTATTCTCTCTATATTACTTATATTGTTATTAGATTGTAAAATAAAAAAAAATGAACCAAATATTAAATACCCGTGTCGTAGACACGGGGCTTACACTAGTTATACTATTAACTATTAAGTTACGATGTTTAACAAATGATAATTACGATAGAAGTATATCAGTTAGGTAAATGATATACATGTTCAATCTTTAAATGCTCATAACTTTTTACTCGGGTGTCGGATTTGAACTTATAATATATCAAACCGAAGCTATCGAGGAGAAGAACATATATATTATAGTATGCATTAATCCGATATCCGAGTAAAAAAGTTATGCATGTTTGAAAATTGAAGTTATATTAATCACTTTAGGGGCTCGTTTGTTTAGACAACTAGGAAATGTAAAGGTAAGGTATTAAATTTTACACATAAAATGTATATGATTATCATTTTTTGTGAGATTGGAGGAGAGGATGGGAGGATTATTAGCCCATCCTAGAGGTATTAGCTACCCTTCTTCAAATTAGGGAATAGAAGGGTAACAAATTTGTATGAAAAATGGGAGAAGAAGGGGAATGATTAGAATAGTGATCAATGAATCTTAACTTAAATATGGACTATATTCATAAGGGTAATCATTACCTTTCCCTACCAAAAAACAAACGGGGAGTAAATCTTATTTAAATAACCCACAATGCTTTTATTGTTTATTTAGATTGAGATTACTATACTATAATTTATTTATGTTGACATCTTTGAAATAAAAGGTTATATTACTCATTTCGACAATTAAGTAAGAAATTATGAAAGTTTAAATGAAGAAAAATGTCACATTTTCTACTTTGCAAGATATTAGTGATGTTTTCTAAAAAAAATGACCGAGGTAGGAATTCACAAAGCTTTTGATTTGGTATATGATCTCATCGAGTTGGTTTTAGTACTGTTATCGGTTGCAAAAACTATAGTGGAAAAAGTTTTCTAAACTATGGGTATTAACCGTATTTTCAAGCCATATTTGCCCAACAACATAAGAGAAGATTTTCTCTCTGATAGTTTTATCAGCTAGGTTGAAAAGATGTTTTCAAGCACATTGACAATGAGGTTTTCATTCAACATTTTTAGGGTATGAAAACCCATAAAATGAATTTACCCCGTATCGAGTTGAACTATTTCATTATAAAACTCTAATTAGCAACGAAGAATTTTTTGTACTGGTGAACTCTTTTATTTTTATCGCTATTTTTGTAGTGTTGAAGACGTTATGTGTTGTACGTGTTCGCGTTATTCATTATTGTTTATTATAGCTTGGTGTGCCCTCACCCTCTTCGGGTTCTAGCTCCGCCACTTAAAGTGGGTTAATCTTTCTAATGTCAATTAGTTTTAGGATGGAATCTCATTCGGCTTGTGTGCTTGACTTGGTTAAGTACGCTTAGGCCGGAGTTAGGTATGTGACACCCCCCATGTTGATACATACAATTTATAACTTTGATAAGTTATCAATAGTGAACACAGTATATGTTATTCCATATTTCTATATATTTTTTTAAAGATATAAAATAAAAATACAAAAGTTTAAGTTAGTAGGTATATACCTTAATTATTATTATTTTTAAAAAAACATATTTTTAGTGTATTTGTGATCGTTCGATGTTTTTGGAGAACTCGCTCTCATATCAAAATCCTGTCCAAATTGCATGCATGCACGTTAACGTTAATGATTTACATATAATATATGTTAAATATGAAAAATTAATTAGTTATCAATGCATTGGTACACAACAATCCATCCATGCCTACAATATTAGTAAATACCTATTACAATACCTAATTTGCATGCATGCATGGTTGGCTAGCAAGCTCACTCATACAAAAAAAAAGTAAATTTCAAAACATTATTTAATTTCCTTATTAATATTATACTATATATACCGAAAAGTAAATAATCGACGACATCGACCAATGAAAGCGCAGTTTTTTTTTTTTTTGTATATATCGAACCAACCAATCTTTCATGCTGCTGGAGCAAAGTCGTAGCCTCTAGTATCATCATCGCCATCATCATCATCGTCATCGTCATCGTCATCGCTATTGTCGTCCCCATCCGCCTCTTTAAAAGATGCTCCACGAACAGAAATGCCACCATTTCCAGGGAAACGATAGAATGCACGTCGAGCATCCATATTTACAGGCAGCAGCATGCACCAAAAGCCAACAACCAATACCTCAAGAAGCGACATTATATTTTTCTTGGCTGAATTAAGCGAGAACAAGATAGAGATCGTGTGGAATCTATCAAGATAACACGAGAAATAAAAAAGTGTATTGGTTTTGCACGTGTTGCTTGACGAGCTGTATATTTTGAAATCGAGAGCCAGATATAGAGAGACTGAGAAGAGTGAGTTGCTTGACGAGATTTAGATTTTGATCAAAATCCGAGGATATATATAGAGATGGGATGCCCCTATAGAGATTTTAGCCTCAAAGGGAATTAATGTGGTCATAGTGTTGCCATTTCCCCTTCTCCTTTTATTCGAGGAAGGTTTATTAGATGCATGAGTTTATAATTTTTTTTTGTAAGGGTTATATTCATAATAGTTTTAATTAATTTAGTTTTTTTTAACTAGTTTATAAATATTTGATTTTAAATAAATCTGAAAATTAAGGATAAAATTAAGGGAATTGCTAGTAGGTAATTGTGGTGGAGGTCGATTTGAATTGGAATAATCTTTGATTCTATGATGTGAATCATTTTCCACGTGTTTGTATTAATTATTTAATTTATATATGATGAGTTACGTATATGCCTTCTAGGGTTGATGGCGAAATGCATTTTGTCAACTTATTGACATACATACGATGACATATATGCATATGCTTTGTAGATCATATATAGTCGTATGCCTCGAAAATTTAAAAATTATATATATAGTTTGTTACAAATGTGTTCAACATGACAACATTTACCAAAGTTCTGAAGGTGGTTGTTCGACCAACGTGACGGAGCCAGAAAATTGTCGGAGAGGTATTGTACAATATATAATTAGACGAAAAAATTTTAGACTTGTTATGCTCTTATCATATAATAATGTATAACCCAACGTAAAAATTTTAAACTTGTATAACTTATTATTTAATTGTCGAAATAATTAGTATAATATCTCATTTTGAAGCTTTCGAGATGAATTCCAGTATGTAAATGTTAATTTAAGTAAATTATAAAAGCATTATAATCTATTGAAATAAAATTAAAGTGATTAATATATCTTTAATTTTTAAACATTCATAACTTTTTACTTAAATATCGGATTAAGGCGTATTATATATTAAAACGAAGCCATCAATGAGGAGAATTAGGGTTGTGCATAGCCGGGTATCCGACACGACACGACACGACAAAAACACGAAACCGATAATACGCCTTAATCCGACACGAAAACACGACACGGTTTCGTGTCGGATACCCGTATAACACGACACGACACGATTTTTTTACCAAAACCTCTTTTTTCTTTTATTTTTCCTTTTTTTTGGAATGTGTCGTACACTGCACAGTGTGAAGAAGGGAGTGAGGATTCCAGAACAACAAAACCAAGCTGCAGAGGACAATTACTGGATCTGAACCGATCTGAAGTCTGAACAAGGGAGTGAGGATTGAGGAGAGGCGATCCGCCGAGCGATTGGCTGGGGCTAGCGGGGAGGAGAGAAGAGACGACGAGACCGAGGACGGATGAGGAGTGAGGATCTGAACCGAGGCTCGAGAGGGCGAGCGAGAGAGGAGAGGCGAGGCGAGCTCGAGCCGTGGCCTGCGGGCTGGAGTGGACTGACCACTAGCAGTGGAGATGTCGAGATGGCGGCGAGTCTGAAAAATGAAAGAAGAAGATGGAACCTCGCCAAACCCTAGCCGCAGACAAGATAAGTAGACATGAAAAAAAAAGGTTGGAAAACCAAAATAAAAATTTAAGAATTCTGGAATCGAACAGGAGACCACTTGAACCTGTGCATCCGCAAAGGGCGCGCCGACCAACTGGGCAAACGAAGCTATGTGATACAAAGCGATATTTATTTTATATGTATTATTAGAGAAAACTGATATTTAAAAAAAATAAAAAATATTATCGTGTCGTGTCGGATACCCGACAAGGGAAAAATGTTGATCCGAACACGACACGATTATTGTCGTGTTTTACCGTTTCGTGTCATAATCGTGTCGTATCTTTATCGTTTCGTGTTTTTTCGTATCGTTTTGTTGCGATTTCGTGTCGTGTCAACCGTGTCGTATTTTTCTGCACAACCCTAAGGAGAATACACCTAGTTAATTCATCAAATGAGCGAAGGGGCACGTGACCCCTTAGCCCCCCCCCCCCCCCCAAGCTTCGCCCCTGCCCAACGTTATTGTATGGCTTTAAGTGTTGGTCTATTACCAAAGTTCAAGAGCAGAGGATGTGATTGGTTGAGATGAGGATGTTGCGTTGGATGAGTGGAAACACGAAAATGGATAGAATCAGAAATGTCGACATTAGGAGCAAGCTTGGAGTTACCAATATCGTGGATAAGGTGCAGGAGACCAGGTTGCGTTGGTTTGGTCACATTCGGAGGAGACCACCTTTGGCACCGGTTCGTAGGATTGACAGTTTGGATCTGGGAGTGTTCCGGAGGAAGAGAGGTAGACCGAAAAAGAGTTGGATGGAGGTTATCATACATGGCCTCAATATTCTGAACCTCTGACGAAGGTGCATATGGCCAGCAGATGTTTAGTTGTGTGGCGTCTAGTTTATCTAAGTTTCTATGTTTTTTTCTGGCTCTTACTTACCTGCTACATTTCCGCTAATTTGTTATATTAGTTTTGGGTCTATCGGAAACACTCTATTGACTAGTTCGGGGAAATAGTGCGTACATCCTGACTTTCCAAATCCCGCTTAATCACGTAATATACTGAGATGTTGTTGTATTTAAACGAACACTTATTGTAGATATATGCAATATAAAATTACTTAGTTATTCGATCACAATTTTAAATGAGATTGAAATAAGGATCAAGATCAGAGTTAGGACATTATTTCTTGATCAATTCTAATATTATATGGGGTGATGTGAAAGATGTAACATCCCAGGTTGATATTATAAGAAATCTAAGTCTTACCTATAAGTTAGTGGACTATTATTTTTAATGTTAATTGATTTTAGGATGGAACCTCATTAGTCTTATGTGCTCGACTTGATTAGCGCATAATGCACCCGAATTTATCAAGTTATTCAATGATATATCATAGTTAGACGAGCTAGCTAGCTAGAGGGTATATGTTAAATTAACAATGAACAAATATTATGAGATTTGACGTAATGATCTAAAGTACGTGTTATGGTGTTCTTAATGAGAAACAAAAATTTTAAACAAAGAAGAGCTCAATGGGGTTGTCGAAATACTCGTGGAAACCATCATAGCATTTCTTTATGTCCCAATACTCAGCGCACGGCTTCGGGGCGGAACCAGCTTCGCTAAGGGATATGAGTCAAATCACCAATGGATTGTTACAAGTTGAATTTTGATGGATTTGTAAGACCTGGTGCTTCGGCGTCTTATTGTTTCGTTCTTCGGGACTAGCGGGGTGATTTGGTGGCCATGGGAAGGGATACATGTATCAATGTCTCGATCGGTGACGTACCTATGCTAAAAATCAACTAAACATTCAAAACCTCCTGATCGAGGGAGATAATCTACAGGTTATAAAAGCTCTGCTAGGGGATTGGAAATGTCCTTAGAATATCGAGCTATTTCAACCTGACATTCTTTTAGATACTTTGTCATTATCTTACGTAGCTATTCGTCATATTTTCAGGGAATCAAATGATGTGGCTGACTATCTCGCTCGCAGTGCACATGCATCCCCAGCCGACGACAGCTACGACGACGATTCAGAACATGAAGTTCTCATTTGCAAGGATGCGCTAGGAAGAGTTTCTATTGCGGCCGACCCGACCTAATCTTTATTCTGTGTCAAAATGAGCATTGCTACTAAAGTAATTAATTGAAAGGGAGAAAGTATTAATTAACCATATATTGCAAACGTCATATTGACGTATTGCCAAACATACATGTATAAAAAAGTCGTATAGCTAACAAATTATAAAATGCCACTTGAAGGAAAGATTCCACTGAAATTCAAACGACAACAAAATTGGTCGTGAATCAAATTCTCTTCCCACTATTAAGGAAATGAAAGAGCCTTAGCTAGCAACTACACATTTTTTTTGTTCAAGTTCTAACTTTTTCAAAAGTTCACGAATTTCTTTCACAAATCACCATCACTAGCTTACAACTACTTATTTATCTTAATTTGAAGTTAACAATATCATTCCATGTTTTATCCAATTCAAATGTAAATTACTACTAGCAATTACCTTAAATATGACATACTTATATGTAATCATTCCTCATATACGAAATTATGCAAATCACCACATACAAAGTCGTCGTTTACAAATAGCTACTTACCATTCACAATTAATATCGTAGAGTAATTGTCGGGTTATATCTCATACCAAGACGTTCGAAGTTCAAGTCCTTTTAGAAACATAGAGTTGTCACTTATGATCGAAAGGGTCAACTCATTAAATAGTTCACACAGTACCTGATTGAATTGGACTAAGATTTAAAAAATAAGAAGTCAGAGAGGATAAAATTCAAAGGTGCGGGGGGAAATGATACATTTTTTTTGATAGAGTAAGCTAGGATTCGACTGGTACAACCTAGTCGATAGCATCCTTTCGGAGGAAAATGATAAATGAGTTTCAAGAGGCTGAACTCTTATCATGAAATAGGGTATAGGGATGTGGCTTTCAAATTCTCCAAGATACAAACACAAAATTTGGTTGGAAAAATATGATACGAGAAAAGGGGTCTGAACTTGAATCGGAAGGGATCGGAGGGTGGTTAACTGTTAACAAACACGTTGTAATGATTGATTTGCGTTAATTTCGTGTGTAAAATAAATTTTTTCCCATCCTATTCTCATTGATAAACAAAAAAGTTTGATTAGAGGATTTCTACAAATTAAATTATGCTTTTTCGAAAATTGATTTCATAAGATCAATGTTATGTTTGGTATGAAATATTTTTTAAGGTTCTTATCCTGTACTCTTGAGGTATATGGCAGAAATATAGTATGAAAAATAGTTATAGTTATGTTCTAACTTCTAAGGGTTGATTTTTTACTCTTTACCTTAATTATTACTATTATTAGGGAAAAAAATGACTTTAAATATGGTCAACAATTCTAGCAACCCTTAGAACATCTCTCATGGTAAGCCAAAAAAATGAGTTTTGGCCTAATTTTGCATCCACCTTAGGCTAAAACCCATTTTAGCCTTTTTGTTTTTGGCTTATTTCCAAAACAAAGGCTAAATTTGGCTTTCTTTTTTGGAAGGTCAAATGCTATTTATTTATTTATTTATTTATTTTCAAGTGTTTAATGTTTATATAAATCTATAAATAATACAATTAAAAATTTTTAATTAAAAATAAAGTTGTAGTATTGTAAAGATATTCAAGAGTTCTTCGATATGAATATAATATTTGACATATTTAAATTATAATTACACAAATAATATTTTTAGAAAATGACATTAATCTTATTTACTATAGATTCATCAAAATTATAAAAAAATTAAATATTATGTTGCTTAATGTACTAAAGATAGAATTGAGTGATGAAAATGAGATGTGAAAATTCTAAATTATATTAGTATTTATAGAAAATTTAGTCTGTCAAAACTGGCCTACGGTGAGAACAACAAAACCGTATAATAGGTGAAAAGAGAATATTATATAGAATATTCTCTTTTGGTAGGCTAATTCCCCTAGCCATTATGACTTACGGGAGAAGATGCTCTTAAGGGCTATTTTTTAAAAAAAAAAATCTATAATTCAAGAAATTTCAATTATCGGTTATTAGTTTTCTTGAATTTTTTTTAAAAAAAAACTTAAGCATTAGTTTATATTTTCCTTAAAAAGTTTTTTAAATAGTTTTAAACTTTTAATGCATTAGCCCCGAGTTGTATTGAAATTAATATCTCTTTCCTTTTTTTTTAGGGTGGCCTAGTTTTCTTATTACTTTCTAGCTCTTTTAATTAAAACATGTCATTTTAAAGAATTGCATTTTTTTTGAGAAAATTTGTGCCGAAGGCACAAATTTTCGCCCTAATTTGAGGTTTGTCCTAGCTTTTGTAAAAATTAGTGAAATGCCCACTTTTCTAATTTTGGATGGTTAATTGACGATATTGCCCTTCCTTCTTATTCTACCGTTGTTCACCCTCGAATTAGCGGAAAACTGTCTGTTGATGTTCTATGTTGTTCAACCTCAAATTAGTGGCAAATTTCGACTGAATCAGCGTCAAAGAGCGATGGTTGTGATCGATTGTTTCATCTTCCTATCATAATCCTTCTTATTCTACCGTTGTTCAACCTCAAATTAGCGGAAACTAGGTCGTTGAAGTTATTTGTTGTTCAACCTCAAATTAGCGGCAAAATTCGACTGAATCAGCGTCAAAGGATTAATTTTTGTGGGCGATTATTTCATGTTCTCATCATAATTGGTTATATGGCGGACATCGTTGGTAGTTCAGGTATTGATTTTGCTTTTACCGTTTTTTCTGTGTGGTTAGGGTTTGTTTTGCTGCGGTTTATGTAGGTTTTTGTTCTACTTTTGCCGGGTTTTTGTTGGTTTAGTGTTTTTGAATTCTATGTTTTCGTGTTTATCAAGTTCACCTACTGATTTAGTCAGATACACAAGGAATTTTGATGTGAGTTTTTTTTATATTGATCTTTTTTCACTGTCTTTTATCAAGTGTTGTTTACTTATGTTGATATGTATTTATGTTTGATATTTTTGCTTGTGTTTAAACAGAATATTGCTTATTGTATTCCTGAGGATGAGTGGTTCCATTCTAGATCAAACAGATATTCTTATCCCGGTGTTTGTAATCTCATCAAAAGCCATTTGTCGGATAAACATTACGAGATATTGCGCAAGAGTTGTGTGGGGTGGGTGTTGACACATGGAACCAATATGGTTTCTAACTTTCAGCTCATGCATCAGATGATGTTGCATTAAGTTTCCACCATCAAGAAGATGGAGTTGTGGTTTAAGGTTGATGGATTTATGGCTCAGTTTTCTCTTGCTGAATTCCATGTTATTACTGGTCTTCCTTGTGAAGCTAATGGTTGCAAACCACCAAAACATGTGTCTTCAATTGATTTCTTTAGGCAGAAGAAATGCTCTTATAAAGATTTAGTTCGGTGTTTTAAATCTAAGAGAAAATCTTCTGAGAAGAAGTTGATTCTGGCTAAGTTGCTTATTATTGAAAAGGTCCTATTATTCAGGCTATCAGAGTTTGTCAGTGAAGAAAACTTATCCCTTGCTTGTGATGAGAATGAGTTTGAAATTTATCCTTGGGGGAGAGCTTCGTACACGAAGTTGGTGACGACATTAAAGAATATAGCTCTGGCTGATCGTGATGATGATAGAGATTGTTATGATATATATATGGGTATAATCTTGCTTTTCAGGTAGTTTTTCTGTTTTTATTTTATTTTTTTCCTAAGTTTGTCAGCATTTTTATTGCTTGTTATCATATATTACTCTTCTGGCTCATTATTTTAAATATTTTATGTTTATTTGTACCAGTCATGGATTTTAGAAGCCTTCCCATCAATAGCTGCAAAATTTGACTGTAATTTCAAAATGGTTGCTGGAGATCCATACTCTTTGCGCTGGGAATGTCGCATTAAACACATATATGATAGTGCTTCCGGACTTTTTGATGATCATTTGGTAGGTTTATTATGTTTTGTAGTTGTCAATCAATTTATTTAATCTCTGTTTTAGGCACCATTGTCCACTACTTATGGTAAATTTGCAAAAACACCAGAGATGTCAGCAGAAACTTGCAAAAACACCAGACATGTCATTAGAACCAAATTTTTGCAAAAGTTTTAATTTTTTTTGCAGTAGAAATGATTTTTGTTTGACATTGATCATTTTTTATTTATTTTTATAGCTATATTAACGAGTAGGAACCAAATTATTGCATAAGTGTTAAGATATTTTTATTTAGATCACATGAAAGCAGAGTAATAGATTGTTAGATTACCTCAATTCATTCTCAAATAGGAAGGAAGGTTTGGATGTGCATAATCATTTAAATCTAATACCATAACATATAATTGTATTTTATCATTAAAAGTCAGTAGCTAAATATCTTTTATTTGGCTTAGTCATTTTATGTCAGCAGTCCCAAAGTTTTGCATAAGTATTACAGGTTATTAGCATAGTTGTTGTTTTGTTGTAAATATTCGTGTTGTTAATCAGATATTTACTCTATTTGTCTAGGCACCATTGTTCCCTACTTATGGTGAATTTGCAAAAACACCAGGGATGGTGTATACTGAAGAAGTTGTTAATGAAAGAGTTGATGACATTGCTTAACCTGTTTTCCCTAAGTTGGCTGGTGGTCTGTATGAAAGTCATCGATTGCGTACAAAGGCATATAATAATAGGTTCATACGTAATGATGATTTAGCTGTTGTTGTTGGGAATGATGAAGGCAATTTGGTCGAGAAACAGGATGTTGTAAATAATGATGATTTAGATGATGTTGTTGGGAATGATGAAGTCAATTTGGAGGTAAAACATGATGTTGTAAATAAGGCAAAGAACATGAAATCTTTGAGAAGGGGTCGTTCTGCAGGTACCTTTCATTCCTCCCCTGTTGTGTCTTTAGAGGATAAGAAATCAAATAAGAGGAAATCCACTAATATGAGGAAGAAGAAAGAGTCAGGTAAGAAGGTTCGGGTTTCAGGGGTTGAGACAGATGTGCTAATCAAGGAGTCTTTTATACCTGTTGTTGCTGGTGATAAGGTTGATCAAATGATTGAGTGCGAGAAGCTTGTACCTTTAAAAATTGTTTATCACAGTCTGAAGAAGAGGAAGACTGGTGATAAAGAGACTAGGAATATATTCTATATAGAATGTGTTGAGAAGTCTTTATCTTTGCAAGTCGTGTTTACTGCAGCTACATTGGCCCCTGGTGCACTGTCTGATGGAAAGGGTGATGTGTTTGGATCTGATCGTGATACTGGTGGGGAACATGATGATGTTGTTGCCCCTCATGTGCATGAAACTTGGGGGGGGGGGGGCTTGATGATGACTTTGGTGGCACCCATTCTGGTGACTCTACTGGGTCAACCGTGTCTCTTATTGGTTCTCCTTATGCCCCAGTTAACTCATCTGGTCCAGAGATTCATGACATATATTTGGGAGTTGATTCTGATGCAAAAAAACCTGGTGTTTGTGTTGATGATTTGATTGATGATTCAATTCATGAAGCTGAGACATATGACCATGTACCCGGAAATGGTTGTGCTATGGGGGTGTTGTCTCCCAACAAGGGTGAAAAAAGCAATGAAATGGGTGACTTTCCTTCTAAATTTGATGCTAATGCTTCCGTCCCTGTTATTGATAGTTCATCTCGGGTGTTGCAAGAAATATTTAGGCGTCTTGATAAGCTAGAAGAGTTGCCTGAATGTATAAAGGATGTGGTTGCTAGTGTAGGTGAAATTAAGACATGTATGGGGAAGTTAGATGGGATTATTACCATGTTTTATGTTATTGGGGAGAAGTTCACTTCACTTGAGAATAAGGTTACAATGCACGCATGTACGGGTGTTGTGTCTCAGCCATTGCATTCCATTCCTAATGATGATGCTGATACAACAGTTAATAATGAAGTTGTCCCTGATATACAGATGGATTTGTCTGGTGCTCACGGAGTTGTTTTGGATTTCAATAAAGGAGATGAAGTAGTTATCTCAAATGTTGATCTAAATTTACCCTCTAATGAAATGTCATCTGAGTTTGTTGTAATATATGAGGCTGACATTGAAGGCAAGTGTCGCATTGAAGTTGGTGATTTGAATGATGCTCAACCTGAAGTTGATGGGGAACATTCTGATGTGAAGGAACCGAAAGGAGTTATTGAGGACGTAGTTCTGATGGATGTTGATGTCATTCCAACAGAAGGTGAATTTGTTGATTCACAGTGTACTAAAAGTGATCCACAGTGCTTAAAAATTGCATGTACTGAAACTGAATATGAGGGTGTAGGTTTTGATACGGAGGATTCGATTAAGTCTTGTGTGGGAGGTGACAAAAATGACGATGTTATCACATTAATGGGATTGGAAGGTGGTGCTAGGAAGCTTCATCCAGCTGAATCTGATGCTCTATGTCCCCCATCTAATATTGTTGATCTTGAGGTGCGTCCCTCCTCAAAAAATGTTGCTGGTGATGTAGATAAAAATGATGGTGACATCTCTTTACTGGGGGTGGGCGTTAGAGATGCAAATGGTCTTCCTGATGCTGACATCCAGATTGATGCTGACATTTCATCGGGGGATGTGGTAGGTAATGAGGATGATAGTGGAGGTTGTAAAGTTTATTCCACCGAGCAGGAATTTCATAACGTTCAGACTTGCTTTGATTGGAAGCGTAGCGTTGAAGTTGGTGATTTGAATGAAGCTCAGAATGAAGATGTTGATATCAAGGAAGTGAAGGGAGTTATTGAGGATGCAGGTGGGATGGATGTTAATGGGAAGCAAATGAAAGGTGGAATTATTGATGCACAACGCCCTCAAGGGGATGCACATAATGAAGTTGACGGTGAAGATTCTGATGTCAAGGAAGTGAAGGGAGTTATTGATGCATGTGATATGAATGTTGATGTGAAGCCAATGGACGGTGGAATTATTGATGCACAACGCCCTCAAGGGGATGCACATTGCTTAAAAATTGTGTGCATTGACACTCAAATGTCATCAGATTTTAATGTATTATCTGAGGCTGGCATCGATAGCAAGTGTAGTGATGAAGTTGTTGATTTGAATGCTACTCATTCTGAGATTGATGTCGAAATTTCTAATGTGAAGGAACGAATTGAATTTATTGAGAATGTAGGTAGGGTTGATGTTGATGCTAGGTCATTGGATGGTGATTTTGTTGATGCGCAGTGCCCTTTAGGTGATGCACAGTGTATAAAAATTGCTTCCCCTGACACTGAACATGAGGGTGGAGGTTCTGATATGCAGGATTCAATTACTGGTTGTATGGGATTCGACGAAAATGATGATGATATCACACTAATGGGCTTGGAAGGGGTTAATATAAAGTTTCAATCAGATGATTCTGATGTTCTGTGTCCTCCAAGTAATGTCGTTGCTCTTGAAATGGATCCCCTCTCAAAAAATGTTGGAGTTGATGTTGGGAATGTTGATGACATGGGATGTGGGGCAGGATATTCTTATCCAAATGAATCAACGTTTGTTGGTGACGTGCAGAATTTAATGGTTGGTGATGTAAATGCAGTAGGGAAGGATGCTAAATGCAGCGCAAACGCTTGTGAGATGTCATCATCTCCATCTATTGTCATCAGTGAGGTTCTTTTGTCATTAAAAGATGTTGTTGAGCGTGGATTTTGTGATGCGAAGGGTACTGTCGTTGGCGATGCAGATGTTGTTGGTAAGGTTGCTGACATCTCGTCCACGGAAGCTGGGGATGCTTCTGTAAAGGGTTCTGAAATTGATCATACGACTATATCATCTTCAAATAAATTTCATGTTTCTGTTGTTCCTTCTGTATCAGACAGTATTGTTCTAGTTCCAGACAATTATGTTGCCACACGCTTTGTTGATTGGGATACATATGCAAAGGGTCCTACTATCTTAAGTGACATTGAAAAATTAAAGCAATCCAACAACATTCCTATGGACAGTAGCTTTTTATTCAGCCCACGTGTAGATGAAAAGGAAAAGAAATTGGCATAGTACAATGCCAAGAAGTCCCTGATCAGCAGCAAGGATCATCAGTTTATGTATTCTATTATAAAGAGCAACCGGTATTTTTTTATTATGTTATTCAATTACCTATATATTAATCTGCTTTTATTATCTATTACTCTCTCTATGATTGTTGTAAATTTATGTGTATTGTATACTCTTTTTCGGGAATTTTTCTGTTGCTACTCCTTTTGGACGGTTCGGCAAATCATTTTTCATGAATATTTTAAGTAGGAGCAAGTGGTTGGATTCAGAGGTAAGAAATGCTGACATCAACAAAATATGGGGATGTTTCCCTTTTTCCTTTGCTTGACAGTAGTTTGTTTTTACAGAATCTTGAAGCAGGGTTATATCATATGAGAAAGCGAATTTCTGTAGAAGCTGACAAGTACAGGGACTGTGTTGTTTTGAATTGGCTTTTTCTCATTAAGTACTGGCCTTCATGTGCTTCAACTTTTGTAGAGGATGATAATGTTGAAAAAACTATTGAGGATTATTTCATTGGCATTTGTCCTGATGGGTATCCTAAACCCTGGGCGTCAGCCGAGAAGATTTATACACCTTTCAATATCCACAACATGCATTGGGTAGCCTTGGAGATACTAATTGATGAAAAGGTTATAAATGTGTATGATTGCAATGTTACTGGAATTCCTGCTGGGTTACTTCAAGAATATTTGCAACCAATTACTAAGTGGCTTCCAATCCATTTGGCGAAAGTTGGTGTCTACAAAAATTTCACCTCTTCCCCCTTCAAGTTATTCAGGGTGCCTGATTTAGTTCACGATCGTACTTCGTATGTGCTCTTTCTATGTTGACATACTTTTTTTATTTTTATCATATATTACACTTTTTTTCCCTTTTTATTTTTCCTTTTGTTGCAATTTTTTTATTGTCTGACAATCCCTTTTCCCCCCATGTGTTTGTGTGTTTGAATTGAAGGTGTGCTTGTGGGGTGTTTGTATTAAAAGCAATTGAAGCGCTTATATTTGGAGGAGATGTGAAGGCAATCACAAATGAAAAGCTCTTTCGATATCGAGAACTTATCTGCTTAGATTTGATAAAGAAGAGATGGAGCTTTATAATGTAAATATGTATTGTCATCAGACATATATTAGCTGAATCGGCAACTTTGTATTTTTATTGAAGATTCTGTATTATTTTACAGTGTTCTTATTTGAATTTCTTGTAATATTGGTTTAAAAGGGCAGTCACTTTATCAATTTCAATATAAATTCGTGTCTATATTAATTCAATTCATTCAAAGAGGGAAAGCAAGCTTTTGATGTGCATAATCATTACAATCTAATAGAACATCACATTGCATTTAAGCATTAAAAATCAGTAACTTAATATTTTAGATTTAGCTAAGTCTCTATATATCATCAGCATCAAGTTATGCATATTTTAATCTTATATCTGCATATCAGTCAAATGTAGTTGCATATCAGTAAAATATAGTTGCATATCATACTTTTACATTTGTACAAAATTAATTTAAGTTAGTTGCACATCAACCTATGCATATTTTGGATGTGCATAATCATTTCAAGCTAGTAGCAAAATATCTCAGTGCATTTTAGCATTAAATTTCACTAACTCAATACCTTAGATTTAAGCTAGTCTCTATATGTCAGCAGCATCAATGTTTGATATAAGTGCTACAGGTTTTTAGTAGCATAACTATTTTTTGTTATAGATTGGTCCCTTTTAATCTATTTTAAGATTGGTTTTAAAGACCAGTAACTTTATTAAATTGGATCTAAATTCGTGCCTTTGGCATTAATTTTGTTTTTGTTTTTTTAAGTAAAATGTCGGCAGAATAACATATTGCTATACTGATTTAATTCATTGCTGGAGACAAAGCAATGCTTTGATGTCCATAATCATTACAAGTTAGAAGCACACCATCTCACTGCATTTTAGCATTAAAATTCACAAATCTAATACCTTAGATGTAGTGGAGTCTTTATCTTTATCACATGTCAGTAGAGTAACAGATTGTTACTCCCTCCGTTCGTTTATAATTGTCAATTTGAGATTTTTCACACTAATTAAGGCAACAGTAGTTTTGATCAACATTGTACTCTATAAATTACATGTGACTCTGCAGCTTCCAAATATTAACGCCAAAATTTGAATATTGGAGAGTGTTAATTAGAGAAATTAGGGGAGTATTAATTACTGATGGAGGATATTGGGGGATTATTGATTAGACGTAGGAGTAAAAAAATGGGGGAATTGAGACTCTGTGATTTTTTTCTTTTAAAACTAGGGGAGTGATTAGTACAGTAATAATTACATAAGTGACAAGAAATTATAAACGTCAAATATTTTGCTAAGCATAAAATACCTTAAAACGACTATTATAAACGAACGGATGGAGTATATTAATTCAATTCATTCAAAGAGGGGAAAGCAAGCTTTTGATGTGTATAATCATTATAATCTAATAGAACATCACATTGCATTTAAGCATTAAAAATCAGTAACTTAATATCTTAGATTTAGCTATGTCTCTATATGTCATCAGCATCAACTTATGCATATTTTAATCTTACATTTTCATATAAATCAAATGTGGTTGCATATCAATAAAATATAGTTGCATATCATACTTTTACATTTGTACAAAATTAATATAAGTTAGTTGCACATCAACCTATGCATATTTCGGATGTGCATAATCATTTCAAGCTAGTAGCAAAATATCTCAGTGCATTTTAGCATTAAATTTCACTAACCCAATACCTTAGATTTAAGCTAGTCTCTATATGTCAGCAACATCAATTTTTTGCATAAGTGATACAGGTTCTAGATTGATCCGTTTTAATTTCTTTTAAGATTGGTTTTAAATAGCAGTAACTTTATTAAATTGGATCTAAATGCTTGCCTTTTGGCACTAACTATTATTTTTAAAGTAAAATGTCAGCAGAGTAACAAATTGGTATATTAATTCAATTCATTATTAGAGACAAAGCAAGGCTTTAATGTCCATAATCATTACAAGTTAGAAGCACAACATCTCAGTGCATTTTAGCATTAAAATTCACAAATCTAATACCCTAGATGTAGTGCAGTGTATAAATGTCAGGAGCATCAAAGTTTTGCATAAGTGTCACAGGTTTTAGTAGCGTACCTATTGTTTATTTTAAGTTGATCCCTTTTAATTTCTTTTAATATTGGTTTTAAAGAGCAGTAACTTTATTAGATTGGGTCTAAATTCGCACCTTTGGCAGTAATTATTATTTTTAAAATAAAATGACAGCAGGGTAACAGATTGTTATAAGAATTCAATTCATTCTTGGAGAGAAAGCAAGCATTTCATGCCCATAATAATTAAAAGCTATTAGCACAACATCTCAGTGCATTCTAGCATTAAAATTCACAAATCTAATACCTTAGATGTTGTGCAATCTTTATATGTCAGCAGCATCAAAGTTTTGCATTAGTGATACAAGTTTTCGTAGCATACCTGTGGTTTATTTTAGATTTATCTCTTTTAATTTTTTTAAGATTGGTTTCAAAGAGAAGTAACTTTATTATTTTGAATCTACATTCGTGCCTTTGGCACAAATTCTGTTTTTTTAAGCCAAATGTCAGCAGGGTGACAGATTGTTATATTAATTCAATTCATTATAAGAGAGACACGGTGTTTAGTAGCATAACTATTCATTGTTATCAATTTTATTCAACCATAGTTGTCTTTGTATTTTTTTTTTAAAAAAAAAGGGGGAAACAGATACAGTAAAAAAAGGCCATCATTAGGGGGGTGTATTTGGTGCTCTGCAAATACAAAGTACTTAACAGAAGTAATTATTACAGTTAGTCTTTACTTAATAGAAGAGAGAAATCTGATGTAATTATTACAGTTATGGGGAAGGGGAAAGGTTACACTGCATTGGGAAACCGCCCTTTAAAAAGAGTGACAACTAGTTGATGGGGGAAGTTGATTAACCGCTTCTTCCTATATAAGGAGACACTCACCCGTCTGTTTTTATCCATCACAAAATCGCTGATCATTTTTCTTCTCTCTCGCCATCTTTGAAAGCCCAATCCTTTCATTCGAAGTAAAAATATGGATTACCTTTTTTATCCTCTCACCATGATGGAGGAGTATTATAAGATGTGCTCGGAACTCGATAAGGACCGCTACCCAGTGTATCATATGGCCCTGCTTGAAGAGGTTGCGGAAACCAACACTGCAACCAAGAGAAAGGATCTCTTGGAAGCCATTGAGGTTTTCCAAGGTTTCTATTTCAATCTCTACCAGGAGAGAAGTCAAATCTCTTATTCGATTAGGCGGACCCTTGAAGACGACGATCAGGAGACTGCTGAGAAGGTAAGTCTATTCTGTTTTCCATAATATTATTTAATAAGTAGTTAAATATTTAACTTTTGCATTAAAAAATGATTGTAGATGCAAGGAAAATTAGAGACGATGGAGCAACAGATGCAGGAGTTCAAGGTGACCATATTTGAGACGATCGAGGAGATTTATGAGGAAGAAAGGAAGAGGAAGGAGAAGATCGCAACCTTCCTTGGGAACTAGATGATTATCTTTCTCTTTATCTTATCAAACAATATTTCTGTTATTTTGGGGTTAAATATCTGTACTTTTGCTTATCAAACAATATAACTGCTGTTGAATCTATTGTAATGGCCCGGAATTATGATTCCCGGGTTACGTTTCGAGGGATGAAACCCCTCGTTAGGATCTTGCGCCCCGAGTACAGGTTGAAGGTTTGAAATTCTACTCTAACGTTTTCAAGTGGGATTTCATACCCAAAATTCGAAGGGATCGTTGGAATCCCCGGGGAAGTCCCCTGTACCTGTCATAAGTCTAAGCGTGGAAAACCAACAGTCGTGCAAATAGTATAATCAAGGTGTAATACAAGAGGGTGACACGGCAGAGCCGAGTCAAAACCAAATCAATAAGCTTATTTATCGAAATTTAATATACAATGTTAGCAGAGTTAAACCATTTCTTTGAGATCGCCCAAGAGAGTTCCCACGTCACGGAAACAAGGAATAATCATGCTGCAAAACAAACCTAAAAAAAATGTATGCGGGGCGGTGTCAGATCGAAGCCCTACGCAATATAATCCCAAACAAGCAGACATATACACACGCTAGTCCTAATAAAGATGCTTCTAGGTGCAAGGCGGAATATTAACACACTAGCATGGTCCTAAGATCAAGTGCATAAATATAATAAGGCCTTCGCACCGAATACCAAGTGGTATATCCCTCTCCTACCTCCACCCCCTTTAGATAGGGCGGAGACTGGCCAGCTCGTGAATGCATTCCATATAATCGGGTGGCACGCATGCCCAACCCGTATCCACAATAAAGCCAGCATGCATCTCATAATATAAGGAAGCTCATGACTCGATTGACTCAGGACGGGACCCGATGAGACTAGGTCGTCCTATAACCCTAGCAATGTAACGGCCCAGAATTATGATTTCCGGATTACGTTTCAAGGGATGAAAACCCTTGTTCGGATCTTGCAATCTAGGTACGGGTCGAGGTTACAAACTCATTTCAAAGGTCAGTAATAAAGAGGGATTTCAAACCCTAAAGTATCGTAGGGCCGTTGGGTACCCTTAACATGTCCTAAGACTATGTCGTGAAATCCAATTCAAATGAAATAAAGCGGAAGCAAAGTTAAGATACAAATGACACAACAGAATCGGGTCAAAACCAAATCATAAACAAGTGATTACCATTTGCCAAGTTAGAATATTAGTCAGGTTCTTTGATTCGCCCAAGGGTTTCCCGTCACATAAGCATGGAGCAAACAAGATCTGCAGAAATACCTTTAAAAGAAGAACGGGGAAAGGAGTCAGATCGAGCCACTCATGCGGGACCGGCAGTCCTCGCTGAGGCCACATAGTATGTGCTATACCTAATAAAGATGCTCTAATGCAGTACGAAATTCAAACACACTAGCATGCTCCTAGTTCATAATAATGTGCAGAAATACTGTAAAGGGGCCCCAGACAATGCCAAGTGGCATATCCCTCTCCTACCTCCACCCCTTCCGATAGGTGGAGACTGGCCAGCTCGTGAATGCATTCATTCATAATCGGGGGGCACGCATGCCTAACCCGCTCCACAATAAAGCCCGCAGACATAATATAAGGAAGTCATGACTCGATTGACTCAGGGTACCCGATGAGGCTGGGCTACCCTATGACCCTAGCAATGACTCTAGGACTATCACAGATAACGGCCGTTCTATTTCATACGCATAAAGTAAACAGATGCTCAATCAATTAGTGCAACCTAAACATGATACTACATGGCATGCTTTTATGCATATGCAACACCTAACATAAAATGCAACAGAATTGCAAGAATGTCCAACCTGAGTAAGCCCCCTAGGGAACTTACCTGAAGATGCAGAACAGCAATATAACACAAGCAATGGCCCAATGCAAGTCCAAAGCGATCCAAAAGCAATACACACCTATCATCAAGCCATTTCCAATCATACTTGTTCAAATCAAGAGGAATTATCACATTTTCTAAGCCAACCCAAAATCTTGTTTTATCAAAATATTCCGGCATTTTGGTTTTCAAACAATAAATCATTTGAGAGATAACCCCTAAAGCTTGAAAACCCCTTTTTAAATTAAATTACCAATAATATTTGTCTAAAATAATCATCAAATTAAATCCATCTTATAAACCCCATTTATAGATCAAAAACAAAAATCACATCTTTTAATAACATCTAATAATAACAGAATATGTATAATATTTTCAGAAAATATATATTATCCCAAAATTCAAAATACAGTAATAATCCAATAATCTAACAGTAATTAATTATAAATCATAACATATACTCATAACATGTAATATATAACACAACAACAACTTAACAATTTGTAAAACAAACCCATCAAGCCCAAACATCACACTCCCCATACTATGAAAGAAAATAGGCCCAAATACTTTTTAAATTTTCGGATCCAATAAGGACCCAGCCCAAACCTGATTTGTCTTTAAAAGGAAACCAAACCGGTTTTATTTAAATCACATGAATCGGACCAATTTTAAAGAAATAGGAAACCGAACCCGTCTCCCTCATCCCACGTCAAATAGAACAGGGCGCTTGTTGAATCGGAGAACTGCCAGGGAAGGCGGAGGGAGATCTCCGGCCTCCGGCCACCTCTCGGCCCCGACATTTTCCCAGAGAAGCGTTTTGAGATTCCGAACCCCACCCGACCTCAAGGAAGAAGCGACACAAGAATGGAAGAGGGAAAAGCGAGCTTACAGTGGGGCAGAGTTTCCGACGCCGGGAGGCTCCGAGGGCGGCTCCGGCTGCAATTAACGAGGAAGAAGCATCGATTGAATCCTAGGAGCGTAGGTAAGGAGTTAAAGGCAGATTCTTTTGGCGTTTAGGATTGAAAACGAAGAGAAATCGGCAACCGACCTTGCGAATCGGAAACGAGGACGGATGCCGGAGGTGCTCGGATGTGGGCTGCGAAAGGGAAGGGCGGTGTTGGTGCCAACTGCTGCTGCTCGTTCAGAGAGGAAGAAGAGGCGATTGTGGCGGAGCTTCTGGCGGCGCTGGGCTGCTGCTGGTGGCGTCGAGGAGGCTTCCCGACAACGACGGTGGCTGACGACGCTGACAACGGCAAGGAGGAGGAAGGTGGTGTCCCAGAGGTAGCGAGAGAAGAAGAATAGAGGAACGAAAGAGGTTTCTTTGGGGTTTTGAACTCCAGAGAGGATAAGGCAGGAGTGAATCAGAAAGGTTGCATTTTTGAGGATTTCTTGGGGCTTGTATTGATCTGTTCCCAATTTGGAGAGGAAGAAGTGGGGTGCTAGCTGTACCGGCCAGGGTGGGAGAGCTAAAGGTTTTTGGCATTTTGCCATCTTTGGAGGGTCAACAGGAAGAAGGGGATGCAGAGGAGGGGAGGTAGGAGGCTCTGTACACAGACCGAGAGAGGGAGAGGAAGAAAGAAAAGAAAAGAGGGAAAGTAATGTGGTCCCAACTCTAAATTTTAAATATCGGAAATGAATACCGAAATCCTCTCATTTGGCCCAATTCCGACTAGCATAATTTGAAATCGACGACTCGAACCCGAAATAAAATGCTTAAATTCCAACCACATTTCCAAATCTTCGAGCCCGAAAGCGGAACACAATTTCATATGAAAATCTGTTTTGGAATAATGCCGGAATTGTTTCGAAAGATTTTAATTTCGATTTAGTAATTTAAAGACGAGTTTTCCTTAAAATACCCGAATTTATATATATATTCGACTTAAATCCATTTTATATTATTTGTTGAAATTTATTATTTAAAAATCCGGGCCTTTACAAGCAATGACTCTAGTTACTTCACAGATAACGGCCGTTCTGTTTACAAAAGCAATGAGTAAACGAATGCTCAATCATGAGTGCAATCCTAGCAAGATACTACATGGCATTCTTTATCATGAATGCAAGCACCTAGTATGCTCATGGCTACAAGCAGAGAGATCTCTTTTCGAATCTGAGTGAGCTCATATTGGAACTCATCTGGCTATGCAGAACAGCATAATAGAAAGTCTGGCACACATCAATCATGGCACAAGGTATCACCTAGATACATATCAGAACACATATATAAGTCTACATCTAATCATTCAAGCACTCAAGCATACATCATTCAACGAGAATAACACCCATATCGCAATCGTCATTTCTTCAAGTTGAACCATTCATCACATTGCCACATTCCTCAATACCATATATTCACATATCACATAGCTCAAGTGCATTATATTCATCATATCTCAATGTATAAATTAACGATAAACAAGCCTAACACTTCATAATTTCTTTATTCAATCAATCATGCCATTAGTACACACCAATTATGATATTGGTCAACCATTCACATCAATCATGTTAGTCAGTCACCAATCACACAATTCCCGAGTTAGTCCCGAAACCGCTTTAAAATCCGAATCAACTAGTTAGAAATTCCGATCCTTGAAAACTCTCATCAAAATCCTTCTTTTAATTTAATTCCGATAATATACTTTTAAATCTCCAAGTCTCATAATATTATAATTTAATCTTAAAATAATGTTTTATATTTTAATCTCAATAATATCATATAATATTCCAAATACTATTTTCTTTAAACATTTTCATAAAATATTTCTAAATACTTTAAACATCCCAACCATTTTTATTTTATAAAGATAAGCCCTTTATGAAATTAACAAGCTACCCTTATTTTACAAGAATCATGAACCGACCCCCTTTTATTTCATTTTGGAGGACCCAAAACCAGATTTCAGTTGAAAATAGGCCCAAGATTCGTTTTCTTTTAAAATCAAAACAACCCGGCCCAAAGCTCTCCTAAGCCCAAGCTCATTCTTCGTTCACATTGTATCTGAAGTCAGAAGGAAAAGGGGACCCAGATGGCTGACGCGGCGCTGACGTGGAGACGCGGGACCCATGGGGGTCTTCTTCTTCAGTTCCCTTCCGTCTGTTCGAAGAGCGTCGTCGGCTCCGATTTCTCAGCCTCGAAACAGATCGTCGGCGCTCCTCCTGGGCGTCCTAAGCCCTCAGCTCGGCGTTCCCATCTCGTCTCCTCCGGCCTCGCTCGCACCTGCTCCTCCCTCGTCGGTTCCCTCGCCCTCGGACTCCCCCGTCCTCGCACACCCGAGCTAGCCGGAGATCTCGTCGAAAAGTCCCTCGCTCCCACACCCAATCTCTCTCAAACTCACCGGTGCTCTTCCCCGACTCCTTTGAACGCGCAAGGAATCAAAAGCGACACACAAGAGAGAAGGAGAGAGGATCGAAGCACACCGAAGGGCGTCGACTCGCCGGAAACGTTCGATCGGAGCTCGATTCGGCCTCGTCGGAGCCGATTCTTCGCCGGAGATAGCCTAGGGAGAGTTTATGAGGGTTAAAGGCGCGTCCTTTATGCAGCTGAGAATGAAAGGGAGCGAAGCAGAGGGCTTACCGTTCGAATCGGGGAAACAGGGCTCGAGAGGGAGTAGTGGCTCGGCGGATGTCGGAGGAGGGTGAAGATGGTGGATGTGCTGCTGCTGGTCGGACGAGGAAGAGGGAGAGAAGGAGCTGCCCGCGGCCTTGGTTTGCTCGGAACGAAACAGGGGCTGCAGCGGTGGTTTTCGGCGGCAAGAAAAGAGGAGAATGGAGGTGCTGTGAGGCTTGAAGGAAGAGGGGGACGACTGGCAGCTGGAGCTCCTGGGCGCTCGGGAGAACAAAGGCAGGGAAGGTGTTCTTGTGGGGGTTGTTTGGTGAAGAGGATAAGGAGAGTAGGGATGAGGGTGTGTAATTGATGGGCTTTAATTTGAATTCAAGCTGGAGAATACAGTGGGGAGATGCAATGTAACCATCGGACAGAGAGGGTGCAGGTTGGCGTGGAGGACTGTATGAAATTAGGAGGAAGGTTTTGACATCTTTGCCTCAATTGGAGAATAAGGTAAGTGAGGGAAGAGCTAAAGAGGAGTGGGTGCCTAACCCAAAATAGAGAGAGCAAGGCTGGAGGGTGAGGTTGGGTTCCATTAGTCAAAAGAAAGGGGGAGAGAGAGTGGTTGAGAAATCACAATTTGGAGGGGGAACAAGACAAATTGTAATGTGGTCCTCAAGTCCCAAAAACAAAATATCCAGAAAGATAAACCCCGAAACTCGCTCTCACAATCTCATTTCGACCCGATCAAAATGACGCTTCAAAATTTCGAAGATATTGACATCGCAAAGTTTATTTCAGATCCCTAGATAAAATGACGGATTCGATCTTTAAAGTTCAAATTGGGCCGGAATTCGCTTTAAGAGTTCAAAAATCCGAGTTAGCGAGTTTTCCGTTAAATTCCGCTTCTAAATTCATTTTGATTTTCCTTTTTTTCCGAAAAAAATTAGGATTTAAAAATCCGAGCCTTTACATCTATTATAATGTTTTATATTTTAACTTTTCTATTTTATATTTCTGTTATTTTATATTTCTATTATTTTATATTTTATATTGATTATTAGTGTGTTCAACTTTTCTATGTTATCAGTGGAAATGTCTTTGAGTTAAAACAGAAATTATTCACCATATTTAAGTTAATAATGCATTATTTAAACAAATGTTTTCTGTGTTATCAGTGTGTAAAATGTCTTTTATGTTTTATCAATGGTTAAAATACAAAAAAATAATTATTTAAAAAATGCAATGATTATGGTAGATGCGAGAATCTTTCTTTTTCTTCAATACCTATGCAGTAGAGTGTTGGTTTTTTCAAGAAGGATGGGACATCTACTTTTATCACACTCAATCACTTCTTTTGCACAAGTAGTATTTGAGTTTGCATATTAGTACATAATATATGCATATTTAATAGGTAGTTTTTGGTTTCAATGAGATGTTAAATAATTTACTTAATCTTCGAAAAGGAATAACAAGATACTAACTATAGGAAAACGTGTCTGTTTAAAACCCACTTCATTAATAAGATTATATTTTAATGTTATTAAATTTAATACTCACTCCGGTCATTTTTATAAGATGTTTTGGGGTTGATCACATTAATTAAGGAAAATGGGTGATATGGATTATGTACTAACACCCCTCTCTCACACATTTTAGACTAGCAATCATGATAATATACAAGATCCATTTGCAATTTGACACATACCCCCAGAAATTAATGTGATGATAAATGAAAAATACAAGAAAATTGGGTAAAATTCCTAGAAAATCTTAAATTTCTGATCAGATCCATTCCCCTCAAACGTCCTAAAGATAGAAGGGAGTATTATTAACTTTTATAATTGAAATTGCAATTTTCATTAGAAAAGCAACTATTAAAAGGACATTACCTACTGGGTGGGAGAAAGGGGTAGGTGGAAGTTGAAGGGTTAAAAGCGAATCATTATAGGCTATAAAAACATACCCTTGCCAACCTATTGCATATCCTCTCATTTCAACTTTCTAATCAGTTTTTATCCTTCCCAAACAAACCTCTCCTCTCCCAAAACGGAAAAAAAAATGGCTTCATATGATTTCAAACCATTTGATGTCCTCCAGACCTTCTTCCAAAATATGGATGAACTGGATGAGAAACTATATCTAGGATATCATATGAATCTCTTAGAAGAGGCCGCTGGAACCACCAGGGCTGACAGGGTTGACACCATGAGAATTGCTCAAGTCCAACAGTTCTTTTATGAGGGTATATTGAAAGATATATCTCACCTGTCTGCTCAAATATTCTCCGCAACTCGATCAGGGAATGATGCTCTGGCTACATCTGTAAGTTATTCATCCTTTATAAATTTGTTTGTATATTTTTTGTGAATAACTGTAAATTTTTATTCGGTTATTGTAGTTGTTGGAAAGGAAGGAGAAGGAAAAAGGTATTCTGGCAGAGGTGAAGGACTTCATCACTGGACTCATTTCTACTGCCTTTGAGGATGAGTTTGAAATGAGGGATAAGATTGAAGAATATATAGGAATCTAGTTTTATTGCTCTTTCAATCCCCCTACGTTTGTTTGTAACTTTTCTACTGCTTTTTGGAAGAAGAACATGTTCTGTATTTTGTTTTTTTTTGGCACTTTTTTTATTTAAAATATTAATGTCAAGTTGCATTTTATGCTACTGTTATGAATATATATTATTAGCTAGGTTAATATCAAGTTGTATTTTGTTATGTGTTTTGTTTGTTTGGAACTTACACAACACAAGTGTACATTTGCATATCAGGCGATTATAACTGCATATGATGTTTAAACATGTGACCTTATTGAAAAAGGAAAACAACAATCGTTTAACTGTTATACTAAAGAGATAAATAGAAGATATTACTATCGGTAATTTTGCATAACATAGTAGTCGGATTGAATATCATTATAATACGGTTGCATATAGTCACAGTATATTTGCACATCAAAGTTCTAAAGATGAGGTTAAAAAACAATAAATTAAAGGAACATAACATAATTAAGTCAGCCAAGACACCACATAAGTTCACAATATTCAACATAGGTAAGTCTTAGAAGTTATTACATAAGTCCAACCCAAAGAAACATAATGTCTTAGAAGTTATCGATAGTTGGGGTTTAAAGAGACTAATCAAGACACAACCCAACTTTGACTTTCCATTCTAACCCAAGTTTAACTATTGTGGTTTAACACACTTCATTGTCAATTTTGCATGTGCTCTTGCTGCGTTTACAACTTCTCTCCGATTTTCATTCACGTCTGAGCAAATCAGTTCATCCAAATACTTCAACCGCAGCTTTGAAATATTTTTGTCATTCCTTGGCTCGAACCCGCACTTGTAGCATTTTTCAATCCCCAAGAAAGTTTCCATTTGACGCATAACGCATATTCATGAATGCATAACCTTGTCCTCACCGGCCCATGGAAGGTCCAGCACCTCTGTCTTGGAATATGGGATTATATTTGCCTTTGCAATAAACCTCTTTTTGACCAAATACTCATTGACTAGGTCTACCTGCATAAGCCAAGGAAAGGGAAATTAAACTTAATATCAAACTAACAATCTATAATTTTTTAAAAGGAAAGTAACTTTGAATATCTAAATTGGCAATAATATGACTAACCAAATTGTCAATCAAAGGCGGGCAGTTGCATTTTGGTTCATAATAGGAGGGAGAGACATCCAGGATCTGTGTGATCTTGGTCTTCAAGTTGAAAACCACCATGTAGATGCAATCTTCAGTGTGAATACCAAATAAAAACTATACACCAAAATCAAAACTATATCAGCATCTTGAATGTCAGCAGTATAAATTTTACAGTGACAGACCAACTATATTGTATCTGAACTTACATAAAAAATAATTAGGGTTGTAGATAAAAAAAAATTTAGGATTTTAAAAACAACTAGAAATTAAGAAATAACTACCATAGGTATAAATATATCAAAAGATGTCTATCAGAAGTGATTTTTTATTATCAGTGTTGACATTTGTATTAGTATTGACATCTGAAGTGGGTTTTTGTTATCACTTATATAGTTACAAAATTACATAAACATATCGTATCAAAAAACAATACTTATTATCAATCTATGTATATTCATATCATATGAATACATATATGTACTATTCAACCCACTACATGTCAGCAGTAAGCATGTCAGCAGTATATTTTTTTACAGGAAATTCAACAACTATGTTTAAATACTTATGACATAAAAAAATAATCAGTGATATAGGTATTTAAAAGCAACTAGAAATTAAGAAATAATTGTTATAGGTATAAATATATCAAAAGATGTCTATCAGAAGTCAGTTCTTATTATCAGGGTTGACATCTATATTAGCGTTGACATCTGAAGTAAGTTTTTCTTATCAATTATATAGTTACAAAATTACATTAACATATCGTATCAAAAAACAATACTTATTATTAATCTATGTATATTCATATCATATGAATACATATATGCACTATTCAACCCACTACATGTCAGCAGTAGATTTTATTACAGGAATTCAACAACTGTGTTTAAATACATCTGACATAAAAAAAATAGTGATATAGGTATGGTATTGCATTTAAAGTTCATATAAAAAAAACAAGAATTCACATTAATATATATTGTCTTTCATATTATTACAACAAAGGTCAGTATGATATATCAGAATATATGTCAACAACTTGTCAGCAGTACAAAATTGTTGTCATTAACTTAAATGAGAAATTCAATTAAAAAAAAGAAAGAGAATTATTGTGTAATTACCATGTCCACTTCTTTCAATTTAATATGAGGAGCCAAGGACAATGCAATGTCAACTCGGAGACTAAACTTTTCAAATTGCTGCACAGTTTCAGATAATGATACTTTCGTTGGATATTTCTGGATGGAAAAAAATGTTAGAACAATGGTGGCAAAATGATTGATTTTAACTTGGTAAATGTATTAAAATGCACATGAAATTGAAAATAAAATAAAAGTTGCAATCTTACAAACGATTTGATAAACAAAAAAAGCCTTGATGGAGACAAATCACTCCTGTATTGCTCTTTATGATTTAGGATTGCCGCCCAAGCATCAATAATGTTGGGAGATACTCTACAATCCTCCTCTAGAGATCTCATATGAGCCATAACTAAGTTTAGAGCTTTGTATTTAAATAAGGTTTCACTGCAATTAGAGGCATCAAGAACATAAAACAAATGTGAATAAAATTAAGTTAGAGAATATAGATTAAAATCTTAAGTAAATAAATTAATGGAATAAACTTACGTGTTAGACGCTGATCTTCTACTAATACATGTAGCTAAGATCTTCTCAAGTTCAGACATATTATCACCGATGTCAACAACACGGGAATAATAAGGGCTTCACAAGGATGCAGCTGGTTTATGTGCTCTTTTCCCATCTCCATCTTCCTTCTTTACATGAACTTGTTCTTTATCACCCAAAACATTAGTACAACTGCGAGTAGATCTACGAGTTGGCATAGAAGTAGTTGGTTTGGGTTTCCTTGAATACACTGAAGTTTTACCAGATTTAGCATTATCAACTTTTTGAGCAAGCAGGTCTTCAACAATATCAGCTTCTTTTCTGGCATAGATTGCCTCTTCAACATTTTTCTGTGCATCTTGTTGTTGGTTAGAAACATACGTTTGTTCTTCGTTAATATTTTGTGGAGGCACATCTTTAACATTCTCTGCAGCTAATTCATTGTGAACTGTTGCATAAACAACCTTATCCCCACCTTTCTGTGTAGCAGAAGCAGCCTTTGGTGCATCATTAAAACCCTTCGTTGCATCTGTATCAACCTTCTTCCTAGCTTGTGCACAATCTTTTGAGGTAGGTCTTGGAGGTGTTGAGTAAGTATCATATATATCAAAATCTGGCTCTTCAGAAATTCGCACCTTCTTTTTGCCCTTTCCTTTCAGATCTAAACTAGCTTCTTTATGTGCAGGTGCATTATTTTTTCTATCTAAGTGTGAGGGAGGATTTGTTGCATCATTAACAACCTTCTCTGCATCAGGTGTTAAGAAAGCAGGATCGGACCCAAACAAATCAAAAGTTGGCTCTTCAGAGATATGGGCTTTTCCTTTTCTCTTTCTCTTCGCATGTTAAATATCTTTTTTCTGTAGATCTGTAAGATGCACTTCTTTGTCAGCAGCAGTTTGTTGTGCTGGAGCTTTAGTTGTCGTAGTTGGACAAGCAACAAAAGTTAAGTCGTCAACAGGTCCTTCTTCATGAAGTTTATCTTTCATTCGTTCCTTGTTCTTTGCAGCTAAATCAACCTGAGTTAGGACATCCAACAACTCTGGATCTGACCAAAAAGGATGTTGAGAATTGTTCCAGATTGTGTTGGGAGAGTCATCCATATAATTATGATGATGATCTTCAGGTGCAGCGTGATCAACCTCATTTGCCAACCCTGGAAGATTATTAGCAGCATCAATGAGAGCTTTGACCTTCTCATTATCTTGAAACTCAGAAGGAACCTTTGTAGACATACTAGCAAATTCAAATATTGCAGATGCTAATGCAGTAGTCTTCTAAGCCAAAGATTGTATGAACAACTAAATATAGATGCACGTAAAAGATGGAAAAACCAATAGATTTTAAATCATATTAAAAATTAAGGGATGCAACAAAAGAAAATTTAAATAATAAAAAATCTACCTCAATAGGAGTTGGCTCTTTATTCGGGACAGTTTGTTCCATAGGGGGGGAGATGTTGGAGCAGTTGCTGGATTACTAGTTTCAGAGCTATGGATGCATTGACGAGGTTGAATTAACCCAGAACCAAAATATCCTACCTCAATATCATTCTTTTCACGCTGACGAAGCATTGCTGACGTCAATCCAATAAAAACTGGGATTGATCTAGTGAATCTTCTGAACAAAATGCTCGAATACAACTTGACTCTATCAACATAGAACAACTGGAACAGGAAAACATGATGTTAATTATATATTAGTGGCAATATGATATTAAAATGTAGAATTAGATATAATATTTTAAAAATAAATACTTACGTTTAAAAACAATACAGGACCTCTGAACTGCCCTTGTTTGGTTTTCTCCCAACTTTTCTTTGAGTCAACTATGACGAAACACCAAAAAACAAATAATATCATATGCATAATCGGGTTCCCGCTATATAAATAAATCCGTTTTTTAGGTTGATTATAATATATTAACCAATTAATGGGAAATTCCACCTAAGCCCACTACACATGGAAAATGCCCATTTGGAGGACACTTGTCCCAAATGTTTCGACACTTGTCGTTGACCCCATGACATGTGTTGATAATGTCTCATGGGTTTTTCCTATAAATATGGGGAAAGGCTTTGAGACAAGGGGTCGGTTTTTTATGGCTCGAAGAGCCTTCCCAAGCGGGGTTCATCTCGATCAGCGGGAGCCGACATTTGATGGAGCCCTTGGGAGGATGGTGGTCCGCGTATGGCTTGAGCTCGGATCGGCACAGGTTTGGGTACGTCGACGGTAATCTCGAGGGGATACTCATCCATCGGTAAGAGGCACTAGCAGCTGATGATGCGCGCATGTAGCTTAGGAAAAGATGTCGGACAGCAGACATGAAAACGTAAATGAAAATACCAAACGGATCTGAAAACTTGTTCATATAAGTTGGAACGCAACTGAATCCAGCAACCTGATGACTCTGAGAGTTCGGCGTGGATGACCAGAACAGATTCTAGCCCTCCACAACGGGCCAGGCCGAATCCTGTTAATACGCAAGTGCGTCTAGATGCTCTCGGACCGCGGATCTTAAATACTGGTCCTGGTTTCAAAGGTGGCGTTATCCTTTTGGCCATCCTGTGACGCACGCGGGTCAGAGTCCAGTTTAGCCTTCCCCTGACAGAGACCTTCAATTCGATATCAGCACACTTTTCGCCAACAGGCTTTCACCCAAGTGAAACGAATTGCATCTCTGAGTTCTGCAAGCCGCGGAGCGTCCTCTCTAACAGTCGTTCGCGTTTCCTTCTTGACTGGACTCTTGATTTGTCCTCTCGACAATGTTTACGAGTCCGCGAGGTTATTACTACAACTGATCTGTTGTCATAAATGCCTTATTTTCTTCCGATTCGTGTGAGCCCTTACGACAAACTATCTATCTCGTACGCGGACGACATGGAAAATGTCCTCCCTCCGTGAATTTTCAAACCTATTGTGCCACGCAATTTGATTAGAAAATCAGCTGTGCCTAGAATTTGATGGGGCGTGTGCTTCTGGCTGGTAGGGATCAGAGGATATATGTGTTGTCATTAACTCAAATGGAGACTTATTGAGTTCAAATACATGAAGGAGAGATTACAAAACGGGAAGCTCTTAATTAAAATTCATAACTTAATGAAGACCCGATATTATGGGCCACTTCCACCGTTGCCAACCTGAGAGATCATCTCAATCCACTTTGCTGCTACGAATGAACATCGTGGGCTGCAAGTTCTACTCGCCAGGCTCTCGAATAGGCTATCATCATCATAAGAACGACGATTTCTGAGAGCAATTGATCCATGGTCCTGATGACAACAGTTTGTGCCATCCACGGACAAACATAGCAACGAAGTTGGGTTCAGGGCCACCAGGAGGCTAGACGCGGGCAGGAGAATTGTGTCAATTTGTCTCGCGCACGACTATTGTGACGGTGAGGTTGGGCCGCGCTAGAACCTTTTTGTTATTTCACAAGTTCTAGCTAGGCGCACCACGATTCAATCGTGATTAGAAAAGCAAAGCAGTGGGCCCGAGTCTAGGCTCGCACCGTGATTAAGTTAAAGCATTCAACAGTATGTTTATCTCTTTAAGCCTATATATATTTCCTTTAGGAAATTAATGAATTATAATGAAAACGGAAGCTACTAAGAGAGTTTTATGGCTATCTTATAAAGTCTTGCTTTTTAAGCATCGCAATGTAGGAAGCTCCCAAGTGATTAAAAATCCTAGGGTCCAGGATAAAACCCAAGGTTTCTGACTTGAATCCACCTCCCCGACACTAATATGTGCACTTCGCCTATTTGCATTAGCTGGCAATGATGCTTTCAACACGGCTGTTATATATTTGGAAGGCTTCGCATGCTTAAAAGAGACTTCTTAGAGCTAGGTTTGATAAATCATTTCATAAAGACTTGCACATTTGTAGGCACATTTTAAGCTACATAATCAGGTGAGCTCAGTGTAAGGAGTTTGTTTGTCCTCGACCGTGACCGATCGTTCCACCACGACAGACAGAAGGCCTCACAAATTTGAATGCTATGCGCAGCCAAAGAAGCATATGCCATGTAAAAATGTGTGTCAGGTTGACATTTACAAGTGATCCACGTTGATTACACAAGTGCATGATTTGTATGCTTGATGGACTTCATGATTTACATATCAGGCTACTGTATATATTGATTAAATTTAATTGGCACTATTATGGGGCTGTTCATCTTGATCTAACATGTGCAGTTACTTTTGTGCTCATCGAAAGCCAGTTTCGGCTTAAGCCTATATTTGTAACTATTGTAGGCATGGGTATAGGAATGTCACGGGTGCAGCAGGTAGGCTTGCATCATACACAAAGAAACCTCCCTCTCGCGTCTGGTAAGCTACTCGATGTTAGAGCTATGTTCGCGGAGGGCCCCCGATCGCAACTTAAGCCTCCTAAATCTTAATAAATCTCATGACGCTCGGTGGGCCCCCGATCAAAGATTTTATTAAGCCCCTCTCGAACGATGGAGGGCCTCCGCTTGTAGCTTTAAAAACTCGCGGAGATCAACTCTTAATGAGTATAAACTAAGTCCCTCGATGCAGAAGCTATAATTATCGCTCGCGGTGGGCCTCCTGCTAGTAGCTATAAGCTCGCGAAGATGAACTCTAAATGAGTATAAAATTGAGGCCCATCAATGCCGGAGTTCTAAACCGCGGAAGTCTTCCTGATTGAACTACGAAAGGCTTGATTCTCTTCCCAAGAGATACGTAGGCAACACACTAATAAGTTGGGTACAGCCCAAACTAAAACAAACTTAGTTAAAACTTCGTACCAGAAGTCTGATATATTGAGTACTATTCCAAAGGAGGACGATGTACAAATGCATATTTTGTCTCGTTTGAATCGAACCCTAGCTAAGTCACATCTTAACTAAGGTTCGAGGAGCTGTGACGAAACACCAAAAAACAAATAATATCATATGCATAATCGGGTTCCCGCTATATAAATAAATCCGTTTTTTAGGTTGATTATAATATATTAACCAATTAATGGGAAATTCCACCTAAGCCCACTACACATGGAAAATGCCCATTTGGAGGACACTTGTCCCAAATGTTTCGACACTTGTCGTTGACCCCATGACATGTGTTGATAATGTCTCATGGGTTTTTCCTATAAATATGGGGAAAGGCTTTGAGACAAGGGGTCGGTTTTTTATGGCTCGAAGAGCCTTCCCGAGCGGGGTTCATCTCGATCAGCGGGAGCCGACATTTGATGGAGCCCTTGGGAGGATGGTGGTCCGCGTATGGCTTGAGCTCGGATCGGCACAGGTTTGGGTACGCCGACGGTAATCTCGTCGCGCGTCTCAGGTAAGCCCGATCGTCTGAGCTCGCCCGCGTCCAACTTGATCCCGGAACCCGCCGACACGGGATTCTGAAAATCGGGTTTCATCAAACTAAGCATTCTAATAAGAATGCACACCAGTTAAACTCCTTGAAATCTTCTTGGCCAGTAAAAACTCTAACTAAACTCTGGTTTATGTGCCCACTCTGATGTGTGCCCAGTAGCAAAGAATGGAACAAAACTACAAAGTTCAACCGGAACTGATCACCGGCATCAACATCTTTAACCATCTTTTCTATCAAAATAGAAGGTGGAATCATTTCCTCAGCTGAAAGAGAAGCACGCCACTGTTGAATAACCTCAAAGGTTTCTTACCACAGGAGATTTATATTACTGTTCAAGTTAGTGAAGTTATTTCAGTCTAATTCGACCTCTTCTTTCCCATTGGCAGGCCTAAGGTAATGTGCACATCCAAATCACTTATCACTAACCTATCTCCATTAGGTAGAATCAAAGAGCATTTGTTTGCATCAAAATTATCAACCAACTAGTAGGAAAGCGATAATGAGAGATTCTGTATTTTCAAATCAAATAGATCTCCAAACCAATCCCTTTAATGCACTCTTTCTGTTTATTACTTAGCCTCTCAATTGCAGAAACAAACATCTTCGGGTTGGATCTTCTCTTCAGTGTAAGGAACTTTTTACCTTTTGGAATTCTCTATTTCTTCAACAAAACAGCTCTATGAGAAGGACCAAGCTCTACATCGGATTTGTGAGTTGGAACATCATAGGATTCCTTATGCAGATTCAAATCTTCATGCAAGTTACCACCACTAGAAGTTTGTCTTTTATCAGGCTCTGGGCATCCACCCAAAGAGGTTGTGACATCAATATCCCTGTCCTTGACAGTTTGTTCTTTCCGATGCATATCATCCATAACATACTGTTGTTTTTCATTATCATCAGTCTTTAAATCAGTAGTAGGTGGGACTTCAAGAGATTTGTCTTTATCAGGCTCTTGACATCCTGCAGAAGACACTGGGACATCAGTATCTCTGGCCTTGACAGTCTGTTCTTTACTATGCATATCATCCATAACAGAATCTTGTTTTTCAGCAGCAGCAGTCTCAAAATCAGAAGCAGGTGGGACCTCAGGAACTTGCTGATATGCATTTTCATTTTCAGAATCTAATCTAGTACAACCATTTACAGAAGGGAATGAATCAGAAGATATATTTTGAGGTAAATTAGCACCAAGATAAGAACCAGATGGAACTTCATGTGCTGCACAAGTTGCGTTTTGAGAATCAGAATTCAAATTAACCGTGCACTCAACAGACAAAAAAGCATCAGGATTCTCATTAACAGTACAATCAGCAGAATTAACCGGATCTGGAAATCTTGTTGATAGAATTTCAGGACAAAGTACGGGAGGCTATGAGCCTGCACCATCAGTGGTTGGACCACCAACACTCGTTCCATCTTTACAAATAATGGGTTGCTCTTCTTCAGCTTCTACTGACCCAGTAAGCTATGACAAATCTGGGAAAACGGGAGAGTCCCTTGACAGATCAACTGCCTTCTTGGCATGACGAAAGGTTGCAGATTTCTTAACACGTTTTTGCTGGAGGTAGGAACAGCATTTGAACAGAAATCACCTCTAGTTCGTAGTCGTTTAGCCAAGTAAATACAAGTAAAAAATGACAATAAATATGTGAAAAATCAACGAAGGGTTAGTTACCCACATCCAGCTAGCTATAAGCTCTATCAATTACTCCAGTAAGCATTAATGGCAATAAAAATTTAAGAAGCAGGACATTGTAAAAACTTGCGTAAAAACTTCCGTAAAAACTTGCACAACATTAAACCCTAACCTAAAAAACGAAGAAAATTTGAAGATAGCAGAGATTTACCAGATGAATTGGAAGACATGGAAATAGAGAAGCTCAAAATAAACGCACAATGATCACTTGAACGAAGAAATGGTTGATCAACGCAAAAACGATCACTCGAACGAAGGTGGTGGGACAAGCTTGTAAAAAGTGAAATTAGTAAAGTGATAAATCGATCAAAAATAGAAGGGCGGTGATGTATCTATTTATACTACCACATTTAATATTTATATTTTCATTATTTTATTTATTCCCTAAATGATTTTATATTTGCATATCATCAAGTTATATTTGCATATCATAGTCTTATATTTGCATATCATCAACCTATATTTGCATATCATCAACTTATAATTGCATATCATAAACTTATATTTGCATATGATTCTTTTACATTTTGCAGAACCGCTGTGTATCTATTTATACTACCACAATATTAAATTACAATTAATATTTATATTTCATAATCTTGTATACGCGTTAGATGATTTTATATTTGCATATCATCAATTTATGCTTGCATATCACAAATTTATATTTGCATATTATAATCATACATTTTCCCAACATGAATTTGAATTTTCACAACTTATTTTTATTCACTAAAAAATAAAATACAAGTATTAGATATCAAGAATCATATATTTGCACATCTTGAATTAAATTTTGCATATTATAACGTTATATTTGCATATCAATGATTTATGGTTGCATATCATAAGTTTACAAGTTGCACAACATCAATTTGTAATATGCAAGAGAAACTAATGTAAGGAGAAAAGAAACTATTGTTAAGACAATAAAAAATAAAAATTGTTCGAATTTAAAATATAAAAGTCATTCAATTGATATAGTAGAAGATTATAAATTATAATTTTTCAAACATGTTAGCCTTAAAAGTGCATATGTAATGCTGTTTACAAAAATGTATCAGTTTGCTGAAAGATGGCATAAAAGCTGTGTTTTTTAGACAGTTACTTTGAGTGTTTTATTCTTCTCTTGAACTCCGAAAGAGAAGGTTTTCTTTTACACGGTGGTCTGCCTGCCCTTTTCTTTACAATGGGGGGATAACATTTGATAAATTTTATAGCGTCAGGGAGAATTTCTTCATCTTCACGCAGCACTGGATATATCGTTTCCTGATAGGTCAATGCCCAAGCTTCATTCGTGTAAAAATCTGCCACAAAATCTGATATATTTGCTTTTATGTGCTTAATTGCTGCCAAAGGATGCACATAAGGTATTTGTTCTACATTAAACACCTTACACGTACAACTCCTTTTTGACAGATCAACTATTACCTCTGCTCCTTCTCATGTGACTTCAAACTCAAATTCATTAATTTTCTCCACCTTGTATGCTCCAATCTTCTCTTGTAAATTGCTGATCACTTTTAGTATTTCCGAGGTTATTTTGTCTTGGTTTTGTAGTGCCTTTTCTCTCCTTTCTTGAAACCAGGAAGTGAGCTTTTCTCGTACAAACTTTAATAGGCTACAACTGGATAATTCTTCTTCCCTGTTATTACAGAGTTCAGGCCTTCAGGGTTTCGGCATTGTTTGAAGTCATCATATTGTATCTATTTGATCTTGCATGTAATCTAGCCCACTTATCAAACCCTGCATCCTCTAAATATTTTGCTATCTTGGGGGAAATTATCTTGTATGCGCCTGAATTTGATGTTGAACTCACCAATACTGTAACAATCTGCTGCGTCTTGAAACCAGCCTGATAGATACTTTTTCTTGAATGTAGCTTTGATGTTTTGCTTTAAGTGCCAAGTACAAACGCAATGTGTAGCAGTAGGATAAATCAGGGCAACAACTCTTGCAATGCTCGCATGTCTATCAGAGACAAAGACTAAATCATTTTGTTGTGGCAAAACCTTCAGCAGCTGCTTAAAAAACCACTCCCAAGAGTTGTTATTTTCAGTGTCAGCAATTCCAAATGCAAGGGGGGAAATATGCCTATTTGCATCTTGTGCAGTTGCACCAAGCAAAGTTCCTCTATACTTTCCAGTTAAAAACGTGTCATCAACAACAACTACCTGTGTAAAAGAATTGAAAGTACATCTGATTGTAATTAATTATCTAAATAAAAAGGATGAGATTTTATGCTGACACACAACAGGACATACCTTCTTTAAAATAGGGAAAGCACGGATGCTAGCTCCAAATGATAAGAATAAGTACTTAAATCTGTCATCATTAGCAGTTGAGATTCCTGCAATAGTTCCTTCATTTTTCTCCCTGAGCATATGGCAAAATGATGGCAGATCAGCATAATTAGATTCTGGTGTCCCCTGGACTTTTTCCTTTGCTATTTTTGATGCTCTCCAAGCTGTCCAGTAGCTAAGTAGCTAACTAGTATTTTTTTTTTCATTTCTCATCGTATCGATTATCTGGTTTGGTTTGAATCCACTGTCGACACTTTATAATTATTGATATGTTAGAATAAATATAAAAAAAATGGAAGCAATTAATTAAAATTTTATTTTGTACATAATGCGCACCTAGATTCAAAGATTCTTGCAACAACTGAGGATGCATTTTCCAGTTGCATTTAGCATCCATGCAATGCACTCTAAAATACTTCGGCTCTGATTTTTTTACTCTAAAACCAAATGTTTGTGTTACTGACAAAATTTTCAAAGCATCCTTTGTTGCTTTTCTTGACACAAAAGTTTTTCCAACATACAGAATTTCTCTTGAGTTGTTTGGTAAAATAGGCTCACTGGATGTGGAAGCTTCCCACTCTTCCTTTAATGTGTCTCTTCCCTTCATTGAAGAGTATAGATTCCTCCAAACCTTAGCATCTGATTCTGTTTCACTTTCAGTATATTGAGACCAATCATCCTCTTTCATATTCTCTATCTTTACGCTCTTCATCTTCGAGTCAGGCATCACTGATGTGGTATCTTTTTCAATAATGCTTTCAACCAAATTCATATTATATTCAACTAACTACAATTGTTCAGATGTAAAAGATCTCCAGCTTTCTCTATCATCTGCATCAACTATTGACAGAGCTAAAAACTTTTTGCTAACACGCAGCTCAACAGCAAATTTCACATTGGCAAGTGTTGTCAAAGCCAATAATTCTTGAAAATCAGCATCACAATCAACTTTCAGCAGCGCTCTCGGCAACTTGAAAGGGTGTAGATGGTTGAATTCTAAACCAAGTGCAGTATCAATATTGAACCTACTACGTACTTTTTTTTTAGCCGCTGAAAAGTGATTGAATTATTCAATATAAACACCTTAGAAGTTTTGTCTCCAACAAACGAAAGCCCGGTCTCAGCAAACCTCCATTCTCCACCATATACTACTGTAATCACATATGGAGCCATATTTTTGCCTAACTATGATAAAACAAGACAACACACATCAATACAACAGCTAAACAAATCAACTCAATTAATTTCAGTACTATAATATGACAGATCAAATTATGCTTTGTAATTACATCACATGCCAACACATTAACAAATTGCTATATTAATTCTATTGCTGGTAAAACTAAATATCATTGTGGATGTGCATTATCATTACAAGCTAGTAACACAACATCGCAGTACGGTTTAGCATCAGAAATTCAGAAATCACTAAACCAACACACGAGATTGAGCTTAACTATTACATGTTAGCAGTACAAGAGTTTTGCATAAGTATTACACATTAGTAGCACAGTTGTTGTTTATTTTTAGGGTGATCAATACTAATTTATTTTAAGTTTCAATCCAAAGAGAAGTAACTCCCTAAATTTAAATTTAAATTTGTGCTGATGGCACACATTTTATTTCTTACATTATATGTCAGCAGTGTAACAGATTTTTACAATAATTCAATTCATTATAAAGTCAAAATCACATTTTCATTGTGCATAATCATTAAAAGCTTTTTTAACAACATCTCAATGCATTTTACATTAGAATCCATTGAACCAACACCTTAGATGAAGCTCAACTATTACTTGTCAACAACACCAGATTTTTGCATAAGTATTAATTAGTAGTAGCACAACTATTCTTTCTTTTAGAATAATCACTACTAATTTATTTTTAATTTCAATACAAAAGAGTAGTAACTTCATAAATTTCAATCTGAATTTGTGCCTTTGTCACAAATTTTACTTCATTACATAAAATGTCAGCAGTGTAACAGATTTTTACAATAATTCAGTTCATTCTATAATCAAAATCACAGTTTGAGTGTGCATAATCATTACAAACTATTTACACAACATCTAACTGCATTTTACATTAGAATCAATTCAACTAACACCTTAGATTGAGCTCAACTATTACTTGTCAACATCACCAGATTTTTGCATAAGTATTAATTAGTAGTAGCACAACTCTTCTTTCTTATAGAATAATTACTACTAATTTATTTTTAATTTCAATACAAAAGAGTAGTAACTTCATAAATTTCAATCTGAATTTGTGCCTTTGTCACAAATTTTACTTCATTACATAAAATGTCAGTAGTGTAACAAATTTTTACAATAATTCAGTTCATTCTGAAATCAAAATGACAGTTTGGGTGTGCATAATCATTACAAACTATTTACACAACATCTAACTGTATTTTACATTAGAATCAATTCAACCAACACCTTAGATTGAGCTCAACTATTACTTGTCAACAACACCAGATTTTTGCATAAGTATTAATTAGTAGTTGCACAACTATTCTTTCTTTTAGAATAATCACTACTAATTTCTTTTTAGTTTCAATACAAAAGAGTAGTAACTTCATAAATTTCAATCTGAATTTGTGCCTATGCGACAAATTTTACTTCATTACATAAGATGTCAACACTGTAACAGATTTTTACAATAATTCAGTTCATTCTAAAATCAAAATGACAGCTTGGGTGTGCATAATCATTACAAACTATTTACACAACATCTAACTGCATTTTACATTAGAATCAATCCAACCAACACCTTAGATTGAGCTCAACTATTACTTGTCAACGGCACCAGATTTTTGCATAAGTATTAATTAGTAGTAGCACAACTCTTCTTTCTTTTAGAATAATCACTACTAATTTATTTTTGATTTCAATACAAAAGAGTAGTAACTTCATAAATTTCAATCTGAATTTATGCCTTTGGCACAAATTTTACTTCATTACATAAAATGTCAGCAGTGTAACATATTTTTACAATAATTCAGTTCATTCTAAAATCAAAATCACAGTTTGAGTGTGCATAATCATTACAAGATATTTACACAACATCTAACTGCATTTTACATTAAATCAATTCAATCAATACCTTAGATTGACTTAAACTATTACTTGTCAGCAGCACCAGATTTTTGCATAAGTTTTACACAGTAGTAGCATAACTATTCATAGAGTAGGAAGTTCATCAACTTCAATCTAAATTTGTGCCTTCGGCACAAATTGATATATCAGATTATATGTCAGCAGAACCAGGTTTTCGAATGTTTTTTACTGTTTTCGAAAATTACTGCTACTGTTTTTCTGTCACATTAATATCAAATATTTCAAACTGGATGAATTTCAATCAAAATTTATGCTTTCGGCACAAATTTGGTTCGAATGATTATTTCAACTCGATATCGTTAAATTTCTACAATTAGTATGAACATGTAATCGTTAAACAATTTTATATTGTTTATGTTTATCAATTGCTGGTGAAAGATCTTTATTTCAAAAGACTTAATTCGATTATATTTGCATAGTTTAGTAGGATATTGTGCGATTTCATACCTTTAGTATGCGAGAAGTAGTGTTGATCTGATGTATTCCGGCTTCGAAATGCATTAGAGAAGGACAGAGGAACGAGGAATGACGACGGAGAAACGACGACGGACGAACGAACGAGGAACGACGACGGAGGAAGGCGATGGGAGATCTGTGAACGAACGCGGACGATGGATAGTTTTGCAAAATTTTCAAATATATGGATACTCCTCTAATTTAGGCCATTTTTATGGTTATTTCACTGAAGGCCCTTATCTCTACAATATAATAGTAAAAGCATCTTCTTTGAAAAGGAATTTGCCACGTGTCGGCAAAGGAGATTTATGGAGAGGATTTTTTATTATTATTTAATTTCGTCCCAATTTGCTCCGGAATGCTCCCACTCCGTTCTCAACTTCTCATTCATCAATTACGGTGCAAACAAGAAAGCCCTCAGCCGGTGCGCCTGCTGCTTTGGTGATGAAGTACGGTGGATCTGGTGCGGGTGAAAGCGGAAGGGCTGCGTAGGAGGCCGAGCGCGAGAGGGGACCGGTGCTCCCGTTCTGACTGAATTCAAGGTCAGGGGATGAGGAGGAGCTCGAAGGCGTCGCCCCTACCACTGATTCTGTTTCCGACTCCGATGCTGAAGAAGATGTCCCTGCCGCCAAAGATGGTGACACTGATGATAATGAGGAGGAGGTAATTGCTGTAGCAATTTCTTAATTGTGAGGAGTTTCAGAAAGGGGGTTTCTTTTTGGTTGGAAATTGAAGATGGGTGATGCAATGCCTGATTTTGCAACTGAATCGACTCCCGCTGGTGAGTGGGGTTGTTTAATTTTGGGGGGATTTGTTTTCGTTGTTGCCAGAAACACACTGAATTGATTTATTTTTATTTAGAGGGGGGTGAACTCTACGCGAGCAATGGTGGCCTTGTGTTGAGGACTGATGATAAGAGGGTTTTTTAATTCCCTCAACCGCACATGGAGCTGGTAAAGTTTCAACCTTTTTGTTGTTTTCAATTTTAATTTGGTACCAATTTTCCGTTTCTGGGTTTCAGTTCTTCTTTTGGTGGGTTAATAATAATTTAATGTTATGCTCCAATTGCTTTTTGGGTTGTAGGCCAACAAGAAACAAATTAGGTCTATGCTCAAATTACCCTATTTCCTGAACAAGATGTAAGGGATTTTCAATTGATGTTTGTGTAATTTCCATGTTTATTAGTCCTTTTTGGCCTCTGTGTAGTTGCTTGTGTACTTTCCCATGTTGAATATATTTTTTATGTTGCTGGATAAAGAACAAGGCCGGGCTGAATGAGTCAAGACCATGTTTGGAGTTATCAACCAAGTAAGCGAGTAGATCTGATTTTTTAAATTTGGAATTGAATACATTTGGTTGGTTTCTCAATGAAATGAAATGATAGGGTGGTGTGTGTTATTGATTTTTAGTTGTTGTTTAATGTTTAAATGTCCCTGCATTTCAACAAAATGCCCTTGGCCTTTAATACTGTCTCTCAGATAATAATTTTGCACTAGCTAAATGTCTGAATGTATGGTTGATGTATTTGAACACTGAAGTTATGCTTGTGGGATGGTATGCAACAATCCGTCTCAAGAGTTTGATCCTATCTATGTTGCGATTTCCAGTCTTTGTTGCTTTTTTTTAAATCTGTAATGGACGTGGAATGGATGGATTTATGAGGAGGCTGGTGTCCAAGGTTGCCTTGAGCGATTTTTTATTCAGCCGATTTTTGCTTCCAGAAACAAAAGTGTCTTTGGGTGCTGCAAATAGATATATTTTCACCTAAACTGTCATCCATACCTTGCCAGATGAGATATACTAGTGCCCTTGCTTTTTATATACATATTATATAAATAAGTATGTCAAACAGATCATTTGGTGTATATTTATCACTTGCTACAATGCAATTTCCACCCTTTTAATGGTTTTCATGTTGTGATCTAATGCAGGATGGCTCTAAGGATGCTTCTTTCAAGATTATGAATGATATCAAGAGGAGTGTCAGGTTCGCATTTATAAATCACATGCTTTGATTTTTGAGATTCAAGGCCAAAATTCTTCGTAGTTCTTGCCGTTTTCACCACCTTTTTCAAATGATCGCCTTTTTCTATTCTCATGGGTCTCCACAGTCCACACAGCAATGGAATCTGAAGTGTTTGTATAACATTGCACTATTCAATGCATTATATCGGTTTTGATGCTTTGGTAGTTATTCAGATGAATATCTCTTTTAACCTCTCTTGCTTTTCTAATCATTCGTAGAATTTTATCTTGCAGCTTATAATGTCAACATGGAGCTACATTATGGTAGTCATTCAAGATCCTGGTTCTGTCCCATAAAATTGGAGGCCAGTGTTCGTTGTAGATGGGTTGTAGGGATTCCCAACGAGTGAGGTTCGTTAAGGAGAGCACGTACATGATATATCTTAGGGGTTTTGCAGACAAGCGGAGACTGGCCAGCTCGTGAATGCATTCATTCATAATCGGGGGGCACGCATGCCTAACCCGCTCCACAATAAAGCCCGCAGGCATATCATAATATAAGGAAGTACTCGATTGACTCAGGGTACCCGATGAGGCTGGGCTACCCTATGACCCTAGCAAAGACTTCTAGGACTATCACAGATAACGTCCGTTCTGTTTACATACGCACAAAGAAATAGAATGCTCAACGATCGATGCAACCTAGCATGGTACTACATGGCATGCTGATCATGAATGCAAGCACCTAGTATATCATGCACCTAAAGCAGGGAATAGCTCTATTCAATCTGAGTAAGCTCCGAAGAGACTTACCTCAAGATGCAGAACATCAAGATAACACAAGCAAGGGCCCAATGCAAGTCCAAAGCAATCCAAAAGCAACACACACCTATCATCAAGCCATTTTCATAAGCTACCGGACTCACATTCATACACACACGAACCCAAGTTCTTAATATCCTTAAAACCAATCGATAGTAAAACCATTTTCCAAAACCTCTTCGATACGATCAGCATCAACCAAAATCATTCTCCCTATCAACCCATTGACAAAATCATACCAACCATATTTTCCAAACTCTTAAATCCCAATTTAAGTCAACTCATATTCAAAATAATTTCTCAAATCATTATTGGCCAAGTTCCGACGTTTATCATTTAAATCCCTAACCAATTTCCCAAAAATCATATCCTTAAAACGATTCCGGTATATTCAAGTCAAAATCGTTACTTCAAAGTTTTAAATAAAATTCGACATTTGATGGATACTTTCAATAATGTATTTTTTTCTCATCAGTATTATTGTATAATATATAATATTCCATTTATTAAACATTTTTCATAAAAACGTTTTTTATAAGTCTTAAAACCCTTTTAACACATTTTAGGCCTAAAAGGCCCAAACCCCCTTTTTGTTAATTTCCGGATCAAAGAGGCCCAAGGCCCATTTCTTTTAAGACTAAACCGGTTTTAGATTAAAACAAGGTGAACCGGACCAACCAAAACAAAACCAAATAAAAGAAAAGGGAGTGAACCCGGTTCACTGTTCATCGCCTCCCCCATCAGTCCATTCGAGATCTGGAAAGAGAAGGGACGAGGGGAGCTCGCCGGCAACGATGTTGGGCTCCGACACAAGGCACACACATACGACAAGAAGGAAAGGAAGAAGGAGGAGAGAATAGGCTCACCGAGGCGCGGTTTCGTCCCGCCGGGATGGGTTCGTCGGGGCTCGATTCGCGTTCCCGGAGCTCGTCGGAGTCACGCCGGCCTTCCTCGGAGGCGGATCTGCGTGTTTCTTGGCCGGTGAAACAGGGAAAGGAGGAGGAGCCGCTCGCGCTCGGGCTGGCGATTGGTGGCCGACGGGAGGTGCTCAGGGAAGGCGTCGACCGCTCCTGGCGGCTCCGGAAGGCGTCGAGGCTGTTGCTTTTGCTGTCTCAGTGAAGGAGGAGGACCATGGTAGCAGCTCGGCGTCCCGGGGATCTCCAGGCGGATGTCTTGGCTTCATCGCGATAGGAGGTGGAGTGGTGGCTGAGGTGCTCGGCGGGGTTGCTCGGAAACAGAGCTGGTGGTGCGTTGGGGGCTCTCCGCGGCTGCTCGACTGGAAGGGGAGACAAGAGGTGTGTGTGGGTGGCTGTTGTGGCTGACGGGGACGACGACGCGGAGAAGGAAGGTGGTTGGCGATGGTGGCCGGCGTTCCAAGGAGAGAAATGAGAGATGGGGGAGAGCTTCTTTGAAATCAAAATGACAGGGGGAACCAATTTGCAGGGTAATGGATGCAACAGATCAGAAGGCACAAGGCCCTTGTTTTCTTTTCTAGTTAAGGGTGGTCAACATGGATAAAAGAAGGAGCAAAGTAGGTGTTTGGCTTGATGGGGGGAAAGAGACAAGAAACGAGCTGTGTTTGGGTTTGGATTAAAGAAGGAAACCCAATTTCAAAATATCCAAGAATAAATACCGAGATCTGTTCTTCCGACCTTATCCCGACTCGTTCAAAATAAATCTAAAATTTTTCAAATCTGAATTTAATAATGAAATTCGAACATCATTTTCCAATTCTCGATATGCGAAAGTGGGAAGAAAAAAAAATTTATATTACGTAAATTTCAAATTTTGACCGGAATCCACTTTAAGAGTTTCGCGTTCGATTAAATTGAGGACGAGTTTTCCTTAAAATATCCGAATTATTATTATTATTGTTATTATTATTTTCGACTTAAATCCATTTTATATTATTTGTTGAAATTTATTATTTAAAAATTCGGGCCTTTACATCATCCACCTCTAAAAACAAGTCTCGTCCCCGAGACTAAACCACGACAAAATAGGGGATGAAGTTTGAAATTGATGAGTCCAAGGACCATGTCCAGGGATCTTGTAATCATCTCGGTTGCGTCTTCCGAGATTCTCGCAACATCCTAGTCACGGTCGTGAAATCCCCAATTAGTCTTGACAAGTATGCAATAAGCGCCCCTATCACATTCCCGCTTCAACTTTTTGGAGGTACCACAACTCTGAAAGTTCTACAATATCATCACTAGGTCTTAGCAAACACCCTATAGGCGCCCTCATAAAGTGCATGTATCCACTTCGTGAAGTATCATAGAGTTGCCCGGGTTTGAAAAGTCTCTAAAGAGATTCCACCATTGAAAATAAAGATTAGCCTCAAAATCGTTGAAATTCTCGGTATCGTTCATTCTTTTACAACCCAAGTTGGTCCCTTTTCAAAATCGTTCAAAATCTTCAAATCCAACGTCTAATCAAGCAACCTTACACCAAAACAAGTCAAATCCTTTCAAATCAAGATTTCGTCAAAATATTCCAACCACCAGATCAATTTCACATACCAAACAATCAAATTCAGAAGATGGGAGGTGGAGTCATCCACCTCTAAGGGCTAATCCCATATTCTCTTCCTAGTTTCCATAATCAAATCAATCTATCAGTTTCAATTCGAGCAAAATTCACAAACCACAAGCAATGCATAACCACATAACCAATCAATCCTCAACGAGTACACCATGTGACAAGTCTCAAACATATGCCAGCACACTGCCACAAGATCACATCAACGTCTCCACATCATACTAAAGGTCATGATACACGTCTCAACAATATGCCAAAATCATAACACATGACTCGATATCACACCAAAAGTCATAAAGGATATCTCACTATCGCATATCAGCATCGCAATCATAGTAGGGTCAGTCACAGCAAGGGATATCATTTAACGCATAAGTTCACACAGTCATCCTATCCAATTCTATCTAGCATTAGCATAACATTTTTATCACGTCAATCATTGGTACTTGCAAGGTTAGCCATAGCGAAATTTCATCATAAGTCAACGGAACAAAACTACTTATCAACACATCAATACAGTCAAGGTCGTGCTATTAAGATCCAATAAAAAGGGAAGATCAAGAAGTATATCACCATCAAAATGTCAACATGCTCTCTAGAAATCATCTTACTCATCACAATGTCATATAACGATCATTTAGTAATCAGGCATCATTATCTCATATATATGTACAAATCATATTCACATTCCAAGTCATACTCATCATTTAACATATCAATAGTCATGCTTGTCAACCATATAATACAACATCATGATTACTACAACATAATATAACATCATGCTTTCACATAATAACACATCATGATCTCATATATTATCATATCACAACACATCCTAACATGCTTCTAAAACGACTTAACGGGGTAGCAAAACATCAATATATCATGATAACACTAGTCACTACCAATTAGATTTTTAACATTGCGTTTCAACAGGTAATGTTGGTCCATATCAGGTTTTATCATGGTCGCTATCTAACATCATGCCAGCAGATATAAATAAATCACATAATCAAGAAAGTCCTCACTCGCCCATTTCCACTCTCAAGCTAAGACCAATCCCCTTCTAGACTCTCCAACATCAGATCAAGTCACAATCCATCTCGATATTCCAATCTCGCCCCTCATTCCACCAAGCACTCTCACTAGCCATCCACCTCTAAGAACCCAACTCCTATCTCTAACCTCATGCCCGAGTACCCTCTTGTACTATGTCTTCAACATCCACAAGGCCATTTCTTACGCTTCTCACACTTCCCAAGGTTTCACACGCATCCTACCCTGCTAATCGCACATCTCCTCTAGAAATTCCTCGATCATCGCCTAGCCGACCTATTCATAGCCATACCCTCACCCAAGATTCACCCCTAAGCTCATCGGAACCACCCAAGCATTGCCTCTCATAAATCCCAAACTCACTCGGTCTTACCTAAGCCAACATCGTTTCCTGCAACTCGACCTTATATCACCATCGATCATCCTAACGACTCAAATCCCTTCACCATTTTCTGACCGCTCCACAAAAGTATCTCACCCACAAGTTCAAAAAGAAAGAACCATGGACATTATTACACATAAGGACTACATCATATCAACTAGCATTTATAAACATAACATCATGAGTTCACAAGTCTCAGTTTACCATCATGCTCAATAATCATTGCAAACATCATATATGAACATAATGAAGTCAAGCTAACAAGTTTCATCATAACCTTAACAGATAAACAATTCAGGTTTCACAACATTTGCAGTTCATTCTTTTATAGGCAAAGGAATTTAGATCATGCTTAGCAACTCAGAGTATCAACACTTCAAGGCATCATGACACATTAGAACTATAAAGCATCAAATCATATCATCATAGACAACGGACAATCAGACAACAATCATCACCAAGTCAGCACATCAACACGTAATTCTCATCGCCAGGTCAGTGCAATGTTGTCGAACGAAAGACACTCTCGCTCGCAAGTCATATCGCACTCAGTAACCGCAATCCTCGACACGTGCTTGTTCCACCGACATCATTGATCCTGAGGCCCGTGGGTTATGGGCCCACGCTTCTACTATGCCGCTCTATCGTTATCTAACTTGTCGTTCTCTTTCCCATGCAGTCGCTCGTCCAAGTATCGCAGAGGAGTCTAAGTTAGCAGAGATAGGGGAGTGACAAGAGAAGACAACCCAAATTTCTTTCGGAAACAACCACGAATAAAGCTAAGGATGACAAGACTAGGGACTAGACTCTGACCCGATAATAGCAATGATGCCCTTATGGAAGTCTATTAGGTTACAATTGTGACGAGCAAAATGGATTCATCATGGAGCACATCAGTCACATTAATCCACACTAACATGTACCTATCTCAAGGAGAGCGACACGCATATTCATTCCAAAAGGAACAATCGAGTCCTACACTGATGCATGTGAGACAAGCTAGCAACCTATTATTTCATGGAACCAGATATGCCTAGCAACTTCAAGCAGGATATGCAAGATTTAATGAGCATCACAATTATCACATATACGAACAATGCATGAGCTTGGTGTAGGCATCCTATGAGAACATATAGGAGCAACATAGTAACTATCTCCTGGCACAATGATCATATAATAGGTCAGGCATGGCATGTAATCATATGACGGAATACATTTAGAAAACATGGGTACTACATGATACTAGCGATACATGATGGAATACAAGCATAGTCAAGAGTCATTAAAAGGAATTCAATATAATATTCGCGAAACATGAGGCATCATCAAAAGTAACAAGAAGGGCATCATGGGCAATATTTTATAATTATTCTAAGAACGAACCGTCATATAGCACATGTATGGTACAATAGTCATCACACCATAGAACAAGTACAACACGTGATCATTTAGCGAGTCATTCTAGAAATCATAAGCCCTGCAAGACACTACTAGTACATATCGAACATGAACACAATCGAGGTAACTCGGCTAAATCCGTCCTAACATTCATGCATCATGCGTATGCGAAACCATAACATAGTGTGGTGTGTGATCACGGGAGGTGTCAAGTCATACATTTATGCAAGCACAAGAGGATATCCTAAGGTAATAGGGGAAACACTATCGAGTGATAACACGCGGGCGTGCTATGATAAACCATCACTGAAAGCAATCGAACATCGAATTCAACTCCAATCCAATTTGCATGAGTAAGACATTTCAAGATGATAGGAAGAGGGAAGGATCACACTATCAGGGACCTAGCTCGAGAGGGAATCAGCAACAACGTAGGCTAGATACAAGTTCGCACAAGTCACAGTCGAGGGTCATACATGATACTAATGGATCGACATAACATGTTATACATATTAACATTTAATTGATAATTACGACGGTAGGCAAGGAACCAACCACTCATATCCGACGATGTAGAAGCATGAGGCAAGCATTCCAATTTAATAATACTAAACGAGACACGCATATATCAAGATATTACTTCGATAGCATGGCCACAGATGGAACTACTAAATTAATCAAGCAAGGCCAAGGGCGGCACTAACTAAAATGCCGAGGAGATCATCTTACGGGGCATTCGTACAAAGAGGAGCTTACCACACTATCATGGACCTAATTCAAGGAAGGCAACATTCATATAGACCCATATCATGCCAGTCATGTTTTTAACCAACCAGTAGTACGATCATTACAACAGGTCAATTAGACACGCGAAACCAAACATAATCATGACAGAAAACGAGATGCAACACGAGACCTAACAATGTGACTAGCATGGATACAGAATGCTATACAATCACGAATTTACATTAAGGATCATCACAATACATGTACTGGAATTTACGTACCATATAAGGCATGGTGACATCAAGTTGTAGCACGTATCAAATAAGAAACTTGCTTCATCAGGGTATCAAAATTTAACGATCACACTATCATGAACCTAGTAGAGTAAAATCATGCAAATTCATTTCATGCAGCTTACACATCCATTCAATCCTACGATCAATAGGCCAAGTATACATGCTATGACAACATATAGTCATGGTAGAAGCCAAGACATAACACAAGACCTAAGCAAGGTAACCAATCATAGATGCAACAACATGAGTAGCTTTTTACCAATGGGCATTCACAGGGTACATGCCAAAGATTACAAAATCATGTTATGCAGTTCAGAGAGAGTCACAATTACAACCGGACAGAGATCTCTAAGGGCAACCATTGACTTTTCCCAACCGACTCATCACTCCTCTTTCCCGTGGAACTTTGGTACGACTCTTGTGGTAGGAAAACACTGGTTAATCATCGTAAAAATCAAGAAAGACAGCCTCATAAACACCTTACTCTCGACTCAAAATGACATCAAGAACTACCTTCCAATACTCACTCAAACCACCTTTATATTCATACATGTTCCAACACAATGTGTTTACCGACCCGATTCCCCGTGGAAGACACTGACATCTGGGAGAAAGACTCGATAGAACATAGTTGAAGGGCTGTTTCACACAAGCTGGACACCATATAGAAATAAAGGTACTCCCGCTATCCCGTTTGCACAGACAAGTCAGTACACATTTCATTGTTAGGGCATCCAAATCAAATCTCTAGCATAGCAAGCACTCAGCATAGAATCAGTTAATAACACTCATAACAATCTCCTTGCAACTTCCAGACCCATCTGTAAAGAGCAAGCTAGTATTTTGCCTACCGTTCCCAGCTATACCCAATAGGGGTGGTCTAGCGCCTTTACTACCCACTCGTGTCCCCGTTTGGTCGGTTTTCCTCTTTTATTACACGCCGAGTTCATTACTTAGTCCAATTTCAGTTAGGCATCTTAAGTTCATTTTGCCCTTTTTAAAAGACTTTCAAATCATTTGAAATTCATGGGCGGTTTTCCAAAACATACACTCGACCCTTTTGTACCCGAATTGCACAACCTCAGCTCTGATACCATCTTTGTAACGGCCCAGAATTATAATTTCTGGGTTACGTTTCAAGGGATAAAACCCCTTGTTCGGATCTTGCAATCCAGGTACGGGTCGAGGTTTCAAACTCATTTTAAGATTTGTAGAAAGAGGGATTTCAAACCCTAAAACCTCGAAGGGCCGTTGGGTACCCTTAACCTGTCCTAAGACTATGTCGCGGAAACCATTTCAAACGGAAGTAAAGCGGAAGTAAAATACAGATACAAGTGCCACGGCGGAGCCGGGTCAAAACGGAGTCAAAAGTATAAATCCCAAAACAATATAATCAGAGTCTGGTGAAGTCTATAACTCCAGCGCTCACTCTCCGCCGACAAAATGACCCGCGCAATAAGCAAACAGCACCGATAGGATGAACATAAATAATTCCTAAAAAAAATTGATTTGGGGCGGGATCAGATCGATGCCCACTTAACTCTGCATCCCAACCATAAGCACACATATACGCTATACCTAATAAAGATGCTCTAATGCAGTACGAAATTCAACACACTAGCATGCTCCTAGTTCATAATAATGTGCAGAAATACTGTAAAGGGCCCAAGACAATGCGAAGTGGCATATCCCTCTCCTACCTCCACCCCTTCCGACAGGCGGAGACTGGCCAGCTCGTGAATGCATTTATTCATAATCGAGGGGCACGCATGCCTAACCCGCTCCACAATAAAGCCCGCAGGCATATCATAATATAAGGAAGTACTCGATTGACTCAGGGTACCCGATGAGGCTGGGCTACCCTATGACCCTAGCAAAGACTTCTAGGACTATCACAGATAACGGCCGTTCTGTTTACATACGCACAAAGAAATAGAATGCTCAACGATCAATGCAACCTAGCATGGTACTACATGGCATGCTGATCATGAATGCAAGCACCTAGTATATCATGCACCTAAAGCAGGGAATAGCTCTATTCAATCTGAGTAAGCTCCGAAGAGACTTACCTCAAGATGCAGAACAGCAAGATAACACAAGCAAGGGCCCAATGCAAGTCCAAAGCAATCCAAAAGCAACACACACCTATCATCAAGCCATTTTCATAAGCTACCGGACTCACATTCATACACACACGAACCCAAGTTCTCAATATCCTTAAAACCAATCGATAGTAAAACCATTTTCCAAAACCTCTTCGATACGATCAGCATCAACCAAAATCATTCTCCCTATCAACCCATTGACAAAATCATACCAGCCATATTTTCCAAACTCTTAAATCCCAATTTAAGTCAACTCATATTCAAAATAATTTCTCAAATCATTATTGGCCAAGTTCCGACATTTATCATTTAAATCCCTAACCAATTTCCCAAAAATCATATCCTTAAAACGATTCCGGCATATTCAAGTCAAAATCGTTACTTCAAAGTTTTAAATAAAATTCGACATTTGATGGATACTTTCAATAATGTATTTTTTTCTCATCAGTATTATTGTATAATATATAATATTCCATTTATTAAACATTTTTCATAAAAACGTTTTTTATAAGTCTTAAACCCCTTTTAACAAATTTTAGGCCTAAAAGGCCCAAACCCCCTTTTTGTTAATTTCCGGATCCAAGAGGCCCAAGGCCCATTTCTTTTAAGACTGAACCGGTTTTAGATTAAAACAAGGTGAACCGGACCAACCAAAACAAAACCAAATAAAAGAAAAGGGAGTGAACCCGGTTCATTGTTCATCGCCTCCCCCATCAGTCCATTCGAGATCTGGAAAGAGAAGGGACGAGGGGAGCTCGCCGGCAACGATGCTGGGCTCCGACACAAGGCACACACATACGACAAGAAGGAAAGGAAGAAGGAGGAGAGAATAGGCTCACCGAGGCGCGGTTTCGTCCCGCCGGGATGGGTTCGTCGGGGCTCGATTCGCGTTCCCGGAGCTCGTCGGAGTCGCGCCGGGCTTCCTCGGAGGCGGATCTGCGTGTTTCTTGGCCCGTGAAACAGGGAAAGGAGGAGGAGCCGCTCGCGCTCGGGCTGGCGATTGGTGGCCGACGGGAGGTGCTCAGGGAAGGCGTCGACCGCTCCTGGCTGCTCCGGAAGGCGTCGAGGTTGTTGCTTTTGTTGTCTCAGTGAAGGAGGAGGACCATGGTAGCAGCTCGGCGTCCCGGGGATCTCCAGGCGGATGTCTTGGCTTCGTCGCGATAGGAGGTGGAGTGGTGGCTGAGGTGCTCGGCGGGGTTGCTCGGAAACAGAGCTGGTGGTGCGTTGGGGGCTCTCCGCGGCTGCTCGACTGGAAGGGGAGACAAGAGGTGTGTGTGGGTGGCTGTTGTGGCTGACGGGGACGACGACGCGGAGGAGGAAGGTGGTTGGCGATGGTGGCCGGCGTTCCAAGGAGAGAAATGAGAGATGGGGGAGAGCTTCTTTGAAATCAAAATGACAGGGGGAACCAATTTGCAGGGTAATGGATGCAACAGATCAGAAGGCGTAAGGCCCTTGTTTTCTTTTCTAGTTAAGGGTGGTCAACATGGATAAAAGAAGGAGCAAAATAGGTGTTTGGCTTGATGGGGGAAAGAGACAAGAAACGAGCTGTGTTTGGGTTTGGATTAAAGAAGGAAACCCAATTTCAAAATATCCAAGAATAAATACCGAGATCTGTTCTTCCGACCTTATCCCGACTCGTTCAAAATAAATCTAAAATTTTTCAAATCTGAATTTAATAATGAAATTCGAACATCATTTTCCAATTCTCGATATGCGAAAGTGGGAAGAAAAAAAAATCTATATTACGTAAATTTCAAATTTTGACCGGAATCCACTTTAAGAGTTTCGCGTTCGATTAAATTGAGGACGAGTTTTCCTTAAAATATCCGAATTATTATTATTATTGTTATTATTATTTTCGACTTAAATCCATTTTATATTATTTGTTGAAATTTATTATTTAAAAATCCGGGCCTTTACATTCTCAACTTCTCATTCACCGAATATGGTTTTTGCAAACAAGAAAACCTCAGTCGGTGCGCCTGCTGCTTTGCCGATGAGGTACGGTGGAGCTGGTGCAGGAGAGAGCGGGAGGCATGTAGGAGGCCGAGCACGAGAGGGGACCGGCGCTCCCGTTCTGACTGAATTCAAGGTCAGGGGATGAGGAAGAGCTCGAAACCGTCGCCCGTACCGCTGATTCTGTTTCCGACTCCGATGCTGAAGACGATCTCCCTACCACCGGAGATGGTGACACTGATGATGATGATGATGAGGTAATAGCTTCTCAATTCCTCCTTCTTTCCACTCCCAATGCTGATTTTGGAGAGGATTTTTGTTTTTTCTTTAATTTCATCCCAATTGTGTCCCAATCCATTTTCATTGATCGATTAGGGTTTTTGACGCCAAGAAACGCTCAATCGGTGCGCCTGCTGGGCCGGTGACACTGATGATGACGAGGAGGAGGTAATTGCTTCTCAATTCCTCCTTTCCACTCCCAACGCTTACACCCTATTAGGTTTTTGTTTGATGTTCATTGCTTCATTAGAGCTGAACCTTTATCCTGCAAAATCAAACAGTTTATCAAACATTCATACGGTTATTTTAATTAGAAATGGAATGGCTTTGTCAGTTTATAAACAGGATTAATTAGTTGCATATATAATGTCAATTTGTTCTACTTTATTTGTTCTAATTTGCCATCTAAGTTTCAGATTGTATGCAACTTACAAGGTAGTTGTGCTCTGGTAAAAGGCATCTACCTTGTGCTTTGGTGTTAGTTCTGAATCCTGATACTACTTAGAATTATTTCCTTCTCATTGACGTGAACCTTTAGAACAATGTTGCCAACAATTTTTTATTTTTTTTTTGCATATATTTAGTATTTTTATGATAATATAATAGCTTTTAATGATATTTGAAACCAAAGTGCTATCTAACTCAAGTGGTAAATGATATTTGCCCTTAAGATTTTTACCCACAAGTTTTAGGTTGTTTGGGTTGTTTGTAGCGTCGTTAAATAAGAAGTGGTAAAATGGCACGTGTTCCAGAAAAAGAGATCCTGAAGTTCTTTTTATTGGTTTTCAACTTAAGCTACATCATCAAGATTTTTGCTCTAGAATTTATTTGTGTAAAGGGCTCTTTATCTTTAAGATTATATGCTTTACATTCTCTTTGATATTATTTTTTAAGTAATTGGATTTGATTTACATAGACTTTAGGTTGGGAGTAATTCCAAAAGGGGGAGTTGCACAATGAGCTCCTCATGTTGTGAAATTGACTCCTATTTGCAGATTGGAGAAGTTTTAGGGCCACTTATTCTTGACTGGGTAATATCTCAGCATACTCATATTTTGGATTGGATTGGCCTTGCTTTCAATCTTGAGGTGGGTACCCTTTTCCTATGGATTTATATGATCAATGATCTCATTTTGTTTCACTTAAATGTATACTTTAATTATCCATTGACCCATTTTTATTATTTATTTGTTTATACTTACCTCTATTTATTATTATTATTGTTTGGGCAATACGGATTGACTTAAAGAATTAAATTTTGGTGGTCTCAAGATCTTTTGAGGAATAAAATTCGAATTCTTACATGATTCTGATTCTGAAGCTGTAGTCTGGTTGACTGACATTGTGCCTTGCTGCCATGCAGGGCTGGGATTCCTGTGAACCGTTATCGTCTCAGCAAAAATTTGCTTTATCTGTACTTGAGGTTTTTAGAATGATTGAGGCAAGTATTTTAGGTGTGAGTTACCAGCCCTATACCTACTAAATATTAGCCATGCTTCGGATGTTTAACTCAATACCTCATCCCCGAATCTTGGTTCAGTCCAAACTCTGACTCCGACATAGAGTTCGACCACCCACATCATCCAGCCACTTTAGAAGCTATTGAATCCTTACAAGAGGTATATCATCTTGATCTCGGTGGAAAAGAATGTTCAATATGCCTTGACCCAATGTTGGTCTCGATGTCATGCTCACATTTCTTCCACCCGCATTGTCCCCGAACTTCGCTTACGTATGAAGTTATTTGTCCCCTTTGTCGATTAGCACTATAAACCTAGGTCGATTGTATAGTCGATGCAATCATCGTTTACATTTTTTTAGGATCGTCGTGTTACATTTTATCAACGTTTGCTTACAGTATTGATAAATCATTTCTTAGTATTTATTTATGTTGAAGCATTTCATAGTCGATGCGATCCGTCAATTTTTTTTCTTAGATTAGATAAAAGAACAGCTAATGGAGTCAAATGACAGATTTCCCTTATTGTTACTGTCATATGACAGCGCAGTTTGTTACTTGTGTTAGCATATGACAACGCAGTTACAAACTAACCACTGAATTTGGAGTAAACAAAAGTAGAATATGAGTGGAATTTTGCCTTTTGCTTTTAAGAAAAAAAATTTGGATTTTGCTAATGGAGGCAAATGATAGATTTCCCTCATGCAATTCAAATGTCATATTTCTCTTACTGATGTTGTCATACAGATGAAGAAGGAATAATTTTTTCTGAATTTTATAATCTTAGCTCTAAATTCCACATCAACCTGAATTTTGATGCAAAAGAACAACCCTACCCAGACAACAACTACAAAGACATGAATCATCAATACATAAGCCAACCTGGCATTCCTATTTTATACACACACATAATCAAACCTTACTAAAAAAATATGGCAAACAAAAGTCAGAATTTACTCAAAATACATAATCGTTTTATACAAATCCGTATGAGTAAACAATCAACAATACAAATTAAGATAAATATGTCATTTTTAAAGGAAAAACCAATTGTAGGTAACAAAAGGCATTCCTATTTTAGCTAGCACATAGTATTTGAGCTTTATAGTACTTGGACCTCAATTTATATTTAATATAATTTTAATTTGGCTGCTTTAAAATCTAATTTTATGCAAGGCATATTACAAATAGTAAGTGTGTAGGAAAGCTATAATACAAATATCAGTTACTTGGATAATGATTGTCGCTAATGATAAAATGGGGGGAAATTGTATTTACATTTTCATAATATCAACATATAAACTCATTTATATAGTTTTACAATAATGTATAAATTTCATGCGTCATACTGATACGATAAGATCTGATAAATATTATTGGTGTATAAATTTACTAGCCAGTAGCCCGTGCGTTCGCGCACGGGCTACTGGCTAGTTTTTTTTAATAAATCAAACAAAAAAAAACTTATATGCCTAATTTGATACTTTTTCACTTTCCCAAAAACTACAACTACCATTTTTCTAATAATCATTAGAACAATTTTGGAAAGTGGATATCAAAATATCTAAAATGATAAAAACACACGTTAAATATTGACTTTTTTATTGAGAAAATTTGCTAAAATATCACCCTTTCCTAATTAGATTAGGTTAATAGCATACTAACTTTTATAATATGTTGTTCTAACACCCAATTAACAATTATTAGCCCCTTAGCACCCCCAGAGAAATTGATGTGGTAGAGGTGGTCGGAATGGGCAGGTGCAAGAGACGGGAGGGTGTTTGCGAGGCTTCGTCGGTGGGGGCTGGGTGTCGGAGCGGCTGGATTTGGGCTCGGGATGGCCGGAATTGGTGGAATGAAGGCCGAAAATTGGGAGGTTTAGTGCTCGGTAATGGCGGATCTTGGCCGTGAGGGGGAATGAGGAGGGTGCGTCGGGGAGGGCGGTACGTGGCCAAGGAGGGCGGATCTGGCGAGGGAGCGCCGGATCTGGTGTAGAGGCGCCGGATTCTGGGCAAAAGCGAGAGACGGGGAGCAGTGGAGCGAGAGGAAGGGGATGAGCCGACAACCGAGGTCGAGCGAGTCCAGATCTGAGCGAGAGGAAGGAGGCGGCGACGAGCGAGCGGCGGAGCGAGCAAGGTCTAGGTCGAGCGAGCGAGGTCGATCGGCCGGAGCGAGGGACTGAGTAGCGGCGGCCGGGAGCGAGGGCGGCGTCCAGAGAATTCCAGATCTTGTACAGAGGAGGAAGAAGGGAGGTTGAAGAAGAACTTTTTACAAAATTACAAAAATTCACCCATAATTAGCAGTTTCTGTAAAATTACAAAAATTAACCCATAAATATGAAAAAGTTGCATTACATTAAAGAAAAAATTGCATTACATTAAAGAAAAAATATTGCATTACATTAAAGAAAAAATTGTCATCAAAACGTTACCTTGAAAAAATATGGCATCACGAAAACATTACATTGAAAAAATATGACATCAGGAAAAAAAAATATCATCAAAAAATTGATATAAAAAAAGTGTCATCAGTAGTCAACGGTAAAAAAAAATGGCATCAGTGGTCAATGTGTCATCACAGTAAACAAAAAAATATCAGCAAGATTTGAAAAAAATGGCATTAAAAAAGTGTCATCAATCAATTTTATTATAAAATCAAACGATTTGATTAAAAAAATGTCATCAAATAATTACATTAGAAAAATGGCATCAAAACACTGCTTTTAAAAAGTTGCATCACATTAAACAAAAAAAATGTCATCAAAACATTACCTTGAAAAAATATGGCATCACGGTAAAAATATCATCAAAAATTTGACATAAAAAAAGTGTCATCAGTAGTCAACGGTAAAAAAAGGCATCAATGGTCAATGTGGCATCACAGTAAACAAAAAAATGTCATCAAGGTTTGAAAAAAGTGGCATTAAAAAAGTGTCATCAATCAATTTTATTAGAAAAGTGACATCAAAACGAAAATAAAATGTAATAAAAAGTGGCATCAAAGCGGCAAAATATGGAATCAAAAAAAATGGCATCATTGGTAAAAAAAAAAAAAAAAAAAAATCCGGTTAACGGTCAACGCTTTAATTTTGTTTGGGTGCTAGTTAGCTAGTTAGATATTCATAATATGCTAGTTGCCAAAATAACCCTTTTTTATTTAACCACCCACTAAATTAAATTTTTTTTAAAAAAAAAAAACACACCTATTCAAGACCATTTGTTTACAAGTTAGTGGGTTGTGCATCGGCTCAAAACCGAACCGAACCGAAACCAAAAATCTCAAAATTCCAAACCGAAAGCCGAACCGAAAGTATTAGGTTCGGTTCAATTATTTGCCTGTTTGGTTTGTGTTCGATTCGATTTTAGCCTAATTGAACCGAATTCATAGTTGCATAAAAAATCCCTCATTCAATTAAAATGATCCTTATAGCAGAATCAGAAAGAGAGAAGAGAGAGAAAAAAAGAACAAACCTTAATCCCCTACTGCCGCCCCAAAAAGAGAACCCAAAATCAGCCCCAACTCGCTCACTTTTTGAAGCCGCTCATCTGTAAAACCAAATATTCTCGCAAGAAAAGTAGAAAACACAGAGATCTCACAACAGAATGAACTCACTGGAAGGGAGGTGAGCAAATCCAAAAGAGCAAAAGCAAGGGCGTACTGCCCAAATCCAAAGCTGAAGAAAGATGGTGTCTCCCCAAATCCCGTAAAAAAAAAAACTAGATCTAAGAGAAAGGAAAAGAGCATAAGCAAATCTGAATATGAAGATGGGATAAAACTCAAGAAAGATGGTCTCTCCTAAAATCCAAAGTTGTTCGATAACAGATTTGACTCACTTGAGGGGAGGCGAGCAAGGACTGCCGGAGGGAAGGCGAGCAGGACTGCAGGGGCTCGCAGGTCGAGGTCGCCTACGACACCTGGGGTTTCGCCGTCTTGATTTGGGGGAAAATTGGGAATTCTTGAACCGAAAGTCGAACCGAAAAACATCGGTTCGGTTAGATTCGGTTCGATTTATGTTGGTTCAATCCAAAATTTTGGTTTGGACTGATATTCATACCTGACACCCAAGCAAAAGAATATATCAAAAACTTCTATAAAATGACTAAATAACCCCAACTTTTTAATCAAATTTGCTTTTCGTTGCCATTAAACATCTCGAATTTGCAATTGGCTGGGAAATTTGATTCCTTACCACACAAATAAGATTACGACTTCCTCAATTTTCAGTAATTAAGCAACCAATGATTAGGAGTGTTATGAGCCGAATTAGCCGAGCTTGATATGTTCAAGCTTGGTTCGTTTGTTAAACGAGCTCGAGTCGAGCCGAGTCTAATTTTTAAACGAGCTTTTTATTTTGTTCAAGCTTGGTTTGTTTAGAAAATGAACGGACTCGAGCCAGAGTTTTTTTCGAGTTTTAAGTAGATCTACTTGATTATAACATGTTTAAGTGCCAATGGAAAAGCAATTTTGGTTAGAAAGTTGGGGTAATTTAGTCATTTTATAGAAGTTTTTGATAGATTCTTTTGCTTTGGGTAACTTGTTAACAAATAATCTTTAATGGGTGGGTTTGTGTAATTTCCAATTTCGTGAGTGGTTAAGTGAAAAAATTAATATTTAACGGGTGATTTCCTATAATTTACCCTTTTCTTAATAAGATTCTCTTTTTAAAACAACATATTTTTGTCAACGAATAGAGTATTGTTTAATATATATATATATATATAAGCTTTCCAGTGAGGACACTCCTTACTGGGAAACGATGGGAGAATTATGGACCATTGGATGTGAAAAAATCAATGGCTATAAAATAAATAGAAAAACTATTTAATTAAAAAAGAAAACTAAAAAAAATAACCGTTTTCTTTTTGTGGGAAAAAAAACATTTTATCTCTCCTCAATTGTTCCACGACGATTAAAATTTGTTTTCAAAACTTCCGTACCTTCTTTCTTCAATGTCAATTATTCATAATTAGTATCGATTTATTCATATTTAAAATGTCTAATATTCATATTTAAATTGACAAATATTCATTTAAAAATGGTACATTATCTGTATTAATATTCATATTTAACAACTTATTTATATAATTAGTTATTCATATTTAAATGAAAATACTTGTCATTTATGAATATTAAACAATTTAAATATGAATACATGATTACTTAAATACAAATATCAAGTAAAATAATTTATTGGTTTGGGTATTACGTACAGTTGAATCTACCAACTTTCAAGAATGAATAAAACTAGTACTTTTTCCGTACCTTTTACGGGTGAGTATTTTTATTGAAATTTACCGTTTTAGTTCTCCCTCATACCATGAATATATTTCATTTCATTTCATTTAAATTGTTGTCATGCTATCATTTACATTTAAATAAAATAGAAGTTACATCTCTCAAATTGGAAACTTCTTCTTGATTGATGACCTAACAGTCTAAGACACATTGCACATAGAAGAGATCTCCTATGACACTTGATGTACCCTTTGGTACAACACAAAATTATTTATGATCTTTTTTAAATATAAAAAAATTAAAAAAATTATATTTATATTGTACATGTCCAATAACATATATTTGAATAACTTTTTTTATATAAATTAATGTTTTAAAAAATATTAAAATTAGAAGAGTCATTATGTTAGAATATTAATTATAGTAATTATTAAAATATCATTTTATAAGAAAAAATATGCAAATATGAGTTATTAAACATGTACAATATAAATATAATTTTTTTAAATTTTTTTATAATTTAAAAATACCACAAATAATTTTGTGTTGTACTCAAGGGTACACCAAGTGTTGTAGGAGATCTCTTCTCCGTTGCACAGTGCACACTTATAGCTCAAGGGTTGTGTGTCATTTTTATATTCGTTGATCTCCTTAGTTTCCACTTTAGACTTTTCCTCATTTCCATGACTATAGAAATGAGAGTATAGTCATCAACCAAACACTCCTAAGTCAAGGTTTGAGTAAGCAATCTTAATTAGTTTTTTAAAAAATTACTACGTGTTAAATTACTTAGGAAAATAAAATGTCCCTAGTTGTGCATAAATAGTCAAAAGAGAAGAGCAATGAACCTTTCATGTGCATAGTTAATAGAGAATACATTTACACATACTTATGAAACATCAAATGCCTCTCTTTTAGGTCTTTTGGGTTAGCTAGTAACCTCACCAATAATATAAGTATATGCTAAGTTACAAACATGATGTTATGACAACAAATCACAATAACATTTGAAATACCCAGATGCACCATTCTGCACTAAGTAGGATTGCATGTCACTTTACTACAATAGTAAAGTAAATTGAACATGTGAGAAAATTGACTCCTCTACTTCGTAGGTCATCAACTCTCTGTCTTTCGAACCCACTTCGCCGAGCTTAACGCCCTGTGGACTTTTTTACGAATCAATCATTACATTATGGGTGTCACTCAAAAAGGAAAACAGAAAGGGTGGTTGTCGATCAGCAGATGAATCAGCTTTATGGAATGTCCATCACCCACAATTTGACAAAAACTTATGTTTTTTTTTTACTAAATCTATATGGTTGTTAGGAGTCGAAGGTGTGATAGGGAGGGTGAGCTATGGAGCTCGGTAATGGGAGAATTAGAATAAGGAGGAAGAGAATGAGAGTTTAAAGAGAAGAGAGGAAGAAGATATGAGTGTTTTGTAATTCATTCATAATCGTTATCGGTGCAACCGAGAGACTCTTATAAGCCTTGTATAGGCTTAGCCCCGTATACAATGGATTTTAGCTCACTTATGTTCATATTACAAATACATAAATTCAACCATAGAGTCATTTCATCAAACGCCTTATGTTCAACACATAAGCTCGAAATACTCCAACTTAATACCCACCAATTTTACTTATAATAAACATACGAATATAATATCATCATACATAAATGCACATCCGCCTATTTTATAAAATACAACTACCAAATGGGAGGAACAACAACATTCATCAACATAAACCCCATCTAAATACAATATTCAACAACATTTCACAAATAAATATGACGAACATGACAAATACATGCATACCCAAATGATGGTTTTACCTTCATAAAGTGGAGATAATTTGCAAAGGTGGTCTCCATCTCAAGATGTTGTGGACTCGTGGATCTCTCACCGGCGATTGTCTTTTCTGAAGAGATTGTTCAATGGAGAAGGGGTGCTTCTAAGGTATGATTTTGAAAACCTTGTCACACACTCACACCTCTTTCATCCCTTTAAATATATGATGGAGGTTCAATAAAGTACTTTGGATTTTTTTTTTTAATTCCCATTGTAGTTAATTTTTTTTTAAAAATGGATTTTAATAACCATAAAAGATATCACACCCTGGTTGTAAAACAGGCTGCGAAAAATCTCAGCGGTTCAGTTCAAGTTCGATTGCAATCTAATTATTCCACTTTGACCTTTAGTATAACTATTTATTTCTAGATATTCTTAATCTTTGGTATTTGTTATTTATATGGTATGTAATATTAAAACCTGATTTTCATGGCCATAATATATTTCACAACATGGCGAAGAATAGGGCTGAATAAAATGAACAATGGGAATTCAGCAAACCAAGAATACTGTTAGGACTTGAGCAGGCATGAATTAACCCAAAAATTGCTAAAATAATGTGAGGAACGAAATGGAAGAATCCCCACCTTTTCCGAGCATTATTGTTGTGGTGGATCCTGTTTCACTTTGTGTGCCAAACCTGAGCTTGTTCCGTGCTGCCTACAGACACACCATATCCGACAGAAGACCTCACTTTGTTAAGGCAAACTAAATGAAAAAAAAACAATTCCTTACAGCGTGCGTGATCATCCTGTCTGCAGCAAATAAACGGTTCAAGAAGGTATTCGAACAGCAAAATATATTTGGGATCATCAAATAACTGAGAGCTGACCTTGACACATAAATACTATTCAAAATGAGATGTCTTGACAAAGCAAGACATTCTTACATTCAACCTAATGCATGAAGACAGGGATAAAATAATTCATAATCATATAATGATTAGACCAATAAAAAAAATGCATCCAATTTACGAATTCGGTACATATATTCAATATCTAATTCAACCAAATCCCCGTAGTTATTCATAACAATGTAATTTGAACCAAATCCCGCCAGAGCTGATATAAACGGAGATTGAGAAAAGAGAACCTGCATAAGGCCAGGCATATCTGATGTTCGAACAACACCTCACTGCCTTGTAAGTGAATTCAAAAACGACGACTTCCCAACATTTGATGTGCCCAGAGTTAGAAACGAAATTCAGTGTGCATATTAGCATATATAATGCTTAATAATTTCATAAAGAATAAGTATTTATAGATGATGAATTAAATAAATAAAAACACCAAGCGTTATATCTATCAGTGCAGGGGTTCAGAGTAGATTTGCAAAGATAATGAATAAGCTTGCTGGCATCTACAATACGTACACCCTTGGTAAAAGAGTTAACAACTATTGGAGAATAAACATCAAGAACGACTCAAGAAAAACATATATAGTTCTTGCTTCTCTGGAGAGAAAGATAAGGGATGGAGACCTTCAAATGCAATCTCCGGCTGAAGCATCAACTGGTGGAAATGACGATGGTGAGATGTTAAAATGAGTTTGGAAACTCAAACTGATTTGTCACCATGAATTAAAACTTAATGACAGCTTCGCATTAAACTCTCTAAAAAAACCCTCAAACTCAAAAATTCGATCTACAATTACTTGAGTAAGTTTCATAATGTTGAAACATCATGTTGCAAAAGCATTGATTTCCTATTCATCCCCAATCTAATTAAACAAATCAAATAATCAAATGAAAGCTCAAAATTTAATAGAGATGAAACTACTTTCGCATAAACGGTCATAAAATGCAGACACTCAACCAACAATCCAGTTAGCATTTTAGCACTGCACATTTAATAAAGCTAAGACTAAGAGATCCTTGCAATCTTGGACCATGCAAACAATTAGCAGGCACTGTAAGAGCATAAACCTAGCTCGATCTTTTCTAGCAAATCCGAAAGCAACCAAAATCTCCAAATCACAAGTGTTCGATTACAGTTCAAGGCAAGCAAATCAAATGTTGAGTCGCATTTACTGGTAATGATTGTTGTATAATGCAGTAGAAAAAGAGAGATGAAATAGGGAAATGATTGAAGAATACCTGGGACGGGATGAAGTTTGGCAAAGTGAAAGAACTTATCGGCATAAGAAATTACAGAAGATTGGTATTCCTTATTCTACATTCAGAAAATAAAAAGAGGTAGAGAAACCAGTTGCTTTTCAAAGGGGAGGTGATACTGCCAGAAGATTCAATTAGCAGCATAGTATATTTCAGAAGGTTCTACAAAATCTAGGTTCTTACCAAAGTAAAACCTACCTGATGTACTGATGAGATAGTTGAGCTGCAGAGCTGCAACAACCAAGGCCTCATCTGTATAGCAGAGCTTGTGGTGAATCTCATAACACTCACGAAGCCCCATAAAAATCTGCATAGCTTCATCTACTGTAGGTTCAGGCACTTTAACAGGTTGAAATCTTCTTTCAAGAGCTGGGTCTTTTTCAATGTATTTTCTATATTCATCTAGTGTTGTGGCTCCAATACACTGTATAAAAAGTTTAAACATTCTCAATCTTATGCCTGAATTAGAAACACAATTATGTGGGTAAGCAATCTAGAATGCTTCATTTATTTATTTTTTAAAAAAAAGAAGGAAAGCTGATCTACTTGCAATTCGCCTCTTGCCAAAGCTGGTTTGAGAATGTTGGCTGCGTCAATGGCCCCCTCTGCTGCTCCAGCCCCAATAAGAGTGTGTACCTCATCAATAAAGAAAATAATCTCATCACTCTACTTGATTCATTCCATCAACTTCTTTAGTCTTTCCTCAAACTCTCCATGGTATTTAGTTCTAGCCACAAGAAGACCCATGTCTAGGGTTATAACCTGCAACAATAGAAGTTGAATAGAAAACAACTCATCACTATCAGGACAAAAGTCACAAAAATGAATATCAAATCCTAAAGAAAAAAAAAAGAATGGCAACTTTGGGCATTGTAATCTTGAAGATGCATGCTTTATACTAAGCCAATGCCTAGTCAAACAAAATTGGCAACAGAAAGCACATTGACATCGTTAACAGAAAAAAAAAAAACAAATCAGACAACTTGCTTTCTATGTATCGTCCCAGTAAGTATCGTGAGCACACTTTATCAGATTGTATAGTCTGTATGCATACAGGCGGAAAGTCCTACCATTACAATTTGGCATCAAGTCTTCATATGGCCTATTCATGAATCAATTTCATGTACGAAGGCCTGTCTATGGCACCTTTATTTGGATATATAAAGAGGGATCAAACTTGTTTCATGTCCTGGTACTAAAGGAAATGAACCTAGTCAACTGAATCGTTTCAGTGGAAGGTTTTACATTCCGTTACAAAAGAGATCATAGCATCTCTACTACGCCTTCTCTCATTATCTAACTACAAAAATGCCAGGGGCAAGAGGGCATCATAAGTTATTGACCAGATAAGTAAAATTCTACTCTTCTCTTGAATGTTTTGAGCAAATTTATGAATACTTTGCACCAGTCCTGGATATCAGAGAATAAAAAGCGATATTTGCACAATGAGCATCAACCAACCTGGTTTTAACCGCATTTCGGTACATTAATTCCAAGTTCAATCTCCTCCTTGCAGGTGCATGCTCTTTCATCTACATTTCAGTGACATTTAAAGTTAAACAAACACTTGGAAGATAAAAATAATTAACAAATTAAAATCCAAGGAAATGGAAGAACAAATTAAAATCCAAGCAAATGGAAGAACAAATTAAAAACAAACCTTTATTTCATCAATGAAGTGTCTATGTTTATTCTTCAACCTGGAGCCCTGAAGTTTTAACAAAGTTCATGTGATGAATGTTCGCCAACAACCAAAGTTCACTCTCAAATTCTCCATCGTTGTATGCTGATTTTTAGATTTCAGTGACATTTTGTGTTAGCCACATGTTGGATCATCAGGGATCATCAAGTATAAATCAAAAGCAAATAGCAGTCTTAACTCATAAGAACATAAGATACTCTATAGGACATAATATCATCATATCTAACTGCTAAAAACTATTAATGCAGTGGAACAAAACTGAATGACACTTAAAATCATAAGAAAAATTTGAGTACCGAAATCTCTGAAGCACTTAAGTTTGACAGAGAAGCACTTCAGTTTGCAAGCCTCGAAATTGCTGAATCAGAAGCACATCAGTTTGACATAGAAGCACTTAAGTTTGCAAGCCTCGAAATATCTTAATCAAAAACACCTCAGTTTGTCAAGGAACACGATTGTCATGAAGCACTTCAGTTTGACAGAGAACCGAACTATCGAAGCATTGATCGAAACCCTAGAGTCTTCATCTGCATCTTCATCATCCTCAATCAAATTAGGTTTGTAGTCCTCTCATCCTCTTCCCTGACAAACCATCAGAATTACCCTGTAAAAAATCAGCCCAAGGTTAATTCTAATACAAAACAGATGCGAAAAGAAAAGAAAAACAATAACAAACAGTAAACTCATGACAGAATCACTGTAGTAGCATGACACGTCCTGGTATTTCGAGGGGTCAAAATGTATGTTTATTCCATACATTTTCAAATTCATCATGTGGGAGAAGAATAAAGGAAGAACACGAATGGAACAATTGGAGCAATAATCAAATAAATTGAACAATAACTACAGAAATTGAATCCTAGACTTGAGAAATTGAACAATAATTAAAGAAATTTAGTGAATTGATGCCAAAATTAGACAGAAAAGCTGAAGAGAAAGGAAGAGGGACGACAGGTTCGATGGAGAAACTTAAATTTTAGTGGAAGGCCGGACTTGAAGTTGATGGTCTTGTTGGTGTTCGTTAACTTCTTCAAGCGCACTTGTACAAAATTGCAAAGAAAAAAAGAAAGAAAGAAAGAAAGAAACACCCAAAGCTGGTAAGAACTCACCAGATTAGGGTAGCAACGAGTGCCACTTCGGCCTTCTCACAGTCGCCATTTGGGGTGGTGTGCTGGTCGTGTATTGGGTGTTGGGATTTTAGAGATAGGTGAGAACCGGGAGAAATAGAGCGTTTGTTAAGAGACTCAAGAAATTACCTTTGAGGAAAGATTTGAGGAAGAAGGATCCTGAACCCGTGGTTACTTCAATTTCAAAAAGGGATTTGAGCAGTTGAAGAGAAATTTCAGAAAGGGATTTGAGCAGTTGAGGAGAACGTAGTTGAGGAGAACGTGGGGGAGAAAGGGATTTCTTAGGGTTGCTCAAAGGGGACACGTGGCTCAATTTTTTCTGAAGAGTTTGCTTCTAGTTTTATAAGTATAAGGGGTGGATAATACACCCATGTTATATTTCACTGGCAGGCTGTGAAGTAGACTGATCAAGGTAGAAACTCGAAACTTGCATTTTCATGATATTTGCCTAAGATCATGCTCAGATTGCATATTATACATGATTTCTACTTTCATTCAACTTAGAAACTTGTATTTATATGATATTCCTATTCTACCATTCTATTTAGGCAAAATAAACACAACAAATGTCAAAAATAAAGAATCAATCACATGTCACACAAACTTCATCCAATTGAATAATAATAACACATATAACCTAAAAAGACATTAAAAAAATATCATGACTTATAAAGATTAGATCCAATTTCAATTCAACTATTTTGATTTTAATAATTTTACACAAAGAATATATTGGAAGTAATGTAGTGTGCACTTATGCATATAATTCAAATGGAGGAGCATTGTAAACAAATTAAAATGAAATAAGAATACTCACCAAAACATGTAACCCGATGCACAATCACGAAGTTGTTAGCTTCATGTGAATATCATGAATCATACTCTCCAGCCTTTCGAACGCCTCTTGCTGCCTCTTTTGCTCAGCTAAAATTTGTGTCAAAGTAGCTAAAATAGAACCATTAGACATCCCACTACTCTCAGCATCACCCTCACCATTGGAACCAATCGTCACCGGAACAGTTTCCTCAGCACCGCCTTGTTCTCCACGAATCGGTGCAGTAGCAACAACTTCATCTCTAGGAATAGATGCAGCAACACCAGAACGGATGATCCAATTGTCCTTGTTCTTCACGGTAGTCAGCGAAGGATTAGGGAGAGGAATAACATCATCCGAATTGCGGATGCACAGGCAAAACTCATTGTCATTCCGCACAACCATTACAATGGCTATGCAAGTCTCCATATCAATTCTCTTGCTCCCTTTCACAACCTTCAACTGAGACAAATCATACCCAAGATGTACAGCAATGTCAGTGATATAACTCCCAATAACAATCTTCCCAGTTTTAGCATGCGACACATTAAAAAATAAAGATGTTTATATTTGAAGATGAATATTCCTTTCTAAAGGTGTCATATCCTGAGTTTTCAACATCATTGTGATCATTATGAGATGGCTTTGGTTTGTTGCATTCTCATATTTATGAAGAGATCCTTCAACAATCATCTCAAACTTCTAGCATCATCTTGTGCCAGGGTCCAGTTTAACATAATGCCAATGTAACCCTTTTATTATGGACTCTCTTAGATCATCTGGTCAATCATGATTTTAGTTATATAGGAGATGCTTTCAGGTTTCAGTTATTGACCAGAGTAGAAATTGGAAGTATGCTTTTAGTTTTGTTGGGTTCATGCAAAATCAGAATTTATTTTGAAAAATCATGAGTTTGAATATACAGTTGACTGCAAGAAAGTATAAATTTTAATGCTATAAAATTTAGTTTCTTTAGTGCTCGATGTTGGAGTAGGTACTTGAAGCTGCTACTCAAAACCTTTCATTCTTTTTACTCATTGCAGTCGAATGACCTAATTCTTTTAGTCTCTTAACATTTCTATGTGATGTGTTATTTTAAATCCAAAACATAAACAACAATTCCAATGCCAAACCACAAAATCACAAATTTCTTTATCACAAAACCTAATCGAAATGTCCACAAATTGATTCTTAAATCCACTAAGACTAATCTAAATTCATTCTAATCTCAACCAATTGAAGTTAACAACAATCAAATGAAAAGGTAGAGGAACAAAATTACTAACCTTGAAGCTGTAGAGACGGGATTGGAGCGGGATTGGAGCGGCGCACCTGTGCGGGAGACAGGAGCCTGTGGGAGAGACGGGATTGGAGCGGCGCACCTGTGCAGGAGAGGGAGTGGATTGCTGGGTGGAGCTGTGCGGGAGACGGAAACGTTGCAGCGGCGCACCTGTGCGGGAGACGGAAACGTTGCGGCGGCGCCGACACTGGAGAGTCGCTCTCTCCCTCTACCGCGTTTGAGGGTTTCTTCTATCTATCCGAGCGTGAAGAATGAGGCAGATACAAGAGTTTTCAAATTTGGAAATTCCGGTGTCCCCATCGGAAATATATCGAAGGAATCAGTCGGCACCTCCTAGATTCCCTGATCCGGCAATGGAGGAGGGAGGATGGGAGAGACGAAGAGAGATATGGGGGAACCGGAGATCCGGAATGGGGAAGAAGAAGACAGAGTCTTTCTCTTCCCGTAAAATCCCTTGACTTCTCCCGTTCTCTCTCAAATTGAAATCCTTGAGCATTGATGGGGAGAACGTGGGTTTGGAGGAAAGGGAAAGCAGTTTCTTAATTTTGTGAAGATAGGGACACGTGGCACAAATTTTTACAAAGAAGCTGCTTCTGAAATAATAAGTATAAGGGGTGGATTTCATTATGATTACCGTAAATGACTAGTATAAAATTTCCAGATACTCAGATAGAGTAAGCATTTTGTTTGCCCAGGCCGAGTAACTGTTTCTGCGTTTTTTGGTTTTCTACAAATAAGCGGTTAGTTTTTTTTTAGTTTTCTTTTCTAATTAATTAAATAATAATTCTAGTTTAATTTGTAGCCCTTGATTTTTTTCACATCTAATGATCCAGAACTCTCCTCTCGTTTCACCGTAAGGAATGTCCTCACTGGAAAGTCCCCCTCTATATATATATATATATATATATATATATATATATATATATATATATATATATATAGGGTGAGGTTAAAGTGAAAATGGGGTTTAAGATGAAAATAAGGCTTAAAGTGAAAATGAATAAACTAACGGTGAGACGCGCGCCGGTTCAGCATTAAAAACACCGAACCGAGGTGAACCGGCAAAAAATAAGAAAAAAAAAACAGAAGAAAACCCAAATTGAAAGCAAAGCGACTCCATGGCCAGATCCGACGCCCCTCTCCGTTCTTCTGCTCGTTTCCCTTTTTCTCTCCGGCGCCCCAACTGTTTCTGCATGCTTCCCTCTTTCTCTCCGGCGACGACTCGCGGCCATGGCTACGAAGGGTGGATTGAGGTCCTGCGCTTCTAAGCTGTTGAGTTCTTCCGGTTCGGTGTCTCAAAACCAGGTGAGCATCTTCATAATCCAGATCTCCTTCTTCAATACGATTATATCGCAATTGGTTTTGAATTACAATTTACATAGATCTGATTGATTACGGTCGTAACTTAATTGTTTGCTCTTCAATTAGATAGAAAGTGATTGTTAAATGTTATGTAGTATTTATTTCCTTCCTAATTTCTATTTGAAAACAAAATTAGGGGTCAAAAGCTATCAAGTGCGGTTCGTTGGTGCACATCATTTTTCCAATCTCAAAGTCTCCTTGTTAGTTGGCTTGTTGAATTTATGAATTTTGATAGAAATCAGGATTTAGGTTACTCTGCATTTGGTCAGAGTGTCAAACAATAAGATGATATCTTCAAAGGCGATATTTGATCTATCCCTTTAGGGATTTTCTGGTGGGAGTTTAGATATATTTTGGCTCAGTATTTTGACCATCTATCCTTCACTGTTGTTTAGTTGGGCTTTCTCAAACTGGGCAAAGATAAAAGGATTTTGCTGGCTGGGCAAATCTTTGTGCTGATAATGTTATGCTTCTTTTGCCTCGATTAGGGATGATTTCAGGGTTGCTTTATCAATTTGCTTCTTACCTTGATTGTATTCAATTTTTTATGTTAATTATTTGTTGATTCTGCTGATTTGAGTAATTGTGCAACATGAATCAACTCATGAACCCTTGATTGTTTGGGGTTTGTTAGGTTTTTACTTGTTAGTCGTGGATTCTGAATTCGATCTTGTCGGAAGTTGATTCTGAATTGTGCAACATGAATACTTATTGGTTTTAGTTTGATTATTGGGTTCGGGTCGCCTACAAGGTGTTCGATTAAATGCCAGAAAGGGAAAGAGTGAGTATGGTGTGCTACTTGGCTGCGTTTAGAGCTTTATGGGTTTTTTTTTTGCTGTCATCACTATTGATGTGCAATTGTGAGCTGTTTCTATTGACTTCCATTGCATGACTCGCCATGAGTGTACAATTACTGGTCTTTGTCTCAACTCAATCACACCGGATTTGATGTTGCACTGCCTTCATTTCATAACGGCCCTAAATCTTCATACCATATTTCCTGTCCCCATATTCATACTATCACTGATTACCATTAATAAGCTCTCTTTCTTCATTCATTAGTCAAGTTTGACCTTAGAAAGATGTACTTTATTTATATTCCCTTCATTTTTTCGTTTTCCCACTTGTCTTCCTCTGCTGCTAGCATGGTGTTATTGTAAAATTCTCGTGTCTCCCCATTCATTCGCTGGCTCCCTGGTGAGCTATCACACAGTCTTCATCATATTTTGATGGTTTGAGTAAAACATTATATTTGGTTGCATATGATGTTCCCTATCCTCCCTGTCTGTTTTCCTACCTTCTACCCTCAAATCTTTTCCCAAATCTAACTTTATACTCGCAAATGATTTAACATTTTGTTGTTGTCATTACATGTTGCTTCAGCAAAGGAGGTTATTGGTTTGTATCAGAGCATTTGACACTGAAAGATATTCTATTAATATTGCCTTTTAATAACAAGAATTGTGTGACACATTATGTTTTTTCTGCTTTAAATTGTCTGTGGTATCTTTCCTTTCCAGTTTGCCTTCCCATTTTATATTCCCTTCATTAGTCAAGTTTGACCTTAGAAAGATATACTTGTACTTTATTTATATTCCCTTCATTTTTTCGTTTTCCCACTTGTCTTCCTCTGCTGCTAGCATGGTGTTATTGTAAAATTCTCGTGTCTCCCCATTCATTCGCTGTCTCCCTGGTGAGCTATCACACAGTCTTCATCATATTTTGATGGTTTGAGTAAAACATTATATTTGGTTGCATATGATGTTCCCTATCCTCCCTGTCTGTTTTCCTACCTTCTACCCTCAAATCTTTTCCCAAATCTAACTTTATACTCGCAAATGATTTAACATTTTGTTGTTGTCATTACATGTCGCTTCAGCAAAGGAGGTTATTGGTTTGTATCAGAGCATTTGACACTGAAAGATATTCTATTAATATTTCCTTTTAATTACAAGAATTGTGTGACACATTATGTTTTTTCTGCTTTAAATTGTTTGTGGTATCTTTCCTTTCCAGTTTGCCTTCCCATTTTTTTTTCAATTGAAATGAATACAATTTCAAAGAGATTTATGGTGCAACTTCAGACATTACATGGATGTTTAATGTTTATGTATTATGCGCAACATCTTATTGCAGGTTACTTTCTTGGTTAGCATGATATCATTTCATGCATACGTGGACGTCACTTACAAAAGCACATCTGATGTAAGTAGCTATGTTTTTGAAGTGGGGGGAAATTTAGGAAGTTTTTATCTCGAACTTCTGTTTCAAATGTGTATTCTCAGTTCATTCTGCTGGAACATAGTTTTGACACTTGAGAACCTTTGCACTGACTATTTCTGTTTCTTTTTTGACTGCTTATTGGCTTTAAGGCTGGCAAAGGGATCACTGATCTGAAAACTGTTTTTCAAGTAATTAAAACCCTCTTGACTATCCTCAAGTCACTGAGGATTTCGAAGCCATACAAATATCTATTTAAAATATGCCACTATGCCAATACTCATGGTTTATTTGCTACAGACTATATTTGGTGAGAACCTTGTTGGGGATAAAGATCAGTTTCTTCAGATGTTCTCAACAGAGAGGCATTATATTCGGTAGTTATCATCATTTATTGGTTCATCAAATACATTTTTTCTTCTTGCACCTTCATTCCCGAGCTTTACTATTCTTGTCCTTTGTGATCATCTCAGATCAGTATCTTTAAAAGGGGAGAAACTACTGCATAATGCCTCTAATGGAAATGTGTCAAATTCTACTAGCCATTCCAATGCCGATCCGTTGGCTTTACAATTGAAACTACCAGCTAATGCCTCAAAAGCTGAGCCCCATCATGCAGAGGTGCTTATCTGTTGACTTCACTTTTGAAACCTTGATCATTATTTTGATTAATGGATTTATACATTATCTGTGTAAATGACTTGATAGCTCAAGTTTCCATCTTAGCTTATATACTTCTTTTTAGAATGAAGAACCTGGTGAGCCTCTATTTTGTTCAATTGCTGCAATAACTCTGGATATTCTCACTATGTTTGTTGCAAACACGTTTTAACGCCAAGAAACAAAAATAAAGGGGCACCCTCTTGGAAATCGATACCTTTTGAATTTATACATTATCTGTGCATACAACTTGTTTTTATGGTCATGCTATATGCCATTTTCCTTTTGAATGCTATGAGATTCTTGATTTTTTCTTTCTATGCTCTTAGCTTTAATACCATGGTAGTGTTTTATGCAATATATTATCTTATAAATGCACTTTGCAAATATTAAACATGCACTCTATAATCATGTCTATGCACTGAGAGTTTGAGATCCATAAGCTCAAATAGGAAAGAGCACACGAGCAATTTGTTGCTCGGGGGTTGGTGGTTCGACTCCACCTGGATCTATATACTAGTTTGACACCACTTGAATCTTTATACTCGTTCACGGATTTGGAAAAAAAAATCTGAATAAAAGGCGAGAGTTTTATTTTTGCACTTCAGAATCTTATTCATGCACTTCATCACTTTATTCTTGCACTTTGTAGTCTTAAATGTGCACTTCATAATCTTATTCATGCACTTCATCATTTTATTCTTGCACTTCAGAATCTTATTCATGCACTTCAGAATCTTATTCTTGCACTTCATAATCTTATTCATGCACTTCATCATTTTATTTTTGCACTTCAAAATCTTATTCATGCACTTCATAATCTTATTCATACACTTCATCATATTATTCTTGCACTTTATAATCTTAATTGTGCACTTCGTAATCTTATTCATGCACTTCATGATTTTATTCTTACACTTTATCATTTTAATTATTTATGCACTTTATGATCTTAAATTGTGCACTTTATCATCTTATTCTTGCACTCTATAACTTTATTGATGAACGGAAATAAAAATTATTTATGCACTTCATAATCTTAATTGTGCACTTCATCGTTTTATTCTTGCACTCTAACATCTTATTTATGCACTTTATCATCTTATTCTTGCACTTTATAATTTTATTCATTCATGGACGGAAATAAAAATTATTTATGCACTTCATAATCTTAATTTTGCACTTCATCATTTTATTCTTGCACTCTAACATCTTATTTATGCACTTTATCATCTTATTCTTGCACTTTATAATTTTATTCATGGACGGAAATAAAAATTATTTATGCACTTCATAATATTAATTTTGCACTTCATCATTTTATTCTTGCACTCTAACATCTTATTTATGCACTTTATCATCTTATTCTTGCACTTTATAATTTTATTCATGAACGGAAATAAAAACAAGACACCCATAAATAGCCTATGCGGGATTTGAACCCGCATCTTTGTGCATAGCACATCGCTCTCCCGTTTTGAGCTAATAGGCTTTTAATGGCACATGATGCATATTAATGCAATTTTAGAATACAATTGGGCAATCTGAACTATATTAAGTGCAAAAATAAGATATATTAGTGCAATTTTAGATATCAAATGTGCAATTTGAAGTCGATAAATAGTAGAAGCCAAATATTAAACTTGGTTTCTAAAATGCAATCACCCTGCAACATTTTAATTATGAGAACTAAAGGAGTAAAGGTAGGGAAAAAATAATGGGTTGAGGTTTGCCACCACAAATCTGAACTTGCCAGCACACAAGAGCCCTAGCCTTAATTTCTAGCCAATGCATAAAATGGAGTGCACCTTTAATGCCAAAGTTTTCGCATTGAGTAGGCCTTTCATACATCCAATCTCATGATTCAATGCCTTTAGCTGCATAAGACAAGTATATCAACACAAAATAAACACCCAAATCCAACAAGTTTTCAATCTAGTGATACTTGCCTTATATATCTTTACCAGAATTCAGTTTCTGAAGAATGAGAGAAAATGAAACCAAGATCAGCAAAGTAGAAATGGAAAATAATAAATAGAAAAAAAAAATAGCAAGAGCTGAAGAAATATGAGAGCGAGTTAAGATATCAGACCACTAACAGTTGGTTGTTTGCTTGAGCGAGTTGCAAGTTCTGTTGATACATGTTCTGCAAATGCAACCCTAATTTTTCTAGCTCAGTGGCACTTATCTCAGTGATTTTACTTTCAGCTTTGATTAAGGTCACAACTTATGTAATAAGAAAGAAGACAATGAATGAGAAAGAAGAAAGAAAACTTACGTGATAAACCTATTCCAGGTAGCACTTTCCCATTTCCCAGGACCAGATGGTTCTAAGCTTGTATCTGTGATCATCTATTACAGCTGCAACAGAAGTTATCCATGGGATGTAGGATACCATAGTTTTAGGGTAAGGACCACCATTTCCAGCTGCTTGTGCAACAAAGACGCCCGCTTTGACAACAGAAAGTAGTGTAGCATCAAATGGGTTCAGAAAGGTAGTTTTTGTGGTTGCTGGCGAACTGTTTGGTCCAACTGAGAGATTGATTATATCAACACCATCATGCATAGCCTGGTAAGGAAGGGGGAAATGAGTATCGATGCTCTTGACAGACAAACATGTTGATGCACATTTTCATTACTCTAAAACCCTCACTAATTTACAGAAACAAAATGAAAATTTCCATTTTGTTCAATTAAGCAATCTCATGGATGCCAAAAAGATGAGGATAGAGGATATGATACTCGTAAGTTGAGAATCTTTCATCTCATTATTTGTTGAGATTAGAAGAAAGCAATCAGTAACAGTAAGCTCTAGTTACCTCCTCAATTGCAGCCATTACATCAGACACAAAGCCTCCAAAACGTCGGTAGAGTGCCTTGTAGAGCTGACCTGGCACGAGGAGCCAACAACAAGAACAAAGGTTTATAGAGCTGACCTGGCACGAGGAGCCATTCCACTTGCTTTTCCAAATTCATATCCATGCAATCTAACATGGACTCCATTATTTCCAGTGGCAATAGCAGCTGTGTGACTGCCAGATTCATGCATGATTAGTAAACTCTCTTGCAATGAATAAAATGCATTAAGTGATTGTTTCAAAAGATATCCTATCCCCAAAGACATTCTGTTGGACTAGGTGGAACATAATTCATCTTTCCAAACAAACAAACAAACAAAATGTGGGGAGATTGAATCATCTCAGAAATTTTGAGATCATCAACACTTAAATGAGGTTTAGGACAAACATGAGTTAGTTTATAAATTACTTACTCAAAATAAAATTACAAAAATAAAAATACTCAAGGTCTAACCTTCCATGTCCATCACTGTCCAAGGGGGAAGCATAATCTATAGAAGGATTGAATGCTCCAGCTGCTATCGCAGCCATTGCAAAATGTTGGGCGCCAATGATTTTCCAGTTACAGAAGTTCCTCTTTGTATCGGGGTCAACTTCACACTTTACCCTATACTTCTGAAGCGGTTCATACGGATCTGATTCATGCGCAGCAAAACTAGGATGCAGGGGAAATATGCCCGAGTCAATGAAACCAATCACAATATCCTCCCCTGCCTTGTCATGAGCACCTCCTGTTGGCCACACTTTTGTAGGCAGACCCAAGAACTCTGGTGTATATGCTTATATCTGCAAATAAGCATATCAGATTCATTAAGAGAACGGGAATTAAGAGTTTAACCAATAATCTCATTACAGAAACGAGAAGTGCAGTTTCAAGGTGGTTTTTCCTCCCAACTGCACTTCTCCATAAGAAGTGCAATGAGAAGTGCAGTTTCAAGGCGGTTTTTTTATATAGGATTCCAACATTTCTAGATCAAAACACAAATAGAAGGTCGTATTTAACCATTTCAAAATCACTCTATTAGCACAAAATCTCACGTTCTCAATTTAATTAGGTTTTCCTGAACCCAGAAACACAAAGCATCTTCAAAAGGCATAACAACAAGCAATCGGGAAGTTGAAATTGAGCAATAGAAAATTATTAGAAAACAAGAAATGCAATTCAGGTAATCAAAGTTCCAAATGACTCAAAACATCAAGTTCAGAAATAAAACAATTTCCCAAATCACAAAACCACAATTTCCCCAAATCGATTCCAACCAAACCCTAACAAATGAAATTTCCCAAATTAATATGGACACTAACAATGTGTCGGAAAAATTAGAGTAAACAGAGATCCAAAAGTGAGGATACGTATCGTAATTGTGTAGCACGAGGGGAAGAGGAAGAATAGGGGTTGAGTACTCAACAAAAAAAGAGGAAGAAGGGCGGTGGTCGGGCTGGTGTGGCCTGCTAGACGAGGCAGAGCTGCTGGCGATGCAGGGAAGGGCTTCTGCGAGGCTGTTGGCAAGCGCGGGGAGGTAGTTGGTGCGGGAGTTGCTGCAGGCCGGAGCTTATGGCGGTGGTGAACGCCGGCGAGGAGAGGCGGCAGTGGCCAGTGCGAGCGAGCGAGCGAAAGGAGGAATGGCGAGTGCGAGAGAAAGGGGAGAAAGGGAGATAGATCAGATTGAACGGAGTAAAGGAGAAAGACATACGGGTCAAAGCAGCTACTAACCAAATGAGTAGATCCGCGGCCCAACCCAACAAAAAAGACCCATTTTCACTTTAAGTAAAATTTTCACTTTAAGCCCCATTTTTATTTGAACATTTACCTATATATATATAAAATTCAACACCGGTTAAATGTTCGAAAAACATCCGGATGTAATCCGACATAACTAAATATTAAGTACTAAATTTAAAGATAGTGGACTTTTTTTTGTTAAAAAAGAGAGACGGTGCTCTCTGCGCATCTAGCCGCACTTTTATTGATATTAAAAAATGGCTAAGTAGTCAGTATCCAGGGGATAGCTCGACCCCTAACATCATCATACAACAAAGGTAAAATACCCTTAGACGGGTCAAGCAATACAGTCAAACCAATGTTGTAAGAAAACGCTATTTGAAACGAATGAATTAACTTACTGATCACTTTCTTAAGTCTCTTTATTAAAAATCTCGATATTATTTTGTAGATTGTAGAGCATAGACTAATGGGTCTATAGTCTGTTGTTTTGGATGGATTGTCACACTTCGGCAGAAGAGTGATAAATGTACGATTAATCTGTCGGAGTAATCTTCCTGAATGGAAAAAGGCTTTAACAACTTTGATGACATCAGTGCCAACAATGTCCCAGTACGATTTATAAAACTCAGCTGACATTCCGTCAGGTCCTGGGGATTTGTTGAGTCATAAAGACCAAACCGCATTTTTTATTTCACTATTAGATGGCTGCTAGGTAAGTGTCATGTTTTCCTCTTCAGTGATAGTGTGTGGAATTAGTTCAATGTACTCATTAAGAAGTGACATGTTTATCTGTTCTTTTGAGAATCGCCTCTCAAAGTTATTTTTAATTTCTCCCCTAATATTTTCTTCACCTATAATTTGTGTTCCAACAGTTGTCGTGATATTTCTTATTATTTTCCTGTTTCGTCTCCCAGAAGCCACTCTATGAAAATACGTCGTATTTGAATCGGCAAGTCTAAGATGTTTTGACTTTGCTCTTTGTCCCCAGTAATCTTTCTGGAATTTTAAGAGCTTTTCTTTTTTGTTGATCAGTTGTTTTTTTATTAAAATATCCTTACCCGTCCTGGATCTACTATTTGATTGGAGGTTGACCAACTCTTTTTCCGCAATTTGGATCTGACGAAAGATATTCCCGAAGGAGTTCCTGTTCCATTCTTTGTCTTTTCCTTTTAGAATTTTTGTTTTATACATTACTCTATACATTGCTAAACCATTGCACCTTACTCTCCATACTTGTTTAACAATGTTCCGAAAATCCCTCCTTTGTAGAACTCAGACTACCAGAAATGGGACAATGGTCAGACCCGGTAAAAGCTCTGTTAAATGTCGATAAATCGGGGAAAATTTCAAGGAACTCATGTTGAACCAGAACTCGCTCTAATTTTTCCCAGATATTATCCTCCCCTTCTCTTTTTTTCCTCCAAGTAATTAAATTGATTTCCCCAAGACGGAATCTGATGCGGGTCAAGATGGCCTTCTGTGGGTCAAACAACGATCTTGATCCAGGCGACGACTCGAGGACGAGTCGATTTCAAATGGAGGATAATGATGTCATCCTTAAGCGAAAGAAGAAGGCTCCACCTTGGGAGTCGTTAAAGAAACGGCGTTAATTATTTTATTATTTATATTTCTTAATTATCATATTTTATTATTTCATATATTAGGATTTTAAATTAAGTTTTATCTTCTAGGTTTATTTATCTTTAGGATTAAAATTCTATCTTTATCAACCTAAATTCTATCTTGCACGGTAGAATTGGTTCTTAAGTTTTCTATTTAAACATTGTAGTTCTATTGAAATTAATCAGATTGAATAGAATTGAGAAACCCCTTTATGGATTAAAGGGTTCTCGATTATCAATCCCAAAGGCTATCCGGGTCATGTGTCAATTACCTTTCGGCAATCATCTTCTTCACCATCACCCTCACCTACGTTCTTCTTCACCACCGAAACCAAACAACACCTAAGGCTCAACCAGTACTCCGCCGTTTCAAGGAAGAAGAAGAACACCGACGGTCTAGTTCCTGGACACCGGCGGCCGGCTTCAGCGCATAGCGCCAGGGCGCCCAGGCTCTCGCGCTCGCGGCTTCTTCGGTCCCGCAATCCAGCACTTTGCTCCGCGCTCTCGATCGCTCTCGCAAGGCGCGCGCACCGGCGTCTTCGCTCGCAACACCCTCGCTACCCGCGAGCGGAGTCCCACGGCTTCGCCTCTATCTTCGAGTTCCCGTTCTTATACATTCGTTCCAAGTCAACCCGTATTGCCGCCGTAATTGAAAGTGGAAGTTGGAATTAAAGCTCCTAATTACGTCATTCATTCAAATCAATTCAAAGTGAATGGTTGGTGATAACGTGGTGAGTGAATCGGCTTCGGTTAATTACTAAATACCGTGGTATTTGAGTTTATTTGGGTTATTGCTTAATTAGAATTGTGGAAAGAGACGAAGAGCATACGCAAGATCGTTTTTAGTTTAGCAATTGGCCGGCCTAGCCAATTGCTATACATCAATTGGTATTCAGAGACGGGTTATGCTACGCTCTTTGTTTCTTGATGTTATTGATGTTTTGATTTGATATGGCTTGGGAAGTTTGGGGCGACTTGGAGGATGATCCCGATCCATTGGATGGATTTTTTGCTTTGGAACGTGCTAAACAACAACGACGCCAACAAGAGTTACGTCGGAGAGCTTGGCTACAACAACAAAACCTAGAGCGTCAACGCGAGGCCAAAAGACGCCAACTTTGGCTTCAACGTCAAGAGGAAGAACAACGTCAATTGGAGATCGAAGATAAGAGGTGTCGACAACGCTATCAGATTCGGCTTCTCCAACAAAGAGAGGCTGAGGAGGCACGACGACTCGAGGAGGAGGAACGTTTCCGAGAGGAGGAACGAAGCCGATGGTTGAAGATTGCGGAGATGGTGGACAAATTCGTTGGCCAAGAGACTGCACTGCGCGATGATTTTGTTTCGCAGATTTCCGTTGACTCCGAACTCGGAATTGAGTCAACTCAGTCTTGTTGCGAAGCTGACTCGACGAGCTTTCCAACAGTGGGTCAAACGCTGCAAGACTCCCCCGGAAAGGTCTCCGAATTTGTGTTGCAAGAAGACTGCGACAGTGTTCTACAGGACGATCATGTTGATTCCGTTGACGAGGATGAGGTACTTGATGACGTGTCTCAAGAGTTAGCGATTGTACCTCTTGGGCATGTTCATGAAGTTCCAGCTGCTGAGATTTGTGTGGTCATTGATCCTATTCTTGTTGAAGATCAAGTCTGTTCATTGATCGCGCATGAAGGTGTTGTTTTTGGGTTCCTATACCTCGAATTCTCCTGGCACCTATTCCACCCATTTTTCCATCATCTTCTTTGAAGGTTGCTGCTCCTTCCTCGCTGATCATCGTTGACTCGATTCGAGGACGAATCGAAGATAAGAGGGGGAGAATGATGCGGGTCAAGATGGCCTTCTGTGGGTCAAACAACGATCTTGATCCAGGCGACGACTCGAGGACGAGTCGATTTCAAATGGAGGAGAATGATGTCATCCTCAAGCGAAAGAAGAAGGCTCCACCTTGGGAGTCGTTAAAGAAACGGCGTTAATTATTTTATTATTTATATTTCTTAATTATCATATTTTATTATTTCATATATTAGTATTTTAAATTAAGTTTTATCTTCTAGGTTTATTTATCTTTAGGATTAAAATTCTATCTTTATGAACCTAAATTCTATCTTGCACGATAGAATTGGTTCTTAAGTTTTCTATTTAAACATTGTAGTTCTATTGAAATTAGGGGGGTTTTGCAAAATAGCCACGAAAATGGGCTAATTTTGCAAAATAGCCGCGTTTTGGGACATTTTTGTAAAATGGACGCAATAAAAACCTTTTCCCACGCGCTTTCTCTCTCCTCTGTCTCTCTCCTCCAGTCCTCCGGCTCTCCCTCCGCACGCTCTCTCTCTGCTGCTCAGCTGTTCGTCGCCGTTCATAGCGACTCAATCCCGACTGTGGAACTCCGATGACAACTCCGACACTGCCGCCTCCCTCTCTCGCGACAACGAGCGCCAACAAGACAACACTAGGCAATCTGAAGCCCTAATCGAGCGCCAACAAGACAACGGCCTCGGCATCAGATCTCTGGCGGCGGCTTCTTGTCCTGCAAGCTTCCGCTGGTACATGTGATGAATGTTGATGTGCTTCCTTCCATCAAGAACAAGGTTCCTTCTTCTTTCTTTGCATATATCTTCAATTACTGCTTTTCTTCTCCCAATTGGAGCTAGGGTTTGTTCTTTAGTTGATTTGCGTAGATTATTCAGCTTCCTGGCTCCCTTATCAAGCGATTCTTCGATTTTAGATAATTGAATCTAATAATCAGTGCATATATTTCAGAAAATTTGCGCCAAAGCGCAAATTTTCTTTGATTTTTGATGTATCGAATACATTCGAATCTGTGACGATTTATGCTCGTTTTTGTAGATTGTATTGTAGGTAATTGTCGATTATGTTTTATATCTTGTTCCATCTTTGCTTCTGAATATACCGGACTTTGTCGAATTCTATTAATCATTGACGTTTCTAGAAAATTCTAAAAGTTGCGCCTTCGGCGCAATTTTTCTTCAATCGATCGAAGATCGATTGATAGATTGCTTCCCTCCTGGCCTTAGATTGCTTCCCTCATGTAAGAGCTCGCAAATTTTCTTCGATTTTTTAAGTGTTGGAGTCGATTTTGAAGTCTCAAGGTGTTTGTGTTTATGTTTCTTTGTCAAATTGCACTGTGAAGGCTTCGAAAATTGAGCGTACATGTGACAGATTTTGCTTCCGACTAAGCGATCTTTGCTTCCGACTGTTTTCCTTATCAATCGATCGAAGATCGATTGATAAGGAAAACAACGATTGTCTCTGAGTGAGGATACTTGTAATTTGATATGGATCTCAGTTCTTCAATTTGTGACTTTTCTTTTTTATCATTTGGAATAGCTAATTCAGATTTGATTGTTATTCAGGAGGAAGAGTTATACCACACAGCATGGATAAGACATAGCTCAAAACCTTCATCGCTTGGAATAGCTAATTCAGATTTGGAATAGCTAATTCAGATTTGAATATGCGTGGGTAAGACATAGCTCAAAACCTTTATTGCTTCTAAAGTATCTATTATTCCATCTTGAACATTTATACCACACAACATGGATCTTATAGAATATTGATTGATAAGTTAAATCGGTGGAAGTTTTCTATACCCTATGTATTCATGGTAGAACTTGGAGTTTTCATTTCTCTAAATACTCACCATGTGTCATATTCCGTCAGATTTTAGGAAACCTGAGAAGAAACCCAGAGTCACTGATGCTGTTTACTGTGATGAAGAATTTGCACAGCCTTGGCTACATTATTAAGGTGATTTCTTCACTATCTTCTTTTTTTATACTTTGCTGCAATACTTTAGCTAGCGACTGTTGCTTGGGTTTATTTGCTCAATGAAAATGTCGGTATCATCTCCACACCACCCGGAACACCCATCAAGGTTTACAAAAATCTGAGAACTTGTGTAGATTGCCACAATGCCTCTCTCTCAAGAATGTGAGGCATATCATTCTGGATGAATGTGACAAGATGCTTGAGACACTAGGTATATACTCTTGTCCATTTTTTTTTCCTGTTTTCTGTTTTTGGCTCTGAAAGTGTGTATTCTTATCTTTTTCTTCTCAAAAGTTACATCATAACCAATTACTGTATTTAATTTTTTGATTTTCCCCAGACATGAGGAGAGATGTGCAAGATATCTTCAAGATGACTCTGCATGATAAACAAGTCATGATGTTCTCTGCCACACTCAGCAAGGAAATACGTACAATATGCAAGAGATTCATGCAAGATGTAATGTCTCACGGCCAGTTCTTGATTTGTATCATCCTTTTTTTTTTCACAATTCAAGCTGTCTGCTGAAGATGCTTATCAATCTGCGATGCCATCTGCGTCTGATTTGAAGTTTATCTGTTTGCCTCCTTTTACCTGTGCTGGCAGTCTTTTAGGATTTAGGAGGGTATTGGGGATCACTTGTGATCACTAGTGTTGCCTTGTAATGTTCTATTTTCTTTCCCTGTGTGTGTTTTTAGTTAGTAGCACAGTTGGCTATCAAGGGTTGCTGTTTTTGTTAGTTTATTTTTTCTAGTTATTCTCTGTTGGGTCGTCACTACTCCTTGATCTTTCTCGGCTTGCTAATTGTTGGGTGCTGGTATGCCTATTGAGCCACAGTGACAGTCTGACTTGAGTAGCTTCAAGGACGTTAATCGAGTACATGAGAGAATGGACCTTCAAGTCTTGGATTCTTTAATTTGGGAAGGATGCTAATATGATTTATTATTACATTTCTTCTTTTCATCCAATGGAAATATACGTGGATGATGAGGCAAAGTTGCCTCTGCATGGTCTTGCACATGTATATCCTTAAAAGTTAAGTCTTGCACATGTATATTTAGAAATCTAAAATTATTATTTTGTGAAGCCTATTAGCTCAAATCGGTAGAGCGTTGTGTATAAACACAAAGATACGGATTCAAATCCCGTATAGGCTATCGTGTTATTGGTTGTGTAAACTTTGATTGAAGTACTAAGCCACTTGAATTGGAGACAAATAGAATGAAAAGTGTTTCTAGAGGTGCTGACACAAATAAAATACAATTGTGCAAATCTAAAATACAGTTGTGCAAATCTAAACTAAAATTGTGTAAATCTAAACTAAAGTTGTACAACTCTAAAATACGGTTGTGCAACTCTAAAAAATGTGCTGACATGAAGAAAAAAAAGTGCTGACACGGAAAAAATATATACCGAACTACAAAGTTATTACTTAGGAAGATGACTCGATTGTAACTAATATTAGTGTTAACACTAATTGTAACTAATATCAGTGTCAGCACTAATTGTAACTAATATCAGTGTCAGCACTAATTGTAACTAATATCAGTGTCAGCACTAATTTTCACCACTAGTTGTGCAAAAATAAAGTATTGATGAGCAAAAATAAGATCATGTTGTGCAATAATTTATTGAGAAAGTATGAAAATTATATTGAGAGAAACTAAGATCACGTTGAAAACAAATTCACAAGTTTCGATTGTTGTGCAAAAATAACCTATAGTTGAGCAAAAATAAGATGATGTTGAGCAAAATTTCATCAATCTCCCATGTTGTGCATTTATTGTCTATTGATGAGCAAGAATAAGACCATGTTGTGCAATAACCTATTAAAAAATTATAAAATTATATTTACAAAAAGTAAGATCATGTTGAGACACAATTTCACAAGTCTCGAATGTTGTGCAAAAATAAAGTATTGATGAGCAAAAATAAGAGCATGTTGAGAAAGTATGAAATTATATTGAGATAAAAGAAGATCATGTTGAGTATAAATTCACTAGTCTCGATTGTCGTACAACTCTTAAAACAGAGACGTGCAACTCCTACAACAGAGTCGTGCAACTCTTAAAACATAGTCGTGCAACTCTTACAAGAGAGTCGTGCAACTCTTAAACCAAGAGTCGTGCAACTCTTACAACAGAGTCGTGCAACTCTTACAACAAAGTTGTGCAATTCTTAAAACATAGTCGTGCAACTCTTATAAGAGAGTCGTGCAACTCTTAAACCAAGAGTCGTGCAACTCTTACAACAGAGTCGTGCAACTCTTACACAAGAGTCGTGCAACTCTTAAAGATAATGTTGAGCACATTTCCACCAATCCCCATGTTGTGCAATTATAGTCTATTGATGAGCAAAAATAAGACCATGTTGTGCAATAATCTATTGAGCAAGTATAAAATAATATTAAGAAAAAATGAGATCATGTTGAGCACAATTTCACAAGGCGTTGTGCAAAAATAATCTATTGTTAAGCAAAAATAAGAACATGTCGAGCATAGTTCCACCAATCCCCCATGTTGTGCAATAATAGTCTATTGATGAGCATAAATAAGACCATGTTGTGCAATAATCTTACAATTGCACAAATAAGACCATGTTAACAAGATTTAGACTTTTTAAGATGAGGTTTGTGTTACTCATTATCTACCGAAATGGACAGCTAAAATGCAAGTACCATCATCACAACACTTCAATTCAAATGCCCAATCTACCTTTATAACTAATTTTTTGAAGTTGTTTGGTCCACTACTTGCTAACCTTGAACCATGATTTGTCCATTCTGTTGTCATAGGATAAATGCTAACCTTGAATCATGTACCTAGTAGCAAGCTTACACATATATTGTTGAAAGTATGGAATCTTTGACAGTAGAACTAACATGAAGTTTTCCTGTTTGAGGCTATAATTTATTTATGTGCAATATGTTACTATAATACATTTCACAATAATGCCGCTTGTAAAGCTCTTTCGTTGAGTGCGCGATCATGACAGGACTCGAGGAAGAAGCCCCGGCTAACTCCGTGCCAGCAGCCGCGGTAAGACGGGGGGGCAAGTGTTCTTCGGAATGACTGGGCGTAGACTAAAGTAATAAACATCCAAGTGTCCAGAAAGATCAGGTATATTTAAAAAAAAATGTCTAATGGTAACCCTTTGATCAATCCCTTATCCATTTGTATTCACTGAGAGAAGATCTTGTTTGTATGGGAGGGTGAAGCTGAATCAATGGTCTTTATTGGTTAACTCTGTCGTGTTGACGAGTCGGTGAAGCAAATGTCACTCTCTTGATCATCGACAAACATTTGGATGGACCGAGGAATCAGAGGCATTCTTACATCCACAAATCCTTTAAGACTTCTCATCGTCTTGAATGCACCAGCAACCAAGTGTACATATGTTGTGAGCCTAATTTGCCATGTTTTACACTTACTTTTATATCGATTTCTGCATACATTGCATACATTTGGGTTAGAATAATACAGAATCTGTGTAGTTTACACTTGTTTGCAATATATGGAGGTCTACACAAGTTTTTGTTATATTTCACAGAAATCGGACGCATTTTGGAGCTTAATGGAAAGTCATGGAGAAGCCAAGGATGGTGCAGCTGGAGAGAAGGCCAATTTCCGGTTTACATCGTTCTGAATCAGGCTGTGATGTCTTCATGAGAGTTGTAGCCCTCGGAAAGAGCTTTCCAACGCATGGTCATATGCGTCAATCCGACAACCGAGGCAGCGGGAAAGTGCGTTTTACGAACAGAGCTGGGAGCTGAGGAAAGTTATCGATATCGACAAGATTTGTCGACGTCGAGGAGTTATCAACTCGACATGTGTTCTAGACGTCGAGCACGAGCACCAGACGAAGAAACTTCTAGACATCGACAACTTTTGTCGATATCGAGAAGACATGTCGAGAAGATTTGTCGAGCAGCTCCGGAAGCCGAGATCGAGGAGAAGTCCGAAGAGAAAGGAGATTACTTGCAAGCCAAGATTCGACGAATTCTATCCGAATCTATCAAGATCTATCCAAGAAGATGTCCACACATTAGATATAATCCTAGTCTATCTATTTTATTTAATTACACTATGTTATTTATTTATCATTAAGTTTTAGATATAGTTTTAGATAAAGATAGATATCTTCTATCCTTGATTAACAAGGATTAGAAGCCTATAAATAAGGCCCTAGGGGGCTCAGTTTTAGGAATTCAATTTCAATTAGATTCAAATTCAGAGAGACAATTAGTTAGTTCCATTCAGAGATACAGTTTAGGAGTTTAAGGTTTTTAAGGTTTTGGCTTTTTGCGAAAGTTGATTGCCAAGATTGTAAAGGCTTTGAATTTAGTTTAATGCAAGTTTCTTCTTTTACATCAATGTCTTTTATTGCAATGAAGAGCGAGTAGTCCACCCACTTCTGGGGCTGGGGTGAGCCCGACGGTGGCCATGTGAGGCGATGCGATAAAGGTCAGATCTTTTGTGCGATTCGTCTTCTTTCCCTATGAGCATGATTCTTTTGCGAGAGTTGAAGGTGATCCTTGTTTGTGTTATTGAAGCGAAAGTGATCTTAATGCAACTTGGATTAATTATGTGAAAAGGGTTAGTAACAATTAGGGTGTATGCGAAAGCCTCTATATTCCTATTTGTTAATAACGAAAGTTATTTAGATGGAAAGCATGATCTTTTATGCCTTTATGTGTTACTTTGCATGGTTACTGTTGTGGTGTTGAAACCCTAGCCTTGGAAGTCTTTAGTTTATTGATTTTATTTCGTTAAAAATTCGTTTCTGTCCGAAAAGCTTTGCAATTTAGTTTTCTGTTACTTGTCGAGATCGAAGAAGCTTGTCGACATAGAGCCCTGTTGTCGACGTCGAGAAGTTTTCATCGAGATCGAGTTTTCTGTGCCTTGGTCGATCTGTTGCTGTGTCAAGTACTTGTCGATATCGACAAGTCTGTGTCGACAAGACTCGGTCGAGTTCTCAGGTCGAGTTACTTGCTGTCTCTGTCGAGTACCTTTGCTTTGCTTTTATTTCTATCTTTATTTGTTCTTGCTTTTATTTTAGTTGCCCTTGCCGGGATTATTTGCTTTGCTTGCTTTTGTCTTCGTTTCTGTGCTTTTCTGCTGTGTCTGTGAGAATTTGATAGCTATCTGAGAACTGCTGACGTGCTTCCTCGTGGATTCGATCCTGACTTTTCTCTTACTACAACGGGAGGAAGTCTTGTATTTATTTGCTGAGACAGGGGAGTCGTTCTAATCCAGATTCTATTCTATACTTGACTTACTCCTGCCTAGTCAACAACATACCGTCGTCACCTATTCTATATCCGCATTCCTCTCCAATCTAGGGTCTACTATGCGTGGGGTTTCTTTTCCTTCAATTAATATCCTTGCTGCCCGAGCTGGGAAAAAGCTGGTTGTGTCATCATCTTCATCTTCAGATTGCTCAGCATTTCTCTACCCCCACACCAGCTCAAAGATCAACATCCCGTAGTTGTACACATCACAAATACATATTTATATCACATGCGCAACAGAACATGAACCTGCAAATTGCAATTTACTGTCACGAGGTACCTTGAGCTTATAAGATTGACGCAGAATTCCATTTTCTATAGATGACGTTGAGCTGCTGTTGCAGAAACTCACCGCCAGATGAGAAGCATGAACTCAATGTAGAACACAGTTTGAACTGCTAGCTCAATCACCGCAAAACGCTGAACTTTATATTATAGAGTTAATATAAGGTTACTTGATGATAGCAATGGAGATAACTCTGATAACCAGATTAATCATCTTCCTGCATCACTTGCAATAAAAGAGAGAAATATCAGAAGAGAAAAATAAAATGGGAAAAAGAAAAGCTCATTTAAATTCCAACTGAGATTTCTCAGGCAAAGCTCTTTGTAAAACCAGACCAATGAATACAAATTGTACTCACACTACTCAGTTCTTTGGCCGTTATCAAATTTGAATAAGCTAAATTTGGAGGAGCAAAATACAACAAGACAGACATGCTATAGAGCCAACAAACAAAAACAACTTTCTCAAACATTTAGCAACACACTTCCTTTGATAAGATCAAAAGTAGGAGCAAGGCAATGCAACTGATCAGTTCTCAATGCAACTGATCAGTTGAGAACAACTATGGTTGTATTACCGTATGATCCAACAAAAATCCTAGGGATTACAAAGATAGGGTAGGGTGAATATACATTAGTTTGGTATTCAAGAGATAGCAATCATCAAAACAGAAAAAGTTCTTTGTAAAACCAACAAAAACCGCCACACAACCAACCTTAAAAAAAATGAAACATTGCATAAAAAGAAACGCAACAGAGAGAATCTCAAACAAAGATACATCATGGAAGAGATTAAAAGCAACAAATCTGCACAATATTCTACAAAAGAATGCACAGAGAACACAAAGAATAAGCACATAAATTTTGTTAAGAGCTTAAAAGCATTAATTTTTATTTTCAGTGAGGAATCCAATTACCCTCCAAAAAGTTATATGAATACAACAATCAATGTTACAGTAGAAGAGATTTAATTGCCATACCTGATCACCGGGACTAAACCAGCAACAAATTTCAGATTCATAGTGTCAGCACTTCAAACCAAATAACCATAAATTCAGCTTCATCGGGTGACTCGGCTTCATACGACAAACTCCATCTTCTACAGAATTGGATCCAGAATCCGGAAAAAAAAAAAAAAAACTCAATGAAGGACACACGGTTAAAAGAGGACATAACAAAGCAAGAAGGTCGGACAAAGCAAGAAGGCTCCTCTAAAGCATTGACACATACAAGGAGCAAAGAGCTAGAGTCTCAACCAATGCTCATCCAAAGAATCAACACATACAAGGAGCAGAGAGCTCGGCAACCACTGAAGATTGCTTAATTTTTACACAAAGACAGCAATAGGAAACTCACCAAACAGCAATACCTTTCGTACTAATCAATATTTACACAAAGACAGCAATAGGAAACTCACCAGACATTGATACCAAATCCACAGATTCAAATCCAAAAGAAACAACAACAGTAATGGTAGATCAGCAAAACATAATTGAACATCAATGTAAAATTCAGCAATAGAAGAGCACCAATAGACAGACCTTGAGATTGAGCGATTGGAATCGAAGAGAGACGGAATTGAAACCGCCGACTGGAGGCACAAGAGAAGAAGGAGGCAGAGGCACGCTCCTCCTGCTTTCTCCATGCTCCTCGTCGTCGGTGGTACCGTCCTTGGACACAGACACCACCAAATCGCCGGTTAGTAACCTCGGGAGGCAGAACCGCCATAGAACGAGATCTCGCCGCCACTTCGCTGTCTCTTGCTCTTGGATGAAGAAGTAGGGAATCCGAGATCTGGAAACGGAACCCTGGCCGAGATCTGAGATCCACCGAGGAGCCGAGGCCGGCGTGGGTGACGGAGAAGGAGATCCACAGATCTGGAAACAGAGCAGAGGGAGTGATCTCGGAGGAGGAAGGAGGGCGGTGGAAGGATCCGAGATCCACCGAGGAGTCCTGGCCGGCGCGGGGAACGGAGAAGGAGATCCACAAGCTCCAGGTCGCCGGCGATCGAGGGAAGCGCAGATCTGACGGAACACGGGAGAGGTAAGGGTTAGGTTCAGATTGGGAGAAAAAGTAAATTAGGTATATATAGGGGCTATTTCGCAAATTTGTCCAAACCCGCGTCTATTCCGCAAATACGTCCAATTACTGTGCCCATTTCGCAATTTTTTTCTTGAAATTAATCAAATTGAATAGAATTGAGAAACCCCTTTATGGATTAAAAGGTTCTCGATTATCAATCTCAAAAGTTATCCGGTTCGTATGTTATTGTCACAATTCGGCACCCATCACCATCATCGTCACCTTTGATCTTCTTGATCAAATTTAATTAAACACAATTCATCACCTTCAACCTTGGAAGCCGTCGCAAGAAGGAAACCCATTGGAGGCCCCTCGCAGACTCGCGCCCAGGCGCGCCGCGCTGGCCCTCGCGAGCACTCGACATCGCTCTCGTTGTCCCGCTCTCGATCGCAGCCACTCGCCATCAGCTAGCCAGCACCGTTCCGCGACCGCACGCCCTGAGGAGCACCGGCTCCTGCGTGTCCGAGGATTCACCAGCAAGCCTCGCTCGCGCGCATCGGCTCGATCTCGATCGCACTCGCTCGCCTCTGCTCACGTCCCAGCGAGCGCATCCGGAAGCCTGCACCCTCGGCACTCCCGCACACCCTGAGGCCCAGCGCCTGTGTGCCCGAGCTCCGCCGCGCGCGCCTTTCTCTGCTTCGCTTACCTTGTCCCTTTGTTTGTTGCTAATTCATTAGCTAACTTAAGTAGTTGCCGTCGCTATATATTAGTTAATTCAATTTGCTAGTTAGACTTAATTAAGTTTTTCCATCGATAGTTTGATTGAATTCTTAAGTTTAAGAATTTTGCTTTTATTTAATTAGGAATTAGTTTAGATTTAAGTAGTTTATTTTCCATTGTTATTAATTAGTAGCTTAAATTTTTAAGTTATAAAAACCTGTTGTTTTTAGTTAATTTGTGTCAATTCACGGAATACGAAGAGCATAAGCAAGATCGACAGATTAGTTTAGCAATTGGCCGGCCTAGCCGATTGCTATACATCAGAATCTCTAGCAGAGAGCATTGATTTTTAAATTGATTTAGTCTATAATATCTCGCTTGATTGTTTGATACTCCCCCGAGTTTTTCACTGCGGCCTATTTCATTCATATCTCTTATTACTAAGCACGGTAAGGGTTCTCTAGTGACGATATTCGAGAATGCATGCCAGAAGTTGTCTTTATCAGACTCATGGGGTGGGGCATAAATAAAAAATATCATTCCCGTGAAGTTTTTATCTAGGCATGAATATTTTACACGAATCACTCTTGGCAGGACAACATCAATGATACGGGGTTAGCCATAGGATGGCCCGATCTTCGACAATCAAACAAAGACTCAAGAAATAAATAAGAAACGCAAGATGTCTACCCAAACAATCCAAGGGATGCTCGATTTCGACAAGGACTCAGTAGGAACGCATCGACTCAATGAAGAACAAGAAGACTCGAAATTGACAAAGACAAGAACTCGACTCGATTGAAAAACAGAATTCAAGATTCGACAAAATAATAAAAGACCAATAGAAGGGTGATTCGAACTAAGGTAGAACGAGATTAAGACACCAGGCCTCCTTAGAGGGTAGGAACCAAATACCAACGACTATAAAGCCCGCTTCTACAACCTTACACAATCAAGCGGACAACTTGGAGGCACAAGGAGGGGACTTGTGATTACCAGGGTCACCAAGCTCTCGCGAGGTTGATGAACTCAAAGCAAACCAAGCAAGATCTATACCAATTGTGCAATCGATGACCAACGCTTCGAATCGATTGACTTAGAACGCTCAATATGTTTCACACAAGAGAAAACTTTCATAAAAATTGTACGTACCGTTCTACAATGAAGGAGGCCGGCTAAATAAACCCTAGAAGACTAATTGTGGCCGAAAATTAATAAATAAAATAATAAAAATAATAACTAAAAGGAATTAATAAAATAACCCTAGAAGTTTCCTAAAATAGTCTAAGTAGAAAAGTTGCCAAAATAGGAAATAAACAAGGGCTCAACACTTAGGAATTTCGGCCCTATCATGTGCCTAAGATGGTTAGACAATCTTGATCCCAATGCACATCTAGGTCTTCAATGAAGGCTCTGGGAGTTGAACCGTGCTCGAGAATAAGACATGACTCACAAACATGAATGAGTCGCGTTGAAGCTTCTTGGCTCGGGCTCGAGTCATAGGTCCGTCTCCTAAGATGATTGGCGTGTCCGGAGGTGTAGAAGATGGTCCCGCATCAATCAACCTCAATTGATTCATATTTAAGAGAACATTCTCATTCTGTAGTAGTCCTATTCCTCCCGTTCTGTCATTTTCTACCGACCAAACGGAATTGTTAAACCCACTAGATTTCCAAACCTTCTCCTGAGGAATTTTGTTTGTTCTGATTTCTGCAACTGCCATTAGCGAGATGTGCTCATTGATGCGCATGGCTTTAAGATCTGTCCAAATATTAGACTTTCCAATACCTCTAACATTCCAGAAACAGACTTCCATTATTTAATTGTCACATCCGTCAGAGGCCGAGGGTGCGATGCTTCTGACAGAAACAGATTGTTGTCATTTATGGAGTCAATCAAGAGTTTATGTTTACTACATATTGTCCTCACTTGCTTGTGTCTATGGTTCTTGAGATCTTTAATCATTTCATTTGTTAACATTTCTAACTCCAATAGTACCCAACCCACCATCGCTATAATCTTAGTCATATTTAATAGACTTGGAAGGAAATATACTCCTAAACCCAAACCAAGGAGATCACTATGCGTATTAATTCTTACGGTAAGGATACTCTCACAAGCATACAAATAAGCATAAATCCATTGCAAGTAATGGTGAACCAAAAAATTGTAGTCCAAGGTAACCATCAGTATCCAATTAACTTGTGCAATTGTAGTTTGAGACCAACATAACCATAGTAGCAGACACAAGCATGACACTAGAGCAATATCATGCATCCAATAAAGGCATATCCATTTGCAATAAAGTGATCTCAAGGAAGACAACCCAGACTTATTCAAATGAGTATATATGTGACACCAAGTGATTAAGGATTGGGTAGGAGTGTAAGAGTATGAAGAGTACCACATGGTTTTGTGACAGTCGACATTTATGGGCAATTTCTCAGCCATGAAACTGATAATTCCATCAGCAGAGAGATTGCCAAGTAATCCCTGCAAGCCGTTTCTCCTTGCCTTGGCATCGCTGATCCACATCCGGATCATCCTGGCCTCAAATGGTTTGCCAAAGAAGGCTGAGAACACAAAGCTATCCGCCATCACGCCTCCAAGAATCGAAATCTCCCATAGCCAGTTGATGACGAGCCTCCATAAACCCTTTCCGGGGTTGGACCTCAAATTCACAAATCGCTTCACTGTTTTCGATTCTAGAATTTCCACAAGAGCATCATAGGAAATCAACATCTCCTCTAAGAGTTTAGAGCCCTGTGGCTTGTTTTTTCTCTTATGGGGTTTAGACTTTTGAAGAGCAGGATCTTTTGCTACCTTTCGTTTTTTCCCTTTGCCCCGTACCGTGATATATTGACCGTCCAGATAGTAACCCCTTTAGTTTTATAAATTTTGTTTTTTTGGTTCTAATTATGCAAATCGACCTTTTAAACGAGAGAGAGAGAGAGAGCGCAGTCGTGGTTTCTCCTTACGCAAGGCAGAAAAGGAAACCAGAGAAACCGATTGAGATCTGTGATATTGAAGAGCTGATCAATCATGGCGTCGGCTGAGGTAGATAGGATGCAGGCCGAATCGAACCCGGGGGAGATCTGCGCCGCGAAGCCGTCGAAGCCTGGTGAAGGTCTCAGACAGTATTACTTGCAACGAATCCATGAGCTTCAGCTTCACCTTCGCCAGAAGGGTCACAATCTCCAGCGTCTCGAGGCTCAGCGTAACGACCTCAACTCTCGAGGTTTGTACAAACCCTAGGCCCCTCTCAATTTCACGAATCCTGGACCGTTTATTTGCTTTTGCTAAATTTATGAGGAAGTGGCTGTGTTTGATTTGGGATTAGCAAATTCTGTCGATTAACTGAGTTGGAGGGTTGAATTAGTAGTTACCTCTTACTGGAATTTGTGTTCCATGTGTTAGGGTTGTGGAAATTTCAGAAATTGCTTGTAATCAACGGTGTCTAGGGATTATGATTTATGAGTGTCAAGTAGATGAATGAGGCACATCATGATTTATGAACAAGAAGTTTGAATTATGAGCAGAAATGATTTTATATGAAAGGTTAAACTAGAAAGATAAAGCTCACACCTTTGAAGGCTCCATTTTTTCCCTACTGAACATGAAGACAATATCTTTTTTCGTATTGATACAATGAGGTCGCTGCCAAGTAATTATTTGTAAGAAGTGGATTCTTGTGCTTTTTTAACTGAAAAATGGAAGTTAAAGGCCTCATTTGTCCCTACCTTGATCTCTCTCTTTGATGAGATTGTGACAAAATAACCTTTCCACAACCTGCCTTCAGAAGACGAAAAATAATCGACATAATTTAAAGAAAAAGTGAAGATTTTTGGAGGCGCTTTCTTATTTATTAATCTGCATTCTGCATTTTCCATTCCACAGTTCTCTGTCTCTCTGTCCTGCTAAGTCAAAGTTAGGGAGTAGAGACATGAAATGAAGTTAATGAACATAGGTGTATATCTGGTTCCAGACCTTAAGCAGTTTGATGTGTTTTCTTGTGCCCATCAAGATATGTTTCAGCAATTTATTCTTTGATATGCAGTATGGTTTGGGATAGGACTTTTATAATGTATTTTCCATATTTCTAGCTATAACTTCATCTTCTATAAATATAATTTTCTGATCCATAATCAATGGCTGACAGCATGATATGTGTTGTTTCTCAGTAAGAGCACTTAAAGAAGAACTACAACTGCTCCAAGAACCAGGATCATATGTTGGAGAGGTTGTTAAAGTTATGGGAAAGTCCAAAGTGCTTGTCAAGGTAGGTTTGCATTTGTTATTTTTTGGTTCCTTATATAGACTATAGTTCTATGTCAGCGGTTTTATGTTCTAGCTTAAGATGTTCCTCGGTCTGAAAATTTTATGCTTGATTGTTAGCACGTTATTGCTTCCTATTTTAGACTCTTCTGCATCCGTATCAAGTTTCAAGAATGTTTATTTGTTCCTTTTCCTCGTCAATTTCTCTCCTTCCCTTTGCCTCGACTTGTAATTTGTTCATTTTCTGTAGGTCCATCCAGAAGGAAAGTATGTTGTTGATATTGATAAGAGCATTGACATCACCAAGATCACCCCATCAACACGAGTTGCATTGAAAAACGACAGCTATGTCCTGCATCTAGTATTGCCAAGCAAAGTAGATCCTTTGGTCAACCTTATGAAAGTTGAAAAAGTCCCTGATTCTACATATGACATGATTGGGGGTCTTGACCAACAAATCAAGGAGATTAAGGAGGTGTGTTACTTTACTCTATAATTTTTAGTCATTCTCTTTGCTTAAAAATGTGGATGTCCCTAATTTTGCTTGATTTGTTTCCATGCATGATCTTTTTTGTCTTACTCCTGTATTGACCAGGTTATAGAGCTGCCAATAAAACATCCTGAGTTATTTGAGAGTCTTGGGATTGCTCAACCAAAGGTAATTTAGAAGCACAACACTTCTAGCTATATCTTCTCTAATCATGTTTTCTTCCCCCTTTGCATGTCAAAGGCATTAGCAATGTGCTATTATTGTTACAAAAGACACTTTATTGCCATGGAAATGAGGTTGACTAGCAGTTTGTTTATGTCTTCTTACCCACAACCAAAAAATCAACCCAAATGATGTTTATCATCTGTATGATTGTTGGGTTTGCTTGACCAATGGTAACCTGAAAGCTATTGGATCTCCTACTACAGTATTTTTTTTTTTGCTCTCTTTCATCTCTTTACTAAATTTTCGATTGTACTTCAGGGAGTTCTGCTTTATGGCCCACCTGGTACTGGGAAGACACTCTTGGCAAGAGCTGTTGCTCATCACACTGATTGTACCTTTATTAGGGTTTCAGGATCTGAGCTAGTTCAGAAGTACATTGGAGAAGGTTCCCGGATGGTCAGGGAACTTTTTGTTATGGCCAGGTTTTATTCGAATCTTCACCCTGCATTTTGTACTAGTTATGTTTCGTGTTTGACCTAGATCTCCTTGAAATGAGATTGTGAGAAGTTTAAATCTCGATATTTTTCTAGCCATAGAAGTATGGATTTCACTTGGGTCAAATGGTTTTTGAAATCAAGTTTGGAAGGAGAGCCACCTCTTTGGTCCATTGCACATATCTTCATCTCCTTGATATTTGAGAAGCCTTTTTCCAATAGAACCATGGAGAGAGGATGTGGATATCGGTTTGCTGTGTTTAGCACTTTAGCTGGACTAAAAAAGCCATTATTGTATATTCTATTTGTAGCTATGGGTTTTCACTGTGCCTTTTTCTTCTTTTTGTTATTTGATACGCAATCTTTTCTTATTTACTACTTTTAACTTCTTTATTCCACTTTCCTACAGAGAACATGCTCCATCAATTATATTCATGGATGAGATTGACAGTATTGGATCTGCTAGAATGGAATCAGGGTCTGGCAATGGTGACAGTGAAGTGCAGAGGACTATGTTGGAGCTTTTGAACCAGTTGGATGGGTTTGAAGCATCAAATAAAATCAAGGTACTGCTTTGACCTGCTGATTGCTGTTTCTTTCAGGTAGAAAACTAGAGTGGCTCTAATTATCTAACTCTCGGTTCACCTTGCAATGTTGGCAGGTGTTGATGGCAACAAACCGTATTGATATTCTGGATCAGGCTCTACTTAGGCCAGGAAGGATTGATAGGAAGATTGAGTTTCCAAATCCTAATGGAGAGGTATTTCTTCTTCATCATGTTCTCCACGTGAAAATTTTCAATGTGTTGTGTGCTGTAAAAATTGAAGAATCGTGAGAATCAGCTGCCAAAAGCTATAATCTTTTTATTTTTTTGCACTATATTGGTTTTAGTTCTCTAATACAGTAATACCCTTTATTCGCTTCCATTTTCTTTCTTTGAGTGTGTTCCTTTCTTCTGATGTTTTGTATGGTTGCAGTCACGCTTTGATATCTTGAAGATTCATTCTAGAAGGATGAATCTCATGAGGGGCATTGATCTGAAGAAGATTGCAGAAAAGATGAATGGTGCATCCGGTGCAGAACTTAAGGTACAATCCACACTACTACTGATCAATTGCCCTCTATATTCTTATTTTTCTCACCGTTTCAGGTGGTTATCCATTTATCCAAATGCTTTTTGAATAAAAAAAATAGCATCTTCTAAGCATATCCATAATACTTGCCAGATTTGTTAGTTTAAGCAGTGCTGTGGAATAGCAACATTTTATGAGAGCATAAATTGTAACTTCTGCTGCTTTGCATCCTCTATGAAATATGTTCATTTAATGTGTTGTCTGCAGGCCATCTGCACAGAAGCCGGTATGTTTGCTCTGAGGGAGAGAAGGGTCCATGTGACCCAGGAGGACTTTGAGATGGCAGTGGGCAAGGTTATGAAGAAGGACACTGATAAGAACATGTCCCTACGTAAGCTATGGAAGTAGAATACCTGGAGAAGTTACTTGACTTGAAAACTTACGCTCTACTTTCATTTTTATGTAAGAATTTTCCAGATTTTTGTTTGGCTGGAATACACTTGTGACTGAACAAATGTATCTGTTTACTAGCTCAAGTTAAGTTTATCTGAATCTCCATTGGAGAAACGATAGCACTTGGTTGAATGTTTAAAGAGTAACTTGTAAGTTGTAACCACGGTGATGTTAAATTCCACTTCATAACTGGGATCCTGGTTGGATCAAATGTGGTCAATCAGATAGTACATGAGACCATGAGCGTGGTAGATGGGTCATGAATGGTGGCCACTTGTTTACTTTTTGGTTTACTGAAAGTCTAGATGTCTACGGAGCGGGCGGCCACTTACAAATGTCCTTGTTGCTCCATTCACCCGTAGTTAAAAATCCTTTCTAGTAAGAAGTGGTTCTTTACTTGAGTCAATTGAGTATTTATGGACCACTTAATTACTTATTCGATTATCTAGATATCGATATTGGTGATATCATATACTCCCTCCGTTCGGCAAAACTTATCATTTTAGGGTGTTATTTTTGTTCAAAAAAACTTGTCATTATAGATATTTTGCCCTTCACTTTACAAAAATGCCCTTGATGTGATTGATGGTTTGTTAGTTGTAGTTTTCGATAAAGTAAAAAAAGAGGGTAATAATTGAGGGTAAAATAGTACATTTGTTAATTGCCTTAAAACTTGTGAAATAAGCTAAAATGACAAGTTTTGCCGAACGGATGGAGTATATCGATATTTATATATATAATATCAAACATTAGATATCAAATGTTTCTTATTCAAGCCAATCAACATGATACAAAAAATGTTAGAAGTGCCTAAATTTATGTACTTTTGTATCTCACGTTTGACGTTCCCTTGAATATTATTATTTATATTTGTGTATTTTTTTTTTAAAAGGAAAACCTAATTTATGTACATAGCACAAATTTTTTTTATACAGGTAAAAATTTAGAAGCGATTAGTCTCTGCTAGACTACCATCTAATGGAATCCTTACGGAGGTAAAAACCAAACTCTCTGTCCTAAAGAGGCTCTAGCATGGTAGCTGTTTAGAAGAGACTAACAACATGATCAACGCATCTGTTGACTTCCGTGTACACATGATAGATTATCTCTACCACTTAACACAATTACATCAGGCATGATTTTGCAAGGAAAAAAAAAGGGGGGTTGGGTACTTGGGTTGCATTCAATCTTCCATTGGACTTGGGCTTAAACTCATGGGTCAAGAGTGGATTAAGTGGGCTAAAGGTGATTTAAGCTTCCTCACTAATCACTATAAGTTTCTCCTCTCTTTACATTCTTCTCCCATTTTCTAGAATTTTCCTTAACCTCGTCAAAATTGGAGATTTCTATACTCCATCTGTTCGGAAAAACTTGTCATTTTAGGATGTTAGTTTTGTTCAAAAAAACTTGTCATTGTAGGTATTTTGCCCTTCACTTTACAAAAATGTCCTTGATATGATTGATGGTTTGTTAGTTGTAGTTTTCAATAAAGTAAAAAATGAGGGTAATAACTGAAGGTAAATTAGTACATTTGTTAATTATCTTAAAACTTGTAAAATAAGTTAAAATGACAAGTTTTTCCGAACGGAAGGAGTATCATTCAACCTTTTTGGATTGAAGCCTATAAATAGGTACCATCTCCATCCACACAATTCATCCACAACCAGTTGCCCATCAAAGTCTACACACAAATTACGGGTAAAATCCACCTATGGTCCTTGAACTTTGATGAAATGTTCAAACGGGTCCCTGAACTTTATTTTTGTTCATTAAATTCCCTGAACTTTGATACTTTGTACACATTTGGTCTCTCTGTTAGTAAATTTCTTAAATATGTGTTAAATAATGATATAAAATCAATGTATTTTGGTATATTAATGGAATAAGTTAGGCTATACACATGTAATTGTTTGGTATTTGTTTTACTAAAGTAAAAAAATTATATTATATTAAAATATTAAAAATATATGTTTTTAAAAAGTATTTTTTATAATAAAAAAAAACTTTCTATTTTCCAACCAAATGGTATAATTTTCCGTTGATATTTTATTTTAAAGTATTTTAATGATAAAAAATTTCTTGTTTAATTAAAAAAATTAAAATGTGTTTTGTTAAAAAAAAATAAACTCTACTTTTGCTATAAAAAATAAATTCTATTTGAGTTAACAATATAAACTCTGTTTTTAATTAAATAAGGAAATTTTAGTCATTAAAATACTTTAAAATAAACTATTATTGGAAAATTATAACATTTGGTAAATAAAATAGAAAGTGTTTTTGATAAAAAATATATTTTAAAATATGCTTTGTTTCAAGAAAACTCTATTATATATGATGACTTTTGAGAAGAAAAAAGCTTAATTTTTTACTTTAGTAAAACAAATACTGGGCAATTACAATTGTATAACCTAACTCATGTAATTAATACAAAAATACATTGATTCCATATCATTTTTTAACACATATTTAAGAAATTTACTAACAGATGGATCAAATGTGTACAAATTATCAAAGTTCAGGGACTTCAATGAACAAAAATAAAGTTCAGGGACCCGTTTGGACATTTGGTCAAAGTTCAGGAACCATGGGTGGATTTTACCTCACAAATTACATTTGAGTGAGGCTAGAGGCAAGATGTCGGAATGGCTATTGACAAGATAATTTCACCTAAATTACTACAAGTCCTTTTCATTTTTTCCGAACACATTGCAAAAAGGTCCAAAACTCTTTCTTCCCGAATCGAAACCTAAATCTGTCGAACGAATTGTTTTGATTGAAAACAGCCTAAAATCGATGAAATTAATCAAAATATCAATTGCTCGACACACGAATTGGTATATCGCTCGCTTTACGTGATTATTGAATGTCGATTTTTGGTTTTCGTTCGAAAAAAACGTCGAAGGAAGTAGCTCGGCAGATAGAAACGAGGTGAATGAATAACCTCGGTAGGATTAGACGAGGTTAATAAGTTACCTCGGTGCACATAAACGAGGTTATGACGGAGCCTCGTCTACTTTTTAGGAGGTTTATAAGGACTCATTTCGAATATCTTATCTAAAGCCTCATACACTTAAGCTGGGCTAGATACATAACCTCGGCTTATGTTGTTGAGGTTAAGGATGGAGCTCGGCTTCTGTTGATGAGGTTAATGAGGGAGCTCGGCTACTATTGTTGAGGTTATGAAATAGCCTCATAACACATATTGCATAAATTCATTAAATTGTGCAGAGGTATGTGTGATGGATCTAGCTTGTTATAATGCAAACTCATATGCTTATAAGAATAATGAGACAGGTCGATTAAATGACTAAATAAGTTTAGAAAATGTTGTTTTCCCCACTTCTGATTGCATCTTCTCAAAAACTGTGTCCAAGCTCCCTACACCCGAGCCCAAGAATCTCTTAACTATTGCATGCTGAGTTTCCGCTCTGGTGGAACACGGGAACATATAAATCAGGTTTGATATTCACAAAGAGTATGATCAACGCTTTTTCATAAATGTTTTATATACCACTAACCTGTTTGTCGTATATGAGTCAAAATGGGTGATCTTATCTAACCATGCACGAACTATCTTCATCTTATATGGCTTCAACCATGTGTTATACACATAGTTAGTTACATCTTGATGCTCCCCCCATTCTTCTTGCAACCTTGCTCTCTCCGCATCATATTGCTCCTCTGTAGTAGCCATTAATATCCTTTGACACTACCATTCAAACTTGGCTGCTTTGCCTTTTCTGTGCATGTGCGTCAATGCTTTCGCCTCAATATCCTTGAGAATATGTCGTCGGCACAATATATGTGGTGTATCTGGAAATTGGGATTCCAATGCTTTCATCAATGACAACTCTCTATGTGTTGTATCTGCTCATCAGACATTAAAACACATGCAACAGGAAAGGTCTTCCAGGTTGATGTGAATCCAACGATCTCGAAAAGCGGCATTTTGTGCCTATATTTACATAAAAATTAAAAAATCAAAATAATTTAAAGCATAGCACACATAACTAAATAGGTTGTAAGTACTTACTTATTTGTCTTATATGTCGCATCCATGACAAACACATATGGGAATGACCTCAAAAAATTAACCGATTCTGGGTGAGCAAAGAACAACTCACTCGCAACACCGTCAGCAAACGTTCTATGTCTTTCAAAATAATTGAACATGTTCGCTTTGTGCAGAAACTGTTGCACAATTGTTCTCCCCTGCTGGCCTTCTCTCTTCGCCTTTTGCTTGGCGTTCCTGATGGTCTTAACCACACTTACGTTGTTTGTAAATGCTTCCTGAATGTGGCCTAGTATCAACGACGGCTTCATGTGACCTGCTATTAAATCCTTTGCAACCTTGTATTCTTCCGGGTTTCAACCTACTGTAATATCGGTTTCCCTCCATATACCTGACAAGGGGATGATTATGAACTCCATACGTGACTTTGATTCTCCAACGCTTTTTCATCAGTTAGAAATATCCTTTTTAGATTAACATTACTCATTTATTTAATTTAATCATTCTAAAATTAATATTAGAAATCATAATATATCATATTAATTTGAATAAACATCATCTTTCTTTATTACAATGACAATAAATTAAATTTCAGAATCAATAGAAGCAAGAAAAAGGTTAATTGTATGATGTTTGTGGTGTTAAATATAAATATTAGTATGAAGCACGAAAAACTATACATTTGATAACAATTTAGCGGTTAAAGTTCATCATAAATAATCTCAATATATTTATAAAAAAATATTTTCCCCTAGCAATAAATCATTAATAATTATAACTTAAAAATATTAATTTATATATAAAAAAAATTAGACCCGTGCGTAGCACGGGCCAAAACACTAGTGAATAGATGTATTCGTCGCGATATGTAACATCAATAGAGGTAATTTAAGATTTTTGGTCTTCTTATTTACATATAAGATATTCTGTGTAACTGCAACCTGTATTCAAGAATGAGTTTAAATCTACATTGAAAATAATTTACATACAATGGAACGAATTCTTCATGACCGGTGTGGAGATTCTCAACTTATCCTTGAGTTCTTCGCAGATCATTGCTTCATAGTGTGATTTTGTTCTCCGTTCTTCTCTCTCTATTTTTGTAATTCTGTTATTTTTTTACTTCATTAATTAGCTTAACATGTCAAATCTAATTTTGAGGATAGGTGGGAAGTGGGCACTTGAAACAATTACTAGAAGATAAAACGTTAAAATATGCATTAATTAGTTGTTCTTAATCATGTCTGATTAAGAACAACTAATTTGCTCTTTAGATAAAGTTATGGTATTGATTTAGTCATTGAGAGTTACAATCAGAGGTGGGGAAAACAACATTTTCTAAATTGATTTAGTCATTTAGTCTGTCTCATTCTTATAAGCATATATATGAGTTTGCATTATAACAAGATCCATCACACATACCTCTGCACAATTTAATGAATTTATGCAATATGTGTCAATGAGGCTATTTCATAACCTCCTCAAAAGTAGCCAAGCTCCCTCATTAACCTCATCAACAGTAGCCGAGCTCCCTCATTAACCTCATCAACAGAAGCCGAGCTCCATCCTTCACCTCAACAACAGAAGTCGAGGTTATTTATCAAGCTCGGCTTAAGTGTATGAGGCTTTAGATAAGATCTTCAAAAGGGGTCCTTATAAACCTCCCAAAAAGTAGACGAGGCTCCGTCATAACCTCGTTTATGTGCACTGGGGTAACTTATTAACCTCGTCTTATCCTGCCGAGCTTATTCATTCACCTCGTTTCTATCTGCCGAGCTCTTCCTTTGACGGTTTTTTCGAACGAAGACCAAAAATCGCCATTCGATAATCACGTAATGCGAGCGATATGCCAATTCGTGTGTCGAGCCATTGATATTTTGATTAATTTCATCGATTTTAGGCTGTTTTCAATCAAAACAATTCGTTCGACATATTTAGGTTTCGATTCGGAAAGAGAGAGTTTTGGGCCTTTTTGCAATGTGTTCGGAAAAAATGAAAAGGACTTGTCGTAATTTAGGTGAAATTATATTGCCAATAGTCATTCCGACATCTTGCATAAAGCCCTTATGATTACATTTTGTTATAAAAAGAGGGCCCATACAAGATTTATTATACTCCCTCTGTTTACAAATAATTGTCGTTCTAAGGTTTTTATGAGTTGTGATAATTAATTGTCGTTTGCACATCACATTGTCCCAGTATCATCTACCGTATCGCTTTTTTAATTTGTTTCATTTAAAATTTCTAAAATTAAAACAAAGTGGACATTCAATTTCCATCTATAGTATTGTAATCATGCATGTTTAATTTTTAAATTTGGCTCCAAATATAGCAGATGGGTTTTTTGAGATTAAAATATTGTATTGCTACTGATTAAGAATTTACAGAGTCATTAATACACATAAAAATTCGTGGTTGTTGCTTATCCTTCATTTGTGTGCACTGACTTTGGACGATAAATATTTCTAAACGGATGGAGTATTACTTAACGGTTCCGCTATATACACCCCAAACCCTGTACGTCGGAATTGACGTGCAGGGTTAAAGTTAGTTAATTATTTTTTTTTAAGTGCTAATTAGTGAAAACGGATTCCACGTTGAAAATGACGTGCATTTATGAGGAAAGATTTGCGGTGTAACAACACCCACTTAATAGTGAATTTATTAGCTCTTCTCCCTGGAGGGAAAAAAAACTTGAAAATGGGTAGAATTTTCTCTTCAAATAACGGACAATTTCAAAATAAAACGATGTCCCAATAGACCTAACCGGCCCGGCCAGTAGCCGGTAAAAAAAAAAGGAGAAATAAAGCTGCTGACGCAGCCTAAATCTATTTTATTTTAATCCCTGCCACGTGTACCACTAACCCTCTTATCCTCTTGTCTCTCTCCCCGTTTATAATTCCGGTCCCCCCAGTTTCCAGTTTGATTCCCACCTCTCTCCCGAATTTACATTTACCGCTTCAAAGTTCAAACCTCTCAATCAACCAAAAATGGCTACAAATTTCCTCGCCTTCCACCCAATCGGAGTCCGCGCTTCCGCCACCGACACAACTCACCGGAGTAGGAACTCTTTCGCACCGTGCGCTTCGTCCGCATCCAACTGGTGGAGCCCGCTCTTCGGCTGGTCGTCGGATCCAGACTACATCGACTCCGACTCCTCCCGCACGATCGCCGACAATCAAGACAGTTCTCTTGCGAAAAAGGAGGGATCAGAGGCCGATCCGGCCAGATCTAAGTTCCCTCCGGGAGGCTTCACAGAAGAGAAGGCCCGGCGACTGCGGATGATGACGACCGGCACGGAGAGCTTTCACGATGTCATGTACCACTCCGCCATCGCCTCTCGCCTCGCCTCCGACTTCTCTCGCCGCTCCGATCGGTGATCCTTAATTTCTTCCCGCGTTTGACTTTTTCTCCTCTCCTTGCAGAAATTTCGGTTATGTTGAAATATACGTACTTCTTATCATCGATCGACGGATCGATCTCCTTCCTAAAAATAACCTCTTCTGTAAATATTTAGCTACTTTAATTTTGCAAGATCTGGTGTTTGATCTATTAAGGAGGAATCTTCAGTGTATTCGATTGTACTTAATTTGTTGACTTGCGTGGTGAAAATGATGTTTTGGTTTGTGTGTACAAATTGAAGAAATTAGATGATGTTTTTGGTTTGTGTGTACAAATTTAAGAAATTAGAAGGCAATCAGTGTTGTTAGTGGTTGATGTCCATTGTTAAATACATCCAAATCATCAAATTGATTGTGATTAAAATTAGGTTTAAAGAGAAGTGAGGCGACAGCGGAGAGTGACGACAAAATCTTCAATAAACAAAGTTGATATGGTAAGAAAAGTTTCAAGCTTGACGTTAGGGATGTTAATTGTTTACTGTACTCCGTATTGTTTATGGTTGGAGTATCAACTGTACTTCCTCGATCTAACGTTTTCTTATCATTTATCAATTTTTACACCAAAACATTATTTTCAATATTACAAGGCAAATCAAACAAAAGTGGAGTATTTGCGAGACAAAACTTGGATGAGGCTATCGACAAAATTACAAATTAAATGACTATTGACAAAATAAAATCCATAAAATTGTATAACAAATCCTTTTTCAATTCATGATCACTTAACGATCTCACCTTCTCCGCCCCCACATCTTTAACGATCTCACCATTGTTCTGAAACAGCATGTGCTTTAATTCAATTATTCTCCTTGTTAAATAGTCAATCCAAAAAAAGGGAGAAAATTGTAATATGCAAATCAATTCAAGAACCGATCATGTTCACCTTCTACTTTCCAAGCTAATTATGTATATCTGTGCAACTCAATGCAATCTGTATTGTTGCATACATTCAAATAGGTGCTCCGTGCTCATAAGAAGATTCCAAAATAACTCCAAAACAGAGTTTCCGGTCGACTAACTTATACTTCAACTACTTTCCTAATCCTAAGCACGCTGGAAACAACAGCGAAAATGCCAGCAAAAAGGATATAAACAAAGCATATTCCATAAAAAACGATTGGATCTCAGTTTCGTCAACTCACAGAGCTAACTGGATCATGTAGATTTAACTATTTGAGACTTTGAGTGTAAGTGAAAGGATCTAGGTCCAAATTTAATAATTTATTACTCCCTCTGTCCCACAATAGTTGTCTTTGACTATTCATACACGCTTTTTAATTAGCTAAAAACTATATAAAATATCCATTTTTTAATTAATTTTTTAAAATAATTCTATACTTATTAGTAATATGTATGATATTATTTTAAAATATTTAATAAAATGTTGATATTTTATAGTATAGTTTTTAACTTCTTAAGAAAACGTTCATGAATAGTAAAAGACATCTATTGTGGAACAGAGAAAGTATACTTATCTTTGTCCCTAGTTGTTTCAGCATCTTGCTAATAGCCTTTAGGAAACATTAATATCACGGTTTACCATCATAATTTTATTTTTATTTTTTTTTGACTAGGTAAAAATTCGACGGCCAGACAGGCCTGGCTCATCGAGAGGCCGACAGAGTCGGCAGACGGCGAACCGTCGAGCATACAATCTAAAATAAACGGTGCAATACAAAAGCGACAAAACAACTCCAGACGAACAGACGAACCTAACCAAAAAGAGCTGAGAACAACACGGACAAACCCCGGAGCCAAGCGCCACCAAGCGATGACACTGCTGGCCAGCGGTACATCAGGAGTCCCTCCTGTGGGCGATGAAGACGAACCTCCAAGGAAATTTCCGGAATACGGAGTCGCCTTGATGCACACCGCCACGACCCCAGCCAGACCCGACACCGGACACCAGAGTCCCAACACAGACTAGGACCGCCAAGAACACCCGGAAACGTCGTCGAGCGCCACCCTGTAAATCACGCACCAATAAAAACCCTTACGGGATATTGTCAAGACCCTTACGGGTGGATTACTCAGACCCTTGCGGGGTTTTCTCTCTTCTTCTTCTTCTTTTTTTTTTTTTTTTTTTTTTACTTAGATGACAAATCCATATCCTTGGGCCCGAAGGATCCGAAGCTTGGGCCCGAAGGACCCGAAGCTTGGGCCCTAAGGACCCGAAGCTTGGGCCCTAAGGACCCGAAGCTTGGGCCCTAAGGACCAAGGATGACGAGACCCGCCATGGGAGATTGACTAGGGAGAACCACGGCCAGCCGAGCGAAGCCGGCAACGGCGACGACAGGCGTGGACGGATCCTGCAGAGATGCGATTGAGAGACAAATAGACTATGATGCGATTGAGAGACTGGTTTGATTTGGGGATGTGGCAATAGATTGTGTAGAGATTAGGGGTTGTGGGAAGAGATTTGGACTGAGAAACTTTGGCAAACCAAGATAGAATCCGGAATTGAGACAAGGGAAGAGACTGAGGGGTTGGACACCAGCGCCGCTGACGGAGGAGAGGAGACGGGGACGCCGGTGGGGGAAGCTCAGAAGGTCACATACCGGAAACACCAACGGGAACCGGCGATGGCACAAAGGGGAGGAGAATCTGAATAAATTGGACTGGAAAACGGATTTGGAAGAAGAAGATCGATTGCTCAAAGACCAAAAGGTCGGAGACGATTGAGAAATTCCTCACAATTTGGTTTCACAAATGAGAGTTTCTCTCTCAAAGGGCTTTTTTACATTACCATCATAATTAATCCGTATTGATTACTAACATCATCAATTATTTTAAGGGCGGTACCAAAAAAATTACAAAAATGCAAATTATTCTTAGGGTGGTACCAATTAAACTACAAAAATGCATTTCACATGTTGAATAGTTTCATTTTTTTTACGGAAATTTCGCGAGGTACCCTGAGGTATTGCAATTTTCGCGAGGTATACAACTCTTTTGCATATTTCGTGTGGTGCCCCGTGGTTTTCAATTGTTTCACCTCGTACCTTCCCGGTTAATTTTAACTGCTCTCTTGTTTCTCCGTTAGTTTGCAATTAAAAACAAAAAGAAAGAAAGAAAGGAAGGCCAGAGAACAGGAGAACAGACGCGAGAGCAAGAACGCGAAGAAGAAGGCTAGGCCGGAGACAGCCCTCGTGCCTCTGTGCTCGGATCCGCCGTCTCCACCGGGAGAGACGTCGTCTTCGCCCAACGCCGCCACGCTCACCGCCACCGCCTCTTAGCCTATTCGAGTAGGGCTTTGGGAAATATGCACCTCCTGGGCACCGGAATCTGTTAATTCGATTAGGGCTTTGGAAAATCGAATTAAAGATGGGGAAATCTCCCACCCAGTGAAAATCCTAGATTCAATTGGATTTCCCTATCTTTTTGCACCTCCGATGCCGATCGATTGAGAGCTTTGGGAACCCTCGCAGCGAAGCTCCATTTCGCTGGAGCCTGACAACAATTTCTGAGACTTCAAATCGAATGCTTCAAAATTAACCACAGGGGAACTAACGAAGGAATGAGTCGACAGAGATGGCGGCGCTGGTGATCGAAGATGAGGATGAGGGTTGGACATCGACGTGGTTCCGAATCCGCCGATAAAGCAAGGTATGTTTTCGAGTTTTATCATATCAGATTTAGAAATATAGGGTTTTTGGATTTGGATTTGGGGATTTCAACATTTAGCGCGTTGAATTAGGCAGTGAAAAAATATGAGTTATTAGCATCTGCTATGATTTTGGACAGTGGAAAAAACAGTCATGCGTTAACACTCTCAATCAGTCATGCGTAAACACTCTCAATCAGTGCTTTATGTATAGTTTGTTATATTATGTATCAAGTATTTGGCTTCACTGTGAATTCCATGTCTTACTTCTCTTTCTAATGTAATTGAATGTTCACAAATTCTCTTTGGTTATCAGATTGGTTTTTGTTCATATACACATACTTGAGATGATAATTGAATGTTCAATGTAAACTCAACAAAATTCAACAAGTTGGCGGCTAAAATGATATGTATATCTCTTAATTGTTATTGAAGGATGTGTTTTTGTATTCAATTGAGCTCTACTTCTATTCTGATTTTTGTTCAGCGTATCATTTACTTTTTACACTACCTACAACTGGAAATTGCACCATAACAAAGAATATGTAATATACTCAAGAAATTTTGAGAAGTAAGCATCTGACCATGTTTTGGTTTATAAATTGAAATCAATTTTTTGGAGTGATTTTAAGCCTATTAGCTCAAACAGTAGAGCGTTGTGCTCACGCACAAAGATGCGGGTTCAAATCCCACATAGGCTATATATGGTTATATGTAGTTATTTAAAGTAACAAAAAATGCTTACTACAAAAATTAGAACTTGAAAATAAAAGCTCTTTAAAAACCATGAAAAAAAGCATCAGTCTACTGATCGAACATTCATAAAGGGATTTGGAGCAAACACTGGAAGGTGTTCAGCTGTTAGAGCAGAAATGTTAGCAATCCTCAAGTGGATGAAGATGTGTTTCGAGTTGCAAGCAAGGGAAGTCTATATAGAGACGGTCTTTATTTTGTTTTTCAGATTATGTTTTAATTTTCTGTATTCTATTTCAGTTTCATTTTTACATTATGTTTTTCTGCATTCATTCATTTTTCTGTAATCTGTTTTTTTTTTTTTTTTTTTTTTGCATTCACTCATTTTATGCTTTTCTATGTTCAAATTTTCAGTTTTGCAAACCTGCATTCATTTTTCATTCTGTTGTCTGTACATTCAGTTTTTCAGTCATAACTAAGCCGGTTGGCGAATAAAATTTTCAGTTTTTTAATGACAGATGCTTCGTTTCGTTTATGTTACTCTGCGTTTATATAAATTATTGTCATATTTATTTGCAGTTTGTTAACATCCATGAAAAAAAAGAAGATATTATCTAATTTTCATACCAACCATTTATTTTTGAAAACCTCAAAACATTATCTAATTTCCATACCTCAAAGAGCATAAATAACATGTAGATTATGAATAGCCTATGTGGGATTCGAACCCACATCACTGTGTATAACACATGGCTCTACCATTTGAGCTAATAGGCTAGTATAACAAAGTATCTAAGTTATACATGACAGCAAAAAAATAATGTTTTTAATGTGGAATGCGAGCAAACATATGACAGAAAAAAATAATGGCTAAGGTAGGAGAAGATCTGATAGCAAGGATGCCAACAGATTTGACAAATCATAATGATCAGGGTTAAGCATAAGAAAGCATTAACATCCCGTTCTAGCCATCAACATTTTGTTTCTTTGCCATACAATTTCATTACCTGATGGCTTTTATGTATTTGAACTCGGTCCACTGGGAATTGCACAAATCAGATGGCTTTTATGTATTTGAATTAAGCAATGGAAAGACGAAGTCACTTGCAAGGCATTGTTCAAATTCCAAATTCCAAACATAGTTGTCAAATAATCCCTTTTATCACTTGAGTTTATACGTGCCTATTATTCACAGACTATTTTAACACATATATATCAATCTAAACTGTCAAAATTTCCCTTATTAAGAGCCACAAATCTAAAATGTTGAAAATTAACATTATTGGCTCTCTGCTAGTTTCATCTTTGTCCTTGATTTCATATCACTGAAGCAATAGTAGATGGAATGAGATGTTGTAGCCATAAATTTAGGGGAGTTTTCTTAAATTCAAATAAGATTATAAAGTTTTCTTAAATTCAAATCAAATTGAGCAAACGAGAATCCCTAAATTTATCACATTCAATCGAATTTAGGGGATTTCAAAAAAAAAAACCGAACTTAAGTTTCTATGAGCGAAGCGATCATCTGCGGACTGCGAACAAGCGACAGATGTAGATCCAGACATCAGATTCTCAATAAACACAAAGTAGATCTATAAGTAAATCATGTGAGAAAATATAAACCCTAAAAAGAATGATTTGATACAAAATACCTGCAGATTGAACCTTGGGAAATATCTAGCAGCAAAATAGAATGTGGAGAGGAGATGAAGGAAGATGAGGTAGAACCGAAAGTGAAGAGATGAGGATGGAGGTGGGAAGACTCCAGTAATTGGACTCCGTTCGGTGTCGCCGGTGTCTCAAATCTCAATCGAGTCTTCTCCTTCTCAATATCGCTTCTCTTAGAATTTTCCTTTCCTTTTTTAATTTTAGATTTTTTTTTGTTTAAACAAATCAAACGGAAGGAGTGAAGATCCGTTAAATGTAACTTATGAAGGGCACGACGCGAAATCACTATATATGTCAGGGGTACCAGGTGAAATATGTTAAACTCTTGTATACCTCGCGAAATACGCTTTACCTCAAGGGTACCTGGCGAAATTTCCGTTTTTTTTATATACAAGATAAGAGTTTAGGTATCGTCTCACGACCCATTTTGAATGGTTTCATATTGAATGAACTTAAGTTGTATTTATTCGTTAAAAAAACTACAAAAATGCATTTCATATGTTTTCACAAATATTTTCACACCCATAGACCATAGTTTAGGAAGCCTGTTACATTTTGGCCAGGTATGTTTACTAGATTGCAGTAAGTGATTCGCTTTTGCTGCGGATCTAACCTTCTCCTTGATTTGATAATCTGAATAGAGTCTTTTACGGATTGATCAAGCTTCTTCAGACGAAGACAGCATCCCCGAACTCATGGCAACAAGAAGACGATACGAATAGGGAAACAGCTGAAGCATAAGAATTACCTTCATGTATTGATGATCCTTGTTCTCATATTTTAACAACTCTGAAAAATGAGAATTGAGGAACAGCAAGCGAGGTGACTGTTCCACAATGGCCATTGAACCACTCCCAGAAGCAATTGTTTCTTCGGAAGCTGGCCTACATTAGAGAACCAAACCAAGGTGTTGTGACTGAAAAATCCAAGAGCAGCGACTCGGCGAGGATGATGAAGAAACATTAATCGCTACTAGCTTAAATGCACTCAAGGAGCATCTGAATCCTGTCAGTGCCATTTATTTCAATGGCTTAGAAACCAACATCATCTGATAACCTGCAAAACTGATCTAAGCAACATATTGTAAAAGCCAGCAGGTTATAAATAAAACTGCAACACCTATGATTGAGAAAACCATGTATTGCAGAGTGCAGACTATGTTCTTTTATTAAAAAAGATTAATTAAAAGAAAAGGATGGAGCTTCAAGAGAAAAAAATGATCAATGTGCTGATGGAAAGGTAATGCTGTTAAGAAATTATCACATCCTACTTAATCTTCCAAAAGATTTAACTTGAAGTTAAATCTGAAAACAAAGTTTGGTATTCTGGAAACAGTGAAAAGCAATTCTGAATCTTAGTTTTATCCCTATAGCAGCAAACATGTAATTCAAACAGATTATGTAAAGTGATGAACAAGATAAGACCAGGGCATCTAGTTGCAGCCACAAGTTTCTGGCATGACATTCTTCCTCAATTTAGCATTAAAGGCTGCCGGGTGGCCTCAAGTGGAAGAATGCAGTAACCAAATGAAAAGGTTGAAGATCCCAATATCATCTCAAGACATTTGGAAGCCACATGTATGAGCCTCCATCTTTGGCCCTGAAAATACAGGTGAAGGATCAATAACATCCTCAATCAGAACTGTTCATGTTATCAAGCGACATGAATGACTCATGTCACTTATACTCATGGAACACTACTTTGGTATAGAGAAATCTCCAAGCAACTGCAGGCAATCTAGAACAGAAGGAATCAAACATGTAAACATTAGCAATAATCTGTTTGGTTGGGGAAAGGCTCTAGAGAGAGAGAGAGAGAGAGAGAGGAGTGGGCCTTTATAACCTACTTAACAACATATATAAATGACTTACATATGCTCGTGCAACGAAAGAAACAACTTCCTCACATACCATAGTATGAAAAAAAGAACTGTACATCACAGTAGATTCAACAGGTATGTATATACATTGGTGGACCAAAAGATGAAACACAAAAATAAAGGGCCAAAAAAAACAGAAGAAGAAAGAGTGGGAGGTAAAAGAAAATTTCAAAATTTCATTTCCATGTAGTTTTATGTACATAAATCTTTAGCATAACCTTCTAAAACTTATAACAGAAAATAGAAGCAACAAAGTACTGATACTACTAGATATGATTACAGTTGAGGTAAATCTACGAACTCTTCTGCATGACAAAAACTGAAATGATCAAGTTTATCGATCTGTCAACTATCAGGAGTACTGATACTACTGGATAATAGGTTCCTCACCTCCATCAAATGTTCATCATTTGTTATATGAAGTGAATCACGAAGGTCGGTCAAAAGAGTTTCTTGTTCCCAACTTAATGGACCTGATGCGTGCAATGCCTCAATTGTAGTACGGTAGGCATGCAATTCTATTCTATGGATTTCCCCTGTTAAATGATCATCTGCAGGAAGAAGAGAATTTCCTTCTCTTGATTCCATTCGACAAAATGATTCTGCATCACTACTATACTCACTATCTTCAAAAGAATCCGTGCTGACATTTTTCCTAGAGATACTACAGCTAGCAACAGAGGAAACAATACTGTCAGCACCCTTGGATTCTAAGCTTATAGCACGAGAGCATCCAACAGCACCCTCCATGTTCTCCCTTCCCACAAATGACCCAGAAAAACCATTCAATCTGTTGTGATAAGAAGGCATGCATTTTTCAACCATCATTGCCCGTGAAGAAGCAATAGCATCTACCTTTTCAGGTAATTGAGAATGATGTATGGAAATGAACTGAATGTGCCTGCTGTCTTTTTCAATCATTCTAATTTTCTGACTTGGCAACACATATGATGTGCTCTGGGAGTGGCAATTTGTCAACTTTCTCTTCAAAGATTGAGAGGGTTTCTTGTGATTGCTGTTGATGTTACTAAAGGGAAAATAAGAGTTCTTGAAGCAAATGCTTGCTGTTGTTTCCATATGCTTGGAGTTGTGGTTAATCAGCTTCAAAGGTACATCTCGCCTCTCCTCGCAGTTGCTGGAACCCTACACATAAAAGCAAACTCATATAAATTTTACAAATTAAAAACGAGATATCCAAGAGTAATTTTCCTCTTCGGGAGTAAATGTATGAGTTCTACCACTAGAGAATGCAAGAAAAGCTATCTTGGAAGAAAATAAACTACTCAAAACGTCATCTAACTAAAACTGTACAAGTTTAACGATCGCTCATTATAGAAATTTTTTTGTCATGGTTAGACTGTGAATAGAGAAAGACTGAAGTCACACTTGACACTTGAACCATCTTCCTACATAAAGCAGAAGTTCAACAAAAACAGAAGCATGTATATGAAGAGGAAGACCTCTACCAAACAAAAGGAAAAACCGAAATAAAGAGAAACTCTAAATACAAATACTTTCAATATAAGATCAAATCACATTCTAGATCAAAATAATTCAATATACCTTCCCAATCACCTTCCACTTGTCATTTTGCCAGCAAAGTCGTGGTCGGACATCAACTTTCCTCACTTCAAGTTCATGAGAAGATCCAATCAACCTAACCAAAAGCCAATCCCTTTGCAGTACCCTCAAAACAGTAGCCATCTTCCAAGAGAAGCAGTGGAACACCTCAGCAACCTGTCCAGATGCCCAATCCTCCGAAACCTGCAACACAGGAGGACAAGGCCTAATTGCCTTTCGAGGCACCCGGTCGAGTTTCTCTTCAAACAGAACACCATCCTCCCCATCATACGTAACTGTGTAGAAGTGGCCATTTCCATGTATTATCTCTGCAGAATACCATGATCCTGACGGGACCTCTTTTGTGCTAAAAACTTCCACTTTACTCCCCCTTTTGAATCTCATCCTTGTTGTCCTGCACACAAAATCCTAGCCAGAAGATCTGCACATAAAATAGAAATATGTATGTCAGAATCAAAATATAGCAAAAACTATATATAGAACAATCTAAATTTGATCAGATCCAAGTAAACTCATATTGGCACAGGGAGAAAACTGATTTCGTACAATCAGGCAAAAAATACACAGACAAAAAAAGTCCGAGTCCACAAAATTGAGACTATACAATCAAAAGTGAGAAAAATTCACTCTCGAATATTAAAATTTGAAGTGATTGCAACGTATAAGATTCTACAGATTCTAGAACCCGTAGCAGATGAAAACGGACCAAAAAATCCTCTCCCTAATTTAACGACCTGGATCGAACCAACTTCAGGTCCATCAAACAACGATTTCTCAATCGCCAAACTAACAATTGAAATTAAAACCAAGAGCAAGCGAATTTGCAGACAAGAGCGTGAAGTGGAGAACAAGGAACCGCAAAATCTTTCGATTTCGAAGATCAGCGAAGGCCACTACAGGAAGCAAGGAACTGAAACATGAAAAATCATCAATCGCGGAAAGAGAGAACCGTCGATTAATGCATCCTTACTGCTAATTGACATGGTTGGAAAAAGTTTATTTACTGAAACTTCTCCGATTAATTTTCTCCAAATTCTGAAAAATTATACGTGAATTGCAGACGGAAGATAAGAAATCAATCACAAACAGAAAACATTAATCGGAAAATCATGAAAGTTACCTGAAACGAGAACGTCAATTGCGAGAAGAAGAAAAATGTGAGACTTTTCCGAAAACAATCTGGTCAGTTTGGTAGCGGTTTGGTGTTTTTGGTTTCAGGCGTTGTGGTTTGGGACAATGCGGAAAGGAGGAGATTGGTGTGGGAGATTTGTTAAAATCGAATTTTATCTTTTGGAGTAGTATATTTTCTGTACTTTAAATTAATTAGTTTATGCCTTTTTCCTTTTTAGAGTTAATGCATTTTCGTGAATATATATCCAGTTTGTTGCTCTTTCTTATGAAACTGTTTTTTTTTTTAAATAATTTATTTTGAGAAATTACTTCTCTTTCCTAATAAAAACACACTTATTACAACTTTTATTTATAAATTAAAGATAAAAACTATTTTAATTTATTTTTTCATTTTAAGTTAGATTATAAACTCATTCTCATACGGAGCTAATTAAACAACCCCTAGAATAGGAGATTTTTTTATAAAATTATCCATTAAAAATGAAATTGTAAAAAATCACCAATCGATTTAGTTTTCTATCAAGAACTAGGGTTCGTTTGATTGGAATTGAAATTCCCGGGAAGTTACTTCATTGAAATTGAATTTCCGGAAAATCCAATTAACGGGAATTCTAAAAATACGTTTGGTTGATTTTTAATTCTAGGAGATTAAATGAAGGAAATGGAAATTTCCAGGTTAAAAATGGGGAAAGTTGAACTTGTCTAGGGGGACTAGGTAAGTAAACTTCCTCCATTTTGGGGGAATTCAACTTTCTGGAAATATCAACCAAAAACATGAATTTCTCATACTTCCTGGGTTTTTAGGTTGCCAACCAAACGAGCTCCTACTCATTAGACCTTTTTATGTATAGGTTGAGTAAAATTAAACATATATGGAGCTTCTAAATAGAATCCAGGGGCTGCCGGAGGAGGAGGTGTATTCAGCAGTGACACCAGAGCTTTCCTCGTTGCCTACATCTTCAAATGTGGTCGTGCCTCCGCCCTTAGAGCTGAGCTATGGTCAGCGCTCCATGCATGGACTGCAAATGGGTGCAAGACGAGGCTATCCCAAGTTGATCATTGAGTCAGACTCCTCGACTCTTTGTGACTTGTTGGGAGCGAGGCGCCTCTCTGTCCACCCATATTTTTACCTCATTGAGGAATGTCGCAGCCTGCTAGCCAACAACCAATGGGTGGTCAAGATCAACCAAGTTCGTCGCCAAGCTAACAAGGTTGTTGATGCTCTTGCGAATTGGGCGATTTCTTTAGATTCTATTTTAGAGGAATACCTTTCTTTGCCTGATGTGCTTGAACCGTTTATGGGTTCATCTATTGCTATAAACACTGCCTAAGTCTCTTTATTTTCAATAAAAACCACAGGCTTGCCCGTCTTACAGACAAAAAAAAAAGACCCTTTTTATTTATAAAAAATATTTTAAAACTTTTATATTCTCACTTTATAAATCAAATTTAACCTTATTATGAAATAAATTAACCAAAATATTTGAGAATTAAGTGACATTTTAATATTGTTTAAACAAAGCATTTTCCCCCGTAGGCCATAATGGCTAGGGAAAATAGCCTACTAAAAGAGAATATTCTACATAATATTCTCTTTTGGCCTATTATACAGTTTTGATTTTCCCATCGTAGGCCAATTTTGACAAGCTAAAACTTCCTATAAATTCTAATATGATCTTGAACTTTCACATCTCATTTCCGTCACTTAATCGTATCTCTATTCTTCGATTTGAATCAACAATGAATTCATCTTAAATATCATCATCATCTCCCTTCAAACGAAACTATTGAGATTTATAATTAATTCTATGTTTGTTTCATTTGAACGGGATCAAAATGTGTTATTTTGTATGTATGTCAATAACATGAAATGGTTATGATAAAAGTAATGCGGATCTATTAGAATATTATATGTGACCATGATTCAATAGTTGATAGTTTCATTTTGTATTTGTTTTTTATTCTTTAGTACTTTAAGCAACATAATATTTATTTTTATTATAATTTTGATGAATCTATAAATTAAAAAAAAAAAGATTAATGTCATTTTCTAAAAATATTATTTATGCAATAATAATTCAAACATGTCAAATATTATAGGTATATCGAAGAACTCTTAAATATCTTTACAATACTATAACTTTTATTTTTAATTAAAAATCACAACTATATAATATATAGATTTACAATTGTTCTATTTATAGATTTAGATAAATATGAAACAATTAAAAATTAAATAAATAACATTTGGTCTTTCAAAAGAGGAAGCCAAATTTGGCCTTTTTTTTAGAAATAGGCCAAAAACAAAAAGGCTAAAATGGATTTTGACTTAGTGGGAGAAAAATTAGGCCAAAACCCATTTTTTGGCTTACCATGGGAGATGTCATCTTCCCTCGTAAGTCATAATGGCGAGGGAAAATAGCCTACCAAAAGAGTATATTCTATAAAATATTATCTTTTGGCCTATTATACGGTTTTGTTGTTCCCACCGTAGGCCAATTTTAACAGGCTAAATTTTCTATAAATACTAATATAATTTAGAACTTTCACATCTCATTTTCGTCACTCGTTTATATCTTTCGTACTTTAAGCAACTTATTATTTATTTTTATTATAATTTTGATTAATCTATAATAAAAAAAGATTAATGTCATTTTAAAAAATTATTATTTATGCAATGATAATTCTAATATGTCAAATATTATATTCATATCAAATAACTCTTTAATATCTTTAGTCTTTACAATACTACAACTTTTATTTTTAATTAAAAATCATAACTATATAATATATAGGTTTATAATTGTATTATTTAGCATTTGGCCTTCCAAAAGAGGAAGCCAAATTTGGCCTTTCTTTTAAAAATAGGCCAAAAATAAAATGGTTAAAATGGGTTTTGGGCTAGGGTGGGAGCAAAATTAGGCCAAAACCCATTTTTTGGCTTACCATGGGAGATGGTCTTATGGGTGGTTTTTTACTTTTTTTTTTTTATACAAGGTAAGAGTTTGAGTGGTGTCCCATCTTTCACTTATTTGAAAGTAAACTAAGGGTTCGTATGGGACGGGGTTAATAAACTGACTAAAATTATAAACATGGTAAAATTTATAAACTGTTGGTAAAAAGTAGTTAAAAATTTATGAAAAAATATAAACTCTGCATGGTGCGAAAAACAGTTTATTTGTAAAAAGAGGAGTTTATTAATTGGTTGTTATTAGGGGTATTATAGTACTTTTAAACCAAAATAATTCACAATCTCCCAATAATCTACTAAAAAGCTATAAAAAGAAGCTTTTTATATAATCTCCCATTTAAACCAAAATCTACTTAAAATCTATCCCCCATACACCTTTAAAAGCCCCCATACACACCCTAAATATATTGGTAGGGGTGGGCACGGGACGGGACGGGACGGGATTGGGCCGGGACGGGACTCGTCCCGCGAATTTTTTTCGGGACGGGATTGACATTTTTTTTTCGGGACGGGATGATGTCTGAATGGGACGGGATCGGGACGGGACGGGCCTTGTCCCGCATGTAAAAATAATAAAATATTATATAAATTTGCAAAGTGAAAAATGCTTTCATAATTCATTATTTAGTATAATATGTTGAATACGGTATTATTCTCAACTATATTATTCAATAATAATAATAATAATAATAATAATAATATTATTATTATTATTATAATATTATTATTAATTCATACAATCATTGTATAATTAATTATAATGTTCAACATATTTGGCTACATTATCTTACTAGATCAGGACGGAAAGGAATTGAGACGAGATTTACCAATATTGTCTAATTATCGATTGATAGTTAGGAAGAATACCGTATTTAATTAGCTATTTGCCTCTTGTAACTCTAAATGGGCGGGATGTGTGTGTCGATCTGACGGGATCCTCTCCATTGACTCAGTCTGGAATTTCTGACTTTATGCATGGTCGTGCTGTTGTTGATGCTGCTCGACGTAAGTGTGTCAAGTATCGAGATTTGTGTACGGCGGCTGGTTATGGTTTCCTACCCTTCTCATTCTCTTCATTGGGGGAGTTGGATACAGATGCAATTGCATTGCTGAAGCGGATTCAGAAATTCTCGGTATCTCAGGATGCTGGGGCTCGTGTTGCACGTTATATTTTTTCTAGACTTGGCTTTGTTATCGCTAAAGGAGTGGGTGCCCAGATAGTATCTCGGTTGCCCACTAATTTCTTGTAATCTGTTTTTATAATAATAATAATAATAATAAAGAATAATAATAATAATAAAAATAAATAAAAATAAAAATAATAATCCCACGTTATAATTAAAAATAAAATAAAATAATATTACTTATTTTTATTGTTATTATTATAAAATAATTATACTTTACAAGAAAAAAATATAATATGATATAATAATAATAATAATAATAATAATAATAATTTTATTATAAATTAATATTATTATTAAATTATATTATTATTATTATTATTATTATAAATTGAAAATTATTATTATAGTTATAAATAATATTTGCTCAAAATAATAATACTAATAATATATTATTATTATTCTATAATATTATATTATTATTATTATTATTATTATTATTATTATTATTATTCGGGACGGGACGGGATTTGCGGGATCCCACCGGGATCGTCCCGCGTTTCGTCCCGCATAATTTTTACGGGACGGGATTCGCTATTTTGTCCTAAATCCCACCGGGATCGGGACGGGACCGGGACGGGATCGGGATTTGCGGGATTTGTGCCCACCCCTATATATTATTGGTGTTTTTTTTTTGCATCTACTTTATATTTGTGGTTTTCTGTAATTTATTTGATAAATAAATGGTGACATGACCTACATCTAGATTTTATTTTATTTATTTATTTTTAGAAGACAATGATTCGAGATATCAAATAACACAATTGAAGTAAATTAAGAGTACGAAATATCGACTAATGGATAGATTATTGTGATATAACAACAAACTTGCGCATTACTATGTTTTTTTATTAAATATATTTAGGATTATATAACTTAATACTATATATAACTATATAAGTCGTTTTTAAAGGAAAATTGACAATTCTCTCTTAAATTGGAAGAGGAAAATATGAAAATGAGAATATTAGTAAAAGGTTGCCAACAACCTTGGAATAACTTGTTGAAATGGCATTAGTTGTTTGATTCTCCTATAACACCTTCTTTTCCCCTCTTTTTGTTTGAAACCTTGTTTCTTACTTTATTTGTAAGCGAATATAAAAATAAGTTATAATTCTAATTGGGGAAATTATTGATATAATGATATGTGTCTTGTATAAACACATGAATAATAATACTCCCTCCGTTAATTAAAACTTGACGTTTTACTATTCACGCACGCATTTTTAGGTGTTAAAAACTATATAAAATATTAACTTTTGAAATAATTTTTTTAAATAATATCATACTTATTACTATTAAGTATGAATTTATAAAAATAAATTTAAAAAAAAGTTAATATTTTATATAGTTTTTATCGTTATAAAAAAGCGTGCATGAATAGTAAACGAAAAGTTTTAATTAACAGAGGGAGTAATAAATAAATAAATAAATAAAAAGCAAGTTGCAGGGTTACCAAACATATATAGGAAATTAGCAATAAGTGCAGAAGCACAACTATAAGTAGTAAGTACAGAGGTAAGCGATTGTTAGGTGGTAGATTTTAGATAGTCACTTATAAATTTATCATGTATGGTCCAAGTCCAAGTTCATAAAGACCTAGCACTCACAAATCACAATCACACCAAACGACGAGTTTGGTTTCATTAGTTCTTATATTTAAATAAAATGAAATAATTAAAAGCAATATTTAGTAATCAGTGTATTGGTTATGGGGTTAAATAGGAAAGAGATTTGAAGAATATAGAGTCTTTTATAAATAAATTAAAGGATCAACTCCTAAAATATGCCATAAAATCGAACTCGCATGGATTAAGACAAATTAAAACAACAATAGTGTACTTAGTAAGTTTGCTAACTACATGAAATGTAATAAAATCATCTTTAAAATATAGATTTTTTTCGTACAATATTTACCCGTAAATTAGTAAATTATATAGAGAAAATAGTCCATAAATTTGGGTTTCTATCTAAAAAACACTTGCCACCCTTTTATGTATACGAAATGCTAAAAATATATAATAATTTATCACTTAATTTCTCAAACCAAACTAAACTTAATTTCTCAAACTATAAACCTTCTTATAAAAAAAAATGTTAAAACATTTATGGATATTGATAATTTAACATTTTTACATTTAAAAAGGATACGAACTTGTTGGCTATTCTTTGAAAGAAAAATAAATTTATGGGTCTGAATCTCATGTCTCCGATCATTTTCCCTTTCTCTACCCCCTTTCACAAGAAAATAGTTTATATTCTTTTAATTTTTGTAACTTTAATTTATTTTTATTTTTCTTCTTGATTGAATGTTGTGAGGGAAAAGGGGGTTAGGACAGGAGATTTAGAGCCCAAATTTATAAGTAATTTGGGTAAAAAGTCTTTGTTTAGAGGTGGTTTTCTATAATTTATCCTCAAAATAATGTCCAATTTTAATTCCATGGAATGCAACAAATATACCCAGCCCTCAAAAATCAAAATATTGTCCAAAATCAAGGAATTGTGAGATATATATATATATATATATATATATATATATATATATATATATATATATATATATATATCTATATATATATTCTTTTAGAGACACTCTTAAAGGAGAGAAATGTTTGAGATTTGAAACAAGAAGAGGTCAAATACGTATGTTTTCATCATCATTTTCTTCTTCTTCAGATTAATCACACGTGGTAGTTAGTTTCCAGCCAAATTGAATTGATGAAATTGACTATATATACCATATGCATATGAATTTAATGTATCGACTTTCAAATTAAAATAAAGTCAGCCAACGGAAACTTCTTTTAAATTGCCTCAAGAATCAAGTCCAAACCAACGGGATATATTATATACTATCCAAAACTTTCCTTAATTTTCTATATTACTATATATAACTTGCTAATAAGGTATAAAGTTGTAACGTTTAATTGAAACATATTTTCTATCAAATAAAATATCGATAATATGAAACCAATTTTAATTAAAAAAAATTTAATTTTGATAATTATTTTTATTAAACTGTTTAATTTATATCCTTGGGGCCGGCATAACTTAGAAAAACTGTTTTATTAAATAATACTTCCTCCTATCTAAACCTTTTAATGTTTAACTTTTAAAAAAAAAAATAATTTAAAAAATTAATAATTTATAGACGCTACCTTTTTTAAAAAGCATGCAAAAGAGTAAAAATCAAATATTGTAGACCATAGGTAATAGTATATTTGTTTATAGAAATAGATAAAAAATATTTCTTAAATTGAAATACTTAATTTATGTAATTGTAATATAGGTTAGAAAAATCTATGTTACAAAAATCATATTTTCATTACCATATATAGTCGTGAAACTCAAAAAGTCATGAAAATGAGAGCGTATCAGTCATGAAAACTATAGTATATTTTTGATCCGATAAATTTGTATACAAGGAAAATGGAAATGGTCATAGACGCGAAATAGGTTTGAAAATATGATAAAATAAATAAATAAATAGAAAGGAGAAAGTTGACCAACTGGATCAACTTGGGTTCAACCGTGGGTCGCACCGCACGGATAAAGGTCGTTGACGGTGCGGTGTGGCATCAAATATTGGAATTTATTATTAAATTAATATGGGTTGGTTAACTTGGTTCCTCTTATTAAAATTAACTCTGGCCCATTAAATCCGAGCCCATTCATACAAGGCCCATTAAATCTGGCCCAATTTATACAAGCACAAAGTTGCATCTCAAGCCTAAAATCTCCCCGCTCCCTCTCTCCAGTTGCTGCTACGTGATTGTTGCCTTCCCTCCCTCTTTACTTGCCCGCCACCTGCGATAGCTCTGAAACTCCATCGCTCTCTCTACCAGGAGCCCTATCCCGGCATCGTTTCGGCTCAACTCCACTCGCAAAAACCCTATCTGTTGCCATGGTGGAACCGTTGGACTTCAAGATAAGCGAGCTGTTGAAGGATGTGCATCTTGACTACTCCCCTGCCTTCACTAAGCTTGTTGACGAGACTGTTGCCGGCATTAGAGATGCTATAGGAAATATCCCGGACGATTTGAAAGTACGCTCGTATCCTCTTGATCTTAAGCCCTAAATCTTTAACCTTAAATGTTGTTATTCCTACTTTAGTGTTTGGTAATTATTGAATTGGAGCTTAAACCCTCGCCAGGTTACAGCGAAAGAGGCGCCCGGTTTTGTGAGAGACTTGGGAGCTGACAAGGTTGAATTTCAGTTTAAGAAGCCTAATTCGATTAAAGTTGGAGGGAGTTATGCTATGCGTTGCATTGCAAAACCGGATATCAATGTCGATCTTTTGCTCGGATTGCCTAAGGTATTTTCGCCGGTTTTTCTTGGTCTCCTCCTTTTGCCTTTTGCACCCGGAGTTGCTATTTATGCATTTGATGTTGAGGTTTCTCATGTTATATTTTACTAGTAATGTAAGATATAGTCGGAGTGAGTTGAGGTTGAGAGTTTATGTAACACTATATAGGCAATACGATGGGGGAAACTTTAGAAACTTCATAGGTGCCTTGGTGGTGTTAACTTACATGTTCTTAAAATTCTTCATTCTGGCAGGAGTGTTTCCATGAGAAGGACTACTTAAATCATAGATATCATGCCAAAAGATTCCTTTACTTGTGCACAATTAAGAAGTACTTGTTATCGTCTCTGCGGCCGCATAAGATTGAGTGGTGCACCCTGCAGAATGAGGTCCGGAAACCCATATTGGTCGTGTATCCAGGTATGTTGTTCCCTTTTTTCTTTTGTGTGTTACCAACAATACCAAGGGTTTTTTCAGAAACTCGTAGCTAAGATATTAGGCTTCCTTTTGTTTGTACTTTCTTTTGGTTCACATGTCTTTACTCAAGTTTGAATTGTTTGTGGTGAAAAGCTTCAAAAGTTGCTGATGCTCCTGGGTTTTCTGTGAGGATAATTCCCACTGCAACTTCCTTTTTTGATATTTCCAAACTGAATATGAGAAGGAATAACGTTCGCGCCTGGGTTCAAGGTAGGAATCAATCTGTCTCAGGTTATTCTGAAGTCACCTTTGGTGATGGATTGTTGGTTTATGTTTGCTTATGTTCTCAAATAATAATTCTATGCATTTCTCTCAAAGCTGGGGAATCTCAGCCTACACCGACCTATAATTCTAGCATTTTGGAAGACATGCTTATGGAGGATCTTCTAGAACTTATGAATGAAACTTTTCTTGGATGGAAGGAGCTACAAGAAGCTTTGGTTTTGCTGAAGGTACATGGCTTAATATACTTGTTACTTTGGTTTTTTGCTGTCCATTTTTTTTCCTGGGCGAATAGTAATTTGATACTTTGGTGCAGGTTTGGGCACGGCAGAGAAGTTCAATATACAGCCATGATGGCTTGTGTGGTCATCTCATAGCCGTTATATTATCCTACCTTGCCAGAAAATCAAGTGATCATGCACTGACAAAGTCCATGAATGCAATGCAGATATTTTGCATCACATTGAAGTTCATTGGTATGCTTGATTTTATTACATTACAACTCCTGATTGGTGCATGATATTTGCTAGCTGCTAACAGAGGCTACTGATACAGGAGTATGCTGAGTTGATATGTTCACTCTCTGTTCTTTCCGGTTGTGCTCAGCAAAAAAAAAATTCTTAAAAAAAAAATTAAAAAAATTATTCAATGTCTTGTTTGGTCATGGGAGTGCTTGCAGTGTTTGCATCTTTGCAAGTTAGTTTCTTTTTAATTGTGCATATTTACAAAAGTGGACAGGATTTTGTGACATATTTGTCCAAATATTAAGTAGATGTAGTGGAGTGAACTGCTAATTATGTTCAAGTTCTGTTCATGGTATAGCTTCTTGTAGATATTGCTTATGACCCTGAGCTTTGTCTGCTTGATTGTTTTTCCAGTGCAGTCTGTTTTGGTTATCATCCATATGTCAAATCTGTTTTATTTAACTTTTTTTTTTATCATCCCTCTTCTGTGGTTTACTAAAATGAAGACTTCAAATTATTCTCATTTGTAGCCAGTTCAAAAATTTGGGCCAGTGGACTATCTCTTCAATCCAATCGTGAAGGTGGCATTTCCAAAGATTCTAAAAAAAGAAAGAATGAAGAGGTGAAAGAAAGGAAGGAAATTCTACGTTTGTTTCCAATTCTCATATGTGATCCATTGGCATACTTTAATTTGGCATTTCGTATGAAAAAGAACAGCTTTTTGGAGGTACTATTTAGATATTATGCCTTCCTCGATGCATTCCTTGATTTTAAGCATGTAACTTCCCTTTTTTTACTAATTATTTCTCTATCATTATTTAGCTTCAAAACGAGGCTGCTTTAACACTCAGTTCTATTGAGAAAGCCCGTGATGGTGGATTCTTGGAGATTTTCCTGACTAAGGTTGACTTTCCTATGAGATTTGACTACTGCATAAGGTATGAGGGTCTACACTGGTTGAATTTGCGATTGAGAAGGAAATAGATGCAAATATTTGAACTAATTTTACTTATAGCTAAATTTATCTTGAGTTTTGAAAGAAATCTCATATAACATACTAAAAAAGATTGACCAGGTAAGATCCATTTTAATCAATGTACAACCCAAATCTTAATATCTTATATTATGTGCTTTCTATTATGCCTTCCCCTTTCCTCTGGACACTTGCCTTTTCTGTTCACTCCTATCCCACAAGGTTCCATAATCATTGTGAACCTTTTTTTTAAAAATTTATTATATTAATTAATTAATTAATTTATAATAGTTTGGCATACTTGTGTGGTATGATATGATCATAGAGAAAGAACTACTCCATGAGAAAGGCCGTTGTTCATCTAGTGCAATCTGATGGAGTTTGACTTTGAGTTAAATGACGTTAAAAGGCATCCATGAGAATGAGATTGTCAGTTTGGACGGAAGCTGGGGAATTGGCATATGAATGTAATGATGGAGGACACAAGCACATGAAATGGAGAGAAAAGGGCCCAGCTCTTCTAATTTCATTTAGTTCAGGTTGCTTGAATGGGATGTAATTGACTCAAATTGAAAACTGCTTGTGGGAATTCATGCTTAATGTTAAGAAAGCAGATTGTGGAAGTGGCTACTATTTTGTACACACACACACACAAAATATCAACATCTATGATGTGCATGCTGATTATTTTACCTTAACAAAAATGGTTTAATTTGTTATATGTGATGTTAGTAATTTCTGCTTGGATGTAGTTAGGAGATCTTAATCTAATCACTAGGATTTCATGATTTTTATGCTTCCTGTACAACATGGAAAGGGTAGTTCTTCATTTTGAAAAAAAAAAAACAAAAGGAAAACATAGTTCATAACAACTAGATTTAGGTATTGCTAACTTTTGCCTGCATAGTGACAATTCAAATTTTTTTTTTAACGGTTTGTGTAAACCATTCCCTTGGGGGAATAGGTTAAGCATCCTTTATTTATTTATTTTTTTGAACGGGAAAGAATTCGACTCACCGGACATGTCCGGTGAGACGAGAGGCCGAAGAACGGCAACGGACAAACCGTTATGAAAGAACCAAAAATTACAAGACCAATCAACAAAGACCAAAGCACCACAAACAAACTAGAGAATAAAGGTCATAACTTTAAGCATCCTTTATTGGGAAAGAAAACTCTAAAGGAAATATATGAACCCTAAAAAATATTTTAAAATTGGTTCAGTTAATGAATTTAGGAGAATCTTTACAAATTTGGAAAGCTTAACCTATGCTGCAAGGGCATAGTTTAGATAGCAATTTTTTTTTTAATATTACTTGGTTGAAGATGTGTCTAACCTGAATGCATAAATTCATTTTCCAGTTTGATTGAACTGACCTGACCTGACCATATAATATATTGGTTTACCTTTTCCATTTTGTATTTCCAGTACCTGTGTGTACATTGAATGCATTGGATTCCTGGGTATTGGGCAATGTTTTGGCACAAATCTTATTTTGATATCCAAATTTCATGAGTTTGTTGTAATTTCTCGGGGTTCCCTTTTCTTCATTGAGTTTGTACTACTTCATCTTACAAAAGTTATGTTTTATTTTAGCCAAACAATGTTGCTTAAGCTTACACCTCCTATGCCCCTGCTTTACTCTGCGCGTTGTTGTTTTTTTAGGCTGAACTTGAAAGGCAATGATGTTGTGCATGGATTGGGATATTGCTTTGATGATGAATGCTGGAGATTGTATGAAGAAAAGGTGCATTCTATTGTGTCTCAGGGTTTACTTGATAGAGCAAGGTTCATTCGTGTGATCTGGAGAAATTACCATTCATCTTCACAACTTGAAGATGTAAGAGACTTTGACACTATACTTCTGGTCTAGGTTGATACTATTTATGTATGTATATATATTTATGTTTCTCCTAATTTTTCTTGATGACAGGGCTTCAGGTCGCTTGATAAAGAGCCACTACTTGTTGGCATTACTTTGGATTCCATAGATAAAGCTCTTAGAGTGGTTGATGTTGGTCCTTGTGCAGAAAATAAAGAGGAGGTAGTTAGCAATTAGCATCATGTCATCTCAATTTTTTTGGGCTTGTTTCCATGAAGAACACTTATTTCCCCCCTTTCCCATTTCATTAGGTTCTCACATTCAGAAGGTTTTGGGGAGAAAAGTCAGAGCTTAGGCGATTTAAAGATGGGACCATTGCAGAAAGCACAGGTAAGTGCTTCATGGTGCCAAAGATTAGCTGCATGAAAATGGTATTGTTTTTCCAGGAACTAACACGAAGCATGATTTTTCAAAATAAATAGTGTGGGAATGCAAGCATTGGGAGAGGCATCTAATAATTAAAAGAATTGTGGAGTACGTACTGTTACGACATCTATCAATTTCGAAAGAGAAGATTTCTGTTATTGCAGATCAACTTGATTTTTGTCTCTGTAGTGGTAAAGAAGGTAAAGTTGACACCCATTAGCTCCTTGTAATTTTCTCATTTTTATTTCTCGAAGAATGATACTACAATCAAGTTGACTCCATTTTCTTCCAGATCCTATATCCTTCTCAAGTTCTCTACTTGAGGCATATGAGCTTTTAGCGAAGCGCCTACGGCTGCTGGATGACATACCTTTGAGAGTTTCTAGTGTTCAACCCTTAGATGCAGGTTTGCCATCCATACTGAAAGCATTTACTTCTCTCTTATATTATCTTTGAAAATTGACCGGGTACTGTGAGGAATGTGGTGCAACGACTTCTTTGTATTGAAATAAGAGGCCTCATGTTTGGAATATGAAGAGACAGGAAGAATGATGAATCTTGTCAAAATTAATTATACAACCAGAACAATGTGTACGTGTATGTGTGTTAGTGTCTCCTAGAGTATCTCTAGAATAATTGTGAATGAAACCTTTCCTTGATTTCCTTGAAAATATTCAACACTCCCCCTGAATGACTGTAACGGGCCATCAGGCACCATTGGTGCAAGGATTTGGTCCTCAGTGACGCCCTTCGTGGCTGAGTTCGTCCCAAAAAGAGTTGGAAATGAGACACGATACTCTCTTGGCCCTCACAGAGAATATGGCGCAAGACCAGGTACTTTGGAGGGGGAGCATTCGGGTGTAAGACATCTGGGTAGGAGTTTTACGTTTTTGGGACCTATGGTATAGGGTTAGATTTTAGGGCTTGGGGTTTGTCAATGTCCGCATGTTTCGTGTGTTTTTCTGCCTTTTAGGTGTATGGCTCGGCCTTTTGACGGTCGTGTGTGTGGTTGTAGAACTTCTCTGTATTCTGTTTTGTGATCTTATCTTTTATACGTGGTTCTACTCACTCTGGAAGATCCTCTTGACTTGTTCGGGTATGGATGCGTATACCTCGACTAAGAGACCCCACTTCATTGCTTTCTGGGGTTGATGATATTTTTGTTGTTCTTCATCTTCATCTGTGAGCAATTGTTACCCCAGAAGTGGATAAAACATGACTCATGCTGTGTTACTTTTTCCAAGAAATCGACTACCCTGCTACACTTCTGAATCTAATTCTGTACCAAATTTTGAAATACTCTTAGTTGCTCATTCATGCTTGCAGCTTTCAGGTTCACATCTGTTTTGCCTCCCGAACCTCATCCTCTTGCTAAAGAGAATGGTGGTGCTTTAAGATTACAAAAAATTGCTTCAACTTGCATCCAACCATTGGAAATTATGATTCAGGTGCTTGTGCAGTGGTATTAATGGATATTTTCTTATTTTTGGCATATTTGCTGATCTATTATTTAATTGGCCGCATGCAGTTAGAAGGTTCAGGGAACTGGCCGATAAATGAAGTAGCTACTGAGAAGACTAAATCTGCTTTCCTACTAAAAATTGGAGAGAGGTAAGAGGATTACTGGTGTCTTGGAAAACGGTCTTCTGAATAAGCAACTTATTTTTTGTGTTATGCTTTTGTTAGTCTTGAGAATAGGTGGAAGATGACTTGCATTGCTACAGAAGACAATGTAGATGTTTTGTGGTCGGGGTACGCTTTTAGGATAAAGATTCTACATGAAAGGGGCCTCAGCTTGGTAAAGAATCCAGGTAAGTTTCAAATGTTTGACATTTAATTTTATTTTTGAGGATATGGTAGCAAAAAGCATTTTACCCCATGCTTGCAGGTAGGCAACTGAAGCAGGTTGCTTCAGTGGACAAGGCTCTCTTTCTATGCAGTCAGCATGCTAGTATGATAAATGGTTTACAGGGTCGCTTCTCAGCATATGGACCTGTTGTTCGGTACCATTTTGAACTCAATCCTTTGTCATATTATGAAATTTATAGCTTGTAATTATTGGATAATTGAGTTTACTCTTTGCTTATTTGCCAAGGCTCGCTAAGCGATGGGCTACTTCTCATCTTTTCTCATCTTGCATGGTGGGTGAAGCTATTGAGCTCTTGGTCGCTCATCTCTTTTTGAAGCCTAGTCCATTTAGCGCACCTTCTTCAAGGATCATGGGTTTCTTAAGGTAGCGTTTTTTCCATATATCCAATCTCTTGAAGTTTCTCACCTTCATGTGCACAAATTTTTTAGATGCTCTTTAGAATTTGGATGACATTTTGCTTTCTAATTGGTTTGTAGATTTTTAAGGCTGATTGGAGAGTATAACTGGAACTTGTTTCCTTTAATTGTTGACATAAATGGTGATTTGACTTCTCATGACGAGGAAGAAGTAAAGGTATGGTTGACTGCCTTGTATAGCATTTTACCTACTTATTGACACCTAATAAGTCTGAGTTGACAACCATGCACAAATTGACAGGAGAACTTCAGGAAATCCCGTGAAGAATTTCCTGATAACGTGAAGTCTGCTATGTACCTAGCGACAAGTTATGACAAGTTGTCAGAGGCTTGGTCACTATCATCTCCGACCGCATTTGTGAGTATTGGCCCCAGATGTGAACCTGGTGGCATCAGTTTCTGCTTTGATTATTACGGGTATAATTCTATGTTGATATCCTAGGGATCTTGATCTGAACGGAGTATTGCCTGATATAGAAAAATCAGTGCAAATCTTTTCATGCTATAGTGCCAAAATCTGATTTAGTAACATTTCTGAAGTTACTGCTCATTTATGGTTGACACATTCAATGTTTGTGCCACTTAGGAACTACGAAGGTTAGTTGCCTATGCGAGAAGTAGTGCAAGCTTGTTGACAAGACTTATATTGGGACAAGATGATGATTGCCATGGATGGGAAGTAAGCAGGATTGGTCTTTTTTTCTTTGTCCTTTTCATGTTTTTCTTTTATTTGACTTGTTAAACGTCCCATCCTTCTAATCTGCTTGTCATGTGGTTTCTCTTTTCAGAGTCTGTTTAGGACTCCCCTGAACAACTATGACGCCGTTGTTCTTCTGCATAGGGATAGATTGGCTTATCCCCAACATCTCCTCTTTCCTTCTCAAGTGAATACAGGTTTGCCCATTTCTGGATGCTAAGTTTCAGATAATTGTGAGAAGCCGGAAAATAATCCAATCTACCTTTTTAGCTTCGAGAATTGACTTGAATCGTTTATAGTACCCTTATTTATTACTCTATCTTTTTACTTGAAAACTTCAACTAAAAATCTACCAATGATTAGAAAGGCAATTTTGTAAACACCAATATATCTAAAATGACATATTTTGGTTTTTTTAAATTTTGGTGCCCCCAAAACACCCTGATATTAGATACTCCCTCCGATCCAAAATACATGTCGTTTGACTTTTTAGCACGTATTTTAAGGAGCTAAAAAATATATAATATATTAACTTTTTTTTTTACAATTTAATACTTATTACCAACAAATATTAAGTTGTAAAAAAATAATTAAAAAAAAGTTGATATTTTATATAGTTTCTACCTTCTTAAAATACGTGTTGAAAAGTCAAACGACATGTATTTTGGATCGGAGGTAGTAAGATTCAAATTCCATGTCTTCCTACTCTCGTAAACACAGTTGATCGTCTAAATTTCACTTTTGAGATCCATGTATATAGTCTAAGTACTTTTGTAATATACTCCGTGTGCATATATATTGCAAATTATTAATATATGGCATATTTAATAATAATAAGAAGAAGAATATATCTACTCTAAATGAGTACTTTTGAGTTCTGATTAGTTTGACTCTAATTAACTATGGAATGACATATTGATAGGGAGGTGCATTGCCCGTGGAGCCCCAAGCAAGGATTTCTGCCCGTTCTTGGTGCCTAGAGATTTGAAGGGCAAGTTTAATGAATTAAAATGCAAATTGATGGTAGATTTTGATCCTCTGAAATGCTATCTTGTGGATCTAGAGGTGAGCACTATTTGGTTACTACTTCCAACTTGAGATACCTCCCTCTAACACTGATGGCCTTCTTGATTTCTGTAATAGTCCAAATTAACTGATAGCCGGCCGTAAATGTTAGTACTCTTTGAAATTAAAATGCCTAATTTGGGCGAAAGCAGTGATGGTTTCTGTATACAACGGGAAAACATAGATTCAGCATCCATAAGTGATGGTAAATGAAATATGCGGCCTCTAGCAAGCTTCACCACTTTGCCGCACCTTCTTTTACAAGTGTCATTTGTCTACACTAGTCTGACCTGCTAGATCCCTTTGATAAATTCATGTGCATCTCTTTCTAAATAGATCCAAATGACAATCAAAATGTTCCTGTGCAGCGAGAGTTCGGGGATGGATTTAAGATGTGGTATGATTCTTTGGGCGGTGATGCTGTTGGGCTAACATGGGATAGATCTGCTACAAAGGTAATGGTCCAGGCATGCTAATTTTTCGCCCTATTCTATTAACCAATTTCTCTCGTGATTCTACGCTTGTTAATCATTCCTGCAATGCTGCTGCACTTGCAGAAACGGAGCCGAGGGGAGGAGGAGGAAGAAGACTTTCTTAATGTGTTGAGAGCTGTTGGTAAAGCTGGGAAGGGATTTGTGAGGAGTGTTCATCTTCTGAAGACCCCTAAAGTTGCATAATTGAGAAATTTTTTGATCGTAATCCAGAGTTTTTGTTGTATGATTTTGGTGCATTATAATAGATAAGAGAGAGGTTGTGCATGAACATTACAACTGTATTTCTGGACGCTACTTTGGATACCCGAATCCCGACTAACCGAACCCGAACCAACCCGCTATTGACACCTCTGGCTATATGCACTCATATATATGAAATCATAGATTCAAGATTCGTTTAAACCATATGGTCACACTTGTCCATTAATAAATATGTCCGACATAAGAAAGTAATTAATGGATCTTTAATCCGTTCAATATGTGTGTGATCCATCTGTTCACTTTTTTTTTTTTTGTTTTTCATGTTTCAACTTTATTTTAGTTTTAAAATTTTAATAGTAATAGATCTTAGGTTTGTATGGTATTATTTTTCAAAATTCAACGGATTTGTGATCTGTTTATTTTATTTTTCAAATTTTCCGTAATGATTATTCAGTCATATGCTACCTGATTTAGCAATAACCTCTTTGATGTCTAGTTAACGATTTGCAACTATTCCATGAGGTACAAGTATTCACTTTCCAAATAGAATAATGATGAAGTACTTAGTGGTTTTTGTCTATCTTGACTTCCTTCCCGTCACATAAGTTCATCCGGCCATTAGCTATAGTCTATTAGGGATGGGCCGGGCGCGGGATGAAATAGGATGAGATGAGAGTCATCCTCGTTCAATCCGATGTAATTTTTTAAATATGGAACCAGGACGAGATTCACTTTTTTTTTTTTTCTTTTCAAATCCTTTATGAGTACTAGTTTTGTGAGGCACGCGTAGAAAATAGAAATCTATTAGCAACAACAGAAGGAACAATGTACTCAAACATTGTGTTATGAATCTTTTAGGCAAACCGTATCGAAGATGTTACTCAAATGGGTACCACTGAGAATTGCCTAGGAAGTTTCCAAAAGAGAGTATCTTGCATTCACCATGCTCGAGCTATACATGTTTACTAAATGAGAGCTTACGGTGTCGGTGATGACTAAGATATTCCAATTTGAAAGTGGATCCCAAAAATAATACAATAGGGGCCTATATATTGTTGCAGAAATGCGTCAAGCATGGTTGACAATAAAAAAGAAGCCACAACGATAACTCATGTCTATTTATTCAACAATTCTCCCGCCTATCAATAAAATTTCTCTTATCAAATAACACAATTGACTCATCTTGATTTATTCAAGGATTATTAGATGCGTTTAGCGGAATTTACGGAACAATTCTGAACATCTAATCGTAAGGATCTTCATGCATAACTGATAGATCAATCATTGTTTAGAGGATATACCTTTGATGCGTGAACCGGATCGAATCTGGATGGAATCGGAAGAGATCGAAAGCCTCAAATGCGACTTCTCTACTTGATCCACACGAGCCCGGTGTCTAGATCTCTTTAGCCTTCGACTGTTAGGACGAAGGTCAAAAGACTAGCAATCGAATTGCTTGGAAGGATGATTGTGGTTAGCAAATCAACACTTTGATTTCTCCCCCTACTGTTACTGTTGTCCCGTATATATTAGAGAGGTAATAGCAACACTTTGCCTTTGTTTCTTACCTTCTCAAATTGCTTTCGTAAAAGCTCATCAGCAATATAGAACAATAGGTAGCCTTTTAATCAGGATGAGCAATTGAACAATTAACTACGAGTTACAAGCTATCAACCGTTTAGCACTTGAGCCTCTTTGTTTTCTCCTAATTAATTGAGCCGTTACTTCTTCCTAATTAAACCCTTTTATTATTTATTTCTAAAATAAATAATAATACTTATTAATAATAAATCACATATTATATATCAATAATCCATATATCATCAATCCCATGATCTAGTCCGTCAACTCAAAGTGTGTGACCTCATAGGACCCGTTTATAATAGTCATGGAGTTAAACCGTTTTAACACCATTAATCGCAGTTGGCTTCTAGCAAAGCACTACGACTCCTAAAATAATCGGATTGTATATCTCTATCAATCGTCCTATTCCATGTTTAGTCATTGCACATTTTATTAAAGGACACAATTCCTTCAATCTCCCACTTGTCCTTAAACAAGTGTGCAATATAAGATACCCGTGTCTCTTAATGTCTTATTTGATGATATGGTGACATTCATATCTATTATCAAATATGTTTCTTGAACTCCGAGTTCAAACTGTCAAATAAACAGATGATTACAAATAATCCATCCGAGCATGGCCATGCATTTTCAGTTCTTGCTCTTCAAGTGGCCTAGACACCATTCCTTTTCGATGCATCACAATATGCATGAAGAAGGAGGACATCTTCAGTCTTGTATGACTATGACTCCCACTCAACTTTTGGCAATCCCAACTACGACCTTTATAACTCCCTGTTACGGAAAGCGTTTAGCCGTGTCAAAGAAATACCAATCATCAAGAGAGACCATAACATACTCATGTCTGATGAATCTACTAATCACGGTTTAACTTAAAACTCTGCAATCCCTTTTGTAGAGTATTAAGGTGGGTCTGTCCTATATGTATCATCCATACATATATATGTAATTGACTAGACATCTCCATGTCCCTATAGCCCATGAAACCTGGCGCTATCAGTCAACTTACAATATAGTCATTAATAAAATCACCTATGTCCAAGTTGATGATTTCAGACTACGGACTTGCGATAATTCATAACTGCATTTCACTTAATGGGGTTTCATTTACCAGAACACTTAAGATAATCCCATTTGCGAACTACGAATTATTTGGACATTTTATTTATTATCGTTCAACACAATATATAAATAAAGATGAAATATCATATATCATAAAATCATCCAATCGAACATAAACTTAGTGTCTAACACTCTAAACATAAAATGTAATATAAAGAAATCTCAAAGCCATTCTCCAATGTGTTTGAGACCCTTAGCCCTAGTGTGACTATCATGCTTGGGCCTAGACATAGGCTTTGTCAATGGATCTGCAATGTTGTCATCTGTATGCACCTTACACATCTTAATGTCACCCTCGGTGACTATGCGTCGAATAAGGTGATACTTCCTCATGACGTGTCTGGATTTGGAGCTTGAACTTGGTTCCTTGGCTTGGGCTATGGCACCATTGTTGTCACAATAGATGTCAATGGCCCCTGAAATGCTAGGAACAACACCGAGTTCATCTATGAACTTCCTCATCCAGACAGCCTCCTTCGCTGCTTCACTAGCGGCTATATACTCAGCTTCTGTCGTTGAATCGGCAACTGTGTCTTGTTTGGAGCTCTTCCAGCTCACAGCTCCTCCATTAAGGATGAAAACATATCCCGATTGAGACTCAAAGCCATCTCGGTCAGTTTGGAAGCTCGCATCAGTATATCCTTGCACGATCAACTTATCATCACCCCCATACACTAAGAAATCATCCTTGGTTCTTCTCAAGTACTTCAGGATGTTCTTAGCTGTACACCAGTGTGCCTCTCCTGGATTCGATTGGTATCTGCTACACATGCTCAAAGCATATGCAACATCAGGTCGTGTACACACCATAGCATACATGATAGATCCTATAGCAGAAGCATAAGGAATCTTACTCATCTTCTCTAGCTCAGCAGGTGCCTTAGGACACTGCGTCTTGCTGAGATATACACCATGTTGCATAGGTAAAAACCCTTTCTTGGAATCTTGCATTTTGAATCTGTTGAGAATCTTATCTATATAAGTTCCCTGACTCAATCCAAGCAATCTCTTAGATCTATCTCTATAGATCTTTATTCCAAGTATATACTCTGCCTCTCCCAAGTCCTTCATTGAGAAACATTTCTTCAGCCACTCCTTAACCGACTCTAGCATCGGAATGTCATTCCCAATAAGTAGTATGTCATCCACATACAAGACTAGGAAGACCACTTTACTCCCACTAAACTTCTTGTATACACAAGGGTCCTCTTCACATCTGATGAAATCAAACTCTTTGATCTTTTCATCAAATCGAAAGTTCCAACTCCTGGATGCTTGCTTAAGTCCATATATAGACCTCTTAAGCTTGCATACCTTCCCTGTATCACTTGGATCTTCAAAACCCTCTGGTTGTGTCATGTACACATCCTCTTCCAAGAATCCATTCAGGAAGGCGGTTTTGACATCCATTTGCCAAATCTCATAATCATAATAGGCCGCAATAGCAAGGATTATCCTAATGGATCTTATCATGACAACTGGTGAAAAGGTCTCATCATAGTCTATACCATGAATCTGTTAAAACCTTTGGCAACTAATCTTGCCTTGTATACAGATACCTTTCCATCCTTATCTGTCTTGAGTTTGAAAACCCATTTGCTCCCTATGGGTTTTACCCCATCTGGCAAATCTATCAAGTCCCATACTTGATTTTCAAACATCGAATCCATTTCGGATCTCATGGCCTCAAGCCATTTCTTGGAGTCTGGACCCGTCGTTGCTTGCTTATAGGTATTAGGCTCATCATGTTCTAACATAAGAACATCATGGTTTACATTCAAGATGAAATCATCATAACGTCTTGGTTGTACCCTTGGCCTATCTGATCTACGAGTGGGTTCAACTAGTTCAACAACTGGAGCTGGAACAGTTTCCACAACTGTTTGTGGATCCTCTTGTTCCGGTTCTTGGATGATTTGGGGCCTTTGGCCTTCCAAAACCATCAACTCGTCCTCGACATCATCTATGTCATCTCGTTGTTGAGTTTGTTGCTCTTCATCATGAACTGGTTCAAGATGAATATTTCTCCCACTTGACTTATTGGAAATGAACTCTCTTTCCAAAAAGACACTATCCCTTGCAACAAACACCTTTTGTTCAGCGGGACTGTAGAAGTAATATCCAAAACTACCTTTTGGATACCCTATAAAATAGCATTTATCTGATTTAGGGGCAAGCTTATCCGTTTGTAAACGCTTTACATAAGCTTCACATCCCCATATCTTCATAAAAGACAATTTTGGAACCTTTCCAGTCCATATCTCATATGGAGTTTTGTCTACAGCTCTGGACGGAGTCCTGTTTAGTGTAAGTACGGCAGTTGTGAGGGCATATCCCCAGAAGGATACCGGAAGGTCAGCAAAACTCATCATAGATCGGACCATGTCTAACAGGGTCCTGTTTCTCCTTTCAGATACACCGTTAAGTTGTGGTGTTCCTGGAGTAGACAACTGTGTTACTATCCCACAGTTTTTCAAATGATGATCAAATTCATGGCTCAAGTACTCACCACCACGATCTGATCGAAGTGCTTTTATTTTCTTGCCAGTTTGAGTCTCTACCTCATTTTGAAATTCCTTGAACTTTTCAAAGGATTCCGATTTATGTGACATAAGGTAAATATATCCATATCTACTCATGTCATCAGTAAATGTGATGAAGTATTTATAACCACCTCTAGCTTCTGTACTCATTGGCCCACATACATCAGTATGTATGATGCCCAATAGCTCAGTAGCCCTTTCATTTGTTCCTTTGAAAGGTGACCTTGTCATCTTACCCATCAAACATGACTCACATGTATCAATGGATTCACAATCCACGTCTTTTAGAAGTCCATCTTTATGGAGCTTCTTCATGCGGTCTAAACTGATGTGACCCAAACGATAGTGCCATAGGTAGGCTTCACTCAACTTACTTGATTTTTGCCTTTTTGTATTTATGTTATAAGATTCTGTTGTAAGGTCGAATACAAATATTCCATTAATATCTTGAGCACGAGCATAGAAGATATCATTCTTTTGAATAATTATATCTTCATCTGTAGTGCTAAAATTAAAACCTTCCGAATAAATTACTGCAGCCGAAACAAGGTTCTTTGTAATGCTAGGAACAAAATAACAATTATTTAGTTCTAAGGTTAAACCAGAAGGAAGAGATAAACTAAAATCTCCCACGACAAGTGCAGCAACACTTGCTCCATTTCCGACGCGTAGGTCTATCTCCCCTTTCTTCACTTGTCTCCTATTTCTTAGTTCCTGCACATTTGAAATAATGTGAGCACCACATGCGGTATCTAATACCCAAGTAGGATCATTATCTAATGTGAGGACATTGGTTGACAGTAATTCAATAACATAAATACCTGAAGTGTTGGAACTCAAAGTCCCATTCTTCTTGTCTTCCAGGTACTTGGGACAGTTTCTTTTCCAGTGTCCCTTAGCCTTACAGTGGAAACAATCATGGTCTGCAGCCACCCTTGGCTTCTCACCACCCTTAGGTTTTGCAACTTCCTTGCCCTTCCCTTGGGTATTGTTCTTGTTCTTGGCTACCTTCTTGAACCCTTTCCCTTTGTTGACATTTAGAACTTCCTTCTTGTTGTCAGTAGGAGTATTCTGCTCAGCGGCTTTGAGCATACCATGGAGTTCATTCAGATTTTTCTTAATACCATGCATATGGTAGTTCATCCTGAATGAGGCAAAGCCATCATGTAATGAGTGCAAGACGATATCTGTGGCCAACTCTTGGTCATATGGGGTGCCCAGTGTTTCCATACGGCTAAAAAGGCCGATCATGTTGAACACATGGGGACCTACTGGCTTTCCCTTCACAAGCTTGCTATCCAGTATAGCCTTGTGAGTTTCATATCGTTCAATTCTTGCCTGTTCCTGAAACAGCATTTTCAGGTTGGAGATGATAGTGTAGGCATCCTGGTGTTCAAACCTCTTTTGAAGGTTAGGTTCCATGCCTGCTAGCATCAGACAAGTCACAGGCAAAGACTCACTCTTTAACTCCATTACTCTCACCTTCTCCTCATCTGATGAGTCGTCGGTGATAGTGGGGATAGGGGTGTTCAGGACGTCCTCACGTCCTTCGGACCTGAGAACAATTCTCAGATTCCTTTCCCAATCGAGAAAGTTCGTTCCATTCAATTTGTTCTTCTCAACTATTGAGCGCAGGGTGAATTTCAAATTGTCGTTCGACATAATGCCTATATATAAAAGGAAATGACATGCAAATCAGTATATGTTCGAAATGCAAATTACTTAAAATCAAACACCTTCAAAATAAGTAAATGCGCATTTTATTCAAATTGTTATCGTTCCTGGTGAATAAAATGATTCCAAGATCCCATTACAGACAAGACCCAACGTACTTTTGCACTGCCTTGAGTCTTGTGTGCTCAAGGTAAGTAACAATTACTAATTATAACTCCTTATAACTCTTGGTTGATGATCCACATCCAATGTTGAATCATCCTATGCATCAAGATCCAAAACTTTGTCTTTTGGTCTCTCGTTGGGTACAACCATATCAAGGTTTATGAATCCCCGTATAGATTCACCCTCATTAGCCCAAGATTATGGAAAGACACCCTCACTTTTGTGAAGCCCATCCAACCAAAAATCCAGAACTTAATGGGTTATGATATGGAAAGGCATTGCCCCAATTTACCTTAGGAACTTAAGTCTTTTATTTGCCTTTTATTTATAAGTGAAAAAATGCCATAAATAAAGACAATATAAAAACTTAAAATAAAGCATTCAAAATGCAATAATTGTGATCCTAGTATGGCCCCTACGATGCAAAATTTTAAAGATCTAATCTTCATGGGTCTCCACCCTCGCATCCTTCATGGATCTCCATCCTTGAACTTCTTATGTCTTCTTCTTCTTGTATTACAATATTTCCTAATAATCTAATTACCGAAAATTAAATACAAAAATACATAACGATACGCAGATCGTGTACAAAAAAACATAACGATGCGCAGATCGTATTTATGGGCCATACTAGTCACCTTATATATGCAAGCAATATATCATAATATAAAACAAGCATAATAATTAATCTCAATTTAAAATTTAAATCCTTATATGGCATTAATCAATATTAACCATAAAATGTAACAATTGGATTAAATTGTATGAAAAAAGATATAATATCAAATATTAATCTTAAGTGGGATTTCCTAACTTTTAGCATAATATTATCCATCTTAATTTAATGGGCAAAATCTCAATTCACCGGCAAATATTTTACAACCAAATATTTTACGGCAAATATGTTATACCAAGTATATTTTGAGATCTAGCCAAATATACACTCGGAAATCATCCACCGTTTCGATTCCATCACCGATTCGGATCGAATCCGACTCGGATCGGTGGTATTCTATTTCCATGTCAATTCATACAATTTCATCTCTCAATTCATCAAAATCTCCATTTCAATTTTACATTTTATCCATATATAATTTACCATCAATTTAAATCAAGATCCGCATAAAAAATTAACAATTAATCTATTGATCGTATCAATTTATGCAAGATGGCTCTGATACCAATTCAAGGATTATTAGATGCGTTTAGCGGAATTTACAGAACAATTCTGAACATCTAATCGTAAGGATCTTCATGCATAACTGATAGATCAATCATTGTTTAGAGGATATACCTTTGATGCGTGAACCGGATCGAATCTGGATGAAATCGGAAGAGATCGAAAGCCTCAAATGCGACTTCTCTACTTGATCCACACGAGCCCGGTGTCTAGATCTCTTTAGCCTTCGACTGCTAGGACGAAGGTCAAAAGACTAGCAATCGAATTGCTTGGAAGGATGATTGTGGTTAGCAAATCAACACTTTGATTTCTCCCCCTACTGTTACTGTTGTCCCGTATATATTAGAGAGGTAATAGCAACACTTTGCCTTTGTTTCTTACCTTCTCAAATTGCTTTCGTAAAAGCTCATCAGCAATATAGAACAATAGGTAGCCTTTTAATTAGGATGAGCAATTGAACAATTAACTAGGAGTTACAAGCTATCAACCGTTTAGCACTTGAGCCTCTTTGTTTTCTCCTAATTAATTGAGCCGTTACTTCTTCCTAATTAAACCCTTTTATTATTTATTTCTAAAATAAATAATAATACTTATTAATAATAAATCACATATTATATATCAATAATCCATATATCATCAATCCCATGATCTAGTCCGTCAACTCAAAGTGTGTGACCTCATAGGATCCGTTTATAATAGTCATGGAGTTAAACCGTTTTAACACCATTAATCGCAGTTGGCTTCTAGCAAAGCACTACGACTCCTAAAATAATCGGATTGTATATCTCTATCAATCGTCCTATTCCATGTTTAGTCATTGCACATTTTATTAAAGGACACAATTCCTTCATGTTCAGTATATGCTGCTTCATTCAGCCATTCTTGGCGTATCAACAAAGATAGAGTACAGTTTGTTAATGTGAAAATTCACATTAATAGCACAGACTGGAGAGGGTATGACCTCAAAACATATCTTATATGATATTGACATATAATCTCACCACTCATGTAGGTTGATGAGAAGAAAAGAACAACATCTCATGCATTAGTGAATGGGGAAAGAAACATAAGAAATGAGGCAAAAAATCATCATTTTGATATAGTACAAATGCAATATCAACACAAATAATACATTCGAAGAGGCAAAGACAGACTTACTCCTTTGTTAAATTAGACGAAGGATGTGAAATTTTTTGAGCAAACTCCCATGAGAGCAACATAAAAGCTATGCAAGATGAAGAAATTGATTATTATTGCATATCTGGCCAAAGATTAAAAAAGTATATATTATACCATCATTGGTCACAATAATCAATCCACTTGTAGCAACATTCAAGCGACTAACAGTAAATAAACGTGGTTTTGGCTGCCCATGATTTCTTTTATCCTGCAAAAGTCTCAAAACATCTTGCATGAGGGAATCCATATAGCTGATAATTTTAGTCTAACTACATAAATAAAGAGACATACCCAATTTTTTAGATAATCATCAAACAGAGATATCACAGATCTGATTTCCTTTTCCCTCGAAGAGCAGATGTATCTGCGAGTAGATTGTAACTTATGAATTGAGAGAAATGTTCACAAGCCATAGTGAAGAGACGCAAAATGAATGCATGTGGGGAGGAATACAAACACAAATGGTGAGAAAAGGGTTATGAATGAATATCTGACCCTTTAAATGAGAATGATTCAAGATCAAAACAAAAGGGATGTCGGCAAAATATGTAGTAAAAGGAAATCTTTCATAGGAGTGCGAATATCATTTCATATCCATAGAAAATCAAGATTATATGAAAATGGCCATCACAGACAAAGGGAAAAAAAAGGCAAAAAAATTTCAGAGCAGAGATATGAACAAAATTTACAAAATCTATGCAAAACTCTCCAAGACTCGAGCTCTTATATTCAGGAATTCTTTGTCTTCAAACGAAAGAAATGATAGTAACACAAAAAGGATCCTGATTTCATCCATATATCAAGTCAATTTAGATGAAAGTGAATTCCGTTACAAACCCATTTCCTTTTAAAAGGGCTATGATATACATGAATTAAGGCCTTCAAAAGGATCACATATGCACATGGACTCTTTGAAAACAGTGAACAATATAGAAATTGAGATCAAGGTGATCAAGATGAACAAGTTGTAACCAAATTCATTGAGAGAGAAAGGGAACAAATCTGGTTTTTTTACATGAAGAACTGACGACAGAAGGAGAGGAGAGGGAGCTTTATTCAGCTGTTAACAACAACTTCTAACAACCTCCAACTAACTTCCCAAAGTGCAATTACCAAAATGCCCTTCATGTTCCTCATATACTCTATACACCCCCCTCAAGCCGGGCATACAGTAGGCACTGTGAGGCCAAGCTTGACACAAAGAAATTGATGTTGGGCAGCACCTAGGGCCTTAGTCAGAATATCAGCAATTTGAAGGGAGGATGACACATGCTTGGTGTAAATGAAGCCTTCCTCTATCATGTCACGAATGAAATGGAAATCAACACGAATGTGTTTAGTACGTTCGTGAAAAACAGGGTTAGCAGCAAGGTGTTGAGCTGCTTTGTTGTCACAATGCAAAGCAATGGGCAGAGGAACTGGAATGTGCAAATCAGACATCACACCAGTGATCCAAACCAATTCACTAGCAGCTGCTGACATGCTTCTGTATTCACTCTCTGTCGACGATTTGAAGACTACCTTTTGCTTTTTAGTCTTCCATGAGACAAGGGAATTGCCAAGAAAAACACAGTATCCAGAGAGGGGTCGAGCAGAGAAGGCACAACTTGCCCAATCAACATCACTATAAGCTTGAATAGATGGCAATGCCTTGGAAGAGTAAGAAAAGGAGAGATTAAAACTCCCTTTAAGATACCTGAGCAGATACACTATTGCATTCCAATGTGGCACCAGAAGTTGCTGAAGAAACTGGCTTAATTGCTGCACAGTGTAGGATATATCTGGCCTAGTTAAGGTAAGGTATAAGAGACGTCCAACTAATCTCCTATATTTCTCTGGATGCTCAGATGGATCACCAATAACAGTAGATAATCTAACACTGTGCTGCATAGGGAATAAAGAAAGCTTACAATTAAGCATGCATGCATCCTTTAAGATGTCAAGAATATACTTCCTCTGATTCAAAATAATGCCAGAGGAGGATCTAGCAATTTCCATGCCCAAAAAATATCTTGCAAGCCCCAAATCTTTTATAGTGAAAGCTGAATGGAGAGCAGTTTTAGTGGATGCAATATCAGAAGAGTAATCACCCATGAGAAGCATATCATCTACATAAAATAGATCCACTGTAATGCAACCATTAGAAAATTTGGTGAAAAGGGAGTAGACATGCTTGGACTGTGTAAAACCAAGGCTTAGAAGGAACTTAGTCAGCTCTACATTCCATTGTCTGCTAGCCTGTTTTAGGCCATAGAGGGATCTAGTCAAGTGGCATACTTTCCCTTTAGGAATATCAAGACCAGGAGGTGGGATCATATAGACCTCCTCATCTAGATAGCCATGCAAAAAAGCATTATTGACATCTAGTTGATGAAGATTCCAGCCTTTGATAGCAGCAAGAGCAAGTAATAGACGAACAGTAGCCAGTTTTGCCATTGGAGAAAAAGTATGTTTATAATCTTTGTCCTTAACTTGGTTGTAACCTTTAGCAACTAACCTTGCATTGTGTCTTTCTATGGTACCATCAGGCTTGTACTTCACTTTAAACACCCAACGAGAGCCAATTGCTTTCTTATTAGGTGGTAAGTCAGTGACATGCCAGGTGTTGTTTCTGATAAGAGCATCAAGCTCTAATTTCATTGCCAACTCCCATTCAGAATGGCCTTTAGCTTGCTCATAGCTGTGAGGCTCAAATGTACTAAACACATTGAATAGAGAATGTGTGTAAGAGGGAGACAGGTGAGCCAGGTCTTGCTAAGACATTACCAAGGAGACCTGACTTAAGGAAAAAGAGGAGCTCAAGGAATCAGAAGGGGCTCTAGAAGGTAAGCTGCCAATGACAAAGTCTTGCAGTTTAGATGACCTATGAATGACTCTTTTTCCCAAAAGAGCAATGTGACTTTGAACAGCCTCATGTTCCTCAAAAGGAGATCCAATATTATCTCTGTCTGAAGACATGGAATCAGCAACATCAGGTATGAGAGACATGGTGGTGCTATCAATAATCAGATGATCAGAAGAGGATCTGTTGGAGACATTTTCACCAACAACCTCTGATGGAGGACTAGAAGCAAATAATTGATTAGAAGGAGACAACACAAAATCATCTGTAGCAGGATTGACCAAAGGAAGTGAAGGAGAGAATATCTGAGAGGGCTGTGACTGCTTGTAGGGAAACACACTATCTCTGAAAACCACATGTCTGGCAACAAAAACTTTCTTCTGCTTCAGATCAAACAATTTGAATGCCTTTTGACCAGGTGGGTAGCCCAAGAAAACACATCTCTTAGCAGTAGTATCTAACTTGTCTATACGAGACTTGTCTAGTAAAGCATAACACAGACAACCAACAATGTGCAGATTATCATAAGAAGGGGAATGTTTGTACAACAACTCATAAGGAGACTTCCAATTTAGAACAACAGATGGCATTTTGTTAATGAGAAAGGTAGCACTAAGAACACAATCTCCCCAGAACTGAATAGGAAGACCAGATTGAAATCTAATAGCCCTGGCAGTTTCAACAAGGTGCCTATGCTTTCTTTCAACTCTAGCATTCTGTTCAGGCACCCCAGGAGCTGATTTCTGATGCATTATGCCCTTCATAGCAAACAATTCTTGACATCTAGCTTGAGTAAATTCAGTACCATTATCAGACCTTATAACTTTGACTTGCAAACCAAACTGATTCTCAACCATAGAAATGAAGGATTGGATCAATTTAAACACTTGTAACTTGTCTTGGATCAAGAATACCCAAGTAGCACAACTATAATCATCCAAAACAGTAAGGAAGTACTTGGCACCACAAAGAGAAGGAACCTTGTAAGGTCCCCAAAGGTCCATATGGACCAACTGAAAAAGAGACTGAGCAATAGATTCACTTCTAGTAAAAGGAAGTTTGTGAGCTTTAGTCATATCACAGGCATCACACACAAAACCATTCAAATCTAAATCCTTACAAATCACCATATGTTTCATCTTAGAAACAGATAAGTGCCCAAGTTTAGCATGCATCTCATGAACTAAAGAAGAGTTACATTTATTAGAAGAAGCTTGACTGACAGATGCAGAAATGCTGGCCTTGAGCTTGTATAAACCACCTTGTTCATGACCTTTAGCCAACACGACCTTAGTTGTAAGGTCCTGTAATAAGCATTGAACAACATCAAAACTGAATCTCAAACCACTGCCATAGAGAATTTTAGAAACTGATAATAAGTTGTGTCTAAACTCTGGAACAAATAGCACATTCTGAAGTTTCAAATTGTCAGCAATCAACACTGAACCAACAAATTTGACTGTCTTAGCAGTTCCATCAGGCAATCCCAACTGAATATCTTTATCCAAAAGATGCAAATCAACAAAAATAGACTGATCAAATGCAATGTGATATGTGACTCCCGAGTTAATAATCCAAGTAAAGGAGTCAGATTTATCAACACCAATTAAGAAGGAAGTACAAAGAGTACTTGCAAAGTGAACAATGGCTGAATTGGCCATTTCATGTCCATAACCTTCTGCAGGAGCTTTACCTTTCATCATCTTCACAATTTCTTGAAAAATTGCATTCACCATGGTTGGATCAGGTTTTGACACATTCCCATCCTGATCTAAAGGACAATCAGATTGTGCTCCATCAACTTGAGCAGCAAGCTTGGTACCTCCCTTAGCCTTGGGACCTTGATACCACTCAGGATATCCATTCAACTTGAAGCAGTAATCTCTAGTGTGGCCATCTTCATTGCAAAAATCACAATGTCTATCATACCTAGGCTTCTTAAAATCTCTCCTATTTTGATCACCTGTCTTAGGCTGGTCAGGTGACCTGTACTGCATATATTTCCCTCCAGATCGATTGGGAATTAGAACTGCTAGGAACATTAAAATTGTTCCTTGCAACATCAAGTGCATTAACATCCATAGAAGGGGCAGTGGTTATCCCTTTCTGTCTCTCCACATGAGTAGCCATCTGAAAGGCTTTGTTCAGACTAGGCAGAGGCTCCTTAGACAAAACTGAAGTTCTAAAACTTTCATACACATCATTTAAACCCATAAGAAACTGCATAACTTGAGCTTTAGAATCTCGCTCAACAACTTTCTTTAGAATACCACAACTACACTGATTCATAGCACCACATTCACAACGAGGAAGACCATCAATCATCCTCAATTCATCCCAAATCTTTTTTAGCTTACCATAGTACACAGACACAGTTGAGTTCTCTTGCTTCAAATTGCACAATTCTCTGTGTAATTGAAATATAAGAGCATCATTGGTTTCAGAAAAACGCTCCTTAATTTCATCCCTAAGTTCCTTCGACGACTGAACATACATAAGGCTCTCTCCAATTTCACTCGTGATGGAATTAATAATCCAACACCACACCATATAGTAAGCTCTAATCCACTTCTCATAATCCTCACTTTCCTCACCAGGTTTGACACAGCTACTGGTTATGAACCCTAGCTTAGCTTTCGCACCAAGTGCCATACGCACTACACGACTCCAACTAGAAAAATTCAAACCATTAAAAGGAGTTCCAACCAGCTGCATACCTGGATGATCACTGTTCGAGAGGAAGAGGGGGTTGCAGTGTATGTTCCCCAAATTCTGAACCTGAAAATCACCAAAACGAACACCGTGCTCAGCAAAAGGAGATCCCCAACCAGCTGGTGATCCACGACCACCTGAGCCACCATTACCTCCTACAGCTTGCGCATAACTCTGCGATTCTCCAGAATTGCCTCTGCCACCGCCACGAGCTTGACCACGTCCATCCATGGAAGACAACACCAATTGCGAAAGCGATCAAATGTCAAACGAAAATCGAAAGCGATATGATAAAAAACGCAGCCGACACAGATCTCCGAGAGCAATCAGAACAGCTTTGATACCATTTGAAAACAGTGAACAATATAGAAATTGAGATCAAGGTGATCAAGATGAACAAGTTGTAACCAAATTCATTGAGAGAGAAAGGGACCAAATCTGGTTTTTTTACATGAAGAACTGAAGACAGAAGGAGAGGAAAGGGAGCTTTATTCAGCTGTTAACAACAGCTTCTAACAACCTCCAACTAACTTCCCAAAGTGCAATTACCAAAATGCCCTTCATGTTCCTCATATACTCTATAGACTCTGCCAAAATCAAAACCCAGGAACGCCAATCTTTACTTACACCTCCAAGTCAAAAGGCTGAATTCAAAACCCCCCAAATCACCCTAATTTCAACACTTGAATCCCCAAATCTTATGTGGATCGAGGGAGGAAAGAGGAAAAATCGCAGACAACAGAGGAAGACAAAGAAGAACAAGTCGAGCACCAAGGGTTATAAACGAGAATCCCAAAAGAGGAAATGGTAGCAACTAGACCAATTTTTGAGCCTAATTGCACAAATAGACCACAAGACAAAAAATTGGCCCAAAATAACCTCTCTACCCCCAAGTAAATATAACAACCGGTTATTTGAAACTGTTTGTAACCGGCTGTAGAGGGTGCGGGAGTTCAAATTAAAACGAGGAGGGAGGGAGAGAGACGGTTACAAAGCGAAAAACAGAGAGAGACGAAAAACCGGAGAGAAAGGAGGAGCGACAGGAGGAAGAAGCGGTTAAAGAAAAAGGCTAGAACGCTGCCAAGGAGGAAGGAAGAGGTTGAAGACGAAGACGAAGGTAAGCAATTGTGGAGTTTTTGTTTGAGTTACAAATTTTTGATAATGGGGGTGCGGTTACATGCGGTTTTGTGAAGAAATTGTGACATCGGGGTGCCATTGTAGTTGCCTAGAAGTAGAGGAATGAAGTAGGAGGGGTTAGGGGTGCCATTGTGAGTCGATTTTGGGGAGGTGGGTGCGATTAGGGTTTGGGGGTGTCGGGAAAAGGATGGGTAAGGGTTAGGTGATGTTGGGTAAGAAATTGGGGACAAAAGGGCAAGGAGGGGGTCGGATGGGTAGGGAATCCACAAGATTGGGGGCAATCGGTAGGGTATATCTGCACATGTGGTAGGACAGATTATCGAAGGTTGTGTCTGAAATTGTGGTAGCAGATTCCATAGGACCGGGTAAAGAAATTGGCAGGATAAATTTGAACATTTGGTATGCCGAGTGGGGTGAAGGAATTTTTGGTTGATTGGTTTTTTAGTGCTGAAACCGTTAGTGCCCACCAAGTGTTTGATGAAATGCCTAAAAATATGATGAATAAATGGTGATTTGGTTTTGGTTAATCTACTTGACCTGCAAAATGTGTATTTCTATCTTACTAAATCTATCAAGTTGTCATGCAAACTGTCTATTAATATCTGACCAAAATGTGTGTGCAGCTGTGGGTGTATGAGTGTTTTCCAAAGATTGGGAATCAGTTCGGGCGTATCATTGACTACACCATCATCCCGAGGTGCCTGAGATGGGAAACCCCAAACTCCCAAATCCGATATGAGAACGTGAAGTCCTTCCTGAACCTTGACGCCCCTGTCGACGACGTCATAGATGAACACGTCAGGCTCGCGAAGCCAGAGCCCTTCTTGCACCCAACCCACAAGGAGAAAGATGCCTACCCGCAATCATCGTACAAGAAAGACTCTCCAGACGTCTTCTTTGATTAGATTGTGGGCGAGCACATGAGGGCCCGGAGAGAGAAGCGACGACAAGAGGATGCCACTGCTGGACCAGTCAGGGGACCAGGCAGTCAGGGTCAGACGCGCCGAGCGTCGGTTTGGAGGCCCGGATTGTGGCGAAGGTTGAGGCTCTCTGCAGGGGCATGATGGTCGATATGGGGAGTAGGTTCGAGGTGCTTGAGGAGAGGATCAGTGAAGTTTCCAGAGAATGCAAGAAGGCTTTATCTGAGAGGGGCGACAAGGGCAAGGTAAGTGCTTCTTTGCCCAGCATATGTGCAATTGGTAGGATAGTGTTGATGTGTTGGTATACCATAATAAGCGAAATGGTAGGACATATATGTGCAAATGGTAGGATAGTGTTGATGTGTTGGATTCCCCATAATATGCGACTGAATGACTGCATCTCTTTGCATGAGTACGTGTCTTTGGATGACGATGTTGTTGAGAAGGATATTGAGAAAGATTTTGACAAGGTTGAGGAGGATCTGGTTGACAAGGACGGTGACAATGTTGAGGACAAGGCGGAAGAGAAGGAAGAGGTGAATGCTGATGACAAGGGGACGGGCAAGCAGGGAGAGAACATTGAGGAAAACACGGCGAAGAACAAAGAGCTGAACTCTGATCTTAAGGGGCCGGGCAAGTAGGGAGAGATCGTTGAGGATAACACGACAGAGAACGAAGAGATGAACTCTGATCTTAAGGGGCAAGGCATGAGCACTGTTGACGAGGTTAAGGACAAGGTTGAGGAGGAGGCAAAGGAGGGTGACCAGGACAAGGCTTCCACCGGGGATGATCACGACAAGGACCAGGGAGAGAAGGTGGTCAAGGCTGAGGATTAGAGTAAGAAGGGAGACATGGGTGGGGACGTGAAGGGCAAGGAGGCTGTAAAGCAATCTGCAGGGGAGGGTTCCAAGGGTGAGTCTGATGCAGAGGATGTGGAGGAAAAGGTAAACCTTACTTGTTGGTAGGATAGGCTGACCCTTTTGGTAAGATAGATGTAGCTTTTGGTAGGATATCAAATTCAGGTATTTTTGGTCCAATAGAATTACCTAGTTGGTAGGATATATTTACCCTTTTGGTAGGCTTTTGAATATATTTTGGTAGGATAATGACAGCTGTTTGAAAATAACTCGGGTATGTTGGATTGTTAGGAGACGAAGTTGGAGTCGAGGAGAGCAAACGCGATAGGAAGGTCACATCGAAATTAGGGGACAACTTGGTGACTCAACCCTCTAAGTGGGCCAAGAAGAGTGCAAAGGCAATGTGTCTAGCCACCGACGCGGCTGCGGAGGGGATGGTCACGGATGCACAGAGAGACGACTTCTTGGCGTGGCTCGAGAAGTTCCTGACGCAGGTGAAGGGCCCTGATGGGACCCAATTGAACAAGTACTTCTTCAACAACCTCATCTCACCCGGTGTATGGATATCCACCGAGGTACACAAACTTTTGTCCTCTTCCACATGTTTCCTTATTCACTTACGTCATGGGATCAACGCTGATGGGAATTTGGAACGTACCCCTGGTCCTGGTACGGAAGGCATTGGACGCCCAGGACTCCCGGGAGGGTGACAAGAAGTCGGGTGTTGTCGTGGTCGACCCCTACTGGCAGGACACAGTGGTGAAGCTGTTGGACGCAATGAGCGGCGATGTGAGCCGCATTACAAATCGTAATGTGTCGAAGGTGTTGCTGAAGTACTTTGCGGGAACACTTCCGGACAACCACGGTAGGACCTGGTCGGTGGCGAACGCCAAGATCTTAGCGCCTTGGAATTACAAGGCCAAGTACTGGATCGGGCTCGTCATCGACCTTGTCAGGTGGAACATCGAAGTGCTGGACAGTGACTGGTACCAGATCAAGGACAAGGAGTTGCGAAACCACCTCGAGCCCGTTGCAAAGCTGATCCCGGTGGTGATGCAATTTTCTGTGGAGCTCCGTGCCAGGCACACCGTAGATGTCCCCAACCCTCTCACCATATCCCGAACAGTCAAGATCCCCATGAACGAAACCTCGTAAGTGTCTCTTAACTCGTGGGTTATGTACTTCTACTAATATTGGTAAGATAGACAACCACGTATTGGTAGGATATAATCCAACCATTGGTATGATTAGATGATGGAATTGGTAAAATGTAATTAGTTTATGTTGTTTGTTAATTCCTTCTTGTGCAGTGGTGACTGTGGAGCGTACGTGATCAGGACTTTGCAGCTGGTGGCAGAGGGCGTAGAGACATTCGAGACCGTCAACGACGATTTCATTGCCCCCTACCGCCAATACTTGGGCCTCTCCATACAACGCCACTATTTGTAGGTCTCTCTCCAACCTGTCGCCGTCCGTCGTATATGGCTTTTGGTTTGTGAAGACATTATCTCTTGGTTATCTATGTTGTTGGATTGTGATGTTGTTTGTTTGGAAACTTCTCTTGTTTGAAAACTTCGGTGGTGTGAAAACTTATGTTTGTTTGAAAACTTATGTTGTTGGTTGTACTGTCTTTTGTTAACGGTTTTAATGTGTTGTGATTGTAATGGTTTAAACTGGTATTTATGCTTCGCGTAAATTAGTTTCTGCTTACACCCACGGTTGCATTTTTTTTTTTTTTGCGAAGTTTATGTTTGCATGAATGTTATAATTGGTAAGATTATCCGAAACTATTGGTCAGATACCAAGACACTATTGGCAAGATAGATACAGAATATTGGTAGGATGTCAATTGCAGTTATGTTGAGAAGGTATTGGTAAGATAACATAAGACTAATGGTAGGCTAAGTTGAAACTATTTGGTAGATACAAAGAAGATAGTGGTAGGACGACATGAGAAATACTTAATAGATCCGATAATTCGTGTCACTGTGGCCAAAACATGACATCTATGACAAGTATCCATTACAATTAGCCTCCTAATAACCCGATAATATGAGATACATGGAAAAAAATTACTGGCGCCACTACGAGTTAGCACATCCATAATATCAGACACATGGAAAAAAACCACACTCATGTCGACGGCGATCACTGCCCAAATTAACTCCGTCAGCTGACCTGAGCGTCCACCAAACCACACTAATGTCAACGGCGCTTTGCCCCCTGGTGATAATGCATATTTTAGATAGGCATTATAGATACATTTAGTTTAGTTTAGGTTGCATTTCTTGCTTGCTTTATCGTTAAATTGCATCTTGTGTTTATTTTGGAAAAGTTCGGATTCTGCGCAATTTTGTGTTTATCTCGCAGATTGAATCGGAACACATTTGGGAGATGCGATGTCTCGAAGAGGAACACAAGATACATGGGAAGGAACAAGAAAGGAAGAAGCAAGACAAGACAAGAGAAGGCCGCAGAGGAAGCAAGGTCACGGCAAAAAGCTAGATGCGGCGGGCGCCGCAGCTAGTGCCGCGGCCGCCGCAGTGCCCGCCGCAGCGGGTACCTGGGAAGGCAGTTGCGGCGGGCGCCGCAGCCCTTGCGGCGGCCGCCGCACGTACGGACAGCGCCCAGCGCGTGTTTTGAAACCCTAGTTTTTTATCTAGTTTGTTTGGTGGCCGAATTGGATGTTTTAATTAGGCCTTTTATATTATTTTTCTTGAGCATTCATTCTATTCATTCAACCATCAGACTTTTTAGAGATTTTTGGAGCGATGTCTTCCATGAGGAACTAAACTCATCGATTCTGCCTGCAATTTGAAGCTTTATTCGGATTGATTGTGAGTTTCTAATTCTCGCTCCTAGTTTCCTATTTGTGAATGCTTCGACTTCTTTGTGCTTAATTAATTATTGATTTGTTCTATCTTGTCTGGCCAACTCGTTAGATCAATTCAATCGCTAAGGTTTTGTAGATTCCTGGTTGTGAACCTTAACCTAAGTGGCAAACTTATTCCTTTAGGGCTGGTTGAACTAATTGAATAAGTAGGAAGTTGAATGTGTTGTTAAATCCTTTTTTAGGGACTGCAAATACCTTGGCTAATCTCTGAACTTAAAGCTATCAATTGGGTTAAATCCTTCTTTAGGGACTGTTCGATTGATAAGGGTTGCTAGGACTGGTTGGACTAGTAACTATATTAGGTCGGGACAAGGGCATTCATAGGAAACATAATAGGACGAGAAGAAGTTACAAGGATCGCTTCAATCCGATAAAGTGGAAAATTGTAGGTGGAATTGCTTCTCTAAATTGTTTAAACCAAAATCACTTATTCTGCTTTCGTTAATTTGCTTTAAAAGCTTTCACACAAAAACCCCCTTCTCTGGTTACTTAATCAACATTCAAATCGCACTTGAGTTATAAATTTCCCTGTGGGATCGACCTCTTACTTATTGCTATACTAGTTATAGGTTTGAGTTTACTTTGACGGGATCAACGACAGGTTTCCCCTCCGTCAAATTTGGCGCCGCTGCGGTGCCCGCCGCCAGGGAGCTGTTTCACGCGGCACCCGCCGCAAGTAAACCCAAGGGCGTTGCGGCGGCCGCCGCACCCTCTGCGGCGCCCGCCGCAACGGTACCCATCTCGGACTTTTTTTTTAAAAAAAAAAAAAATAAATAAAAAAAATAAAAAAAAAAAAAAATAAAAAAAAAAAAATATATATATATAACATACATACATACCTATCACGGGATGCTCTTCCCAAACCCTACCTCACCTCTCTCTTTCCTCTTTGCCTCTCTTCACCATAGCCCCACTCCAAGCTTCCATTGACATCTTCCCCAAACCCTTCTTCAACCTCCAAATCCTCTTTCTTCCCCATCACCGGATCCAAGCCCGAAAGCCCGCCGCTGCCCGCCGCTGTGCACCTGCTGCGCCCACCGCTCCACTGCAGCGGCCGCCGTTGTGCTCCTCCACCGGATCCGAGGCCACAAAGCCCTAAATTTCCGAAGATCTTCAAGCTCCCTACTCTTTAAACTCTCAAGGTATGATTTTCTTAACCTTTTCTCTCCATATTTGAGGATTTTAAATGTGGCTTGAAACTAGGTAGAGATTTGATTTTTGGGTGTTTGTTCATTATATAAAAATGGGAATTTGTGGTTTACATGTGTTTGGAAATTAGGGGAATGCATTTTTACATGATGGAAAGGCTGATTTTGGTTAGGACTATAAGTTTGGAGTTGAAATTTTTGTGAGAAAAGGAGATATTTGTGTGGAATATTATTATTGTTCTCTAAGGGTGAATTTGTGCACATATGAAATATGGGGCTGATTTCTCTTTGTTGTGGAGGCTAATTTTTTGTGGTTGTTAACATTGAAGTTAGCTTTTTGGTGTGAATTGAATATATGAGGGTGATTATTGATATATTCTTGAGTTGGGTTGCTTATTGGAGATCTTGAGCCACTTGTGATGTGCTTTGAGTATGTGTGTATTGATTGGCTTGGATTATGTTTGACTTGTGCTTGGTTGTGTTGAAATCTGAATCTGTTTGGGTTGTTTATATATACTGCTGGTATTTGTTACAGATGGTGCGCAGGTTACGGAATGCATCTGACGAGCAGAGAAAGATCTTTAAGAATTTCGATACTAAGCGCTTCGTTCAGACGAAGTTTTTCCACACCCCGGCACTGCAGACTTTGGGGATGTTAGATGTGACCCACCGGATGCTCACCCATGGTGGGTTGGGGGATTTTCTAAATCAAAGTGCTCCAACATACCCCGAGCTAGCATGGGAGTTCCTGTCTACACTTGAGAGAGTGGACGACTCGAGGATCCGGTTCAATTTGTTGGACCAACCCCATGTCTGCACATTGGACAACCTCCGCTAGCAGTTCGGGATAACACAGGCGGCCACCCCAAACTGGGCTTCTATGACCACCGAGCAACAACGTCATGATCTGTGGTTCAAGGCTACTGGAACGGTTTTTGATAGCCACAAGGGGGAATACAACTACAGCTTTGTCCACCCTTGCTTCCGTCTTGTCCACAAGGTCTTAGCTATGGCCTTCAGCGGCAGAGGAGATGTCAACAAGGTATATGCTGCTGATCTCACTTGGTTATGGAGTTTTGCTCCCCAGTCTCGGGGTACACCAGACTGGGTTGAGATCTTTATTGAGAACTGTCTAAGGATCCAGGGGTCCAAGTCAGGCAGGTTTGGCTTGGGAGGCATGATTAGCCTCATTGCCTACCAATACCTGTCGCCTGACCAATGTGGTACACCTATGTCTGGTGGGTGTACCTTCACTACAGAGCAGCTTAGGCGGACATTTGTGCTGGAGGGTGCCGATGGCAGAGGCTGGATTTGGAAGTCGGGCCACGGTGGACAGCATCGATTGAGTCTGGCTAGGAACTTACCCTATGGACCTTCAGACAACACCCTCTACATCGCCGGCGATCAGGAGCAGGCTGAAGAGGAGGTTCCTGAGGAAGATGAGGAGGAGGATGCCCCTGCACCAACAGATTATCATATGGGGGATGCCCAGCAGGATGATGGCCCGTCTGGAGGCCATCGCTTCGCGTCTGATGAGGGCGACTACTTGCAGGACTATCTGGCCAATGAGTTCCATCGTATTTCCTTACGCCAGGACGCAATTGAGTTCACCCTTAGCGACCACGGTCGCTCTGCGAGGGAGTTTGAGTCCAACATGGAGGCAAGGTGGAATGTGACAAACTATCAGTTAGAGGAGATGCGGAGGGAGCAGCAGTACTACTTCCGCCAGCAGTACCCTCACATTCCGCCATACCAGTCGCCGCCTTACCAGCCTCCACCTCCGTGATTGGTTAGTTCTACCCTCCTTCACTCTGAGTTTTTATGATTATTTTAGTTGTCTGTACTGTTTCAGTGAGGACACTGAAAATTTTAAGTGTGGGGGAGGCGACTTATATGTATTTTATGTTATTTTATGTCATTTCTATTAAATTTTAGGACATGTTTAAGTTTCTGAAGATGTTTAAGTTTGTAATATTTAGTTATTTCAATTTCTGCATTTTCTGCATTTTATTTCATTTATTTTCTGCATTTTCGAAATATAAAAAAAAAAAAATATTATTATTATTAAATTTCGAAAAAATATTAAAATAGAGCATGCATTGCATATATATGTGTTATTCAAATACCCATCTTGCTTAGTTGTCCTCTAATTTAAATTTCAAGCATGATTCATATAAATCCCATGGAATTCTGGATGTTTTGATTATTATTGCTAAATGATTTTTGTGGAGCATGAGCTAGCAATTATAATTGAGCATGTATGATTGAGCTAAAGTGTGATTGAAGTCCTAAAACATGACCCTGTGAGGATGTTTTGGCCTTATTTGAATTCTTTTACTCAATTGTGTGAATTACTCGCCTAGTGTTGCTACCTCTTGGCATTGACTGCAGTATCTATTTTTGAAGACCAATGCACATGTTTGTTGCTTGCGGGGTGTATGTTTATATTTTGAGTCTTTTTGTTATTCAATTTTATGCATATTTAGTGAATAAGGTGGCAATGGTTGATACTCTGAGTAACCGGGTCTACGCATGACACCCATGTGTATGATTCGCGCAAAAAGGTGTTGAAAGCTATCCACTAAGAAAGGAAGCTTGATCATTGAGTAACCAGGTTCATTCATGACACCCATGTTTGCAACTTGCGTCAAAAGATGTTCAAGTGGACTTCATATTCATATTCACAGTTAAGGTGTTGATAGACCGGGGCCATTCATGACACCCGTGTTTGCGCTTCGCGTAAGGAAAGCACCAAGACAAGAAAAAGAAAAAAAAAAGAGAAAAGAAACCAAAGAAAAAGAAAAAAAGTGTTGCATTTTTAGTTTCTTTATGTTATCCCGCAAGTAATGACATTTTGGTAGATAATTGGTGATATGGTGGTCAATGTCTATGAGCTTAGTGCATTATTGGTTTGAGTTGAGAGTTGTACCTAAATGCCTAAACACATGAGTGAAACACATATTTCTGGTGAGGTTGGATAATGTCTACTTCTAAGCTCTGATCACCTGAATACATGCTATGACATTTGTTTGCTTGGTTTATGGTTTCACCTGCTAAGATGTTGCTTTTTGGTAATGTTGGAACTTGAAGGGATTTCCTATGGGATACATTGATTCATGTTCATTCTGTCATTGCTTGAGGACAAGCAAAGGTTAAGTGTGGGGGAATTTGATAATGCATATTTTAGATAGGCATTATAGATACATTTAGTTTAGTTTAGGTTGCATTTCTTGCTTGCTTTATCGTTAAATTGCATCTTGTGTTTATTTTGGAAAAGTTCGGATTCTGCGCAATTTTGTGTTTATCTCGCAGATTGAATCGGAACACATTTGGGAGATGCGATGTCTCGAAGAGGAACACAAGATACATGGGAAGGAACAAGAAAGGAAGAAGCAAGACAAGACAAGAGAAGGCCGCAGAGGAAGCAAGGTCACGGCAAAAAGCTAGATGCGGCGGGCGCCGCAGCTAGTGCCGCGGCCGCCGCAGTGCCCGCCGCAGCGGGTACCTGGGAAGGCAGTTGCGGCGGGCGCCGCAGCCCTTGCGGCGGCCGCCGCACGTACGGACAGCGCCCAGCGCGTGTTTTGAAACCCTAGTTTTTTATCTAGTTTGTTTGGTGGCCGAATTGGATGTTTTAATTAGGCCTTTTATATTATTTTTCTTGAGCATTCATTCTATTCATTCAACCATCAGACTTTTTAGAGATTTTTGGAGCGATGTCTTCCATGAGGAACTAAACTCATCGATTCTGCCTGCAATTTGAAGCTTTATTCGGATTGATTGTGAGTTTCTAATTCTCGCTCCTAGTTTCCTATTTGTGAATGCTTCGACTTCTTTGTGCTTAATTAATTATTGATTTGTTCTATCTTGTCTGGCCAACTCGTTAGATCAATTCAATCGCTAAGGTTTTGTAGATTCCTGGTTGTGAACCTTAACCTAAGTGGCAAACTTATTCCTTTAGGGCTGGTTGAACTAATTGAATAAGTAGGAAGTTGAATGTGTTGTTAAATCCTTTTTTAGGGACTGCAAATACCTTGGCTAATCTCTGAACTTAAAGCTATCAATTGGGTTAAATCCTTCTTTAGGGACTGTTCGATTGATAAGGGTTGCTAGGACTGGTTGGACTAGTAACTATATTAGGTCGGGACAAGGGCATTCATAGGAAACATAATAGGACGAGAAGAAGTTACAAGGATCGCTTCAATCCGATAAAGTGGAAAATTGTAGGTGGAATTGCTTCTCTAAATTGTTTAAACCAAAATCACTTATTCTGCTTTCGTTAATTTGCTTTAAAAACTTTCACACAAAAACCCCCTTCTCTGGTTACTTAATCAACATTCAAATCGCACTTGAGTTATAAATTTCCCTGTGGGATCGACCTCTTACTTATTGCTATACTAGTTATAGGTTTGAGTTTACTTTGACGGGATCAACGACAGGTTTCCCCTCCGTCACCTGGCCTCGCCCTTCTACGGATAGCGCTTCGTCTTCGGCCTTCCCGGCGCACGCTTCTCCACCGGCGGCAAGCAAATCCTCGCAGCTATTTCTGGAGGCACCGCCCATGTGTCACGAGGTGGCACTGGGTAGACGACATTGACATAGCACGCGCGCCAAGCCTCAGCCATGTATAGAGGATGGGCGAGGGAGTATGGGTCGATCCGACGTACCTTGGCCGCGGCGAGGGAATGTGCACATGGAATCTGGTCAATTTCAAAGTGCTTACCGGGAGCCCACCAACCGTCGCACACGACATTGATACATACCCTATCATCTGGGGTTAGCCACGGGAATAGAGGATCAGCATGTGGGGTAGTTCTAATTAATATAGGAAAGAGGAACAACTACAAAGGAAAGGTACAAGATGACTTAACCATCGCTGCCAGTGCCATCAACAAACTTGTTGCACTTTTCCTGTAATGGAAAGACAGTTGAACACTATTGGCAGGCCAACACTGTACTATTGGTAGGATGACAACTGTATCGTTTCATCGGATGCACGTGTGCCTTTCCCCCCGTCCTTTCCGCCTCTCTCCTGCTCTCCTCGGATGACAACTTATATATGTGCTTGGGGAACACCCATCAATGCAATGATTGCATTTTCCCCTCATAAATGCTCCCCCCTTCCCCCCAATGAAGAACCCCGTTTTGGCGCCAAAATTACACTGACAACCCGCCAAAACAGCTACGGTCAATCCCCTCCAAATTTCTCCAAAATTTCCAGGTATGATAGGACATGTTAAGCCTATTGGTAAGATAACTATATTCTATTGGTAAGATAAATGTATCATATTGGTAAGACAGATGCTCTCCCTCTTCCCCCAACTTAAGAACCCTGTTTTGGCGCCAAAATTACACTGACAGCCCGCCAAAACCGCTACGGACAATCCCCTTCATATTATCTCCAAAATATCCATGTATGGTAGGACATGTTTGACCTATTGGTAAGACAAATGTCTTCTATTGGTAAGCCAAAACGTGTCTAGTTCCCAGAAATGAAGGTGATGCTTTGCCCTCACCTTTCCACTCGTCTCCTATGTTGACTCTCTTATTTGCAGAGCATTTAATAAGGAATGACACCCATCAATCAAGCTTCTATAAGAGTTGATTGACACCCTTAATTCCAATCATTTAAATTTTCCTTTATAAATGCCCTCCTTATTTCCCTACTTTATTGGAGCCACACTCCAATTCATCTAACAGGTCCAACACCTCCCCCTCCTGATTTCTCTCGGCCAAAAGATGGAGCTACAGTGCCGGCCTCACCTTCACCTGCAACTTCCTCTCCCGGTTGTATTTTTGTATTTGCAAAAATAGACCACTTTCTATCCCTAGCCAATAAAAAAGGGACATGTCTAGTTATGCAAACTTTTTTTTTTTGGTCTAGTTATGCAAATTGGCCATCCCAAAATTTTAAGAAGAATAAATCCCCTACTTCAAAAGCAAACCTGATTCGACGAAAGACAATTAAAAAAAAATAAAGGCATGATCGAGGGCTATTTGGTTGGAATTAAACAATCAGTTAAGTTAAGACCCAAATATCTGAATCAAAACTAACCTGACTGACGAATTGAAGTCCAAAGAACGGGCAATAACTGGAGAGCGGTTGCCCTACACTACAAAAAAAAAAAAAATTATATTAGCCACGCATGGTAGCAACGGCAAGGATTTGCCGTGGCTAATGAGTAACAAAAAAGCAAATTAGCCATGGACGATAGCAATGACAGTGGCATCCGTGGCCATTGAATAACAAAATAATAAAGTAGCCACTCATGATAGCAACGACATGAATTTGTCGTGGCAATTGAGTTAGTTTTTACTAATTTGCCATAGTTGGATTATATTTGCTACGCCGATATCGTGGCTAAATTAAGTACTTTAAAAATTAACTAAATAAAAATAGTAAAAACTAAAAAGAAAGAGGAACATTAACATATTGTACTATATTCCACATTTCCACTTAAAAGAAATTCTTAATTTTTTTTTTGGGGTGAAAAGTTGAAAAAAAAAATGTTGCTTGAGCGGGTTTAATTCCCGACTCGTGAAAATTAAGGGGCTTTCTTTCTTCGTATACCTATTTGGATCTCTCTCCTCAGCGAGCGATTGATTGAAGAAGCTCTCTGCCTCTCTGGTTCTCGACTCCCCGCCTCTCCACCTCTTTGGCTCTCGCTGAAGGAATTGGTGTCCTTTAATTGATGTGTAAAATACTAATGATATAATAGGATTAAAATGGAGATTTATAATCTGAATAATTTAGGTAATTATAGTGCTTTGCTAGAAGCCAACTATAATTTATAGATTAAATTATATTTAATCTATTGCTATTTTATTCAGGTCCTATAAGGTCACACACAAAGAGTATTAAGAATTGGATAATTGATTAATAATAATAATAAGTTATTATTGTTGATATAGTTTGTGGATAGAAGATAAAAGATAGAGGTGACTTATTAGGAATAAGTTGACCTAGTTTCTACAATATATAAGGAGACTTATTGAGAATAAGTCTTAACAAAAATATTGGATTGTACGTGTCTCCAAAACTTCTCCCACCACAAAATCGCTAGCCTCCCTAACCCGTAGGGTGTGAGTTGCAATCCTTCGATCATTCGTTCTAGCAAACGGAGACAAGGAGATCCAATCCCGTGTTCGTGTGGACCAAGTAGAGGAGTCGCGCTTGAGACTCTTTTCTCCAAAGGCGATTTCGAATCAACGTTCCGCACAAGAAAGGTACGACTTTTCCCCTCTATATTGTTCATATCAATTCATGCATGAGATCCTGGATTAGATGTTAGAAAATAGTTTTCTACCCTTCCGCTGCGCATCTAATTTTCTTATAGTGGTATCAGAGCCTCTTGCATAAATTGATATGATCAATAATTTTCTTGTTAGTTTTGATTCAATTTAGCAATATATTTGATATATGAATTAATTTGTATGGATTAAAATTATGATTTTAATTGATTGGATTTATAAAAATTGATACGGGGTGAAATTAGTTTCACGAGTAGGTTTTATATATATCGCTCGGTCGATCAAAGCCATAAATTGACACTGTTCACGTGTTTGAATTTGTTCATCGTTTGCTCACCGAGCCGAAATCCATTAGCCAGCCTATTCTTGATCATGGATGACGGATGACATCAATTTGTGAAATTAATTGAAAACGACATCAAATTAATTTTTTTTTTTTCCGAAAAAGGTTGTTCTTTTATGTTCTCTTCAATCAATTCTATAATTTACGATGATCTCTTATATAATTCATGGAATATTTGATTTCATAAAACTAGAATTTGATTTGAATTTAAGAAATTGAGAATTTCATAAATTTTGTGTGAATTTGATTCATATAATAATTTGTCGAAATTTTAAGTTTTATGAAAACTTACCATCTTAATTCTACAATTGTCAAAAGTTTGTAATTGTTACAAAATTTGAGTGGGAGTTGATGGAGCGGCTATTAGGGTTATGAAATGTATACTAGGGTTGTAGTGTAAGATCCTAAATTACCTTAATTAGATATGATAGATATCTTATCCCTAATGAAACATTACATCCAATTATACAAGGTAATAGTTACCATAAAATTAATTCCATATATATGATTGCTTATTTTGAATTAAAATATCAAGAATATTGAATTAATTATTTTATGTGATGATTTAATTAGTTTAAGCCCAACCGTCTATTAATAGGATTAATAGCCTAATTTTATTTATATTAATTTGATTAATATTTTGATATTATATTAATTGTGATTAATATTTATTTAATATTTGATATTATTGCATGCGATGACTAGTATGGCCCAAGTAGCATATAAATACGATCTGCGTATCGTTATGTATTTTTGTACACGATCTGTGTATCGTTATGTATTTTTGTAATTTAATTTTTGAATGTAAATTTATTTATACATTGTACAAAAGAAGATGTTACAAGATTCAAGGATGGAGATCCAAAAGGCGATTCTAGGATGGAGATCCAAAAGGAGAATCAAAGATGAGGATCCAAGAAGCTAGAAGAACCTTGAAGATTTATCTTTTTGGTTTTCTTTTCATTAGGGGCCATACTAGGATCACAATTTATTTTTATGCATGTGTTTGGTTTATGCTTGCATGTTTGATTATGTTGTTTGTTCACTTGATAATTAAACTTGCATGACAAAACTAGTTCCCTTAAAAGAAAATTGAGAGTATGCCTTTCCAATTCATAACCTATGAGGCCCTTGGAATTTGATGGATAGGTTTTGCCAAAGCAAGGTGTCCATGCTTTGACCTTGGGATAGTACGGGTAAATCTATATAAGGGATTTATAGCCTTGAATTGGTTCAACTCAACAAAAGACCAAAAGACAAAGTTTTGGATTTCGAGGCATGGGATAGATTTACATAAGATGTGATCTATCAACCAAGAGTTATAAATGCGATCTCGACGAGACCTGGTCGACGAAACCTGGTCGAGCAGAGCTGATCGAGGACACTGAGTCAGAGACAACCCGACTCCCGGAATCCTACTCGATGTCGAGGAGGCCTTGTCGAGATCGAGGAGCCATGTCCGGAGTCGACGAGCTGTGCCAAGTCGAGAAACCGAGGACGAAGACGCAGACCACCTCTACTCGATCTCGAGTAGACCCTTGTCGAGATCGACGAGCCATGTCGAGCAGAGCCACCCGACCAAGCCAACCAGACGACGAATCCTACTCGATCTCGAGTTGACCCTTGTCAAGATCGACGAGCCGCGTCCGAAGCCGCGTTACGCGGTTTGAGCAGTCCTTGTCGAGATGGGAATCCTTGGGCACTAAGGAAGCCGAGTTGGCCGAGTCTATCCTACATCTATCCATGGAAGAGAAGATCTATCAACATGAAGATATTTTACCTATTTAGATAGATTTTCCTTTTGGATTTATTTCCTTTATTCAATTTATTTATCTTTTTAGATATAGTTTTAGATATAGATAGAGATATTCTATCCTTGAATAGCAAGGATTAGAAGACTATAAATAAAGCCCTAGGGGGCTGATTTCCATTAATTCAAGTCAAGTCGTCTTAGGACGCAAGGAGAGAGAGAGGAGGAGAGAGAGAGAGAGGAGGCGAGAGAGGAGGAACGTTTGGAAGGTTTTGTAAGTTTTAGTTTATTTTATATTAAAGTTAATTTCTTTCATCATGTTTGCTTTCTAATTCTCCTTCTTCTAGGGTTGGGGTGATCCCAACATAGATATGTTTGTTTGATTTATTAATTCATGATTTTGTATGTCTTTATTATCATCTACCTATGTGCTTAATCCTTTGCGACAGTCGAGGACAATTTCTTATTTGCAATTATGAAGCGAAAGTGAATTAATTATGAATTTGGATAGTAATTAGGCTTTGCTTGCGAAAGTTGGTTGATCCTAATTAAGAAAAGGTAGTAACACTTAGGGTTTATGCGAAAGCCTCTATATTCCTATTTGTTAATAACGAAAGTTATTTGATATAAAGCATGCATCTTTATGTGATTTATGATCTGCGCATATGTTTATTGTTGTGGTGATCCCTAACCTTGGAAGTTTGCATCTTTATTTATTTTATTTCATTATTTTTATCCTGCAAAGTTACCCGACACCGACCAGCTCTTCTTCTACCATTCCCTCGACATCGACCAAGTCTTAGTCGACATCGACAACAACCTCCCCACCTTTTCCCGCTATCCCTGAACCCCAAAACACACTAAACCTAAAACCGCTGACTTCTCTCCTGAGGATGAACCTGACTCCCCTATACTATAGCGGGGGTCTTGACTATAAATTTATTGCGTTTTCTTGCGTTTTTTCCCTTTGTGCTCTGCTGAGCATTTGCTTCCGATTTGCCCACCGTCGCGCTCCCCGTCAGTCCTCATCGGTACTAGTCTAGTCTTTGGTCCCTGAGTTTGTGGGTTGTGGGCTGTAGTCGCTTGTTCTAGTTCTTTGCTCTAGCCTTTGTTCTTGTCCCTTTTTCTTCTTTCGTTTTTTATTTATTTTAAGTCCTTCTTGAGTCTCCTTCCTCTTATTCTTGTAACTCGTTTCTTGTTTTGGGGCCTTCGTTTGGCTCTAGCCTTTGTTCTTGTCCCTCTTATTGCTCCATCTTTTTAATGGGCCACGTCTGCAGCAAATAGGAAGAAGAAATTCAACCTTTGACTCTGCTGATGTCATGCTTGCGTTAACGACCTTTTCAATTGAGGCTTGAAAATGACATTTCATTTGGTGGACAACCTTTCCTTCAGAGCTTAGCGTGGATTCTAGGCCTTACCATGGGCCTTGCATGCACCTTGGGCTCTTGGGCCATTTGATAGTTGGGCCTCAATTATATATATCACATTTGCTATCACTTGGGGGCCCACCAACTTTTGCTGTTTCGGACTTAGCATTTTAAGTTTAGCTTTATTTTGCTACTTTTTTGAATTATGGTGCTTGCATGCACTGGACAAATTAGATATATTGTAATGATGTGCTTGCATACACCGTAGCTTTCTTGTCCCTTCCTAAGTTTCAAGGTCCGGTCTCAATTCCACTTATTGGGTTGAGTCGGATCTTGGGGCTCTTAGGAAGGATAAAAGATTGGGACTTTTATAAGACCTAATACGGCATTATTAGGCAGGGAGCCCCTAGTTAGGTACCCGGTCATCACTATTATCTTTAACTAGGGGCTCCCTCTTCCCTCTTTATTTCTTACAATATGTAACACCTATATTATTAATAGGAAACGATATCTACACCGCTAATTTTTACTATTTCCACCGCTAATCACCGCATACATATGCGGTGAGTTAATGACGGTCAACGACCTACTGCATATATATGCGGTAATGCACCGCATATCAATGCGGTACTAGCCTCCGTATAGAGACATACCTCATATACATGCGGTATGCACCCCCGTTACGTTCAAATGGCACCGCACATCGATGCGGTAGGTATCGGATAACCCGATTTACGCGAAACTATTCGAAGGAGCTGAGCGGACCGATAGGAACCGATTCCCACCACATGGGTATGCGGTATACGCCGACACTATGACTTTAGCGTACAGTCCATGGACATCTGCAATGGAAAAAATCATATGGTGAATTGAAAAGAAAGATGATTATCGTACAATCCATGGACATCTGCAATGGTATATCCTACTACAGTGGAATTAAATTGTAATAAACGACGTGATCTGGGAAAAATCATATGTTGAATAAAACGAAAGTGCGATAAATATAAGCGATGACGAAAATATGGAGTTCGGTTGTGAAATGGAATAGACAAGGTTACAACCTAATTGAACACATGAAGTTCGAAAAGTGTCATCAGAAAGTGGGAAATGCTAATACGGTAGGGGACGGCCACCATCACGATGGCGGTAAGCTCTATATCGTGCAATCCTCGCTGCAAACTGCTCGTCCCAACCGTCGACAGTGCGATCGTGATGCCGTGTCCATGTAACGTAGACTGGAGGAAGAGGTGAACCAGGCAACAACCAAATCTGTGAATACAAGGTTAATATTGATGTTAGAAAAGAGAAACAAAACAGTAACAAATTAATGAATATGAAATACGAAACGTACCGGAACGAAATGGTTGCTGTTGCCGACTAAAGCTATTCCATCTAGCTCCTCATAGGCCGGTACTGACGGGCCACCGGTGGCGTACAGAGGTAGGCACAACATAGGCATCATCTGTGACAAAATCACCAAAGGACGCTGGTGAAGCGTGGCAAACACCTCGCCCATGATCGGAATCTCCATCCAATACGTAGCATCATGACACGTGCCGAAAAGTTGACCCTCATGATGAGCTCCTGTAAGGCCGAATAGTAATGGTACCGATCTGAATGCACCTGCAACTCAACAGTCAGCTCTCGTCGAACTCGAAGCCATGCGTCTTGTCCCAAGTTCAGAAGACAAGCTAAAGACATATACCCACAGTGACCATCACCTGCAACATTTGTGACGGCTCGTACGAAAGTAATCATGAATTCGTCGACGTTGCCAGTGCCCCAATTGAATTCTACTCGAGGTAGATTTTGTGGTGTAAGCGCCGTAGGTGCTGGTGTTGGAATGTCACTTACAATCTCCGGAGCTGGCTCCGACGCCGATCGACCTCGTCCACGTCCCCTTCCACGACCCCGTCCTCGGCCTCTGCCTACTCCTCGGCCCCTAGGAGGGTCGTCGATGGCAATGTCGTTGGACCCAGTGGCCTCCTCAGTACCTTCCACGTCATCTGTTTCGTTTGATGCCGGTTGACCCCGACCTCGGCCTCGCCCTCGTGCGGGTCCAGTGGTCGCCTGTCTATCTGCCCAGCGTTGAGCCCGAGCACGCTCACGTTCCCAAGGTAGAGGGTTCGTCTGACAGGGGTGGCGAGTCCTCGGTCTCCCGGGTGGTCTACGGTCCTCCGGGTCAGGGGTGGTCAACGGTGTCTTGGAGGGACGATCCCCGTCGTTGAATGCCGACGCGATTCTCCAACGAGTATCCTCGTCCATAGCTCCACTCTGGAACAAACTGATCATGCGCGACATGTCCACATCAGCTCTGCTGAGTGGAGTGTTATCCTGGACGTTGTCAACATGAGGCCTCTTGAAATCCAATTGCTTCCAAAAATTGTGTATCTGGGATGGTCTGATGGGTATCTGCGTGTCTCGACAAGCTTGCATGTCATGTGTGCAGGGAAGACCGTAGACGTCCCTCCAATATGCATCTCTGCATGGTTGCGACGGTGGCTCGGTTTCCATCTTTGTGTAGATTTCGAACAACAGGTTGAAACATTCCTTCGACACAATATTCCGAATTCGATCGAAAATCCATAGGTCGTGGGAGTCTGTAGGCCAGGTGTTGTTTGCTCTCCCCAATGTATTCTTCACCTCCCATATTTGATCCGCCATCATGAGATCGATTGTGTTTATCACGTGAGTGAAATCACCGACTGCAGAGTTTAAGGTCTTTTTCAACACAGAATGAGCAGCTTCAACCCTAAAAGATAAGTGAGAATCGCATGTGAAGATCGTTAAACCTAAACAAATTACGTGTATAATGAATTTTATATTGAAAACGTATCTGCACCTGTTCGTCGTGCAAGTACCAAAATGCTGGATTGCGTCTGTCCATGCACGAACTATATGCTCCGAGTAATCTCGTAACCACGTCGCCTCCAAATACGGCATAAGCCCTTCAATATGCCCCCACTCTGCATGCATACCCCTCCTTCTAGCGGCAAAAGTTTCAAACGATCTGGATTGGAACAAGCCAACACATGCGTTCTTGAAACCCCTAGCAACATCAAGATTCTTTGACTTCTGGAAAGCAGCTTCTTCGCATCGTCGGAGGACGTGCACTGTGCACAACATATGCCTGACATTCGGAAGAAGTTCTCGTAGCGCCGCAATCAACCCCAACTCTCGATCAGCGACAACAACGTTAGGAAGATTACCTCGCATGAGGTAAACGAGCTGCCCTAACGCCCAAATGTACGTATCTGTGTTCTCGTGCGACATGAAGCAGAATCCGATGACGAAGTTCTTGTTTGTGCAAGTAAATCCAATGAACTCACACAAAGGGATCCCGTACCTGCACAATCAAATATTTGAGTTCGCATGCCCTGGTGGGAATGGTTAAAAGAATAGGTGTATATAGAAACTTACGCATTCGTCCGGTATGTACTATCGACGAGGACGACGTATGGAAACATGGCTAGAAGATGGCGAGCGTCTGTATGGGCGATGAATAGATCTTGAAGCCTGTTAGGATCGTCAGGGGATCTCCGTGTACAATAGTAGTAGCCTTTATCCCGCAAAATGCGGAGTGCTTCCTAGGAGACTGTTCGATCTCCTCTCGCTTCAGCTTTAAACTTTGCTCTCGCATTGTACACTTGGTGCCGCGATGTGAAGTTCAGCTTCTGTCGTGCGTCAGCTGTCATCTTCAATGTAGCTAAAATTGGTTTTGGTGGGGTACCAGCGACGGTAAGGGCCAAGGTAGTGTCTCTTTCATCTGCATCCATCCGTCCGACGTACGGGTGACCGTCCAATGCACCGGGGAGTAGATGGTTGTGCTTGGCATGAATAAAGTCCAGGCCCCATTCGCCCCATTTGAACTCCACGCCAGACAATGCAAACGGACACCCCTCTATCTTCGAAACAGCTCTGCGCGTGTTTCCGCTTGCATCATTTTCGGCTACTCGCGGTCTCTTACGGGGAGTGTACTGGCCGTACTTCTCACATGCGAGCAATAGACTCCCACGCCTTGTAGGAGTGCTCGCCCAAGAACGCTTGATTGTCAAAACCATATTAAGCTTTAATGCTGTGCCACGACAATGTTGTAGGAGATCGTCGCGATTGGTCCATGTCTGGGATGTAGCAAATTCGGCAGTGTAATCGCGGTACTCCTGGTTACAGGCCTGATCGTCCTGACCGTCTTCCGGCATCGGATCAGCCTGCTCCTCCAATGGTAGCTGCCAGCATGCAAACAGTGCATATATATTACGTGACCCATTCATGGTTTCCGTCTGCTCTACTTCAGAACCGAATTTATTTCCCTACATTTAAAAACCGGTACCTATATCTTGGTTTCCATTCAATATGATTCCACTACCTATATTCTGGTTATTCCACTACCTATATTCTACCTACAACGACATTCCAAATGATAAACATTAATCACATACCGGAAGACGAGGAGGTGGTGAGCTATCGGCCATTGGCGTATTGGTAGGCTCTTCCTCCCCTGGGCTTGAAGGTCGTCGATTGGTGTCGTCATTAACCATATTAGAAAACGATCGTAGATGAGGTGTGAGGGGATTGTATGCATTCCAACGGAGAGCGGATGACTTCTTATACAGTAACACCGCATACCTATGCGGTTGTTACAAATGACCGTTGGTGTTGAATTATTTGAATTTGTGGGCCCACCGCATAGGTACACGGTACGAAGGGACACCGTATGGGCTTGCGGTATATCACCGTATGGGCTTGCGGTATGTCACCGTATGGGCTTGCGGTATAGCACCGTATGGGTATGCGGTGCACAACCGTGTAGGTAAACGGTTACCCACCGTATACCACACGTATATGCGGTATGTATCTATATATACCCATGCCGGGTCGTGACATTTGCCGTGGCGAAAAAACGATGATAATGTGTGCGAACTAGTCATGGCCAAAGATTTGTGTCTTCAGATTGAAATTTTTGACCGTTGATTAGTTTGCACGGGTTATATCGTTTCGTCTCATAAATTTAATAAAATCCGTATGTATGCTTTTTTCATGGCTCAATAGCGATAATAGCCTAGGCAACATGCCACGGCCGGCGATTTGTGTCTTTTGATTGAAATCGTTGGCCGCTGGCATGTTGCTCAGGTTATATTGCTCATCCAAACAAAACTGTAAATTCTTCGGAAACGTACCGGTACGGGTACACCGTCATCTTCGTTCGTCATCGGAGTGGGCGTCTAAATTACATCTGTCAAGGGAGAATGAACCTCTTACAAGAGGACGAAGCTGGGAACTTTCGTCGGAACGCACGGCGGAATCTCTCAGCTTCGCACTTTTATAAGAGGCTCGCTCTCCTTCGACCGATGGAATTTGGACGACCAACTCCGATGGCGGAAGAAGATCACGATGTCCCCGTTTCTTTACGTTTCCGGACTTTTTTGAATACCGCATATCAATGCGGTGGCGCTTACCGTATAGATATGCGGTGAACCACCGCTTACACATGCGGTAATCTATACCGCATGTATATGCGGTATAATTCTCGCATACAACGGGACATGTTTTTCCGCTATAAATGACCCCCGTGCGATGTCGTGATTATTACAACATGGCGGCTGGTAATACACCAAGACCTTTGTACTCAGTCTCAGGGAGCGGACCGAGGGATTTTTTCTGGTGGGTAGAAGACGTCTCGCTAACACAAATATTGGTAAGCCCCATTCTGTCGTCTTACATATAATTCACAATGTTCCGAACTCACTAAGTACATCTTAAAAATTGCAGCCTCTGCCTTCCAACTTCGAAGAAGAATATGGGCTGGCCGGCGTCGAAAGAATAACACTGACTAATGGGGTAGGGAGGAGAGGCACCAGCATCCGGGCTGAGCGCAACAGATCCGGGGCGCTCTGGCTCACACAAGGATGGAATAATTTCGCGATATCCCGTGACGTGCGTGTAGGGGCGGGGTTGATGTTTAGCTACTTAGGCAACTCTCGATTTCGGGTAGTCGTAGTGCCGCCAGAGAATGTTTCACCATCAGATGAATAGAACAATAATGATTTCCTTTGATGTGTGACATGACGACGATGCGACAAAACAAAGTAACTGAGTTACTTTTGCTGCAATGTTATCTCTTTAATTAATATAAAAAATGAGGCACTTTATTCGTTTTCATGTAATGTGTTATTCCCTGAAATTATCAAAATTCATACCATGCAATGGTGTCGCCGTGCTGGTACGCTGCTTAATGTCTTCGCTTAGACTCCAATCCACGTGCTGGGAAGATGACGTCATGCGGTATACATATACCGCATGGTCATGCGGTGGATGCGGTGGTGTCAAAAGACAACTATAAAAGCGGTTGTTTGAGGGCTTCAGTACACCATAACCACTATGGCAACTACCAAAGTGTATGAAGCGGAGACAAGATCCGGCAGCAGGTTTAGACTTACAGTCAAAACTTTTTGTACGCCACCGGACGATATATTGTGCAACTGTCAGCACAGAAGCTCGACAGGATGGCCGTGCTGCCTTTGGCAAGTCGTATGCGAAGAACGCGATACAGCAAGAGTTTCCGATTCAGTGGACCTCGAGTGCGTTGAAGGAGTGACTTACGAGGATGTCCGCATGACAAGGCCGTACTCGTATAGGGATAACCCTGTAGCATATTATATTCACGCGACGGAGGCAATTACGGAGCTTGTTAGCGACTTTTTCTCCAACTTTGGATTGGCCAATGCAACGCAGGTGGCAAGATACACCGTGGAAAAAGTCGTGCGGCGTGCAAACACAAAGCTTCGAAAGTACGCATTTTACCGAATACATATTCACATTTTGCCGAGCAATGTAGAGGAGTCGGTTGGTAGTTGTTATGTACCATAGGTAAAATGTTGTCGTGTCCTAAATTTTTGTGTATCATTTATAGTGAATTTATCCGGTCACGAGTTAAACCAGTAATTATATTTCGCTGATAAATCATTTGCATTACACATGCGGTGATACATAGGCTATTAAACGGATTCTACATAATGATTTTACACAAACTTGGTTCCTACTCTATTGATGGATATTCTTGCAAAGGGTTTATCCACAGAATGCATAGAGATGAAAATCTGTACAATGTTCGTTTTCCATACAACAGAGTGAACTTCAGGAGGCTCTATCAAGTGTACAACTACCTACTGACTCCTCGAGAATACGCGGGCTAATCTGGATCTCAATGTGGTTGAATGCGTACTTCTTCACTCTGTCGTTCGCTGGACGAACGGCGTTGTCGACAGTGAACCTTGCAATCTCAAGTGCGCAGTGTAGCCTGACATCGCTGAATAGGTCGCTGATTGCGCATTTGATTGCCTCAACCGCCTCGTGGTAGTATGACTCGGGGTCCTTAACGTGTAATTGGTGACCTCTCAGACACGCCAGTTCAACCGGCTCCGAGAGAGCGTATCTGTCGCCTTCAACGCCTTTGTAGCAGACAACGTGAGCAAGACAGCAAGGGAACGTTTGGCACCACCGCTTGTGCTGACAATTGCACAAATAATCTTCGTATGGCCTCGAAAACTTATCGCATATTATTTTGTATGACACACCCATCTCTGTCTCACCTTTAAACTCAGCTATTCTAACCATGATTTGATTGTTTTGATTCGTATGAGGTTTCTTTGCGGTACTAAACACCGGTTCTTATAGCTAAAATGGGACTACCGCATGTACATGCGGTTATTACCGCTTGTACATGCGGTTATTACCGCATGTATATGCGGTGCCCATGTTCCAAAATGTGGCAAGCGGGACCGGACCGGACCGGACCGGTTACTATGCACCGCATTACCATGCGGTGGTAAGACACCGCCTCCCCTTGCGGTGTATGGCCTATAAATCATGACATCCGCCACAGAAACCACCACACCGGGTGTCCAGCGAATCACAAAATGGTGACCACCACGGATATATACCGGCGGACGGCAGGTTATCTGGAGTACAAAGTCACATTAGTTCGTTGCTCGGAGCCCCGGTGGCCGGTGGAATGCACCTGCAATCATCCAGCATACCTTCCAGGAAATTCGTGCTTTATATTTCAGTGTCATATCGAGACGGACACCGACATTGCATATCCGCTCCACTTCTGTTGTGCGCATTGTTATGACGACAGAGGATTTCCCGAATCGTATTACTTGGATGCAGAGGCGCAAATCGCGAATCACATCAGAAGATTTTGTCGTTACGACGTTTACAGTATCGGGGCTGAGGGCCTATGTGATCATGTTATCCGCAAGATTCGAGCGTTCAACGCAGGGGAAAGGTATTACGCGTTCAACCAAATGAATATTCTCATTTCCATTAATGAGAGGTCATCAGAGGAAGATAGTGAGTAGATATGCGTATGCGTTGTATTTTCATGTGTAAGCAGTTCAACCGTTTAATTAAATTCTCTCTCGAGTCGCCTCGGTGATGTGTATGCGTTGTATTTTCATGTGTAAGCAGTTCAACCGTTTAATTAAATTCTCTCTCGAGTCGCCTCGGTGATTTCCATTATATATTATTTAAAGTGTTGCAAGAAATATAGAAAATACGTTGAAATAGGAAACACATGACACAAATAGCGTACGAACCGACTTGTTATTCAAACAACATTGTTACAACTAGACGACAAACAAACTACTTCACAACCAACAATAACAACAACTTCATCACACTACCACAAACGAACGACTACACAACCAACAATAACAACAAGTTCATCAGACTGACACAGTGACGACACGTTGCAGTAAAAGCGATGCCTCCAGAAGGCTCACTCTGAAGTTCACTCTGTTGTATGCAAAACGAACATTGTTCTGAATTTCATTTGTACAATGTTCGTTTTGCATACAACAGAGTGAACTTCAAAAGGCTCTATCTAGCCATTGAATCTGCGGAGGATCTACACAAAAAGGGCTGCATTCCACCGCTTTTATAGCCACCGGACCGCTTGGGACACCGCATGGCCATGCGGTGATACCCACGGCATACACATGCGGTGAAACCCACCGTATGGCCATGCGGTGATAAGCACCGCATGTGTATGCGGTGCCTCTGCAATACGTTCCAACATGGGGCGAGCGGGAGCGGATATGCTGTATGAGGGCTATAAATCATGGCGTCCACCCAAGTGCGGCAGGAACTACCACGGCTGTCCATCTAATCCCAAAATGGTAAACACTTTAGACACATATCGGCGAATGGCAGGTTATCTCGAGTATAATGTTACATTAATTCGGTGCACGGAGCCACGGTGGCCGGAGGAATGCAACTGCAGGCATCCAACATATATTCCGGGAAATTCGTGCGTAATCCTACAGTGTCAATTCGAGACAGACACTGACATAGCATATCCGATCGAGTTTTCTTGTGCGCATTATTATGACGACAGAGGATTTCCCGAATCGTATTACTTAGATGCAGAGGCGCGTATTGCGAATCACATTAGAAGATATTGTCATTACGATGTTTACATGTTCGAGGCTGATGGCCTATATGAGCATGTTATACGGAAGTTGCGATCATTCAACGCAGGAGAAAGGCACTACGCGTTCAACCAAATGAATATTGTCATTTCCATTAATGAGAGGTCATCGGACGAAGGTAGTGATTAGACATGCATTACCAAGTATGTAGTGTGATGTGCATCTGTTTTATTTTCTTTCCTAAGCATCTGTTGTATTTTCATTCTAATCAGTTCAACCGTTTAATGAAATTCTGTATCGAATCCCGATCGGTGATTTATATGACATATTATTTCACATGTGGCAAGGAAAATAGAAAATATGTTGAAAATAGGAAACCAATGACACAAATAGCGTACGAAAAACAAACTACTACACAACAAACAATAACAACAACTTCATTACACTGCAACAAACGAACGACTACACAACCAACAATAACAACAACTTCATCACACTGACACATACAAACGACTACACATAAGTCGGATAAACACATAAATCCTAGATCTCGTCGGCATGCTTGTTGTTGATGTGCCTCTTAAGATGACCGTGCTGCAGGTTGTTGGTCACGGTGTAGCGATGGCCGCAGTGACGGCACGTTGCAGTAAAAGCGATGCCTCCAAGTGGCTCCTTCTTGTAGTGCCTGGTGAACATGTCTTCACGTGGAATTGGCCTTTGTTCGGACGACATTTTCGGTGGGGGTGTGTTTCCGGCGGTGGTGTGTTTCCGGCGCCGGGTTGGTCCTATTTATATAGACTAGGTCTCACCGCTTGTCCATACGGTATTGTATACCGTATGGACAAGCGGTGCCTGAAACCTATATAACCCGGGGTCTCTGGCTAGTAACCACACACCTCAACATGTCGGACAACAGCGGGGAAAGCTCAAGCAACGACATAATACATCAAGGCACGATGGAAGAGTTTGAGGCGGTTCTATACACTGGTAGTCCGCGGTCAAAGACGGTGGAGGCGATAATAAAGAGACTACGTGATGAAAATCGGTCGCTCCTGGTCAAAAACCAACCAGCCCGTTGGCGGATTGATATCCTGGAAAGTCAAGTTGCAGTTCTGGAAGATGAAAAAAAAGCTTTTGTAATGAAGCTAGATCAAGCTACTGTGCGTAACACTTGAGTATTAGGGTCATTTGTATTTCGTTGCTTGTAATTTTATAAAGTTCGTTTTGAATCATGATATTGAACGTTGGGTACGGAAATACTATTCAAATTTGAAAACGATCTGCAACGGTAACAAACCATCAAATCCACACAAACACATGACCTACGTAATCCGAAATCGAATAATCAACTACTCCACAAAAAACAATCCAAACTACTGCACAAAACAAATCCAAACTACCAACTACTACACATACATCATCCCAGATCGCACCGTCATGGTGGGGGAGGACCCCAAAATTGCTGATAGATGCGAGCCAGGTGTGCCGGACTCAACTCAACTCCAAGATACATGAGTCGCTGAATCTCCAACCCAGCCGCATGATGGCGCTGCTCAATAATGGTCGGTGGGGGTGGCGACGGCGGGTGTGGCGGCGGCGTGGTGGGCGGCGGCGGGGGTGGCGGCGGTGAGATGATGGGCTGATGTCGAGGAGTGTCAGGAAGTAGGTATGGATGACTATGGCGGTGAAACCACTCCAGATAGTCATCGGCCACGCCATATGGGTACTCTTCAGAGGTCCGTGGCAACTCCTCCATGGGGAAAAGATGATCGAACCTGTGCGCCCAGTGGTTGTTAGCTGGGTGGAACGACGCCTCCTTCTTGCACTTGGCGGACTTCGGTCTGAGCACTACGGTAGGCCTGATTGGATCAGCGGGAATGTACTGAACCCGACCAAACTGTCGCAGCACACGGTCCGGCATATACGGCTCCTCCTCGAACAACCACCGAATGGTGCCCCTATATCTCGAAAGACGCAGATCTCCATCAAAATCCAAGTGTCTACCAAATGGCATGAACTCGATCTGCAATGGAATAGAAATTGTTATTACGACTAAAATCTGGTATATAGTATGACAAATGTAAGTGCGGATATAAATTGTGTTCGTACCTCGTCGACTGTCATCTCATCCAGCCTCCGCCGCAGAACATCCAGTCGCTTGATGCGAGACATATCATCCCGGGTGACCGTACTGGAAAATGGTGTCGCCCCTAGGACGTACCTCACCCCGCGTCGCGGATCCCGAGCTAGCCTCCGATCGAGCGTCATACCGGGCTTGAACACCGGAAAATGCAACCATATCCACACCTACAAAGGAACAATACTATCAGCAACATAGCCATTATAACCTAGTTACAGAACTTCTAAAATAAATAATCACAGAACGAATGTCTTACCTCCAATAGTTTTGTACAACCGTCCATGTCTTTGGCCAACTCCCGAGTCGCCTCGCCCAATCCCCGGTACAAGCACGACAAGAACCCTGCAGCTAGAGAAAGATGCGACACCTGCGCTGCATCCATAAACCTACGGATCACCTCCGACCGCAATCTTCCGCCCGACTTGTCGATGAACAAGGTCGCAGTCGCAATCATCCCCAGCACAACACCCAAGATGCACTCCATATCATGCTCAAGTGGGGCGCCATCTCGAACCCGCTGTCACATCGGTGCTTTCTTCTGAAGGAGGAGCTGAACAGTAGGTCTTCCATGGGCCCATGCGCTCTGCCGCTCGTTCTGAGTCAAGCCGTAATACTCCCCAACTATTTCCCTCCAGGCGACAACATCATCCAAGTGAATACACTCCTCTCCGTCCAAACCAAGACCAAGTATGAAGAGCACATCGTGCAGTGTGATGGTGATCTCTCCCCATGCGAAGTGAAAACTATTCGTCTCGGGGTGCCAGTGCTCAACAAATGCCCCGATCAGAGTGTGATCCACATGATTCCACTCGAAATCTCTCAGGTCCCAGAACCCAATCTCCCGCACTGCGGGAAACTAGGACTCCCGTCCATCAACCTCCAACAACGCCTCTACACGGCCCAGAGACTGCCCTCGTCTCTGCACACGCACACCCCTACGCAATGCTTCGTCCTCCCGTCTCCAAATAGCCTGTGCAATGTGGGTCTCGTAGTCTCTCAGAAGGGAAACGGTATGTGGCCCCCCTGGCCATTCGGGGAGAACAGCCCGAATGACCCCTGTCCTGCTAGGCTCGCTATGCTGCCTATCACCTCCTGCACTATTGCTCTTTCCACGCTGTCTCCGCCTCCTCTGCACTGCACGGACAGGGGGCTGTGCCGCCTGGTCTCCTCCCATATCCCGACGAACATCGTCAGATGCCCCCCTCACCGGATCATGTCTCTGGCCTCCTCCCATATCCAGCAGTGCGACTGACTCAGTAGGTGGGGTCGAAGAACATCTCTGTCCACGTACATGCCTCTCATGCCCCCCGGCAATCGGCACACCCTCCAAGTTCCTAGGTGTCGCTGATGGCGTCGCCTGCTGACTCCCGATGATCGGCTCAGGCTCGGCGGTCCTCGGCGTCGACGATGGCGCCGCATGCTGACTCCCAGGCGTCCTCCCTACACCCGTAGAACCTACCGGGGTGAACGACGCAAAATCTATCTGCGCAACGGCCCATGGCTCCTGGTCGCCACCTCGAGCATGACTCGTCCCAACACCCACATCTCCGAGCAGAGGTGCCGTGTCGTCATACGAGTTCAATTGTTCGCTCGCAAACTGAGTCCCAAAGTAGTCCCGATAACCGTCAGGATGAGTCTGCACCTGCTCTACCACTCTCTCAGCTCCAGTCTGCAAGTGCTCACCCGTCTGACGTGCTCGGTCCCCTTGTAGGTACTCCTCCAGCATCTATACCCTGGTCGCCTTGACCAGACTCTCCGGTCGACTGCACCACTGGGTCATCCGTGTGGTCAGACATCAAGTGCAACTCAATCTGCACCAGACTCTAATATGTCTCTATAGATGACTGGGACGTGTGCCCAGTATCAGCTCCTAACGTCTCAGTATCCCTCTCCGGAGGATCCACTACATTCTCCAACGTCTGGGTCTCCCTGAAGGCAGCCTCGGTATCATCATCTACTGCGTCGCTATCCGTCTCCATCGGAACTGATACACCCTCCAACGTCTGTCTCTCCCTAGCGTTAGCTCTCCTAGAAGATTGCAACACTACCCTCTCTCCCAAATTTCTCGATAACACAGACTGTGTAAATTAAAATATATTTGTCAGAATCCTATCGCTCAATTACAATACTATATCGTATGACTGTCTAAATGTGGCAATAATTTCGTAAGTATATTAATGATATCATCTTAATACTAACAATTCATAAGAAAACATAAATATATACTTATTCGATTTCAATTTCCCTACACCTA